>JAWNOK010000045.1:0-600000 GCA_035046005.1 Drosophila acutilabella
AAGCACGAGCCCCATTGAACCCAAAAACTATCGTCCACTTCCCCAATTATCAGTGGCCAGTCCATCATCGCGCCACTGCGTCTTTTCACCAGACGTCTCAACATAATAAATTTTCTGTAGTTAGCCCTGGCCGGACTGAGACATACCCCGGCCTGAGAAACTTCCTTACAGAACAAACTACACAAATTTTGACAAAACCAAACTACAGCTGTCTGGGGCGACACAGCTCACCATGTATGTACTGTATGCCGGCGCGCACTTTATGCTGCGTGACGTCACTGTTGCGGCTGCTATCCGGTCACTGCTGTTGCTGCTGTATCGTTGTAAGTGTTCTGGTCGTCTACATACCAACGGCCAGGCGGTATAGTTGTTGGTTTGTGGTTGTTGTTGGTTTTGTTGTTTGTCGTTATTCGTTTTAGCCTTGTTATTGTTGTCGCTGCGGGATTCGCAGTTGTTGTCGGTATTATGGTTGTTATTTTAAAAGTCTTTTTATACCCGTTACTCGTAGAGTACAAGGGTATATTGTAATCGTTGGAATGTATGTAACAGGCAGAAGGAGGCGTGGCAGACCCCATAAAGTATATATATTCTTGATCAGCATCAATAGCCGAGTCGATATAGCCATGTCCGTCTGTCCGTCTGTCCGTCTGTCCGTCCGTCCGTCCGTCCGTCCGTCCGTCCGTCCGTCTGTATGAACAAAAGGATCTCAGAGACTATAAGTGCTAGAAACGTGAAAAGGGTCGCAAATGAAAGGTACAATACCCAAGCAGTACGAGTTTGTTTTTGTTTTTTGATACGCCCACTTTAGGGCGTTCTATCTTCATATAAAGGTAAATGTACAGATAAAACTTGAATGTTTTAGTATAGAAAACTTTTTGTTAGCAATGCTATCTGATCCAAATTTACACGGAGAGTACATGTCTACGAAATACATGTACTGACCAAGTTTAATCGAAATCAGACAACTATATCGTATAGCTCACATAGGGCCAATCGGGCAAAAACACGCTCCAAATAAAAATTAGTTTGAAACAATTTTGCATTGACTAAGCTATCTTAATGAAACTGACAAAAAAAAAATAAATCATCAATATAAATATACTGACCAAGTTTAATAGAAATCGGACAACTATATCGTATAGCTCCCATAGGGCCGATCGGTCAAAAATTTGCATTTCGTATGAATTTGTATGAAAATTTTCTGTATTTACCAAGCTATCTTAATGAAACTGATACAGAATAAATTAATCAATAACATAAATGTACTGACCAAGTTTCATACAAATCGTATGACTATATCGTATAGCTCCCATAGGAACAATCGGTCGAACACTGAGTAACGGGTATCCTAAAGTCGCGGGGCGACTGTAGCATTCTTTCTTGTTATTTACTTGTACTATGGTTTTGGTGGCTGTATTGCTTAATGTGTCAAGCAACTAGATTTTAATTTTTATACTCTGCAAGAGTATATTGGGTTTGTGCAAATGTATGTAACAGGCAGAAGGAGTCGTGGCAGACCCCATAAAGTATATACATTCTTGATCAGCATCACAAGCCGAGTCGATATAGCCATGTCTGTCTGTCTGTCTGTCTGCCTGTCCGTCTGTCCGTCTGTCTGTCCGTATGATCAAACAGATTGCAGAAATGGTAAGAGCTATAAGTTCGAGCTTGGTCTCAATCGATTACATATTTAGTCAGTCACTACAAGAATCTTTTTTTTTTTGATGCCACACCCCATTCGCCCACAATGAGCCAAAAACTAGTCACACCTCGGAAAAAATGGATGTTTTGGGCGAATATCTCAATAACTATTGCACCTAGGATCACCAATTTTGGTATGGAGGTTCCTAGCGACAGCGTAAATGCATTGACATTTAAAATTTTGGACTGCCACGCCCACAAGCCGAGTCGATATAGCCATGTCCGTCTGTCTGTCCGTCCGTATGAACAAACAGATTTCAGAGATGGTAAGAGCTACAAGTTCGAGCTTGGTCTCAGTCGATCAGATATTTAGTCAGTCAATACCAAAATCCCTTCTTTTTTCGATGCCACGCCCCATTCGCCCACAATAAGCTAAAAACTAGATACACCTCGGGAAAAATTTTTGTTTTGGTCGAATATCTAAAAAACTATTGCACCTAGGATCACCAATTTTGGTATGGAGGTTCCTAGCGACAGCGTAAATGCATTGACATTTAAATTTTTGGACTGACACGCCCCGTTTTCCCACAATTATTAAAAGTAATTCTCAACTTTCGCTCCGTTTTTAGGCATTCTTTAATATAGTACAGTAATTTATAATTCGTGTGAAGACTAACTATATCAAACTATCCTGAAAGGCGCATCGAAATCGCATTATAAACAAGAAAACTAGAAGCCTTGCAATATTGATAACCGAATGCAATATCATGTATGAGTGCAAGTGAGACAGAAACATACAAGCACATAATATCTCTACTGTACTTTTCTTACTTGTTTTTTTTTAATTTGTTGGTATATTTATTTTAACTTGAGATTGTTTTTGCCTATTTACTTTTGGTTTTTTTATTTCTTTTGTTCAATCACTTGTCTGGAATGTGTTCGAGCGTTTATTTATTTTATTTAAGTTTTTGGGACACATACAATGCAAAACATAACCTCAACGCCACAATACGCACAAAAAAAAACTCCTCTCTATCCGGCCATGCATCTGTCTCGCGACGGTGAGTAGGCCCGGTATACAATACAGACTGATACCTTTAGTGGAAGGGCTTGAGGCATTGAAGACGACACGTACCTTGGTGGTAGTGCTGTACGGCAGTACAGCTCTGGCGGTCAGAGGGTGGAGTTACCCGAATAATGTGGCCCAATTTGACGTAGTCCCGGAATTGAGCTAAAGCGATGGGTTGGAGTGGCCCAAATCGACACCATTCTGATCTTTAAAGGGTAGGGATACAACATAGCGACCGTCGTTCCTTCCCCTGGTGGTTTCTCGGAAAATCTGCTAACAGATCACATCTGCTTCCTTTTCCTGCTGTCGCAAGGGGCGGACAGCTTCAACAGACATGCCTGTTCGGCGGAAACTCCGTCGCTTTGACCCATGCCGGAAACTGCCGTGTTGATTGGGCAGAACGCCGGCAGGATGAGATTGAAGACCCTCTCGGGCAAGAAGGTCGAATCAGCACCAGAATCGATCAGAGCACGCACAATCGCGGTGCCTAGGAGGCCTCGGTCTGGAGTGGACGCAAAAAAGCTGTGAGCATTCGATGGATGATGGTTGGGACCGGTGTATTTTTCAGAGTGAGAATGAAGTTGGGACATGGATGAAATAGCTGTAGGAACAGACTCTCTTGCTTGATCACTTTGACTGTTCGGGACGGCTATATCCTGAAAACTCCTCTGTGGCAAGCACACGTTCAAGCACACGATAGCGATCAGTCAGGAAGCAGTTGCGATCGTACCAGGATGACACCGCAATCTTATTCGGGACGGATTGCTCCCACAATAGGATGGTTATAGTATGAGTTATCGCTTGTTATCGATTGGGACAATCGAATATCGTGTCGAAACAATTTTCCGTAAACTAATATTTATAAAAAATCGATAAAGGAATTGATCGAGAAATTTCCCCGCGGTTCGGTCACTGCGCGAGTGCCAATGCCAGTGAAAAAAATTATGATATAATTAGCAATAATTATTCGAGGTGTGGGTTTCCAATGGCGGCAGTGGAAATAATGCGCGGGAAAAGCGATCGCTTGCACATATGTATTTACATACATTCAAGTACTTAAATAAATGTTGGTGTACTTACATACATTTGTGCTTGTATGTGTAAGATTGAAAATAGGCAAAATAATGACAAATATATTATTCTGCACTTTTGATCGCTATAAATATATTATTTTCACTTGGAACAGACGCTTGAAACAGACGCTTGAAACAGACAATTTGAACACACATTCGCGATTTAACGACACTTGACTGTCTTGCTTATTGGCAGACCGTAGGTAGGTAGGTATGTATGTATGTACGTTTGTGGGTATTTATGTAACGGAATTTGCGAAATGAAAAGTGACCATTATTACAAACAATTACAGAACACAAACACGGGATAAGTTCAACATATACCTGTGGTCAGATATTGGAGAATATGCAAATCTTGCAAGGTACACATCGGTATGGGAGAGCGGGAGAAACCATGCACTTTGCAATGTGTATGTAAGTGATCAATCACAAAAGCAGTACTTTTCAGTATTTCCACCGATGCAAGCTGGAGGAACGGAAGGATATCTGGCTCGAAGGATCGAAATATTTGTAGGAGGGCTGACACTGATCAGGTGTTGAATTGGCGGGTGCCAATATATTCTGCTGTTGGTGCTGCGGGGGGTGAAGAATGTACGTTGATTTAAATAAAGACGCTCGATAATGCGTTTGATGATTTTAAATCAATATATATTTATTTATTAACACGCGTACAGTGGTGAGCGGGTTAAATAAATACAAAAAAAAAATGAAAAAAATTAGAGAAACGATGCCGATGGAAAAGTTCGGGACTATTGTAAATGGCGCTTTACAATGTAATGCCAATCACTCGCTTACCGTGTGACCGTCTTCGGTTAAGGTGGAAATCCACCCCCACACTAAACCTGTTCACTCTGTGGCTTGAACAGGGAGTTTAATATTGTTGGCATGTCTAACTGATACTTTTCTTTAACGTTTAATAAATTTGAACGTAACTTGAGCAATAATTTTTTATATTTTTGACCAGTTTGTTTTATTTATTATCTGTCTATTCTCATGCACCACTATTCTTGCATCGTTAAATGAATTTACAAGAATTTTCGCATGATTATTCAAAGTATTTTATTAAATTGTCATCTTCTATCCTTTCACATATGCAAGGCATACTGAATGACTCTTTTATTTCACGGATATGGAGAGATAAATGCTCCCATTCCATGCCTCAAATTTATTTTTCCTTATATATTTTATTTATTGTTTTTATAGGTAAGGTTAGGTTAAGCCGGACGTCCTCGCGGGTACTGTACATAGGCCGTAAGCGGCCCTTAGTAGTCCGGGCGCGGAGGTTGTTCAGGCTAAAAGTCCAGGAGAATTAAGTAGCGTTTCGCTCTTTTGGTGAGCGCTTTGATGCCTCTTCTATAGAGTGAATTTGCGGTGCACCTAGACATACTAGCCGTGTTCTCTCTAGGGCAGGACAATGGCAAAGTAGATGTTCTAGTGTTACATTTCCTGCAGTCAGTGTCCGTGGTAATACCCAGTTTGGCCGCATGCACAGCCGCTAGGCAGTGACCAGTGAGCACACCGGTTAGCATTCTGCAGTCTTTCCTAGAGAGATGCAGTAGGAATCGGCTAAGTTTAGCATCGAGTTCGCTGCACATTATTTTCGCTGTTCTGCACGAGTTGGTGTTACGCCACCTTGTGTTTACTAGTTTGGTGGTGCTCCTCTCAAGTTCGCTATACAGCGATCTTAGGGACCATGCCACCTGCTCTGTTCTACTTTCAGGTAGTTCAGTACCAGCCTTCGCTAGGGTGTCTGCCTCCTCGTTTCCAGGGATTCCTTGGTGGCTGGGAACCCAGTAGATATGTACTGACTTGGTCGTACCTAGTGTATCTACTGCCTCCCTGCTCGCCTTGACCGTTCTGGAGCTGAGGGTAGACGACATCATAGACTTAATGGCTGCCTGACTGTCAACCATAAGGTTGATTGTATGACTGTCCGTAGCTAGAAGAGTCGCAACCTCCGCTGCTTTTCCGATAGCAAAGACCTCTGCCTGGAATATGCTGCAGTGGTTGGGGAGCTTGTACATGAGCTTGGTGTTGGTGCGCTCACAATATACGGCAGCTCCTACTCCACCTGCCATCTTGGAGCCGTCTGTATAAATACAAAAATTACCTTCTTGCCGACTAGGGCAATCCTTCCAGTCATTGGGCCCCAAATGCACCCGGGTTCTGGCTTTAAGGCAGTTGGTAGGTTTGAGATAGTCCGAGCTTGTGGTCATATTCCTCCCTATGGAGCTATGACCATAGCCCTGCAGTGACATGTAGCCTAGAGCTGTGAGGCGCTGGGCCGACTTGGCTGCCACTAGCTTCGCATGTAAGTCTAGCGGTGGTGTACCCAGGAGGGTCTCTAGAGCTTTGGTTGGGGTAGTGCGGAGAGCGCCTGTAACGCATATGAGCGCTTGGCGTTGTGCCTTTTCCATTAAGGCAAGATAGGTTTTCTTTTCGGTAGCCTGCCACCACACGAGAACTCCATAGAGCAGCGTCGGACGAACAACTGAGATATAGATCCAATGCATAAGTCTGGGCGACAGACCCCAAGAGCAGCTGAGCATCTTCTTGGATGCATACAGCGCCATGGTTGCCTTTTTCACCCTTTCCTGCACATTGGCTCTCCAGGTCAGTTTGCAGTCCAGCACCGTGCCGAGGTACTTCACGTGGGCGCTTGGTTGTAGGCGCTTACCGTGAATCATCGGTGGGAGCCATCGCGGTACCTTGTACCTCTTGGTGAAGAGGATGAGGTCCGTCTTTTCGGCATTGATATGTAGCCCGGCTTCTTCCGCCCAGTTACATACTTCCCGTAGTGTCCGTTCCATAATGGAGCTGAGAGTCGATGGGCAGACTCCTGTAATAATTATGCATATGTCATCCGCATATGCAGTTATTTTTAGGGCTCCTCTATCAAATCTCTTCAGGAGGTCATCTACTACTAAGTTCCACAGAAGCGGAGACAGGGCTCCTCCCTGGGGAGTGCCTCTCTTTGCGCTTTTTGTAGACTTAGCTACCCCCCATTCCGACTGAACTTTCCTACAGCCTAGCAGGTTATTAATCCAGTTCGTGATGGTTGGGTGTGTATCGATTGCCCGGAGTCTATCGATAATAGTGTTAGTGCGGACGTTGTTGAATGCACCTGAGATGTCTATAAAGACTCCTAGTGCGTATTCTTTGTTGTGAAGCGCCTTCTCTATGGAGGCGACAAGTGAATGCAGCGCCGTTTCGACGGATTTTCCCTTCATGTAGGCGTGCTGATTGGCTGACAGAGAGTCTTCAGCCGAATTTCTTATGCTGAGATCCAGCAGCTTTTCCATTGTTTTTAGTAGGAAGGATGTAAGACTGATTGGTCTGTAATCCTTTGGGCTGCTGTGGCTACATTTGCCTGCTTTGGGCAAAAATACCACTCGTGCAGTTCTCCATTGAGTTGGGATATGGCCCGTTTTAAGGCAGGCCTCGAATATTTTAACTAGCCATGGGATAACCACGCTGTTGGTGGTTTGTAGCATGGCTGGAATGATCTTGTCTATACCGGGGCTCTTTATCCTTGAGAAGGATTTGACTGCCCACAGTGCTTTATGCGATGTGATTAGTTCATTTGGAAGGTCATGACGCACGGAGTCCTGCATTTCCTCCTCTGTGGGAGGCACGCAGCCCGGAAAGTGGGTGGACATTAGAGCTTCTAGAGTTTCCTCACTGCTCTCTGTCCATGATCCGTCGTCTAGTCTCAGTTGGCTGTGAATAGGCGGCTGTCTAGACAGTAGCTTCCTTAGCCTGGCGGTTTCGGGTACTGACTCTAGATTGGAGCAGAAACTCCTCCAGGAGCTTCTCTTGGCCTTCCTAATAGCTGATTTGTATGATCTGAGAGCAGCCTGGTACTCTTCGTAGACCATTCTCAGATCGGTCTGTTTGGCTAGCTTGAACAGAGCCTTAGCATCATTCCTTAGACCGGATAGTTCAGCATTCCACCATAGTGGTTTGGACTTGACTTTCCGTCTAGATGGTTGGCATGACGCGTTAAAGGCGTCTAGCAGAGTGGTGTTTAGCAGTGAGAGTGACTCTTCAATGTCCCTCACCGACTCGATAGCACCCGGTTGGCCTAATGCCGTAGACACGAGGGTCTCGAATTTGGTCCAATCGGCGTTACGAGGGTTTTTGGATCTGTTTTCATTAGGGGTGTAATCAAAGTTGCATTCGAATTGAATGTACTTATGATCCGAGAAGGAGGGTTTGTCTAGCACTCGCCAGTTTGTTATGCTTACACCTGTTGCAAGTGTAAGATCAAGGACATTGGAGGAAGTTGGTCCTACATACGTGTTGTTTCCCCCGTGTTAGCAATACTTAGGTTTGTTGTTAGGATAAAATCTAAGAGTGACTCACCCCTGGTGTTGATATCGGATGATCCCCAAACGCAGTGGTGGGCGTTGGCGTCTGTTCCGACAATGAGTTTTTTGGATTTCTCCACCAGTTTAGCCAGTTCTGCGGGTGGAGCCGGCTGGTCATGCGCCATGTAGCACGATGCCACCGTAAGGTGCATTCCGTCTTCTTCCAGCCTGACTGCAGTTAGGTCTTCGGTGCTGTAATTAGTCATAAGATAAGCATGTAGGCCCTTCCGTACGAGTACGGCGGTTCTTATTCTGCTTACCGTAGAGTTGTAAAACGCACTGTAGTTGCAGGACCTCAGCCCAGCCACCATGTTGCTAGAGGCAATCCATGGCTCCTGGACTAAGGCAACATCGACGAGCCCTTGCTCCAAGGCCAACAGGAGCTCCGTCGATGCCAACTTGCTTTTATGCAGGTTTATCTGCAGTACCCTCAGTTTGGGTGACTGCACCTGCCGCAGACGGGTTGACTATCACAGTCAGGTCACCGTCTTCATCGTCTGCCTCCTCGTCCGAAGCTATGTCGAGTGGCTGGGTGGCTTCGAGGACTGACTCAAGGCCAAGGTCTCTCTCCACCTCCCCAGCTTCCAGTGTGGGCGCATTTTTATCCTCGGGGTGGCGCTTCTTAAGGCGCAGGTACACACTGCCTACACCCCATGCCATCTTCCCGAATCTCGCGTATAAGATGTCCTCCGCTTCCTTGTTAATCTGGAGGATTACATGCTGGCCCCCCTCTGATGGGGAGAAGGTACCCGCATGTAGCATCCTCCAGTCGCTGGTAGGCACATCCTTGTTCTGCCGTTGGAGCAATCTTAAGGCTTGGTCTCCTTGCACGGCAATCGGGAATAGCACCTTCGTCTTTGGTTTATACGGGATATTCTCCCTGTCCACCACCTCCAGCTGGGCTCCCTCCCAGATTGCGCCCGATTGGACGATCTTCCAACGATCCTCCGAGATTTTGCCGTTCTCGTCGCTCCTGTCGATTAGAGCCACGATGAGGTGTCGTTTGGCGACATCCGTCATCGTGGCTCGCTTTGCGTGCCTTCTTGGGATCGCTCCTTTTGGGCCTCGCTGTTTTTTGCGGACTGGGGCTTCCGCACTCTTGATGCTGTCGGCGGAGCGCTGCCTCTTCTCGGCCAGCATCTCCTCCATTTTGTTGGCGAATCCGCTCGTTGTCGCCTGCATCTGCGGCAACTGGGCGAAGTGTCGGCGGCTTTCTTCAATCCTTTCCTCGGCCCAGGCCAGCTTAGCCTTGTCTTGTTCAGACAGACTTGCTGTGCCATGGAGCCGACTGTGGATTTTCAGCGCCGCCTTATACTGCGCTTTCGCCTTGAGCCCCTGCCTGGTGCGTTTAGGCCCTTCCCTACGCAGGGAGCTGGAACCTTGAACCGGAGAGCGCAGCAAGCTTTCTTCCTCAGTCTTCGTCACTGACAAAACGCTCTCAAGGTCCGAGTCTTCTAGGACTATGGTACCCGAGCGTGTCAGCTGGTGTCTGTTGGCAGTCGTAGTACAACTGACTTGGCCTGCTCCCGCCAAGTCGGAGGTGTGACCACTGGCGACACGCAGAGAGGATTGCTCCCCCCCGTGCCCGCCGGTGGTAGCAGTCACTCCTTCCACCGACGTTTGGGCTGACATCCCAGCCCGAGTTGATTTTCCTTTCAGACCTTCCATATTGCTGAAAAATTCCTCCATCCGGCTCATTTGTTCAGGTGGCCACCCCTAGCGTTTTTTAGAGCCTGCCGCCAAGGCTACCCCTAGCCATGGCGTGTGTTCGGCACTCCTGACATGCCGCAGCATGTCAGGGTACGGGACCACACCTCAGCTAGACACTGCATCGCCTCGGGGGCAAGTGACATTGCATCAACCCGTCCCCGGGACGATGCAGTGTCCATTGCCCAGCCGGCACCCTCGGGGAGGGTTCAGTTAGGGGATTTGTTCTTATACATTCTCATATTTAAATAAATTTTTTTTTATATATATATATATATACATTTGCTTGTGCGAACATTGTTTTAGATCTTATCAAGATCGTTAGCTTGGCTTAACGCCCTTTTTGTTATAGATAGATGTTCATGCGTTTCAGTGATGTAATGCCAAGCTTAATCGCATGATTCGTCGCCATGTAGTGAGCATTGAATACTCCAACTACCATTCTAAAGTATTTTCGAGAGAGGTGCAGTAAGTACCGGCTAAGTTGTGCATTAAACTCATTGTACATTAATTTTGTTATTCTACAAGAAGTGTTCCGCCACCTTTACTTAATACGCTTGTTGGTGCTCTTTTCAAGACTGCTGAACAGCGATTTTAGGGAAGTGGGCACCTGTTCTGTTCTATTTACGGGTAGTTCAACGCCTGTCTTTGCTAGAGTGTCTGCCTCTTCATTTCCAGGAATGCCCTGGTGGCTTGGAACCCAGTAAATGTGTACTGACTTAGTCGTACATAGATCATCTAATCCCTCCCTGCTCACCTGGACCGTTTTGGAACTGAGTGTAGACATCATAGACATAATGGCTGCCTGACTTTCAACCATAAGGTTGATTGTGTGGCTGGCTGTACCGAGAAGAGTCGCGACCTCCGCAGCCTTTCCTATGGAGAAAACCTCTGCCTGTAATATACTGTAATGATCGGGTAGCTTGTATGAGAGCCCAGTGTTGGGGTGTTCGCAGTATACGGCAGCTCCTATTCCATCTACGACTACTTGGAGCCGACCGTATATAAGTTCAGATGAACTTCTTTTCGGGTAGCGTAGGTTTTCCAGTCATTGTGCCCAAGGTGCACTCGAGTTCTGACCTTTAGGCTGTTGTTGGGTTTGAGGTAGTCCGAGCTTGTGGCCATATCTTTACCAATCGAGCTATGCCCAAAGTCTCTTCTTCGATGCGTCCAGCGCCGTGTTTGGCTTTTTGACCCTTTTTTCAACATTGGCTTTCCAAGTCAGTTTGCTGTCCAGCACCATGCCCAGGTACTTAACGTGGTTGCTCGGTTTGAGACGCTTACCGTTTAACATCGGTGGGAGCCAGCGCGGTACCTTGTACCTCTTAGTAAAGAGGATGAGGTCCGTGTTTTATGCATTAATATATATTCCGGCGTCTTCCGCCCACGTATTTGGAGGTTTGCAGCATGGCAGGTATGATTTTGTTTATTTAGGGCCTCTTATAGAATTTTATGTAACTCCGGTAACAAGTCATCCCAATTCCTCTGCTCTCCATCCAGGTATTGCGCAATCATGGTTTTTACTGTCCTGTTAGCTCGTTCGGTAGGATTCTGTTGCGGCGTATACGGGGCTGTGTGTTGGAGTATCATTCCCATCTGTTTGCAGAACTCTTTTAATCCTCGACTGGTGAACTGTGTGCCATTGTCACACACGAATGTCTCTGGGACTCTAAACCGTGATAAGATACGTACCCGGAATGTCATTTCCAGCGTAGCCGTCGCCTTCCGAAGTGGGACTAGTTCTACCCACTTACTGAAGTGATCAAAGAAAACCAGGAGAATCGTGTGTCCTTGCTTGGATCGGGGCAACGGCAGTACGAAGTCGGCGCAAAGGATCTCGAACGGCTCCTGTACTACTCGGCCAATAGTACCGCTGGGTAACTCGGTGAACCGATATTGCTGCAGCTCCAATGCCCGTCGTGCAATCCGTCCAGTGGGGTTATCGATGGAGTTCAACCACGTTAGCGCCCTATGATCTGTGACATTGAACTCATATCCTTCCAAGTAGCAACAGAGTTTGCGAATCGCCCAGACGATGGCGAGGCACTTCTTCTCTGTTGTGGAGTAGTTCTCTTCGGAGGCTGAAAGGCGTCGACTGCCTGGGTGAGTCGATTCTTTAGATCTTCGAAAGCCTCCTGCTGGTTGGTGTCCCTCGTCCACTTCTGGCCCTTCCGAAGCAACTTTGAGATTGGCTGTATGATGCGGTGTAAGCTTGATACAAAGCGCCGGTACCATGACGCAATGCCCAAACAACGACGAAGCTACTTCACGTTTGTAGGCGGCAGCAGCTCCCTGATTGCCTCGATTTTGGCCAGGTCGGTAAGGATCCCAGCTTCACTGACGACGTGGCCCAGATAGACCAGACTCTTCTGGAAGAGGCAGCATTTTTCCTTCTTGAAACTTAGATTTTCGTTGCCCAACCGTTGAAAAACTTCCCGCAGGTTCTTGGCATACTGCTACAACATAGCTCCAATGACGATAATGTCGATAAGTAGGCGAACGCAAGCGGTTCCATATCGGGTCCGATGACTCCATCCAAAGATCAGTGAAATGTAGCAGATGCAAAGTGCACTTTAAACGGCATCACTTTCCAGTGATACAGGCCCTGGCCCGGGACTGTAAACGCCATGCATTCCCTGCTGTCCTTGGCTACGGGTATTTGCCAATACCTGTTCTTAAGATCCAACGTCGATTTTCCAGGATATGGTTAATTCTCGGTAGGGGATACGCGTCGGCAATAGACTTTGCATTCAACTGCCTGTAGTCGATGTACATCCGCACGTCTCCCGGAAAAGCTCGTCTACCTGGTCGCTGATGATTCTCTGCACTGCCGGATTTTTGGGGTAGTATAGCTGCTTAATAGGGCGGCTGTCCTTAAGCACGATACGATGCTCCGCGTTGTGGGTGACTCCTGTGACCTCGTGAAACTTAGCCAGCTCACCCTGTAAGAAGTCTTCAACCCATTCGGTTTCCTCATCCGGCGCCTGGTCTTTAGTGATTGTTCCCAAACTGTTTCTCTTGCTGTAGATTTCCTTCCTATCGTTGGCCTCGGGATTGGGCTGCGAGCTTTGGGCACTAAGCGTGGACCTCGTTGTCATCTTTTGTGGTAACTGAAGCTGTAGATGCCCGCACTTCATGCTCATCTCTGCTCCGCAAAGAAAATCCATTCCCAGAATAGCGTCCTCTCTCGAACCTCAATGCTGTTCCTAGTGACAAGTCGGTGGCGCTGTCTCCGGCCGTTCCCCGATGCTTTTGGGAACTCCCGGCTGTGCCCCAGTTGTCCCCAGTTGCGGCAAGCGCGCCGGATGTGGATGGTACCGTCTGATTCCTGTACCCGTTAATTAATTATCTCGTTGGTTCTTGGGCGTACTGTTCGTTCCTGACGACGTTGCTCGGCTCCACTTGACTTCCTCATGGGCTGTTATCAACCTCATCAACTGGGCAAGTGTGGTCATAACTGGAATCCGTAGTGTTAGCTGATGCGAGTGCTCCTGGACTATGCTGGCGGTTGCCTGGCTCGTGCCTAGTGCCATATCTACTGGATTAGCATATGCTCCAGCTCGGCTAGCCTTTGGGTGACTTCCTTTGTCAACTCCGGTTGGTTTAGCTCCTCCACTGTGCCTTCGGTATCCTGGCGAAACTTTTTAAGAATGGCTTGCAGTTCATTCTTGCGAAGATACGAAATCCATTGAACTCCCATGCTGTAATCCATGCAGGTGGGTATCCTGGTCCGCTAGCTCGTTCTAAATCCAAACGCCAGATGTTCCAAAGCTGCTAGTATCCTGAGCAAATAAATCCAAAAACGACGATTTTTCCCAAGCGAATGGTAACCTGTGCAAAATTATCGAATGTAATCCCACGTTGTCCCCTGTGGACTTAAATCACAGAAACTATTCCTGTGAACTCCAGTAAATCCTTTAGCTGGATGTTACTTGAGTAGCGATAATCCTTGATTGTTTAAAAGGTATTTTCCTTGAAGTGCTCGTTGACGACAGTTGATTAAATTTTCCTTGCAATATTCGATGGCTGCTGCTGATGTGACTCGCGGAATAGATCGTTGAGGACTGTCCACTCACTGCTCGTTTTCTCGGCTTTTCTAGAGTGTCTATGCCCCACACAGGCTTCGGATGTTGTCGGTTTGTTTCCCTACGAAATGCTCGTTCTTTTGCGATATTACCACCGTCGGTGACTACAAAAAATCTCAAAAGAAATAGGTTATGGTGTGGTTAATAAAGAAAATACAAATCAAAAATTTCAAATGTGCCCTCGTGGTTAGAAAATAATTTAAAATATATAAATGCAATTTCTCGCTTAAAAATGTGTTTCCCTGGTTTCTTTGATTTGATTGTACCCTAAGCGTGTCCTCCTAATATTTTGCTATAATGGAATTTTAAGTCATAGAAAAAAACCTAAAATACTTCTAGCGTCTCTGCTCGGGCGCCATCTGTAACGAGGTATGTCTCAGCCCGGCAATGGCATTTCTTAACAAAACATTTATATTTGTGCGAAGAAACACTGGTACAGAATGATAGGGCGTAAAAGAAAATGGGCTTTCGATGCTTTCTTGGACAAAACAGAGAAATTACCTAGCAGTGCACATGAACGTTCTGTGTCGACTCCGCGACGGACGGATCTGTGTATTCTGACCCACGTGTCGATGCTACGGCCTAGGAAGACGGAATACCCTCTGTGTCGGCGCTAACTCGTACAGCAACTACTTAGCCGCAGCTACTGTAGGTACTGTCGGGTCAGCCGAGACTGTCCGAAACCGGTGTCGTATGGTCAGATGTACCCCACTTCCGCAGCCAGCAGACGCTACGACTTGTCGTCTTTGTGTTTTTCTCTCTCCAAACGTGCTGCTCATTGCGTTATGCTCATTGTGTGGGCGTTAAGGGGCGTGGAAAAATTTTGAAATAAAATCTGCGAACGTCATCGACAGACTTTCATGCCAAAATTGGTTGCTCCAGCTTATGTAGTTTAGAAAATCCAGGTGTTCATACGGACGGACGGACGGACGGAAAGATACACAGACGGACGTTGCTATATCGACTCGGCTGTTGATGCTGATCAAGAATATATATACTTTATGGAGTCTGCCACGCCTCCTTCTACCTGTTACGCACATTTCGCTTCTGACACACTTAATAGACCACTCTACTCTTTTTTAAAGAGTACGGGGTCCAAAAAGACATTAGTCATGTTACTGAATTTACCTGTTTGCATGATATATTTTACTTTATCAATGGAGCAGTTCTGAGTCATAGCTTTGACAACCACTGTTGTGCTGTACTTATTAGCTAAATCAGTTGACAATGCATCATTCATATAAGCTCCTTCTAGAGACTTTTTTGCTCTTGTTGCAAGTTTAGTAGCTTGGCGAAAATAACTTCTAGTGACCCTCCTTTCACAAACTTGCATTTGGGCAATAAAAGCAACCATTGTCTGCTCGTTGCTAATTAGGTTGCGAGCATGACCTTTAAATTTCTTCATTGGGCTTATTGCTGTTTGCTCATAAGTTCCCTTTAGTGAATCAATTAGAATTAGTGATGTAAAGTAGTGTTTCGAGAAGGGGTACAGATCTCAGTCTCTCCAGTGGTTCCAAACTCACAAGAAAATTTGTAAATTCTGCGGAGACGCTGCGGACCGGAAGAAACTAGACAGGATGGGGTTAGGGACGAGATAAATATACACACGTGACGCGAGATCAAAGCGGGGAGCGCCACCGCCGTTCTCTGCCGGTCACCGCGAGTCTATGAGATCGAAACGGGGCTCCAGGGTACCGAGTTCTTAAACATACCGTAAAGGAATGCATCGCGAGATAAAAACGCGGTCCCAGGATAGCGGGAGTTTCCCGCGAGATGAGGAAGCGGCGCCGGGATACCGCCGCGGCCACCGTCGTTCTCAGCGTTTGACAGGATAGTACCTCGCGAGATCTAAACACGGCGCCAGGATGCCTCGGCGTCCACTGTTCCCTGCGCGTAGATGGAAACGCAGCGCCAGGATACCTTGGCGGCCGCTGTTGTTCTCAGCTTTCAGGAGAGGGATGCTTCGCGTGAACCAGGATACATTGGAAGGCCGAGCTTGTTCTCTAGCGAAACGTGTGGAAAAGGTGTGGGATGTTGAGTAGGCTAAGGGGAGGCGTCCCTATTAACGCACTACTGTCGCCCACTTAATACGCAAATTCGGTTATTTATTTATTTATTTATTTATTTATTTATTTATTTATTTATTGTCAGACTATGGGCAGTCGACTCAAAAAGAAAAATAATTTACAATAAAGTAAATTAAAAAAACAAAATATTTAAAAATAAGACTAAAATTTACGTTAAAAACGAAAAAGTTTTCAAAATAAAATTATGAATTAAATTTAAATTTAATTAATTATTTCGTTAACTGACTGGGGAAGTATTACAAAAATTAAAAACATTACGAAACGTTGGTCCAATATTCGTTGCAAGGGTTAGGAAAACCCCAGAAAAACACTAAACAGACCAACAAAAAAACAAGTAAGGAAAGTACAGTCGAGCAAGCCCGACCGTAAAATACTCTCTGCCTTTTTTCCCGATTAAATTATTAAAACCGGTCTTGAGATATTACATTGTGCAGTACTTGCATTAAACACTTTGAAACAAAAACAATCTAAGCATAATCGAATATACATCTGTTTGTCTGTATGCGAATACACACACAAATGACAATATATGATGCATTTTTTTTTTTTTTTTTTTTTTATTCGATTTATTAACAGAAAAATTATATAGTTATAGTTTTTAGTGTACAATTATTTTAAACTTAATGTTTAAATAAGAAGGATTACAAGGACTTCAATATAGAGTTATAGAGATAGAGTTAGAGTTAGGGGCCCAGATAGACCCGCGGTACTACCGCGAGGCAATGCTTCACCGGGTCCTGGGCGGGCTTATTATCATGCCCCTCCTTCGATGCGCCTACGCTCCCTCTCGAGGATACACAGCTTTGTGCATACCTTCTCCGCGAAGGTGCAGACTGCTGACCAGTTCCCACTGCTCGACGTCATGATACTCACTATCGTTTCTGCCGTAATCAGAGATCCTACTGCCGAAAAAAGCTCCTCTCTCTCAACCCCAAATCTTCCACAGAAGCAAAAAAGAGTGGTCCGCGGTTTCTTCAACTAATGGGTTGCACCATAAGCACCATGGGTCAGCTTCATGCCCAAATCGGTGGAGGTAGCTGCGGAAGCACCCGTGGCCGCTTAGCAGTTGGGTGAGGTAGAAGGTCACCTGCCCGAACCGTCTGCATAGCCAAGGTTCGATATTCGCAATAACGCGATGCGTCCAACGCCCCTTGGTGGCCGTGTCCCACCCGGTTTGCCACAGCTGCAAGCTAGACTCTCTTGCTGCTATCGCCTGTTGCCGGCGCGTCCCTGCTGGATCCCTACGCTGGGCAGAATATAGCTCCTGCAGCTCTGCACCCAGCGCTCTTGAAGCGCATCGCGTGTGCCCAGATTGGTGCTCCACGTCGTCTGCGAAACCCACGGTAGTAACACTGTCCGGAAGCTGTAGCCTGAGTATCCCGTCGTACATCGAGTTCCAAAGCAGGGGTCCAAGTACTGAGCCCTGTGGCACTCCTCCCGAAATCCTATGCACTTTTTTTCCCTGAGTTGGTTTCATAGGTTAAAGTGCGGTTCCTGAAATAGTCGCGGATGATGGCCATTAGGTAGCTAGGGGTGCCGAATCTATGGAGCGCTTCCAGTATCCGGTCCCAGTTGGCTGAGCGTTCCTAATGTCGAGCGTCATGACGATGCAGTACTCCTTGGATCCTCCTCTCCATCTGCTGCCTTCGATCGCGTCCTTCGCTATATCCGTCACGCGTTTTATAGCATCCACCGTATAGCGCGCCTTAAGGAAACCATACTGATCCGGGGATAGGTCTCCTGCTTGTCGGATTGATTCCTCCAGCCTGTTGCAGATTATCCTTTCCAGGATTTTGGCTGCTGTGTCAATTAGGCAGATTGGTCTGTATGACGAAGGATGGTCTACTGGTTTGTTGGGATTCGGGATCAGGACCAGGTTTTGTCTCTTCCATTGGGTCGGGAAGGTGCCGCGCTTAATGCAGTTCCCATACACGCTCGCGAATAAACTTGGCCGTAGCGTCATGGCCAGTCTAAGTGCTCTGTTGGGGATACCATCCGGGCCAGGGGCCTTGGACTCCTTTATGGTGCCTGCTGCTTTGAAAGTTTCATCCAGTGTGACTTCAGGGGCATCGGGAAAAAAGTGTACAGGGGAATCGAGGCTGTCAGGGCTGCCGGGTGAATTTCCAGGGAAGAGAGCTTCGACTATTGTCTTGGCTTTCGCCTCGTTTCTAGGGGCTGTGGTCTGCGCAGGCTTGAGTTTTTTAACCGCGATTTTGTAGGCAAGTCCCCAGATGTCGTTTTCGGCCTCGTCGCAGAGTTCCAGGAAACGTTCGCTCTTGCTGCAACGGATAGCCTTCTTTAGCTCAAGTCTTCGGTAGCCATACTCGAGTCTGAGCGAGTCGAACCCTGGCCTCCCACGCGAACGCTGCGCCATACGTCTGGCTCTGATGCACTTTCGTCTTGCTTCGGCTATTTCCTCGGTCCACCAGTATACTGGTGCGTGGCGCCTTCCGAAGCCTTTACGCCGTTGCATGCTGGCGTCGCAGGCCGTTTTCACGGCATCCATTAGAGACTCTGCGCTGGGCTCGGACATAGTTTCCTGGCTTGGGCTACAGAATGTCTCTGCAAATAGTTCTGTGTTGAGCGTGTTCGCCTTGAAGGTCCTAGCCGGCTGGGGCAGATGTGCTCGACTTTGCCGCTTGAGTTGAAGGACGACAGCGAAATGGTCGCTGGCGGTATAAGCGTCGCTAACTTCCCAGCTCGCGCAGCCCCATAGTGAGTAACTGACGAACGTGAGGTCGATGATGGAGTCGGCTCCGGCTCTGCTGAGTCTATCCCCGGTGTTGGAGAGTGCCACATTCAGTGAAGCAAAAGCCTCCAGTACCGCTCTGCCTCTTGCGTTGGTGGTTACGCTGCACCATTCTTCTGCCCATGCGTTGAAGTCGCCGCCTATGATGACCAGGTCTTTGTCCCGAGCGTCCGCTACTAGATTATCTAGGATGTCTAGATAGCCCTGCATACAAATGCTGGGTGCCAGATAGCAGCTGTAGAGCCAAAACGCACCAATCTTGGCTCGTTCAAAACCCCGTGCCGAGTGTATGGACTCCATATTTTCCTGGCTGGTGCCGCAGACCCAGATCGCTGCCTTGCCGCATAAGTCCGTTGCGTATTTACCCCCGAACGGCTTGTAGGGTTCGCTTAGTAGGGCTATATCTACAGAGAGTTCCCGTACCGTCTGATGTAGCAAGTCCTGGGCAGCTACACAGTGGTTTAGGTTCAGTTGTAGTACCTTCAGTGTCCGTGTCATTGTGGTGGGACATTGGAACCGATGACTTGCGCTTCTGGTAAGGCTGGTGTACCGCAGCCTGACGCCAAGGGACATCTCCTGCTGCCAGCGTGTTGCTTTGTTGCTGTTCTGCCCGCGGCGGTGCATATAAAGCAGCTGGCCTCGTTTTTGCAGTCTGCTGCTTTATGGTTCGCCTCTCCGCATCTAAGGCAGCAGCCGGAACGGTCTACTGCGTTTTTGCAGGAGCTTGCCACGTGTCCAAACTCAAGACACCTGTAGCATCGTTTCCGCATCGTGCGTTCCCTGACTCGACAACTGGTCCATCCGATTTTTATCTTGCCTTCCGACAGCACTCGCTTTGCTAGAGTCGTTGGAAGGCTTAGTACAGCAATTTGCATACCTCCGTAACCAGCCCTAAGCGTTTTGATCGAGAGCCTCGATGACGTCCTCCTTCGTGGCAAGGCAGTCGATGTCTCTGATCTCGACAGAGGCTTCCTTCGTGATGGATCTGACCTTAGCCTTGTATGATGCATATACATGTATGTATGTATGTGTGTATTCAGCGCGGCCAGCGACTGCGGGTAGCGCTGCCGCCACGCAGGCAGCGAAAACATTCGAACATGTTTCTGTCTCGCTTGCACTCATACAAGATATTGCATTCAGTTATCAATATTGTAACGCTTCTAGTTTTCTTGTTTATAGTACGATTTCAATGCGCCTTTCAGAATGGTTTCATATAGTTAGTCTTCACACGAATTATAAATTACAATACTGTACTATACACACAAACACCTAAAAACGGAACGAAAGTGGAGAATTATTTTTATTAATTGTGGGAAAAAGGGGCGTGACAGTCCAAAATTTTAAATGTCAATGCATTTACGCTGTCGCTAGGAACCTCCATACCAAAATTGGTGATCCTAGGTGCAATAGTTATTGAGATATTCGCCCAAAACACCAATTTTTTCCGAGGTGTGTCTAGTTTTTTCATCATTGTGGGCGAATGGGGCGTGGCATCGAAAAAACAAAGATTCTTGTATTGACTGACTAAATATGTGATCGATTGAGACCAAGCTTGAACTTGTAGCTCTTACCATCTCTGAAATCTGTTTGTTCATACGGATGGACAGACGGACAGACAGACAGACAGCTGTTGATATGGCTTCTCCAGTTGCTGTTGTTGTTGCTGATTGTTTCTATGTCGTTGTTGTTATTGTTGCTGCTGTGCTGCAACTCTCAGATGTTGACGCCGACCTGCTGCCCGTTCCTCACCCCAAGGCGCTGCAATGACCGGAGTCAGATATTGTCAGAAAATACCGTCGAAATTTAATACAACATTGAAATATCAGAATAACAGAAGTCGCCCTGATATGTTCGAACGTTTCTCTACCTGCTTGGCGGCAGCGCTGCCCGGAGCAGCTGGCCGCGCCGACCAATGCTATACATACACACATATATATGTGCACATACATACATATATTTGTAGCATGTAAATGCAAATAATCGGAGAATGATAGAAGAGGGGCGTGGTGCAACTCGTAGAGTTGGGGCGCAATATGGTACCTTCGGCTAAGATCGCGGGTTCGAATGCTGACAATGTCAATTGTTAATTTAATTCTTGAAATTTTAATTCAAAATGTAAATATTAAATTTTAATTTTGTAAATGTGTTTTTAAAATTTTTTGCACACTGCTATGAGAGTACGGGGTCTTCTATAGTCGGCTCGCTCGACTGTAGCCTTTCTTACTTGTTATACCCGTTACTCGTAGAGTACAAGGGTATATTGTAATCGTTGGAATGTATGTAACAGGCAGAAGGAGGCGTGGCAGACCCCATAAAGTATATATATTCTTGATCAGCATCAATAGCCGAGTCGATATAGCCATGTCCGTCTGTCCGTCCGTCCGTCTGTACGTCTGTCCGTCCGTCCGTCTGTATGAACAAAAGGATCTCAGAGACTATAAGAGCTAGAAAGGTGAAAGAGGTCGCAAATGAAAGGTACAATACCCAAGCAGTACGAGTTTGTTTTTGTTTTTTGACACGCCCACTTTAGGGCGTTCTATCTTCATATAAAGGTAAATGTACAGATAAAACTTGAATGTTTTAGTATAGAAAACTTTTTTGTTAGCAATGCTATCTGATCCAAATTTACACGGGGACTACATGTCTATGAGGTACATGTACTGACCAAGTTTAATCGAAATCGGACAACTATATCGTATAGCTCTCATAGGGCCGATCGGTCAAAAACACGCTCCAAATATTAATTAGTATGAACAAATCTTGCATTGACTAAGTTATCTTAATGAAACTGACACAAAATAAATAAGTCAATAATATAAATATACTGACCAAGTTTCAAAGAAATCGGATTATTTTATCGTATAGCTCCCATAGGGACAATCAGTCAAATTTGCATTTAGTATGAATTTGTATGAAAATTTTCTGTATTTACCAAGCTATCTTAATGAAACTGATACAGAATATATTTATCAGTAACATATATGTACTGACCAAGTTTCATACAAATCGTTTGATTATATCGTATAGCTCCCATAGGAACAATCGGTCGAAAATTGAGTAACGGGTATCCTAAAGTCGCGGGGCGACTGTAGCATTCTTTCTTGTTATACTCTCTGCAAGAGTATATTGGGTTTATGCAAATGTATGTAACAGGCAGAAGGAGGCGTGGCAGACCCCATAAAGTATATATATTCTTGATCAGCATCACAAGCCGAGTCGATATAGCCATGTCCGTCTGTCTGTCTGTCTCTCTGTCCGTCCGTATGAACAAACAGATTTCAGAGATGGTAAGAGCTACAAGTTCGAGCTTGGTCTCAATCGATCACATATTTAGTCAGTCAATACAAGAATCTTTTTTTTTTGCGATGCCACGCCCCATTCGCCCACAATGATGAAAAAACTAGACACCTCGGAAAAAATTGGTGTTTTGGGCGAATATCTCAATAACTATTGCACCTAGGATCACCAAATTTGGTATGGAGGTTCCTAGCGACAGCGTAAATGCATTGACATTTAAATTTTTGGACTGCCACGCCCCTTTCTCCCACAATTAATAAAAGTAATTCAGTTTGCAATTTATTTTGAAACCCCTGTAAAACAATGGAAGTAAATTCTAATTAGTTAGTGGTAAAAACCCATGTTAGTGGTAAACCCATGCTGGCAAGGTGAAACAATAGATCTACTAAGATGTTGCAATTGAGAAGTTATTAATTTCTCAAAAGTTTTAGGAATTGCAGACAACTTAGAGATACCCCTATAGTTACAAGTATTAGATTTAGTACCCTTTTTATGAAGGCGAATAATAAAAGATGCTTTCCAAATGTCAGGAAAGCAGCAGGACTAAACAGACAATTTAAATAACTTATACAAAGGTTACAAGAGGCCGTCGGCACAGTTTCTGAGCACACAACCAGGAACTCCATCTGGACCCGGCGAAAGGACAGGTTTAACAGCCTTTAGATCACCCAAAAGCGATTCTTCAGTGATCAGTGGCCTAGAATTACAATTAGAGGCATTTACATTGTAGAGATAAGGCAAATTAAGATTATTTTGATGAATGCAATAGGTTGATTGGAAAAAATCGGCAAATAAATCGGCTATAGCCTGATCAAAGTTAGCAGTCTTATTTCCAAAGACCATTGAGGAAGTGTTGATGATTTGCGCTTCGCATTAACGAAGTAATAAAAAAGTTTAGAATTACTTCGAAACTGCTGACCACAGCTTCTAAGGTAATTCCGATAGCACAGGCTGTTTAATGCAGAGAAATTAGATCGAGCAATCACATAACGAGAGAAATCCAGGGAAGAGCCAGTTTCCCTGAGTTTCTTATAAAATTTAGATTTCACGTTTTTTAACCGTGTTAATTCCCCTGTAAACCAAGTTGGTTTTTTAGACCTACTTGGCATACAAGATGAAACACAAAGGTCAAATAAATTATTAATAGTGAGATAAAAAAACGCGACTGCTGCATCCATATCCCCGCACTTGAAAAGGCAAGACCAGTCAGTTTGGGATAAAAGCTGATTTAACTTGTTAAAATCAGCCTTCCGAAACTGGCGAATACGCTTTTTAGGTCTCGAGCTGGACTTTCCCATTTGGGTAGGCAATTCCATCAACAATTCCAAAGTCGGGTGATATGAATCTTCAGGAAGAGAAAGGGGAGCAATACGGGAAACAGATGGAAATGATGGATCTAAAACAAAAATAAGATCAAGCATCTTATTTAATGAATTGGGAATGCCATTAATTTGAGATAGAGAAATCCCAAATAAATGATCAAGGAAATCATTTTGTGTCGTGGACGTCAATACAGCAGAGCCTGGAGTGGATATCCAAGTAGTTCCTGCAATGTTAAAATCACCCAGAACTACGAGGACATCCCGATCGGAAGTTAAAGAAGAAACAGATTTGATAGCTGAGAAATGCTCAAAATAAGCAGAAATATCAGAAGAAGGGGGAATATAAGAGCAAGTAATAAAAATGCTAACATTGAAAATATTAAGCTTTATAGCAATAAATTCTGTAGAAATATTAATATTAACTAATTCAGAGAAAAGATCAGCATCTACAGCAATCAGTACACCACCACATTCCTAAAAATAGAAAATTTGTCGCAGAATATCTCTGTATTAAGAATGTCAGGCCTTAACCAAGTTTCAGTAAAGGCAATGACATGAAAAGGAAAGAAACACTAGATAAGTAAAGGTTGGTAAGTTTGCTACAAAGACCTCTTACATTCTGATAGGCAAGCGAAAGGGAGGAGATTAGTTTTTTTTGGTATTAATAGCTGATTGGTTAGAGAAAGAAATTGAAGATAGTGCAATCGGAGTCCGATTTCGTTTTTTAGCAGTATATTCATTCACTACTAAGTGGTCCGCCCAGAACTCTTTACAGCATATTTTGCTAAAATGTTCGGCCGGAACACTTATTTTAAATGAAGAAATCTTCCGAGCATAAGAAAATTTGAATTTTTCCACCGTAATGTTGGCGTAATGACATCATCAGATGTAGTATCAGGGGCTAGCCTTAAAACAAAGATTTGTTTTTTCGGTGGGATACCTACAAGAGTCATGTTATTATCAACCACTTCTATAACATCTTTCGAACTCATAACACTGGTTGATTGACTAGTTGATCCAGTCGCAATGTCATCACTGGTATGTTGATCAACAACAACCGAATTGACAGCGACTGTATAGGAATTAGCTCGGTGTCCGTAGGAATAACTACTGTGGGAGACGTAAAATTTTCATTCCTACTGACAATACTAGTTGAAGACGGGGTAGAAAGATTTATTAGCGACGGATTAATAGAGATATGAGGAGGAACTAAAAGTTCATTTGGACCAATTAACAACCTAAAATTAGCCTTTTTCCTCTTTGGAGAATCATTCAAGAGGTTCATACTCTTGAAATCTTTCCAACGAGGTGAAACTATCAAACAGGTTCTTAAACCTGCCAAATAGTTCCCCAAAGCCTCGTTTAGTTTGCCTCATGAAGCCCATCATATCCCTTTCAACATCCCTGCAAGGGACCAAGCGAGTGAAGTGAGTTTCTGACAAACTTAATAGACCAATCTACTCTTTTTTAAGGGGTTAAGTGGTGTTCAGAGGCTGAAACTAAGCACTTTTTCAAACATTTTTTTTGGGTGTTTGCAGTGAGATATTTTATTAGAACAAAAAACAGATAACAAGATTGACATTTCCTTTGTACGTTAAAATTGGTTTCATAAAAAAATTTTTAAAATTGAGCCGACGGGAGCCAATGTCCTGGAACACTAAAAAAAAAAGGACCCTCGTGTTTGACACGATTTGAGGAGAACGGATCATCTGAAATTCAAAAAAAAATTTTTTCTGTTAGTAAACACTTCAGCCCTGAATCTGAACGAAGGAAAATCCAAAATATTGAAAATTGAATATTTGACAGCGTTTTGAATTTTTTTGACGAAATTTTGAACTTCAAATGTCCTTAAAAAATAGTAAATGTTGAAAAAAAAAAAAATCCTTCGTTCAGATTTGTCACGAGGTCATATTGAATAAGTGTTCAAAATTTGAAAACAATCGGTTCAAAACTGTTCGAGCAATCGTGTCAAATAGCTTCAAAAACACGCTTTCGAGAAAAACATGATTAACTGCGACGTTTCAGAAGGAAATACTCTAATGAGCGGAACTTTCGAAGGCTCTATCTCTTAAAATTTTACTCGGATCGGCTCCAAATTTTGGGAGAATATAGTAAACATATTGAATTAATTTATAAGCAAAAAAAAAAAAAAATCGAGTTTCAAAATTTCTGAAACCCACTTAACCCCTTAAAGAGTACGGGGTCTAAAAATTTTTACAAAATTAAAATTTAATATTTACATTTTGAATTAAAATTTCAAAAATTAAATTAACAATTGACATTGTCAGCATTCGAACCCGCGATCTTAGCCGAAGGTACCATATTGCGCCCCAACTCTACGAGTTGCACCACGCCCCTCTTCTATCATTCTTCCGATTATTTGCATTTACTTGCTACAAATATATGTATGTGTGCACATACATATGTGTGTATGTATAGCATTGGTCGGCGCGGCCAGCTGCTCCGGGCAGCGCTGCCGCCAAGCAGGTAGAGAAACGTTCAAACATATGAGGGCGACTTCTGTTATTCTGATATTTCAATGTTGTATTAAATTTCGACGGTATTTTCTGACAATATCTGACTCCGGTCATTGCAGCGCATGGGGGTGAGGAACGGGCAGCTGGTCGGCGTCAACATCTGAGAGTTGCAGCACAGCAGCAACAACAACAACAACGACATAGAAACAATCAGCAACAACAACAGCAACTGGAGAAGCCATATCAACAGCAGCAGCAACATCAACGATTGCAATACTATAACACACCGCAGCGCTGCACCTCACCGCCAGATTTGGTGCCCCGAGCAGACAATTTCCATAATAGCAGCAGCAACAACAACAACAGTAGCTGCAGCAGCAATAGTCAAGCAGGCAGCAACATCGATGCGCAGCTGCAATTGTTGTTGCCAGCAACGACAGCAACATTGGCTGCCAGTGAGTCAGGCATTGTTGTTGAGAGCTATTTTAACGAATATAATCGTTACCACATTTTTGTTAGTTCTAAGATACTCACCCTATGTAACATTTGATCCTTAGACTGTAAGCAAAAGGGTATATAGTGACATTCATACTGAGTATGTCTACATAACAAAAGTACATAGCAGCCTAGACATCGAATTCCACATCAAAAGCTACTATAAACATTCCCAAGCTGCGCTACTATAAACATTCCCAAGCTGCACTTGTAAACAATTTCGGCAATCATAAACAAAGAGCAGCCTAGCCGGCGCATCTCACCCAATCGATCAGATCGAAAACCGCTCGATCAGCATATTTTAGCTCACACTCAAAAGCTGAGAAATCGCACAAATCTTGGTTCCCAGCTTTTAGCGGTCACCCCCAAATTGTAAACATTTAAATCCCTGTAAACAGAACTTTCATTATTATCTAATGTACCCAAAATCCAGCATTTGCTTTAAATAAAATCAACGTTACCGTTAGAGTGTGTCGCGGTATTTATTGGATTCATTAAACACATAAAATATCTAATTATTTAAGCTAATCCTTAAGAAAAGTGTTACAATGGGTAAAAACTTAAAGATTACAAATTACGACAGGATTTTGGAACTACCACAATTTGGACTCCAAATATTTTGGTTAAATTGTTTAACTATCTCATCCTCAATCAGTTACATTGGAGTAACCAGGAATACGCTCGACCATTAAATTAGAACCAAGGTTCAAAGAAATTAAATCAAGAGTTTATTAGTGTATATCGACCACTTCAAGGGTGTGAGTAGAGGCATATCCAGCTACTAGCAAATCAATTATCCTCCAACGGATCGGATTCGACTGAACGAAAGCAAAGGACTTCCTATTACACTGATAAGAAAAATCAGTTATCTAATTTACGGAAGATTTTCATGGACGGTAATTCCCAAGTTGAAAGCTTGATTGGGGATACACCAATAAAGCATCAATATTTTGAAGCCAACTACTTCTTAAATATAAAAGAAGTAGTTAAAAAATGTATGAGAGAATTCAACGCGAATTCAAATAGTACAAGTCGCATTGAGCCTCTCATGCGGCAACAAAATCCTGAATAATGAATCAGATCTCGCACACATCTCATAAACAAGTTATAGAGAACTTATGGAATCAAATCACATCGATTCACTATGAGATTTATAGGGAGTTTGAAAATCCCACAGATTTGGGCTATACCTTAAAAAATTTTACTTCAGCAAAAACAGCTGTTTTGCGAGTTCAAGCGGCAAACAGTACTGAGACAACAAACACGGTACAGAGCAACCAAAATGCAGCGTTGCAAATACCAAAAGTCGCCATACCCAAATTTGATGGCGACTATTTAAAATGGCAACAGTTGCATGCCATTTTTAAAAATGATTAATGAAACGTCATTACCCACAATTCACAAGATGTGGTATTTAAAAGCTAATCTTTCTGGAGAAGCTGAAAGGTTAATTCGCCATTTGTCATTGACAGAGTCTAATTATGAGACTGCCTGGACAATGTTGCAAGATCGTTTTAATAATAAACGAGTCCTTTGCACAGCGATATTACAGAAATATTTAGATCAACCTAACATTTCAAATGACGGAGAAGTAATCAAAAACTTCCATGATAACATTCATGAAAGTTTGGCTGCCCTCATAAATATAGGTGTCACAACGGACACCTGGGACCCACTCCTGCTTGTTATTTTGACAAAAAAGCTAGATCGGTTGAACCACACGCTCTATGAGCAATCTCTAAAAAATACAAGAGAGCTTCAGCCGATTAAGGAATTTTTAGCGTTTCTGGAGCAGCGATTCTTAGCTTTGGAAGCTATTGGTGGAAAGGCAGCAACCATAAAGGAAAAACATAGAACATGCGCACAAACTTCAACAAACCGAACACCCACATGTCCATTCTGCCAGCAAGGTGGCCATAAGTTGTATGCCTGTGAAAAGTTCAAATCACAGAAAGTCAACTAAAGATTGGAATGGGTGCAGAAGAAGAAAATCTGCATGAATTGTGATTGTAGCAGGGCGGAGAGAGGCTGCAGTACGTCGGGGTAGCGGCTTGCCGGCGTTCCAGTTGCGGGTGCAATACTGCTGCGGCGGCGCTGCAATAAACGAGAGAGGGGGGGGGGGGGTCGAGCTCGTCGCGACCAGAATGGCAAGTTAAATTAACACACACGAGTTGTTGGTTGCAACAACGAAAAACTTCGAATTTTTATTGTTAATGAAAGTTAATGACCAATAATTGTCAGCTTAAAAAATATGAAGAAAAAGTAATGGCGATGCCCTTGTAGGAAAAAAGTTACTGATCATGCCAGTACAGTGTGACCAGATATCACTCCGCCTAGAATACCGAGAATTCGCTTCCATCTGGTAACTGCGCCTGACGATCATACTTCCTGGCGTGAACATGCCGCCCCCCTTGCAACAACTGCAACAATTCGCCTGGCCCGACGGAGACGTGGATGGGGGGTGGCCGCGTTCTGGATCGCCTAATTGCCGCAGGAGCCAGAGAGGACCCACCCGAAAATGGTGCTCTGGGCGACAGGAAAATTCCCAGCACTGGGCAGACAGCCAGCCTGGATGACATCTGGATAGATGTCACCCCCCAGGACAATGGACACGACCGACGGCTGGTGGAAGTGCGGATCAGCCAGTACCAGGTTGGTGAACTGATTCCGCACGGTCTCAGATATCTCGCGCACGGGGGTGCGAATCCTTAGGTCCTCTTCAACCCTCAACACGGTTTCCCGACGGAAGTTCGGAGCAGTGATAGACCCTAGGATTGCCATGCAGGCACGTTCAACCCCTACGCAGGTGATTGACAATCCCAGCGCCTTGGCGAAAGATGCATTGATGCGGCTCTCAGGCGCACAAGCATCTAGTACGGCGCGTGCCTCAAACTGCTTCTGGCCGTTGCCGACTCGGACGAGTGCCGTGGGCATCACCATCGTCGCCCGATGCTGGAGTAATGAGGTCAACGTCGGTGCTCTGGCTGAACCGACTTGGTTACCATGGACCTCGGCAGGAGGGGGAGACCGTCGCACGACGTTACCTCTCGGTGCGGACGGCCGGTAGCGGGTGACAGGATTTAGCAGTCGCGTCGACGGATCGTTGATATGGATCAACGTATGATGATTCTGCCCGCAGATTCGACAGCTGTCACTGCTGCGACAGGTGCCAGACGAATGTTCGTGGGCCAAGCAGTTGGGGCAATACTTATTGACCAGCACTGCCCGCAGTCTTTTCTCCGCACGTAGATTAAGAAATCGCCGACACTGGCGGAGCGCGTGAACGCCACGGCATACCCGACAACGGTATGAATCAACTCCTCGCCGACTGGTCCGCTCTGCATGTCGGGGCCGTGGTTGCTTGGGAGCCATCGGGTTTTCTGTCGGTCAAACTAAAAGGAGACGATCAATTATTAAAGACGGCTCTCTCGTCAAGATAGAACAATACGGCAGAACGAGACACACAAACACGACATAGGAAGGGATGGCTGTCCTACTTAGGAGAGGTAGTTCCGGGATCGCTGAGGAGTAGAATCAGCTTCGCCACAGGTCGTTTAATAATGCCACGCGAAGTTCGTACATCAACAACGCGCACTAGACCGTCGGAGCCGGGATATACACCTTCAACGCGTCCCAAGCGCCATTCAGTGGGAGGCAGATTATCCTCATATATAATGACTAGATCATCTTTTTGAAGATTACGGTTCGGGTGCTGCCATTTGTTTCGCTTATGTAGTTCCTTCAAATATTCGTCCTTCCACCGACGACAGAATTGATGATGTAAGGCCTTAAGGCGCTGCCATCGATTGATTAGGGACATCGGTTCTTCATGGATCTCAGGCTCACCTATGGACAGAAGGGCGCCTCCAGTGAGGAAATGAGCTGGGCTTAACGCAAGCAAATCAGTCGACTCCTCGGACATAGGGGAAATAGGTCTAGAGTTCAAGCATGCCTCCACTTTACACAATAAAGTTGAAAGTTCCTCAAAGGTGTACTTAACTCCGGAGGTGGACTTGTAAAAGAGAGCCTTGAAGCTTTTGACTCCCGCCTCCCACAAACCGCCCATGTGAGGGGCGCTAGGTGGAATGAATTCCCATGAGAGAATCTGAGATCCGTGAGTCCGCATGACGGATTGTTTGGTGGCCTCCAAGAAGTCCTTGTCTAAACACGTAGACGCTCCGACGAAGGTCTTCCCATTGTCGGAATAAATGCGCTGGGGACACCGACGTCTCGCGACAAAGCGAGAAAACGCTGCGAGGAATTTCTCGGTCGTGAGGTCAGAGGTAGCCTCCAAATGGATGGCCTTGGTGGTGAAACATACAAAGACACAGACGTAACCCTTGGTAATTAAACAGGCCCGTCCCGTGAAGTTCTTGATTTCGAATGGACCTGCGAAATCGACACCCGTATGAGTGAAGGGTCTGGAGAAGGTTACGCGATCGCGTGGAAGATGACCCATTAATTGCGAATAAAGCTGGCGCTTATACAGAATGCACCGCTTGCATGCGTGCGACTGAGCTTTTATTAAGTTTTTGACCTTAGGAATCCAGAATTTGGAGCGGAGTATTCGGAGCATAAGTTGATTGCCTCCATGAAGTGTGATCTGATGAGTAAATCGTACAAGCAGCCGAGATAGACTGGAGTTGTATGGCAGAATTACGGGGTGTCGCTCATCATAGGTGAGTGATTCCGAGGCTTGCAGTCGTCCGCACGCACGGATGATGCCATGTTGATCCAGAAACGGATTCAAGTTGAGCACCGCGCCCGATGAAGGAATGGGACGTTTGTCTTGTAGGCAGCGGAGCTCTGTGGGGTACTCTTGCTGCTGTGTAACCGCAATTAAACGTCTCTCTGCGGCGACTAGCTCTTCATGTTGAAGATTCAGGGTCGGGTAGGAGTGTATTTTTCGGCAAACGAAGCGCTGGACATAAGCGACCACTCGTAAGGACTTGCCAAAGTCGGAAAATCGTTCAAGGAGCTCGTTCGACGGAGGAAGATTAGCCGTGTGGCATTGCACTCGTTGCTCGATCTCTGTCTCCGGTATAACACCTGACGGCCAGTATTCGGGCGATTGACGGAGCCACTCTGGGCCGTGCCACCACAAATCACTAGCAGCTAGGTCAGATGCGGATACGCCACGGCTCGCTAGGTCAGCGGGGTTATCTTCAGAGCGGACATGTGCCCAATTATCGATAGCGGCCGCCTTAGATACGGCAGTTACCCGATTGGCAACGAAGGTCGTCCATCGACATGGTGGTTTTTGGAGCCATGCCAACACGATGGTGGAGTCAGTCCAGAAGAAGGATTGTACGGGCTGAATTGGAAGGTTGCTAACGATGGCCGTATACAGGTCAGCCAGGAGAACTGCCCCACATAACTCGAGGCGCGGGAGCGAGAGAGTCTTTACCGGGGCTACCCGGGTTTTTGCGACGAGTAGATGAACGCTAATGTGGTGCTTTTGTTGCACCCGTACGTAAAGCGCCGCGCCATAGGCCCTTTGGGATGCGTCACTAAACCCATGTAGCTGCCATTGCGTCTCTAAATCAGTCTCTATCCACCTGGGAATATGGATGATTTGAAGGCCAGGATAGTCTTCAAGGAAAGCATGCCATTGCTGCACAAGACATGCTGGAAGTGTGTCATCCCAACCAATCTCGGTGAGCCAAATTTGCTGCATAAAGATTTTGGCACGGATGACGAAGGGGGCTAACCAACCGGCTGGGTCGAAAAGCTTAGCGATCTGAGACAAGACTATTCGTTTAGTAATTGTTGTTTGAACCTCTGGCTCGAGCGGAACAAAAAAGAAGCAGTCTGCCGTCGCCTTCCAGCGGATGCCTAGTGTTTTTGCGTGACTTGCATCATCGATCTCAAGAGAATCATCACGGAGCAGATGATCCTTAGGGATAGCCTGCAGCAAAGGCTTATGGTTGGACGTCCATTTTCTTAAAGGAAAGCCCGCGGACTGTAGGGCATCCCGGAGTTGCTGGATAGCAGCATGAGCATCCTCTGGAGTGTGGGCTCCTGCAAGGACATCATCAACGTACATGAAATGTCGTAGAATGTCGCTCGCTTTTGGGTAGCTGTTCTCGACGTCTTGGGCAAGCTGTAGAAGCACTCGAATAGCTAAAAAAGGCGCGCAATTGACTCCGAACGTAACTGTTTGGAGCTCATAATCAGTGAGTCGTGCATGCTCATCCCGGAAAAGGATTCGCTGGAAGGGCGTATGCTTTGCATCAACCATGATTTGTCTGTACATCTTCGTTACGTCGGCGTTGAAAACATAGCGGAAGAATCTCCACTTGAGGATCTGCAACATGAGGTCGGCTTGAAGTGTTGGGCCGGTATGCAAGACATCATTGAGGCTGACTCCATTCGTGGACGGACAAGATGCGTTAAAAACCACGCGGGTTTTAGTTGATGCACTTTCTGGCTTGAACACAGCATGGTGCGGTAGGTAAAAGTTCAAGGTGTCGGTTGGAGGCGGAACTCGGATCATATGACCCAACTCGATATATTCTTGCAGGATAGCTTTATAAGTGCTGTTTAAGGAGGGGTTTTTTTGCAATCGAGCCTCATTCCTTAAGAATTGAGCCAAGGCAATCGATCTTGAATGTCCCAGTTCAATGTTTTGCGGAGCCTTGAATGGCAATGACACAATATATCTACCATCGCGCCTCCTTCTGGTGCTGTCGCGAAAATATTTTTCGCACTTAATATCCACATCTCTTTCCAGTTTTACTGGGAGATCTTCCACCTCCCAAAACTTGGTGAGAAGTGTGTCCAGTCGGATCTCTGGGGTAACCGACACCTGTGTGGACAGACACGATACGGATGATGATGGCTTGCTGAGGATCGGACCACTAAGAACCCACCCAAAAATGGTTTCTTGTGCAAGCAGCGAGCCACAAATCTGAGTTTGGACCCCATTCAAGAGAATAGAAGGAAGTATGTTAGCCCCAATTAACACATCAATTTGTGAGCTTCGATGAAAAAGCGGATCAGCCAATTGGAGATTTGGAAGATCTTGGATTATACGGTCAGGAATGGAAACTGACGGAAGGGCGCCGGTTAATCAAGGCAATACGAGGGCTACTGTGTCAATGCACAGAGACTGCTTGGTAGGCGGAGTGAATTGCAAGTGGCACGTCTTCTGAGAACGGGCGGAGACCGATCCGTTTAGACCATTGACTTGCGCCGTGACAAGTCGATAAGCCGGTCGAATTATGTGGAACATACGTTCGGAAATGAAAGTGCCCTCTGATCCGGAATCGATCAGAGCGCGAGCCTGGTAGCTGGTACCCAAATGCTTGATGTTCACCATAGCTGTGCCTAGGAGGACTCCCTGAGTCTGAGTGGCAAAATAATTTTGAACATCCGCCGGTGGCTGAAGTGGATCAGCCTGATTGACAATCATGGCTCGATCTTGTGCTGGTGCGGAGGCGGCGCTTGTTTCGTGAGAGCCACCTCGATGAAGGAGGGTATGATGGCGAGCTTGGCAACTGCGGCAGTTATGAGGACTCGTGCAGTCTCGCAATTGATGCCCTCTTGCAAAACAGTTCATACACAATTTCTGTTGTTTGATTGCTGTGATGCGATCTGGGACAGATAGTTGAAGAAAACTGGGGCAAAGTCGAATGGGATGGTGTTCACGACCACACAGTTTACAGACTTGTGGTTTAACATTGACTGTGGCTTCAAAGGAGTGAACATTAGTTGGAGGCTTTCTTAGAACTGGAAGCGACGCGGTGGTGGTTGAGCTTGACGGCCCGTCAATGGCTTCCAACGTACGAAAACGGTCAATTAGAAAGTTGTTGAAGTCCTGCCATGACGGAAGCGCAGTTTTATCAAGAAGGGATTGCTCCCACTGGGTCCGAGTGGTTTTGGGAAGTTTGGAATTGCACCAGTACACTAACAGGTTGTCCCAATTTGTAATACTGATGCCAGAATGCTCTAGAGCAGTCAGCGCCCCGTGAACTGTGCTCTGCAATTCCTTCAGGGCAGCTCCGGATTCATGAGCCATGGAGGCAATGCCAAAAATTACGTTAAGTTGGCTCGTGACAAACAACCGTTTGTTTTCAAAACGTTCGCCGAGACTATGCCACGCCGAGAGAAATCCGTCATTAGTTAGAGGAGACTTGGACACAATGGCTTTCGCTTCGCCACTAGTTTTAGCATTGAGGTGGAAAAGCTTCTCGACAAGACTGAGACTAGGATTGTTTATATACATGGCAGTAAATAGATCCCGGAATGTGGGCCATTTCAGGTAATCTCCGGTGAAAACATCGATTTCACAAGGCGGCACTCGGCATCCGCGAGAGTTCGTTGACACGGCGGAAGATTGAGCAATCGCGACGGTATTCGCAGCGGTGATGGAATCGATCGCTTCACCGAACCGACTAGCACACCGCTCATACATGGCACAGCAGTACTCGTGCTTGGCCTGAACGGTGGCTAGATGGATTTTGCTCTCCTCGCTGTCGGACGAGGAAAGCGCCTTTACAGTGTTGCGATAGGTCACCTGAACCTCGTCCCAGATGGACTTAATTTGGTCCAAGCGCACTTGCCAAACTCGAAGCGAGGGGGCTTCATCGTCACTGTATCCGACTCGGGCCTCGAATTGGCTCAATTCGTCGGAAACGGTGATGTAGTCGGACAAGGACATACTGGCTGTGTCTCGCAAACGCTGGGAGGTGGACCTCGTCACTACTTGGGGAGCTGACACAGTAATGCTTGGCGCTGAACGGAGGGCATGGCATAGCAGTACTCGTGCTTGGCCTGAACGGTGGCTAGATGGATTTTGCTCTCCTCGCTGTCGGACGAGGAAAGCGCCTTTACAGTGTTGCGATAGGTCACCTGAACCTCGTCCCAGATGGACTTAATTTGGTCCAAGCGCACTTGCCAAACTCGAAGCGAGGGGGCTTCATCGTCACTGTATCCGACTCGGGCCTCGAATTGGCTCAATTCGTCGGAAACGGTGATGTAGTCGGACAAGGACATACTGGCTGTGTCTCGCAAACGCTGGGAGGTGGACCTCGTCACTACTTGGGGAGCTGACACAGTAATGCTTGGCGCTGAACGGAGAGAATAATCCGAGCGAACCGTTGCCGGAGGAGAACGAGGCTCAGAAGAGGCTCGTCTGGGGGCACTTGTCTTCAAAGAGATAGGCCGGGATGTGCTTGGAGCGTCAAGGGTTGACGGAACACGCTTAATTGTGGAAGGAGGGACGGAACCCTTTGGTTTCGTCAAGGGGGTAGTTGGCGGAGTCGAACGACGAGATTTCGCGGTACGATCGTCCTTCGGAGAGCCTCGGGGCATAATCTATCCGGGCGGAGAGGATGTTCAAAAGGCATTAAGCTTACGGATAGCGAATGTAGTGTTCTTCGGAGAAGCGAACAGAGGTCGAAGAATGTTTTGTTTATATATATACGTAGTGGACTGTATTCGGATGGATGCAGAAAAGGAATAACAGCACGTATCAGCAGCGGCACGAACCCAATAAAACAAAACAAAAAAAAACCCAAAACGATGAAGGAAATTTGTAGCTTTACAATGTTTATAGTTTCCCCAGTTTTTTTTTTTTTTTAATATTAATTTATATTTTCTGTTTACATATAGAAAGCAAATACTCCGATAGTTGTTGTGTTTTTTTGTTTATTCAATGTAGGCGATAAATATACCGATGGTTTTTTTTTTTTTTAATAGTGATGGATGTTGGAATTCGATGGACGCTGTGTAGAAAAAACTCATAGAAAATAACACGCCGATAGTTTTAGTACAAATAGGCAATAAATATGCCGATAGTTTTTGCCGATAGGTAGTTTGGCCAAACGGATTTATTGAATCAATGTTTAGAAATCGCTCACGCTCGGACAACCATTAATCGGTATTTGCACCACAAGAAATAGCTGTGAGATTTTAAGTGGATTTTATTCAACGATGAGAAGGAGGAATACCACTATTCTTTTCTCAGATCACGTGAGTAAATATGTGTGTGTGGAACGGCACTTGCACAATGGACACAAAATTAGAGTACACTTATGTCTACCGAATATTAGCATGCCACAGAGACAATAGTGGAACAATGGAATACCACTAATGTTTTCGCAGCTGTTGCTTAGATGGATTTTACATATGTTGAAATGCACTTGCACAAGGGGCAAAAAATTAAAGACATTAATGCCCACACTGCGCCTTGGCTTGCTAATGTTCTCAGCTGGAATATAACCAAAGCACTGTGGACAATCGCTGGATAGCACAACTGTTTCACGTGCGGTTATGTATGGCTGGTGCCTCTAGAAATGACTATACTTAGCAGTTCCTCCACCGATGAAATTGCTGGAGCGAGGGGATTTATATATTTATCCGGCTCGAAGGACCAATGATTGTAGCAGGGCGGAGAGAGGCTGCAGTACGTCGGGGTAGCGGCTTGCCGGCGTTCCAGTTGCGGGTGCAATACTGCTGCGGCGGCGCTGCAATAAACGAGAGAGGGGGGGGGTCGAGCTCGTCGCGACCAGAATGGCAAGTTAAATTAACACACACGAGTTGTTGGTTGCAACAACGAAAAACTTCGAATTTTTATTGTTAATGAAAGTTAATGACCAATAATTGTCAGCTTAAAAAATATGAAGAAAAAGTAATGGCGATGCCCTTGTAGGAAAAAAGTTACTGATCATGCCAGTACAGTGTGACCAGATATCACTCCGCCTAGAATACCGAGAATTCGCTTCCATCTGGTAACTGCGCCTGACGATCACACTTCCTGGCGTGAACAAATTGTTTCGCCAATGACCACTGGGCCAAGTTCTGCAAAAGAAGTTGTTGCCTCAAATGCGACAAAAAACATCACACTTTTGCATTTGGAAAACAACTCGAACAAGGCAGCTATAACATCAGTTTCCGCAAATCTGGAAAAAATACGTGATTACGTGTTATTGGCAACAGCTCGGGTTATTATACAAGGAAACAATGGACAATTGGGGGTCGCAAGTCAACCTTGTGCCAGAAAGGGTGATTAAGCGACTATCGTTAAACTACAGAGTCATCGTTGCGCATAGAAGGAATTGGATGCCAACCCAAAACCAGCCGACAAAGGGTAAAAGTTCTCATGAAATCAAGAAATAATGACTTCAATGTATTGCCACACATCGTTGCTGATCAACCGACTGTGCACATTAAGGGATCGCAGTTGAAATTGCCTAAAAATATATGTTTGGCAGATCCAAATTTCAACAGACCAGGCAAAATAGACATCCTCCTCGGCGCGGAGCATTACTACTCCCTATTAATTCCAGAAGCGCAAAGGAAAAAGATGGGATTGCCGGCAATGCACAATACAGAACTTGGATGGGTTATAGCAGGAAAAATCAAAGCATCATCAAATAAGTCATCCACTTGTGCCGTTGCAACGTCAGAGGAAACACTGGACAAGGCCATCGAAAGACAGTTGGATGAAGTAAAACTATGTAAACCAGCGCAATCCCCGGAGCAAGAGAGATGTGAGAAGCATTTTCTTCAAAACATTCAGACAGCAGAAGACAGCAACCGATTCATCGTACGATTACCTTTCTCTGAAAACCCTTCAGAGCTGGGGGAGTCTTGCGAAATCGCTACACGACGTTTTCTAGCTCTGGAAAGAAGATTGGAACGTGAGCCAGAAACACAAAAGGGCTACAGAAAATTTATGGCTGAATACGAATCTCTAGGCCACATGAAGGAAGTATGGTAACATCTAATTCCTAAACCGCACTATTTCATTCCGCATCATTGTGTATTGAGGCCAAAAAATACAACTACCAAATTACGGGTAGTATTTGACGCATCAGCAAAAACCTCGACGGGAAAGTCTTTAAATAGCATACTGCACGCTGGTCCGACAGTACAAAGCTACTTATTAGCCATTTTGCTACGCTTTCGTGCTCATAAATACGTTTTCACCGCAGATATCGAGAAAATGTACCGTCAGGTTTGGATCAATCCCAAGGATCAATTCCACCAGATGATTGTTTGGAGACATCATCGAAACGAACCGTTAAAGTACTATCGGTTAAAAAAAGTTACGTACGGTACAACCTCAGCACCGTACATGGCTACAAAATCTTAGAATAGTAAGCAAAATTGAATAAAGCTAAATATAGTCTCGGAGCGGAAACCCTGGAAAGGGACTTACGTAGATGACTGTTTGACTGGTGCTGATTCTTTGCCAGAAGTCATGCAAATGCAACAGGAGCTCAACACACTACTCAAATCAGCAGGCTTCAAACTTCGGAAGTGGTGTTGTAACAACACCAAAATAATGGAAACAATTCCCCAAGAATATGTCATATCAAGCTATGATTTGACGGATGCGGTGGGAAATTGCAGCATTAAGACCCTAGGCATCGTATGGATGCCCAAGAAGAACCAATTCTGCGGAAAGGCACCAGAACTGACAACAAGAAATGTAACAACGCATACTAGCTTCCGAAAGTGTGCAAGTCTTCGATCCACTAGGATTATTCGACGCACTGTGAGACAAACAGATAAACTACTGCGTTTCACGCGGGTAATTGCCGATACAACGGACAGTGACAATCAACACGTGAATAAATGGACATCAAGACTTGTATGGTTGAGCACAAAAATTGAACTAACTTTATTTCTTAAAATCCTAGGCCTTATATAGCTAAAAAATTACATCGGACCACAGCTCTCCTCTAAGATATTGTACCCCACGCGCAGGATTGAGCGTGGTTTTATATTTACATGTATTTTTATCTTAGGCTTCGTTGCCAAGCATGGAAACGGGTCGCAAGCATAGATAAACACATATATTTTTAGATTAGACATTTTTGGGTTTACATGGTTTCTTACAATAATCGCTCCGGTGTTCTAGTTTCTGTTAATATAATATGTTCGTGCTTGAACATTCTGCCAAGGGCCACAGAAACGGTGTTTACTCATTTAGAATTAAAACGACATTTAAACCACGTTTACCATATTTCGTTGTTGTCGCTGTTAATGCTGCTAACGCTTCTGTAGCCGGTGCTGCTGTTGACGCTGCCTATGTTGACGCTGCTGCTGATACTGACGCTGCTGCTGATGACTCTGCTGATGCTGCTGCTGGTGCTGCTCACGCTGATGATGTTGCTGACGCTTATGTATGTCGCTGCTATCGTTGCGGACGTTGTTTTTGGCTCTTGGGGTTGTAAATCCTCTAGCCACTCCGATTTCCGATTCTATCGCTTCTTGAATCGTTTTCACTTTTTCACTTTCCGATGTAAGCCTCAACTTTTGATCGTCGAGTTAGATTCTCGAACGCACACAATTCCGACGTAAAGCATCGGAAACGCTAAATTTTTTTTTAATTCCCTGCCTCTTTTCCTTTAGTGCGCTAGAGTTTTTTATTAATCCTCTTCGGATATTTATTATCTCTGTCTCACAAGGAGAACTAGAGCATTCAGTTCTGCGTTTCGACATCAGGCTCGAAAACGCTCACTCTGCCTCCTCAAAGAGAGAACAAGAGCCATCAGTACTGTGCTTCTCATGATAGCAACAGACCAATATTTAGCAACCTTAAGTACATCACTATGTATGAGGTGCTGGTTTAAAATTCTGTGTCTCTTACCACTGGTGAGGGAAAACAACAGAGCGCTTGAAAGACCAATGAATGAATCTACATCAAGACTTTATAATATTTTTCGACGTCAACCTCGAAAATGCTCACTCTTTCTCCTCAAAGAGAGAACAAGAGCCATCAGTACTGTGCTTCTCATGATACCAACAGACCAATATTTTGCAACCTTAAGTATTTCACTATAACGTGCTGGTTTAAAATTCTGTGCTGTTACCACTGGTGGGGGAAAACAACAGAATGCTCAAAGGACCAATGAATAAATGGACATCAAGACTTGTATGGTTGAGCACAAAAATTGAACTAACTTTATTTCTTAAAATCCTAGGCCTTATATAGCTAAAAAATTTCATCGGAGCACAGCTCTCCTCTAAGATATTGTACCCCACGCGCTGGATTGAGCGTGGTTTTATATTTAGATGTATTTTTATCTTAGGCTTTGTTGCCAAGCATGGAAACGGGTCGCAAGCATAGATAAACACATATATTTTTAGATTAGACATTTTTGGGTTTACATGGTTTCTTATAATAATCGCTCCGGTGTTCTAGTTTCTGTTAATATAATATGTTCGTGTTTGAACAACACGTCTTACGTGTAAAATACAGTCAACGACGCACAGTGGGACGAATGCACTGCGTACTAGCACGTTTTACATACGGATATGCAACGAAAACGCAATTTCGAAATTGTATCGAAGTGACCAAAATTAATTTTTAGATTTGAAGTGTCCACACCAGTGTCGATTCAAAATGTTAAAAAATTTTTTGTAACATTGTTTCGGCCTCTATAGTTGCCTCTATTTTGACCTTAAGGTCTATAACCGCCTCGGTTATTATTATTTTGTTGACCTCTTTTATTGTTACTTTGGTAATAACCCCTTATATGATTATTACCACGACATCGACAACACCTTTATTATTATATTATTCGTTGTCGGTATTATATAAGTGTTTGTTACTGTACTGTACTGTACTGTACTGTTATTGTATGTACTTGCCTGCATGGTAAGTTTTACCTTATCAATGGAGCAGTTATTCAGCGATTGTTGTGCTGCTAAGGTAACAAGCCATAACTGATGTAAGCTCCTTCTTAAGACTTGGTCAATATTTCTACCACTTGGGTATATTGATTGGCCATTTTTCTCTTCTGTTGTAAATTTAGAATTTTAGCAGAAGTAACTTCTACTGACTCTCCTTTTACTTTGTCCGATAGTTTCGTTATGAGAGCAGCAATAATGTTCCAATCACTTATCAGATTTCTGTCATGGCCTTTTATTTTTGTTTAAATAAGCTCTGTTGAGAGCGAAGTGTGGCTTACTTATGAAATTGTACTGCTGTTTGATTTATATTTGCGTTTTCTATTGGTAGTGCTACCGAAGGAGTATTATCTAAAGTCTCGAATTGCTCATTTTCGGTAATAGATTCTTTTCTTAATTGTTCAAATTCGTCAGTATTATTTTGGTCTAGAATTAAGTCATCGAATTTAGCATTTGTACGATTTATCGAATCCAAGTCTATGCCTTTTTATGGTTTCGACTATTTTTACCCATTCCATTGATGAAACAATTGAACAAAAGCTTAGCGGTGTAGCCGTACCATAATTATTTTTGTAGGCCCTAAAAACTTATTTTGTTCGTATATTTCCTTTAGCACTACTTATGGTAAGGTATGGTAAAAAATTCTATATAATAACGTAGTTCGTATGTTGGTTATTCAAAAAAATATAATTTAATTTTATTGAACCGAAGCTACGGAGTACAGATATAAATCTAGACTGACTTATGCTATGTTCTGCAGACGTATAACAAACCTCGGCTTTGAGCTTTTATGCTTTGGACTTTAGACTTTTGGAGCTTTTTGCTCTTATGTAAACAAAGTGATCTCGATCTTAAAGAGATTGAGAGAATTGAGATTGAGAGAATTCTGTCGGCCAGGATTTGTGCAACGTCAGCAGTTTTAACCCCAATGGTGGGAATAGCGATTCTGGCGAATTGTTTATGATATTCGATAAGTTCGTGGGAAGCCAGAATTGTTATTGTCACCACTTAAATATTTTATGATGTTTAGCTTAACTCTGTGGGAATGAGATGCGTAATATAAATGAAAAGTGCGAGCTAGGCGTTTTGTGTGGGTACATATGTAAGAAATGAGCCTGTCCTCAGGCGGTTAATTTTGGATATAATGTTGGATCTAATACAATTTCTTCAAGTTCAGTTTCATTTTGACTTAACTCTGTATCTTTTTGAATATTTAATTGTATGTTTGGGGTTGATTGTTTTTTGTTCTTATAATTTACAATAATTTTTCTTGGAATATTCTTATATTTAAAGATAGTGTACAATATTAATGCAATAAAAATTATTATTAATGCTGTTATTGTTATTATTTGGAACATGTTATACAATTTTGTTTGCTGTAATATAATTTTTTTGGTTTGAACATATGACAATGGTTCTAATTTAGTTACATTATTATTTATATAAACTGTTTGTGTGTAATCTAACATAGTGTTGGTTATTAATATTTCATCTAGTTGGAGTGAAAAATTTATAGCTTTTATCATATTATTTCCTTCAATAATTATTTCTCTATTGATACAATTTTGATTTAATACAGTTTTCGGTAAGTTCCATGTTAACATAATATTTGGTTCTACATACTTAATTTCATAGGTTTTATGTGTTTTTGCATATCTGCATTCTGTTTAATTTTGTTTTAATATTTGAGTGATACATTTGCTCATAACTAAATCTTTATTTGTTGCTGTAAATGCTTTATCATTTTGTAAATAGTAAGTGTCATGTATAGTTTCAGCTAAAATGTTTTTATTTTCGTCAGGGTATGGAATAATGTCGTATAGTGCGGTATTTGTAATTTCGCGTGGTATATGGGAAATGATCAAAATTTCATTAGTAGTTGTTTTAAGCCAAGTTGATGTTTTAATATTTATTATTTTTTCAGCGTTTAAATGTGAGAGTGAGTCATATTTTAGTAAATTAGGGTTGAATATACCAAGCCTGGTTAGTTGCATTCCTAATTTTATATCTTCAATGTATTCTGTGAATTCTTGTAAGTTGAAAATTAGTATGTCAAGTTTTTGTTCCGCTTCGTGGGTGACGCTTAAACTGTTCATTACTTCAATTCCTTTATTAACACCTTTAATAATTTCATTTAATTCATTTACTTGAACACTATTTTCTGAAAGGTTGTCTATTTTTGATTGTAATTCTTCTTTATCTTCTTGATTTAAAGTTCCGAAAAGGTATTTATAAAAAGTTCCCATGAAATTTACAAGTCCTCTTTTATTACGTTTTGCTAGTCTTATACCGTTCATTTCTCTATCCATTTTTTCTGTTAAGTAGTTTATTTTTGTTAATGTTTCAAATTCTTTTGCTTGTTTCATAAGTTTATTATAAGTTTCTTCTGTTTTTGTTATATTGATAGTTAAATAGTGATACTCGTATTTTGTGGGTAGATTCAATGTTCCTGTTTGAAATATAAGGTATCCGTTCTTAGAGTTAATTGGATTAATTTCCAAATTCTGTCCATTTATTGGGTATATAAAGTAAAGTAGCATGAATGTTATAATTAGAGTTGGTAAGTTATGAAGTGTTATCATCTTGATTCGGGTTATTGGTTGATCTGGAATTATCGTATTTACTTTTATTAGTTACTTTCTTCTTTTTATATTTTGATTTATAATGAGTTATCTTTCTACCTCTGTTTACTTCTTCATAATGTTTATCATATATTTGTGTTATTTTTCCTGTTTGTTTAAAAGGGTTTGTCGATTTAGATCTTACTAATGGTGATTCTCTATATCTAGTGTCTATTTCAAATTCGGCTCTATTTTCATTAAGTCTTTCTATTTTGTTTTTCTTATTTAGTTGTGTTTCATACTCGGGAGTTCCTGCGTAAATGAAAATATCTGCTGGTGTTCTACCAGTCGTATTATGTTTGGTTTTATGATTATAAGTGTAAAGTATTATTTCGAATCTAGTTAGCTTATCTTCCTGATTTGTGTCAGAATTGACAATTCTTAATTTTTCGTTCACTGTTTTATGAAATCTTTCTATATCTGAAATGCCGTTTTTACTAGTTGTGATTGTTATATTTACGTCTTCTGATTTTAACCAAATTTGTAGTGCGGTGCACAAAAATGCTGAGTCTTTATCTGCTTTTATTTCGATTGGTTTACCCATGTCATTAAATACTTTTAAAAGAGCTCTTTTAGCTTCTAGCCAATCTCGACCATTTACTTCTATTAAAGTTGCGTATTTGGAACATAGGTCTATGCAAGATAGAAATTGTTTGTTGTCTACCATGTAGAAATCAATGACATATTTTTCTCTGGGATTATGGGTTTCTGGAGTTAATTCGAAAGCTAATTTAGTGTTTCTATGTTCTGTTTTTGCTATGTTACAAACTTTACATTCATTAATTATATTCTGTATTAAGTTTTGGTAATCTGGATAATAATATTTTTCTTTAAATAATAATGTCATTTTTTCTATTCCTGGATGTAATAACTTTTGATGTGTATTTATTATAAATTCTTTAAATTCGGCGTACGTTTGGAGGTCTATTAGTTTGTTAATAGATCTCATTACTTTTGTTATATTATCGGGACTTATTATTTTAACGAAAGCGTTTTGGAAAGTAAGAAAATCGGCTTCGTTGCTGAAATATATGACACTTTTCTTAGAACATAAGTATTCTTTAATTAATTCTTTTGCATGATTAGGCTTCATATCAACATATTTTATTAAAATTTTTGTTTTATGAAAATAATTAGTGACGGATACGTTATTTATGTTACTTTTTTCAAATTCTATTTGTCTTTTAAAATAATTTATTGGTCTTTCAGTCAGTGAAATGTGGGACTGGTTGTCCTCTTGGGCGCTATGTATTGTTGCTACTGTTACGTCAGGAGTTTCTCCTAACAAGTTTTCTTCAATTTTAATTCTGGATAAAGCGTCTGCAACATAATTCTCTTTGCCTGGTACATATTTAATGTGATAATCAAATTCATTTAATTTGATTTTCCAACGTTGCAATTTCATGTTTGGTTCTTTAATATTATTAAGCCAAACAAGTGGTTTATGATCACTGAGGATCTCGAATTTTCTACCGTAGAGATAAGATCGGAAATATTTAGTTGCCCAAACGATGGCTAAAAGTTCTTTTTCAATTGCTGCATAATAAATTTCATGTTCATTTAGAGTTCTACTTGCGAAACAAATGGGTTTTTGATTTTGAGACAGAACAGCTCCAATGGCAATGTTGCTGGCATCAGTTGTGAGACAAAATGGTTTCTCGAAATTTGGATACACTAATATTGGATCGGACGTTATGAGTAATTTTAATTTTTCAAAAGCAGAAATGTAATTTGGATCTTTGATATTTATGATTGCATCTTTTTTTAATTTTAGAGTCATTGGTTTTACAACGTGTGCGAAGTTTGGAATGAATTTTTTATAATAACCACAAAGGCCTAAAAATGATTTTATTTCTTTTATTGTTTTTGGTATTGAAAATTTTTGTATGGCAAAGATTTTTGTTGGATTTGCTTTAATTCCCTCTGTTGTAATTATGTGTCCAAGGAATTCGGTTTCTTTTTTCATAAATTCGCATTTGTCTAGTTGTAATTTCAAGTTAGCTTCTCGTAGTTTTGTGAATACCCTTTTTAACGATAATAGATGTTCTTCCAATGAAGTGGAATACACTATTATGTCGTCCATGTATACAAGGCAATCTTTAAAGATTAAATCTTCTAACAGATTGTTCATGCAAAAGGCATTCGAGTGTATTCGTAATGTCCGTTTTTAGTTGAAAAAGCTGTTTTTGGTATACTTTGTGGGTCCATTTGTATCTGATGAAATTCTTTTGCAAGGTCAATTGTGGTGAAATACTGACATTTTCCAAGTTTGTCTAGTATTTCATCCATGACCGGAATAGGATATTTATCATCAATTGTTATTTCATTAAGGTTTCGATAGTCGATAACTATACGAAACTTTTCTTTACATGATGCATCACGTTTCTTTGGCACAATCCAAATTGGTGAGCAATAAGGCGAGTTTGATTTGCGAATGATACCTTGTTCAATCATTTCTTTGATTTGTTTGTCGACTTCTTTGTCGAATGTTTGCGCATACTTATATGGTCGCTTTTGGATTGGGTCTTCGTGTTTAGTTTGGATGACATGCTTAATTGTACTGGTGAAAGTAAAATTATCACTTTCTTTGTACTGAATGTCACTAAACTCATAAAGAATTTTGGTAAGTTTCGATTTTTCTTCATCGTTCAGATGATCTAATCGAAATTGGTTTGTTTCATTTAGATCGTTGTTTACAGCGTAATTAACAGCTATATCATTTGTACGGGGCGGATCAAGGCATTGAAATGCAGTCTTGTCCTTAACAGAACCCTCACGATCATATCTCATTTGAAATGAATGTTCATGTAGGATAACTGTTTTATTTTTTTGTAATCGATTTTTGCTTCGCATGATTCTAGATATTCTCTTCCTAGTAGAATATCGTAATTGTCTGAGAAGTCGTGTATGTAAAATGTTTGGTGAGTGGGACAAAGTTTACTTGGTGCAAATGACACGGAATTCTTTAATTGAATAGTGCCATTTATTGTTTGCACATTTAATTGGCAATTTTTGATTGGAAAATTTAGGAAATTTTGTTTTATTAAATTGATGGACGAACCTGTGTCAATTACACAGTTAAAGTGCTGTCCATTCATAATTATTCGAATGAAAGGATTCATTCTTCTTGGTCCGAGGCTCCTTGATGAAAATTTTCGGAAATTTCCATTTTGGAGTGACCACTTGTACTTTCTCGCTGTCTTTTAACAGGAGGATTCGAAGGTCTTTGGTTTTGATTGTGGTAATTCATTTGGTTTTGTGATCTACCTTGATCAAGATTTTGTTTAAATTCCTTAAATAACGCTTGATTACTTTCAGCATTTTCTTTTGGTTTATAAGTTGGTTTAGAGTAGTTTAAGTAATTTGGGCTTGGATAGTAATTTTGATTGGTTCCCTTTCCACGGTTGTCGTTATAATTGGGTTTCTGGTACTTTGAATTGTCATTATTTTGGTTAGAACGTTCAGTATAACCATTTTCGAAAAGTCCTTCGCGTTGAGCTACTTGTTTTAATTTTAAAACATTTGTAATGTCATGTCTTGCTAAAGTCATAAATATTCTGTCGGGTAGTTTCTTTGTAATTACGTCTTTGATTGTGTTATTCATTGCATTTGTATAAAGAATTGTGTTCTGTGGTTGGTTTTCCAACATAAGCTTATTCGATATTACAAAACTCTTATATTCTAATTCTTCTACGAACTTACGGATACTATTATTGTAGTTTGTGTTGTATTGTCGTCTCAGTAGTTCCTCATATGGTGTCTGCGTCTTAAACTCGTCGATCAGGGCACTCCTCAGGTCTCTCCAGTTGGTGGCTGCTGTCATTTGTGAAACTCGTTGGGCTGCTCCAGATGTCTGCATTTCTATTGCTCCGAATAGAACGCTGTGCTGTCTTACGTCTTGAGTTGGGTAGAGTTGCATAATAAAGTCGATTCTCCTTATAAAGGCTGTCAGTTCCACTGTTTTTCCATCGAAGATGGGCACTTGACGTATCTGTCCTAGTGCTTGTTTTAGGTGCATCTCGGAAAGTTCCATCGTTGCTGTTGTTGTCATGTTGTTTTGTTTTGTAAAAATTTTTTCAATTTGTTCAATTTATGTTTTTCACAAAAAAAATTTTTTTTTTGTTTTAATAGTCACTTCAGGTTTTTTTTCTTTGTTTTAGTTTAGTTGGATTAAAAGGATCTTACGCTTACAGGGATCAATTTAATGATGTGTAAAGCCCAGAAATAAGTCCTTATTTACAGTTGTTCAAAATAGTTCAAAGAATCTATTTATTAGTAGAACACTGTTTGGTGAATTGCAAGTTTTTACGCGGTTTTTCTAAATATGGCAATTATTTTTTTTCGATGGCGGTCGCACTTTAACTGTGGGCCACGATGGATAATTGGGTATTTGAGTTTATTTTCACACGCGTTGATTCTTTGGCGGATATCAATAAATTGTTTCCAAAAGTGTAATGTTCTCGAACCGGATCACTTTTTGCGGCAAATTCGCGTGCTCAATCCTAGGAGATCACTTGGTCGTACAAGGATTTCTTTAGGCGGAACGAAAAGGACCGATTACTGTTACAAGGATAATTTACGATATCCTACCGGCTGCGCCAATAACGTAGTTTGTATGTTGGTTATTCAAAAAAATATAATTTATTTTTATTGAACCGAAGCTACGGAGTACAGATATAAATCTAGACTGTCTTATGCTATGTTCTGCAGACGTATAACAAACCTCGGCTTTGAGCTTTTATGCTTTGGACTTTAGACTTTTGGAGCTTTTTGCTCTTATGTAAACAAAGTGATCTCGATCTTAAAGAGATTGAGAGAATTGAGATTGAGAGAATTCTGTCGGCCAGGATTTGTGCAACGTCAGCAGTTTCAACCCCAATGGTGGGAATAGCAATTCTGGCGAATTGTTTATGATATTCGATAAGTTCGTGGGAAGCCAGAATTGTTATTGTCACCATTTGATTATTTTAAAATGTTTAGCTTAACTGTGGGAATGAGATGCGTAATATAAATGAAAAGTGCGAGCTAGGCGTTTTGTGTGGGTACATATGTCTCCATCCTTAAGAAATGAGCCTGTCCTTAGGCGGTTAATTTTGGATATAATGTTGGATCTAATACAATTTCTTCAAGTTCAGTTTCATTTTGACTTAACTCTGTATCTTTTTGAATATTTAGTTGTATGTTTGGGGTTGATTGTTTTTTGTTCTTATAATTTACAATAATTTTTCTTGGAATATTCTTATATTTAAAGATAGTGTACAATATTAATGCAATAAAAATTATTATTAATGCTGTTATTGTTATTATTTGGAACATGTTATACAATTTTGTTTGCTGTAATATAATTTTTTTGGTTTGAACATATGACAATGGTTCTAATTTAGTTACATTATTATTTATATAAACTGTTTGTGTGTAATCTAACATAGTGTTGGTTATTAATATTTCATCTAGTTGGAGTGAAAAATTTATGGCTTTTATCATATTATTTCCTTCAATAATTATTTCTCTATTGATACAATTTTGATTTAATACAGTTTTCGGTAAGTTCCATGTTAACATAATATTTGGTTCTACATACTTAATTTCATAGGTTTTATGTGTTTTTGCATATCTGCATTCTGTTTTATTTTGTTTTAATATTTGAGTGATACATTTGCTCATAACTAAATCTTTATTTGTTGCTGTAAATGCTTTATTATTTTGTAAATAGTAAGTGTCATGTATAGTTTCAGTTAAAATGTTTTTATTTTCGTCAGGGTATGGAATAATGTCGTATAGTGCGGTATTTGTAATTTCGCGTGGTATATGGGAAATGATCAAAATTTCATTAGTAGTTGTTTTAAGCCAAGTTGATGTTTTAATATTTATTATTTTTTCAGCGTTTAAATGTGAGAGTGAGTCATATTTTAGTAAATTAGGGTTGAATATACCAAGCCTGGTTAGTTGCATTCCTAATTCTATATCTTTAATGTATTCTGTGAATTCTTGTAAGTTGAAAATTAGTATGTCAAGTTTTTGTTCCGCTTCGTGGGTGACGCTTAAACTGTTCATTACTTCAATTCCTTTATTAACAGCTTTTATTATTTCATTTAATTCATTTACTTGAACACTATTTTCTGAAAGGTTGTCTATTTTTGATTGTAATTCTTCTTTATCTTCTTTATTTAAAGTTCCGAAAAGGTATTTATAAAAAGTTCCCATGAAATTTACAAGTCCTCTTTTATTACGTTTTTTATACTCTCTGCAAGAGTATATTGGGTTTGTGAAAATGTATGTAACAGGCAGAAGGAGGCGTGGCAGACCCCATAAAGTATATATATTCTTGATCAGCATCACAAGCCGAGTCGATATAGCCATGTCCGTCTGTCCGTCTGTCTGTCTGTCTGTCTGTCCGTCCGTATGAACAAACAGATTTCAGAGATGGTAAAAGCTACAAGTTCGAGCTTGGTCTCAATCGATCACATATTTAGTCAGTCAATACAAGAATCTTTGTTTTTTCGATGCCACGCCCCATTCGCCCACAATGAGCAAAAAACTAGACACACCTCGGAAAAAATCGGTGTTTTCGGCGAATATCTCAGTAACTATTGCACCTAGGATCACCAATTTTGGTATGGAGGTTGCTAGTGACAGCGTAAATGCATTGACATTTAAATTTTTGGACTGCCACGCCCCGTTTTCCCACAATTAATAAAAGTAATTCTCAACTTTTTAGGCATTCTTTAATATAGTACAGTATTGTAATTTATAATTCGTGTGAAGACTTACTATATCAAACTATCCTGAAAGGCGCATTGAAATCGCACTATAAACAAGAAAACTAGAAGCGTTACAATATTGATAACTGAGTGCAAGTGAGACAGAAACATACAAGCACATGTTTGCTTTCGTGGCGGCAGCGCTGCCCGCAGTCGCTGGCCGCGCTGAATACACACATACATTCATGCATGTATATGCATCATATATTGCCTTTCGTATGTGTATTCGCATACAGACAAACAGATGTATGTTTGATTATGCTTAGATTGTTTTTGTTTCAACGTGTTTTAATGCAAGTACTACACATTGTAATATCTCTAGACCGATTTTAATAATTAAATCGCGAAAAAATGCAGAGAGTATTTTACGGTCGGGCGTGCTCGACTGTACTTTTCTTACTTGTTACGTTTTGTTATTGTCACCACTTGATTATTTTATAATGTTTAGTTTAACTCTGTGGGAATGGGATGCGTAATATAAATGAAAAGTGCGAGCTAGGCGTTTTGTGTGGGTACATATGTCTCTACATATGTTACTTCCCCATCCTTAAGAAATGAGCCTGTCCTCAGGCGGTTAATTTTGGATATAATGTTGGATCTAATACAATTTCTTCAAGTTCAGTTTCATTTTGACTTAACTCTGTATCTTTTTGAATATTTAATTGTATGTTTGGGGTTGATTGTTTTTTGTTCTTATAATTTACAATAATTTTTCTTGGAATATTCTTATATTTAAAGATAGTGTACAATATTAATGCAATAAAAATTATTATTAATGCTGTTATTGTTATTATTTGGAACATGTTATACAATTTTGTTTGCTGTAATATAATTTTTTTGGTTTGAACATATGACAATGGTTCTAATTTAGTTACATTATTATTTATATAAACTGTTTGTGTGTAATCTAACATAGTGTTGGTTATTAATATTTCATCTAGTTGGAGTGAAAAATTTAGGGCTTTTATCATATTATTTCCTTCAATAATTATTTCTCTATTGATACAATTTTGATTTAATACAGTTTTCGGTAAGTTCCATGTTAACATAATATTTGGTTCTACATACTTAATTTCATAGGTTTTATGTGTTTTTGCATATCTGCATTCTGTTTTATTTTGTTTTAATATTTGAGTGATACATTTGCTCATAACTAAATCTTTATTTGTTGCTGTAAATGCTTTATTATTTTGTAAATAGTAAGTGTCATGTATAGTTTCAGTTAAAATGTTTTTATTTTCGTCAGGGTATGGAATAATGTCGTATAGTGCGGTATTTGTAATTTCGCGTGGTATATGGGAAATGATCAAAATTTCATTAGTAGTTGTTTTAAGCCAAGTTGATGTTTTAATATTTATTATTTTTTCAGCGTTTAAATGTGAGAGTGAGTCATATTTTAGTAAATTAGGGTTGAATATACCAAGCCTGGTTAGTTGCATTCCTAATTCTATATCTTCAATGTATTCTGTGAATTCTTGTAAGTTGAAAATTAGTATGTCAAGTTTTTGTTCCGCTTCGTGGGTGACGCTTAAACTGTTCATTACTTCAATTCCTTTATTAACAGCTTTTATTATTTCATTTAATTCATTTACTTGAACACTATTTTCTGAAAGGTTGTCTATTTTTGATTGTAATTCTTCTTTATCTTCTTTATTTAAAGTTCCGAAAAGGTATTTATAAAAAGTTCCCATGAAATTTACAAGTCCTCTTTTATTACGTTTTGCTAGTCTTATACCGTTCATTTCTCTATCCATTTTTAGACCCCGTACTCTTTAAAAAAGAGTAAAGGGGGTCTATTAAGTTTGTCAGAAGCGAGATGTGCGTAACAGGCAGAAGGAGGCGTGGCCGACCCCATAAAGTATATATATTCTTGATCAGCATCAACAGCCGAGTCGATATAGCAATGTCCGTCTGTCCGTCTGTCCGTCCGTCTGTATGAACACCTGGATCTTTTAAACTACAAAAGCTAGAGACACCAAATTTGGAATGAAAGTCCGTTTATGATGTACGCAGATCAAGTTTATTTCAAATTGATGCCACGCCCCCTACCGCCCCCGCAATAAGCAAAAAACCAGACACGCCTCGAAAAAATTTGTGTTTTAAGCGAATAACTCAATAGTTATGGCACTTAGGAGCACCAATTTTGGTACGCAGGTTCCCAGAGACAGCCTAAATGCAATGTCATTTAAAGTTTTGAGCTGCCACGCCCCCTTTGCTCATAGGAACTAAAACACTCTCCAATTTCAATGCCTTTCTGCAGGCATTAAATCAAATAGTACAGTGTTGTAATTTAACATACGCTTAGAGACTTACTATTTCTAACTTTCCTGAAAGTGGCATCAAAATCCTATGTCAAACAAGAGAGAAATTTCGGTTCAAAGTGCATGTTATTTTACTGCAAAATCACTGCATGCGCGCAACACATACAAACAAACACAGAAACATACAAACATATGTTCGAACGTTTTCTCTACCTGCTTTGGCGGCAGCGCTGCCCGGAGCCGCTGGCGCGCGCCGACCAATGCCATACATACACACATATGTATGTGTGCACATACATATATGCAAATAATCGGAAGAATGATAGAAGAGGAGTGTGGTGCAACTGGTAGAGTTGCGGCGCAATATGGAACCTTCGTATGGATCGCGGGTTCGAATGCTGACAATGACGATTGTTAATTTATTTACTTTTTAATTTTAATTCAAAATGTAAATATTTAATTTTAATTTTTTAAATTTCATTTTAAAATTTTTATTTTAATAAAATGGGCACTACTATGGGAGTACGGGGTCTTTTACAGTCGGCTCGATCGACTGTAGCCTTTCTTACTTGTTTCTGTTAAGAGAATTGAGATTGAGAAAATTCTGTCGGCCAGGATTTGTGCAACGTCAGCAGTTTCAACCCCAATGGTGGGAATAGCGATTCTGGCGAATTGTTTATGATATTCGATAAGTTCGTGGGAAGCCAGAATTGTTATTGTCACCACTTGATTATTTTATGATGTTTAGCTTAACTCTGTGGGAATTAAATGCGTAATATAAATGAAAAGTGCGAGCTAGGCGTTTTGTGTGGGTACATATGTCTCTACATATGTTACTATATTTTAATTTTTAATCTGGGTTTTCTCGATTTACTTGATTACTACCGCTTGCATTTTCTTATTTACTTGTGCTCATGCTATGGTTTTAGCAGCAACAACAGAATCAGCATGCATAACAATCATAACCACGTTAATAACACTAGGGATAATGCTAATAATAGAAGCCACAATACCGTGTTAAAAGCTTACAAATTAGTTTTATTAGACCGCGTACTCTTTAAAAAAGACTAGAGCGGTCTATTAAGTTTGTCAGAAGCGAGATGTGCGTAACAGGCAGAAGGAGGCGTGGCCGACCCCATAAAGTATATATATTCTTGATCAGCATCAACAACCCAGTCGCTATAGCAATGTCCGTCTGTCTCTGTCCGTCCGTATGAACACCTAGATCTCTTAAACTACAACAGCTGGAGACACAAAATTTGGAATGAAAGTCCGTTTATGATGTACGCAGATCAAGTTTATTTCAAATTGTTGCCACGCCCCTTACCGCCCCCGCAATGAGCAAAAAACCAGACACACCTCGAGAAATAATCTGTTTTAGGCGAATATCTCAGTAACTATAGCACATAGGAGCACAAATTTTGGTATACAGGTTCCAAGAGACTGCCTTCGAAATATGAGAGATTTAGGGTATCACTTTGCTCAAGTAAAATGTTTGATAATTTCAATTTATAATTCGCGAATAAAGGCAGAAATAATAAAATAGACGGAGCGTTGAAAAAATACGACCGGCACAGCTGATAATCTCTTTCTCTTTTGTCAGGAGCCAACTCGCTGCCTGATCTACCATCACATCAAAAAATTTTTGACGAACCTTTTCGTCACAAAAAACATTATTCTTGTCGATCACTTTTTCATTTTTACATAGCATGCGGCCCACTGTACATTGTTTTTGTGTACGCGTTGTTTTCTCGCTCGCCTCGTCAAACTCATTACTGAAATTTATGTATGTGAATTTTTTTTTGCTTTGTGCGAGATCGAATCACCGCGCTCACCACAGGTCTCAACGATCTCGCCACTCTGTTTTGTGTACCCCTTGCCTACGTTTTTGTTTTGCCTGCCCAATGAACTGCTACAAAAAACAACGCTATGGTATTAAGGGGTGTCTGTGACTTAGCCGTTGCACACTTATCTTACTACGATAAATATGTAACCTATGGTGTGCGACTATCTAACTCGTATTAATTGACAGTGTAAGGCGAAAACTCCCTATATTTTCTCTTTATATTTTTTTTAACACAACTTTAAAAATAAATAAAAAATTTCTAGCCGGCGTTAGTACGCGCACTTACGTCTCCAGTGTCCCTGATCGGGCGCCACATATAAAGTAGTGTTTCAAGCCGGGGGACTGATCTCAGTCTGTCCAGCGGTTCGAAACTTACAAGGAATTTATTAGTTCTGCGGAGACGCTGCAGACCGGGAGAGACTTGCCGGGATGGGGTTATCGATAAACAAGGTGTAGGCGCAGGTCTCTGCGAGATCGAAACGAGGCGACAAGGGCGCCGTGTCCGCCGTCGAACAGATGGATAAGGGACGCATCGCAAAATCAAAGAGCGGTCCCAAGATACCTGGGGACGCCGGATCTGCTCTCAGCGATCAGCCAAGGAATCCTTCTCATCGTTCGGCAGGGAGTATTTCGCGAGATCAGAATACGACGCCAGAATACCGCAAACGTCCGCTATCAATCTCATCGCTTCCGGAATGAGGTGTCTAGCGAGGCCAAGTCGCGGCTCCGGGATACCTGCGCGGCCGCTGTTGTTCTCAGCGTTTGTGAAGGGGTGTCTCGAGATCACGACGCGGCATCAGGATACCTGGAAAGGCCAGCGATGTTTTCTAGTGTAACGGGACAAGAGTTGAAGGATAGGGTTTGATTGGGAGTCCCTGTTAACTTGCACTTGTTGTTGACTTGGTACACTAATTCAGTAATCGTATTTATCTTTCACTTTATTAATTATTTTCAATAGGCCCCCCTACACTGATCTCTTTCCTTTTCTTTTTTGTCCTCTTCTGCCCTCTCGTTCGGTCGATCGCAAAGCGACGCGACGCTCTCTGTTTAGCAGCACGGAAGCCGTCGCGACACAACTAAACCACGAAAACGGTTTTCACCACGGAGTGCTTCGTGCAGAGTTGTACCGCTCACCGCCAGAGGGCGCCGCCCACTTTGCCGAACTATCGATATCAATTTTTAGATTTTACTTAAACCTAGTTTTATTACATACTTATGCTTACGATCTATCAACACTTACACTATGGCCTTACACTATGTAGCAATTGAACAAATATTCGTACTTGTCTCAAAAAAATAATACACCCTTGACCTTTTGGTCTTTACTAATATCACAAATTCACTTGAATAAATGGACATCAGGACTTGTATGGTTGATCACAAAAATTAAACTAACTTTATTTATTAAAATCCTAAGTCTAATATAGCTACAAAATTACGTCGGAGAACAGCTCTCTTCTAAGATGTTGGTGTTGTACCCCACGCACAGGATAACGGATTTTTAAATAGATGAATTTTTATCTTACGCTTCGTTGCCAAGCAACGTGTCGCAATCATAGATAAACATATTTTGGGGTTACATAGTTTCTTTAAATAATCCCCGCGTTGTTAATTTCTGTTAATATAATAATTATGTTCGTTGTCGAATTGAGAGTGCGAGTTTCGGGGATGATTCAGAAACCGCACTACATTTTGTGAAAACTTCCCCTTCACTACTAGCAGCATTTGTAGCCAATCAAGTATCAGACATCCAAGAGAACATCCTGTTAGTATTAAATCATCACGAGGACTCCGTAGAGCACTGTTGGGCAAACGACTGAGATGTTGATCAAATGCAGTCTGGGTGACAGGCCCCAAGAGCAGATGAGCATCTATTTGGATGCATACGGGTGAAAAGCAACCAGCGCCATGACACTGGTACTACAACTCAGTTGCTGTAAAACACAGTTCCCCTGGACTTTACGTGGGTGCTTGGTTTTAAGCATTTTCCCTTTATGATCGGTGAGGTCCTGCGGTCCACCTTGTATTTCCTGGTAAATAGGATGAGAACCGTCTTTTTTGCATTAATGTGTAATCCGACGTCTTCCGCCCATTAACAAATCTCCGTTTGGGTCCCTCCCACAACAGAGCTGATGAGCAGACTTCCATTATAACTATGCCTATGTCTTTGTTAGATCGTCTACCACAAGGTTCCTTGAAGCGGGGATTCAACTCCTCCCTGGGCGTGCCTCTGTTGTTGTTGCGGTTGCGACAGGACTCTCCTGCATCCTCTTAGGTTTTTAATCCAGTGTGTGGTTGCCCGCAGCCTGTCAATGATAGCGTTGTCGCGGACATTGTTAAAAGCACTTGAAATGTCTATTAAAACTCAAACTCAGTGCACATTAATAATTGCTTACATACGTTCTTCAACTTTATTTCTGATGCTGAGATCCAGCAGCTTTTCCATTGTTCCATTCCATACCATTCAGAAGGAAGGATGTGAGATTTATTGGTCTGCAATTCTTAGGGCTGCTGTGACCACACCTTCCCACACCTTTCGGCGAGGGATTGCGACCCTCGCCGTTCTCCATTAAGTTGGAATATCGCTGGTTTCGAGGCATGTTCCAAATATCCTGATCAGCGATAGATTAAGACATAGCTGGTAAGATATTGTCAATATTATGCAATAAATTTTGAACTATTTCCATTTCCTTTTACTCTCATTATTTTTTTTTTAAATGTGAATAAATGGACATCAAGACTTGTACGGCTAAGAACAAAATTTGAACTAACTTTATTTCTTAAAATCCTAGGCTTTATATAGCTACAAAATTACATCGGAGCACAGCTCTCCTCTAAGATATTGTACCGCCTGCACAGGATAGAGCGTGGTTTTATATTTAGATGTATTTTTATTTTAGGCTTCGTTGCCAAGCATGGAAACGGGTCGCCAGCATAGATACAAATATATTCTTAGATTAGTCATTTTTGGGTTAAATAGTTCCTTAAAATAATAGCTCCGTTGTTATAGACTCATTGCTTGAACATTCTGCCAAGGGCCACAAAAAGGTGGTAGTTTAAGTACATTGATAATGACATATTAGCCTTAGAGTAAACATTTTATTTTATGTTTTATTTTTAAATGTGAGGAAACGTGATCGTTTGTAGTCTTCTTGTTTCATATATTTTTCTTATAATGTATATAATTTTAGATAACAATATTATCAAACAAATTCCTAAAGATAGGTGACCGGATACATGATAAATGTTAAGGTTTTTTAAGTCGATGATTTTTAATTAATCTATCTCTACTGTGTGGTTAAAAATTGGATATCTCAATGGATCCCATATTATTTTCGGTATCTCACTTATTACTTATATAATATGGTGACAACTTTTCGTAACTTTCGGAGTGAATTACATTATTTGCAACTAGTATTTTATCGACTGTTCTAGCCGTACAATCTGACTTAATAGATAAAATACCTTGTTCTGGTCAGTCAATAATTTCCTGGCGAGTATTATGGCTACACTGAATATTTGCTTTAGTACTAGTTGATACTTTGAAAAGCCAACTACTCTTTCCATTTACTTCAACCCAATAGTTTGAGGAAGTTGTTATCATTTTGTAGACACAATTTGATGGCTTATTCGGCTTAAAAGGTGAGACCTCGCAAGAGTCATCGTTTGCCTTATTCCATGGCCAGTTTCCTTCGCAAATTCGTTTATTTTGTTGCCGATGTTTGCATTTGTTAAGCGCTGCTTCTGGCATTAAATTATACGAATCAATTGCAAAGTTATACACTATGTATGGGAACTTTAGATCGTCAATTATTATTCCCAGTTGGTTTTTAATTGGTAAGGGAATAATTTTAAATACCTGTGATGAATGTCTATTGAGCAAAGGTATTTTGGCATTTATTATTTATTTTTTATTTATTTTTTTGTCTAAATACAACCCTTTTGCAGTTAGCAAAGTATAGATTTCTTTTAGTTCCGCACCAGTTCTTTTTCCCGGTAGAAAAAGTGTTTCGGGTATTTTGTCTTTAATGTAACTAATTTCCTTTTTTAGCTGATTTGGTTTTAATATATTAGTGATTAATTTTCCATGATTGACGTCAATAAGCAAGCTGATTACTCCAGCTTGCACGTTTTCGCACTCATCAATCAATGAGTTCAACTGTTTTGTTATCATAAAGAACTTAATTGATTCTTTATATATAAAAGTTTTTATTTATTTCTTCTATTGTTTGTTTCAGAATGTTGTCTGTGGTATCAATTACGGAAGCCTGTTTTTTAGCTAGATTATCTATGTTATGTTGATTTTCTAACAACACAATCATATTTTCTTCCATTTGAGTTCTATCATCAGCATTCATGAGGCCGAATACCATATGAAATCTAAGGGTGACTTTTTCTGTCTTGATTTTCTCTGCGTCATAAAAAGACTATTGTTTTCCTCTAGATCATAAATTTGTCTTTGCATGTTGTTCAGCACCAAATTACATTACTCTTCAAAATCATGCAGTTTTCTACAAATTATTCGCATCTTTTGTATAATTTCTTTCACTTTCTCTATCATAACGAAGTAAGTGTCCATATCATAAAATACCACCCATCGGATCCAAGTATATTGATGCTGTACTGTTGATTTGTTCAACTGTCCATTTCTTTATTTCGGTCTTAATTGGAACCGCATTAGACACTTGACAAATCAGCATTAACATCAACATGGCTAAATATAACCCAATTTTTAAAAGCCAACCTCCTCTAGTTGAGTGTTTTATTGACTCTTGGACCAATTAGAGGACATATTTTACTAATAGGACGTGTTACCAATCGTTCTTGTACTCTTATCTTCGCTACTCTAACTTTTTCATCTGCGCCTCTTTGAACTTCCTCAATTTTTCCTAGGGGCCATCTCGCTGGATGACAATTTTCGGATTTGATTAACACTATTTGCCCTTTTTCCATATTTTTATTTTCACGTCTCCATTTATTTCTTTGCTGTAAAGTATGTAACTAATCTTAATTCCATTTTATCCGAAACTCATTTTAAAATTTTTAATTAATTTCCATCTGTCTAAATTGTTTATCTTCCCCTCATTTGTAGACTCTATTGCTTCCAAATTAGGTCTACAAATCAGAAAATGTCCCGGTGTTAGTAGTGTAGTGTACAAGGGACGAGAATATAACAATCTGACATAAAAGAGTTGCAAACTCTTCATAAGTTAAAATCGTATCACCAATTGTTCTTTTTAAGTGATATTTCTCCGACTTAACACCCGCTTCCCAAATGCCGAAGTTATAATACCGAAATGCGGTCCTGCGGGCGGGATAAAATGCCAACTAATTCCTTTGCTTTCTAAAATTGCAGCTACTTTTTCGTTATTCAAAATAGCTTTTTTGAAAATCTTTATTTAATTTTCGTGACGCACCCACAAAGATTGTTCCATTGTCGGAGTAAATATTTGCACATTTTCCTCCTCTTGCTGTGAATCTTTTAAAGGCTGCTAATAATGCATCAGTTGTAAGATCATTTACAACTTCCAGATGTATAGCTTCGGTTGCTATACATACAAATACAGCAATGTAGCCTTTGTTTTATTTTCTTTGTTTTTAAAACATTTTATATGGTATGGGCCTGAGTCCACCATGTAATGTTTCTCTATGTGCCTTTTTAGACCCCGTACTCTTTAAAAAAGAGTAAAGGGGGTCTATTAAGTTTGTCAGAAGCGAGATGTGCGTAACAGGCAGAAGGAGGCGTGGCCGACCCCATAAAGTATATATATTCTTGATCAGCATCAACAGCCGAGTCGATATAGCAATGTCCGTCTGTCCGTCCGTCTGTCCGTCTGTCCGTCCGTCCGTATGAACACCTGGATCTTTTAAACTACAAGAGCTAGAGACACCAAATTTGGAATGTAAGTCCGTTATTTTCTCGAGCAGATCAAGTTTATTTCAAATTGTTGCCACGCCCCTTACCGCCCCCGCAATGAGCAAAAAACCAGACACACCTCGAAAAAATTTGTGTTTTAGGCGAATATCTCAGTAACTGTAGCACTTAGGAGCACAAATTTTGGTGTACAGGTTCTTAGAGACAGCCTTAGTATAATGTCATTCAAAATTTTGAGCTGCCACGCCCCCTTTTCTCATAGGAACTAAAAGACTCTCCAGATTCAATGCCTTTCTGCAGGCATTAAATCAAATAGTACAGTGTTGTAATTTAACATACGCTTAGAGACTTACTATTTCTAACTTTCCTGAAAGTGGCATCAAAATCCTATGTCAAACAAGAGAGAAATTTCGGTTCAAAGTGCATGTTATTTTACAGCAAAATCACTGCATGCGCGCAACACATACAAACAAACACAGAAACATACAAACATATGTTCGAACGTTTTCTCTACCTGCTTTGGCGGCAGCGCTGCCCGGAGCCGCTGGCGCGCGCCGACCAATGCCATACATACACACATATGTATGTGTGCACATACATATATGCAAATAATCGGAAGAATGATAGAAGAGGGGTGTGGTGCAACTGGTAGAGTTGCGGCGCAATATGGAACCTTCGCATGGATCGCGGGTTCGAATGCTGACAATGACGATTGTTAATTTATTTACTTTTTAATTTTAATTCAAAATGTAAATATTTCATTTAATTTTTTTAATTTTTAATTTCATTTAAAAATTTTAATTTTAAGAAAATGGGCACTACTATGGGAGTACGGGGTCTTTTACAGTCGGCTCGATCGACTGTAGCCTTTCTTACTTGTTTATTATTAAGTCCGTAAAGTGACTTGTTTTAAATTAAAAGATGCTTTACCTGAAAACATGCGTTAGAGTTCCTCAATCTTCCACCATCTCTGAGTAACCCATTTTCATCTAAAAATAGGTCTAAACTTAGTATCTTGCTTTTTATATCAATATCTTTTTTATGGGTTAAACATTTAATTTCTGCATCAAAATGAACAATCTGCTGTTGCTTAATTACTAAACAGCGCACAGACTTTATTTTATTTACAGTTAAATATGCTATAAATACTTTTTTGTTAATTTTCATATCAATGAATCTTTAAAACATATGCAACTACTTTTTCGAGTTTTCCTATACAGGAAAAGTTGTCTGTTAATTTCTGAATAATTTCAGAATTATTATTTAAAATAGTTGTGCAAACTAATGAATTATTTTCAGAAGTGTCTTCCTTTGGCCAATATTCAATTGACTTCGCAAGCCAATGAGGTCCAGTCCACCAAATGTCACAGTTTTTTAACTTATCGGTATCTATTCCTCTTGACGCGATATCTGTTGGGTTGTCCTCTGATTTGACATCTCCCCATCCAACTTCTTTTAGTTTTTTATCATTCATCTGTTCCACGCTTAATAAATTTATTTTTGTTAGCTCCATTTTTAGACCCCGTACTCTTTAAAAAAGAGTAAAGGGGGTCTATTAAGTTTGTCAGAAGCGAGATGTGCGTAACAGGCAGAAGGAGGCGTGGCCGACCCGCGTGTCTGTCCGTCTGTCTGTCTGTCTGTCTGTCCGTATGAACAAACAGATTTCAGAGATGGTAAGAGCTACAAGTTCGAGCTTGGTCTCAATCGATCACATATTTAGTCAGTCAATACAAGAATCTTTGTTTTTTCGATGCCACGCCCCATTCGCCCACAATATGCAAAAAACTAGACACACCTCGGAAAAAATCAGTGTTTTCGGCGAATATCTCAGTAACTATGGCACCTAGGATCACCAATTTTGGTACGGAGGTTCCTGGCGACAGCGTGAATGCATTGACTTTTAAAATTTTGGACTGCCACGCCCCCTTTTCCCACAATTAATAAAAAATAATTATCAAATTTCGTTCCGTTTTTAGGCTTTTGTTCATATAGTACTGTACTGTAATTTATAATTCGTGTGAAGACTAACTATATCAAACTATCCTGAAAGGAGCATTGAAATCGCACTATAAACAAGAAAACTAGAATCGTTGCAATATTGATAACTGAATGCAATATCATGTACGAGTGCAAGCGAGATAGTAACATACAAGCACTTGAGCGGCAGCGCAGCCGTATTCGTATCAATGTATGAGTGCAAGCGAGTCAGAAACATACAAGCACGTGTTCGAAAGTTTTCGCTGCCTGCGTGGCGGCAGAGCTGCCCGCAGTCGCTGGCCGCGCTGAATACACACATACATACATACATGTATATGCATCATATATCGTCTTTCGTATGTGTATTCGCATACAGACAAACAGATGTATGTTTGATTCTGCTTAGATTGTTTTTGTTTCAACGTGTTTTAATGCAAGTACTAAACATTGCAATATCTCTAGACCGATTTTAATAAATTAATCGGGGAAAAATGCAGAGAGTATTATACGGTCGGGCGTGCTCGACTGTACTTTGCTTACTTGTTATTCCAAGCAAGAGTAATCGTTGAGTCGCACCATGCATAAGATTTTTTATTATTCCCAACGCTTCTTTTACTCTTTCCATTAGTATTGCTAACAGATGAGCTGCACATTTATTTATTTATTTATTTATTGATTAACGCAGACTAAATGCAGTCGCGAGTAAACCAAAATATAAAGTTGTATTTATAATTAAATTACTATTTACGACCATAAAAGATATAATAAAAATATATTTAAACTGAAAATATTAAAAGAATTTAGAATTTAGTTAATTAAATTATTTATAGTTAATCGTTAATCTGGGAAAAAAGTAAAGAAGTTTATCCAACATTTGTTGCAAGGAATGGGAAAACCCAGAAAAACCCAACCAGATCAATGCAAATGTATGCCAAAACAATCACGAAAGATTTCTGATTTAAAGGAACGCGTGAATGGCTAAAATGCCAAACATACTGCCCCTAGAGATCAGAGATTTAACGGAGTTGGCTGTAAAGTGAAGCTTTAAGATGGGAAAAAGAAAGAGAGGTGCAAAGCGTAGTCAGTAGTGCATGTGGGAAGAAATAAAGGGATGCAGTACATGGTTGCCCTGGTTGGAATGTTGAAATTAAGGCGTTCTAAAAGAGATGAGGAGCAGATATCCACCAACTATAAGCTTGTGAAGGAAAATAACTCCAAGAACTCTCCTACGATTAAGAAGGGACAGAAGATTAAGGAGTAAGAGCCTATTGGTGTAGGAAGAAAGGCGAAGATTAGGGTCCCAATTAAGACCTCGAAGTGCAAAAAGTACTGCACTGACTCAATTAAATCTTGAGTATGAGCATATTGAGGAGACCAGACACATGAACAATATTCAAGAATGGGGCGGACAAGGGATGTATAAAGAAGTTTTGTGACGAAGGGATCATTAAATTCTTTAGACCAGCGTTTAATAAAGCTAAGGGCACTCCACAATTGAGGAGATATGATGTGTGAAACTTAATTTATAATCAAAAAGAACACCAAGGTCTTCAACTGACAGTATACTGTAGCGAAAACTGCCTTAACTGAAGGGCAGTGTCATTGCTGTGAAGTTCATTGCAATGCTCTTTGCTACCACCGTTGAGTGATCCACCAACTCGGGGAGTACTAGACGCCATCTCCTGTCCGTTCAGGGCCGTTCTCTCGGCTGCGTCCAAAGTAGCAGAACTTGCAGCTTTACCTTGTTGAGCACACAAGCCTTCCAACATAGTGCGTTCGAACGACGACCATAACTGCGTAAATTTCGGCTCGAAATGTCGCTCCAGCGCTTCCAAGCGGTCATCCAACAGTGCAATTCGTTTCTCCAGGGACTGCTCTCTAGCCTCCAAGCGACTAGAAATGGTTTCAGCAAGTCTCTGTTGCGCCTCCAGTAAAGTCGCCGTGAGATGCTGTTCGCGGGCTCCCGCCGCAACAATCTCTTGGCGCTGACGATTCGATTTCTTTGGCATCGTGAGTCGTGCTTCTGCAAGACACTAGTGTAACCCCACACCTGACACCAATGTAGCGAAAACTGCCTTAACTGAAGGGCAGTGTCACCACGGTTAGTCGAGCGGTACTTCTTCTTTAGTCAAGTAGCCAGAAAACTGAAAATTTAAACGGTCAGGCAAACTTCGTTACATTACTCGAGCCTCCTGCCGAGAGCTATCGCCGACGCTCCTTTGTACTGGGCGAGACGGTTGACTTGGATCGTTTTAGTTGCACGCTTGCCTGGGAGCCGTATTTCGTAGACAAGATCAGAGTGGCGACGGATAACGAGCGCGGGTCCGATCCAGACGGATTGAAGCTTTGGACAGCGTCCTACTCTGCGCATGGGGGAGTACACATAAACCTCAGCACCTAGCTCAAATTCCAGGAAGTTGGATCGTAAGTCGTACCGAACTTTATTCGCAGCGGCAGCTGCTATTAGTTGCTGCCGTGCATCCCGATGAACCTTCTGTAAGTTACTCTGCATCTGTTGCACGAATGTTGGGTAATCCCTCTGGTCGGATGTCGGTTGGCCGTAAATCAGTTCCGTTGGGAGCCGCAGCTCGCGTCCTAACATCAAACGAGAAGGTGAATAGCCCGTTGCTTCGTGAGGCGCGGAGCGGTAGGCCCATAGCGCCAATGGCAGGAATTCGTCCCAGTCACGTTGGTCTGCTGACACGAATTTGGCCAAGTTATCGAGCAACGTTCTATTGAACCGTTCGACCATTCCATCCGATTGGGGGTGCAGCGGGGTTGTGCGGGTCTTTTCCACTTAAAGTAGCTGCATACAAGCTTTAATCTCAGACTAAAAGTTGCGTCCCTGATCCGAATGCAAGACGAAAGGTGTGCCGTATCGACTGAATACCTCCTGAACCAGTGCTCGTGAAACCGTTACTGTCGTTTGATCTGGTAAGGCCACACATTCCGTCCATTTGGTAAAGTAGCACATTACTACAACGATGTAGCGCTTTCCACGTGGCGTAGTGGGCAGTGGCCCCAGTATGTCAATGGCCAGTCGCTCGAAAGGAGCGCCGCAGTAACTTGGTTTGAGGCAGGCAACCGTACGTCGCGAGGGTCCTTTCCGTGCGTTGCAAGTCTGGCATAATGCGCACCAGAGAGACACATCTGCGCTTTGTCCGACCCAGTAGTAGCGTTGCTTAAGTTTAGCTAACGTTTTTTTTACTCCAAAGTGTCCACCGGTGGTAGAGTTTTGCATTCGACGCATGATTTCCTCCCGAAGACTGTCGGGGACAACGGTTACGGGCTTATCCTCCTTATTTTTGACCCCTAATACGCCGTTGTCCAAATATAGGCGTTCGAACATGTGCCAATAGGCCTTGGCTTCAGGATTCTCTCGCCAAATGGTTTCCTTTGACTGGCGCTCACCGGCCTCCAACCATTTGACGACAGGAGCGAGGGTGGGATCTTTGCTCTGCCGTTGAGTGTAATCGATGGCTTTAATCTGCATGAACATGATTCCATGATCATCATTCTCCTCCGCCCTCTCGCAATGACGGCGCTCTCCGCAGGGCCGCCGCGTTAAAGCGTCCGCGTTTCCCGCTTCCCGCTTCGATGCTGAATGTCCATGTCATATTGCTGCAGGCGTTCATTCCAACGAGCAATTTGGCCTTCGGGTTCCCGAAAATTGCAAAGCCATTTTAGTGATGCGTGATCGGTCCGAAAAAGGAATTTGCGTCCGAAGAGGTAGTGGTGGAAATGTTTGGTAGCCAACACGACCGCCAGTAGTTCACGTCTGGTGACGCAATAATTACGTTCAGCTCGGTTGAAAGTCTTGCTGTAATACTCCAGCACTCATTCTTGCCCGTTCTGTTTCTGACTAAGTATGGCTCCTGCCCTGTCCTGTTGTATCCGGGAACGTCAGAATGGGCGCTTGGGAAGTTTGCTTTTCAGCATGTCAAACGCTTCTTGAGCCAAGTGCGACCATACAAATGCACGACGAGCCTCTGTCAATTCGTGGAGTGGGCGATTGCAGCGAAGTGAACGAATATCCTTTTGTCGTCTAAGTAAAATCCTAATGTCGTCTAAGTAAACGAGGGCCGAAGAGCAAGTCATCCCGGAAAAGAGAGTGCCCATGAGGCGTTCAAAGGTCGCGGGCGCGTTGGTGAGACCAAAGGGCATTACATTGAATTCATATAAGCCGGCGTCGCAAACAAAAGCGGTTTTCGGACGAGACTCGTCGTCCATTTCTACTTGCCAATAGCCACTCTGTAAATTTATTGTCGAGAACCACTTCGAGGCGTGTAGTCTTGCCAAGATGTCATCCGTCCGGGGCAGTGGGTATGAGTCCTTGAGAGTAACGTCGTTCAAGCGACGGTAGTCTACGCAGAACCTTGTGGTGCCATCCTTTTTCCGAACGAGGACCACCGGAGACGCCCACGGACTCGCAGAATGACGAATTACGCCCTGCTTCTGCATGTCCTCTATGAGCTGCTCCACTTCTATGCGACGCGCAAGCGCCTGTGGACGAGGCGGTTGCTTAATAGGGCGCGTCTGCCCTGTATCAATTGTATGGCGAGTCACCGTGGTGCGACCCGTCTCGGTACTGCTCGACGCGAATACCGCTCGGTAGTTTGCCGGCACATGCAGCAGACCAGCGCGAGCTTCGACGGTCAGATCGGTGTGGATCTAGGAGTCCCAGTCGATGGAAAGTTTGCTGGCGGGTGTGCTCGCTGATGCGACGGGCAGCAGTAATTCCACTGGCTCCAACTGTCCAATGATGGTGGATGCTGTCAGCCGTCGAGTTTGCGTGCCGATATTCAGCACGTGGAGTGTGGCAGTGTTACTAGATGTATCTACCAGGGAACTACCCAGAATTATATCCGATGGGAGTTCAGAGTAAATCCCGCGTTCCAGGACGGCCTGTGTTAGCTGGTCCTTTGAAACACAACCGACGCTTATATACATGTGGCTGTGTGGTGGGATATTCGCGGACTCTGTAGCGAACAGCAAGCTGGGGCTAGGCGCGATGGGCACATGTAGCGGCACTGATCCCCATGCCAACTCTAGTCGCAACTTCTTCAGGTCCACAGCGGCTTGGTGCACGTCGTCTTCGACGAGCAATAGGTCGTGGGAGATCGTTCGGCCCGCTACGGTCAATCGTGCTAAAGTTTTAGCTGTTGCCACGAACTGTTCTGCGGAGGGCCCTTTCAGAGTTACTCTGCATGGCGTAACGTTGAGCTGGTCCGTGAGGTCTCGGTTGTTTAACAACGAGACGGCCGCACCAGTATCAATGATGAATCGAATGGGACGATTCTGCAATAAAAGAAAACAAGGTAGGCTCCGAGTCGCGGGCGTACCAAATATATACTTAGCTTTAGCGGAAGCCAAGTCCGGGCCATTGGTACACGCCAGCGGTGGCTCTGTCGTTTACCTTGCTGGGTACTCGTCAAACAACTTTGTGAGAGGGGTCACAATTTCCTCGGCGGACGCATGGACGGCTTCAGTTTCATTTGAAGGAGTCTTAGGTCCATGGGATTCCATTGCATGAGTACGGGCGGCTTCATCTTCACTTGAAGGAGTCTTATGTCCGTCTGCTAATGGTGTAGATCGCCCCGGGTCCTCGATGAGGTGATCCGATAAATTGCACACGAAGGATGCCGATGGCTCTTGGGGGTTCTCTCCGGCGGCGGCTTACTCGGCATTTGAGTGCGGGGGGCTACGTCTTCTTCAGAAGGGGTCTCCAGCCCGGAAACAAATAGCTTCGGCGGCTGCGAGTGTACGGAGAGGTAATCGGACGAGCGGCAATCAGTGTTGGCGAAAGAAGTGGGGCTTCGGCCAGGAGTATGAGTTGTCTTCAGAGTTGCTGCGTCGGTTCTTAACCGTTGCGATTTGGGGCGATTGGTGTTTGCAACCAACCTTCGCCCCGGAAGGCTTGTCAGTTTTAGTTTTCCGACGGTGAAGGAAGGGAAGGTTGGTCGGTTCTGTCGAATCGACGTCCGCTCTTTCTCGGGGTTGGGTGGGAGTTTATAGGAGTGGACTCTGTCATATTGAGCACGGCACCCAATGGTCGACGGCGGCATTGGGCTTCAATACGACGTGCCATGTCGAGTGCTTTCCGTAGAGTCTGTGGTTTGCTGGATAAAATCAGCACTTGGTAGGACGTCTCGCGAATTCCATCTATAAGCCGCTGCACAAGAATGCTATCGTAGGTGGAGACTGGCAGCTCCCAATACTGCGCGTCCCAAACATTGCAGTTCCATTGCGAAATCCTCTAAAGATTCTTTGGAACCCTGGACTCGGTTATGAAACTCGTGGTATCCTGCATGTGGACTTAACGTAAAGTTTTCCTTTAGGGTCGCTGTTAGGAGCGAACTTACTTTATTTTTCTTTTCGTCATTCAAAGCTTCTTGCTAAAAACTAATACAACGTGTATCAAGGGGTGCATTAAGTTCGCTTATCGATAGATCGATTGATTGATCGTGCTTCGCTTATTTGGAGTTAAGCGGGAAATTAAAACGGTCAGGCAAACTTCGTTACAATACGATTTAAGAGTACATTGTCAATATAGTAATTGGCTAAGTAAGGAGTAACCCTGTTAAAAGTCATAAACAGGCATTTAGAAAAATTTAGTTTCAAGTGACTAGTTATGCACCAGTTATGCATTGTGTTTAAATCATCTTGTAGTAACGCATGATCTTTGTAAGATAATAATAATTTCATATCATCTGCATACATAAGTATGCGACAATGGGATAGCGAAGAGGGAAGGTCGTTTATAAGAAGATTAAAAAACAATGGGCCTAGGTGACTACCCTGGGGAACTCCAGAAGTAACGAAAACAGATTTAGATATTGTTGATCTAAGCATAACTCTTTGGGTCCTACCTGTTAGATATGATGATATCCACAGATGAAGGGTGGGTGGAAAACCTAGGATACTAAAATTATGTAAAAGGTTATGATTAACAGAGTCAAATGCTTTACTAACGTCAGTGTAAATGACATCAGTTTGCATTCTATTAAGGAATGCCTCATTAACAAAAGAGGTAAATTCTAAAAGATTGGTCGAAGTCGACCAACTCTTAACAAACCCGTGTTGGGCGGGAGAGATAATTGACTTGCAGAGGTGTTGCAAAGTCGATGTTACTATTTTTTCGAAGAGCTTAGGGATTGCGGACAACTTCGCAATTCACCTGTAGTTGGATATATCCGACTTGCACCCTTTTTTATGCAGTGGGATAATGTAAGATTCTTTCCATAAGTTGGGAAAGATAAAGGATTCTAATTGACTTGCAAAGGTGTTGCAAAGTCGATGTTACTATTTTTTCGAAGAGCTTAGGGATTGCTGACAACTTGGCAATTCCCCTGTAGTTGGATATATCCGACTTGCACCCTTTTTTATGCAGTGGGATAATGTAAGATTCTTTCCATAAGGTAGGAAAGATAGAGGATTCTAAAGAAAGGTTAAACAGAATTAATAGAGGTTTAATTATAGAAGAACAGCACTCCTTAAGCACACAACTTGGAGTGTTGTCGGGGCCAGGAGAGAAGGAAGATTTTAAGGTGTTAATTGAAGAGAGTATGTAATAGGTAATATGCGGAAGAAAAACAGAATTAGAGGATGGGAGTTTATAGGGGTAAGAGAAGTTAGTATTCAAACTAGGGATGTAAGTAGATTGAAAAAAGTTAGCAGAGAGATCGGAAGCGGCCGAGTCCTCACTTACTTTACTAGAATTAAAAAAGAAAGAATAGGTAAAGAATAATTTAAAAAGTCTAAAATAGAGCCTGTATGCTTAAACCTTTTAAAATGTTTGGATTTTTTATTTTTTAAGTTTGATAATCTTGGTGAGAACCAAGGCGGCTTATGTGAAACGAACTTTACAACACTAGGGATGCAGACATCAAAGAATGAATTTAAAATGTTGTAAAAATACTCGACAGCTATGTTAATATCTTTCATGCCGTAAACTACAGAACAGTCAGTAGCAAGAATCAGTTGGTTAAGCAAAGAAAAATTTCCTTTGCGAAAGCAACGGCGCGAGTTGAAAGAGAAAGAATGAGTTAAATGGGTTGAGTTAGGAATAGACAAAGTCAGTCCAAGGGTATGATGAAAAGAACCTTCAGGTATCACTACAGAAGAAGATCTAGTGACAACGACACTGGATAAAACACTTACAAAGATGAGATCCAGAATCCGGTTTAAACGATTGGATACATGATTGACTTGAAAAGAGAAAGATCAATCAAACTATCTAAAAAGTCATTGTTGGTTGTGGGAATGAAATTAAACTGGTTGAAAAATGTCCTGGAAACGTTTGGCAAGTTAAAATCATCAAGTGCCACAAAGAAATCACAATCACGAATGTGATTAAATACTTCTTTGATGAAATTGAAATGCTGAAAATAAATAAGGATGGAGGAATATAAGAACAGGTTACAGCGCAAAAGACGAAAAAGTAACCTTAACGGCAACAATTTTAATATCGTCCATTGGTGAAACATCAATTATTTCAGCATTAAGGGAGGATTTTACTGAAATAGGGACACCACCACCACGTCGATCGCGCCTAAAGATATTATATTTTGACATTATTTCATTATCAGATATGCTGGAATTAAGCCAAGTCTCTGAAAATGCAATAATATCGGTCAAAAGAGAAACTATTCTTATGTACCTATTTTTACTTAGACCCCAGACCCCTTACATTCTGATACAGAATGAAAAGGTGGTCAGAGTCTAGTTTTTAAGGCTATGACTGAGGCCGCTTGAGGACCATTAGTCGGAAGGGTGACAGGATTTGAACGAGTTCTAGTCTTCTGCTTAGACTCGTGAACAATCATATGAGGAGGCCAAAACTTTGGATCACATATGATAGGAAACAGTTCAGGGGACACACTAATCTTAAAAGATGAGATCTCTCTGGGCTCAGAGAAATTAAATTTAGAAATAGAGACGCTACCAGGGGTTTTGGTAGCGATAAATGCAGCAATTGACTCAATAGTCGTGTCTGCAGAAAGTCTGGATATAAATATCTGTTTACGGGGAGCGACGACCGTAAGCAGGGGAGGCTCAGCTATACTGAGTGCAGCAATGGGATGACTGTTACGTCGACTTGGGGGGCTTTTAGAGCTAGAAGAATAAGTATTGGATGAATTCCCAGGTACCACAATTATGTTAGGGGGTGAAGGCGGAACTACGGGGGTGGCAGTAGAACGACTGTTACGTCGAATAGGGGGACTTTTCGAGTTTTTATCGTGGCCTTAGCTCCATTAACAGTCACCGATATGATCATAATAAGTAACGAGGTGGTTACGCGGGGAACAGGCAGTGCCGGGGAAGCAACGTTGGCACATGAGGGTCGGTCAGGTACAGGAGATGTTGCCGGAGGAATATGTGAATTGGGAGGTGAAGAGTTGCGGGGAGAGGGAGAAATGGATAAAAGGGGAGGCCCGTTATGCACTGGTGACGTGAGGAGCGAACCAGGCGGAAGAGGTAAGGGAGCTGCTGCTGAAAACTCAACACCTTGTCAGGTGGAGTCTCAAGTCAGCATTGAGTGTAAGCGAACAAACACACAAACTAATTATTGCTCAGCAGAGCAACGAAGAGGGAGCAAAGGTCGCAACAAAAACGGACGCTGTATTATTAAAAATGTATAGTTTTGTATAACGACTTTGTAGAATATTTTATAATTTCACATTAAAATTCGCGAATTAAGGCAGAAATAATAAAATAGACGGAGCGTTGAAAAATCACGACCGGCATCTATTCCTCTTGACGCAATATCTGCTGGGTTGTCCTCTTATTTGACATGTCCCCATTCGACATTTTTTTATCTGTTCTACGCCTTATAAATTTATTTTTATTAGCTCCATTTTTAATCTAAGCAAGAGTAATCGTTGAGTCGCTCCATGCATAAGATTTTATATTTATTCCTATTATTCTTTTACTCTTTCCATTAGTTTTGCTAACAGATGAGCTGCACATAACTCTAACTTGAGGATCTTTTTTGTATTCTTTTTGGGATTTACTTAACTTTTACTAGTAATTATCCTTATTGAACCTCCGATTTTTGCATACACAGCTGCCGCATATGCTTTTTCGGAGGCATCTGCAAATCCACGTACTTGAGCCAATACATCGTTGTGCATTTTTAGCCATCTAGGAATTCTGAGATTTTCTAATGTTATTAATTTTGCCATAAATATTTCCCAGTATCCTGAATCGTCTATTGATAAGCCATTATCCCACTCAAGCTCCGCTAACCATACTTTTAGCATAAACAATTTACAAACTATTGTTACAGGCGATAGCCAACCTAAAGGGTCATACATTTTCTTGTTCACAATGAAAATTAAATTTGAATTCGTCTTTACAGGTTCCTATTGTAACCCTAGCGTCTTGACTGACTCATTTTCTTCAAAACTTAATATTTTTTTATCATCAGTACATTCTACGGTTGCTATAACGTCTGGATTATTGGAGATCCATTTCCTTAAATTAAATCCACATTATCTAATTCTCGCAAAATTAAATTTGCAATTTCTTTAGCCTCTTGTACAGTATTAGCGTCCATATAAAAGTCATTTTTTACTATTTCACTAGTGTAATATATACTCTGCAAGAGTATATTGGGTTTGTGAAAATGTATGTAACAGGCAGAAGGAGGCGTGGCAGACCCCATAAAGTATATATATTCTTGATCAGCATCACAAGCCGACTGGAACCCTATTTTTCGCCAGTCAATACAACTTTCTCAACTTTCGCTCCGTTTTTAGGCATTTTTAGACCCCGTACTCTTTAAAAAAGAGTATACGAACTTAAAAACTTTTAGACTTCTACTGTGTTGTACTTTCATCCTGTAAGTTGTTACGTTAAACAGAGAGAGCTATCACGTATCAAAGTTTGTGTTATTTAACTTAAAAATCGCATGCGCGGAAGCGAGTCAGAAACATACGAGCATGTGTCCAAACGCTTTAATCTTCCTGTGTGCGGCTGCCCACAGACACTGGCCGTGCCGAACAGTGCTACATATACATACATATATAAATACATATCATTTTAATCGAATTTGTAAATGCAGATAATCAGAAGATTCCTGAAAGCGGAGCGTGGCGCATCTGGTAGAGTTGCGGCACATTATAGTATCTTCTGAGAACGCAGGTTCGATTGATGACAATGAGAATTGTTAATTTAATTTTTTATTTAAATTTTCTAAATTTAAATTCAATATGTAAATATAACATTTTTCTTTTAATTTTAATTAAATACAAATGCGCACTACTATGGGAGTACGAGATCATTTAAAGTCAGCTCGATCGACTGTATCCTTTCTTACTTGTATTTTAAACTATTGCTGAATCGATTTTTTTTGTTCTTTGTTCTTTTTGTTCATTTTCAAGTTTTTATTTCCGTATACTCCACGAAAGATATTTTTGTCAAATGACATCATAAAACATCCCATAGTTAAAGAAAAAAAACAAAAACTGTATACATATTGATTAGGATTCATATTAGGATTCCAAATATTTTATATTTATAGGTCTTAACCTAAAAACATAAGTCTTAAAATGCGTTCCGTCGCGGAAAGTAGCGGCACTATATATACGTCGTTACCCAGTTCGCTGAAATTGTGAATTAGCACCCAAAATTTATACGGTGACCAAGATATATTTATCAAACTCAAGAAACGATTGCACTTATAATATTACCACATTGTAATATACAAAGTAATGAGCCCAGTAAAGCAATCCTAGTGCATTCTTTTTTTTTTAAATTTATTTTTAGGACGTTATTAAGGAGTTTTTGGTGAATCCTTTTAAGCCACGTTTGATATTTTCCGTGAATCCGTCTGGTCTGCTATATCCAGCGTTAAATTTTCCTGTCAAAGTAAATGCTAAGGTTGCTTACTTTATTCGAATTAATACTCCTTTGGAGCTCACTGATGACAATATGTTACAGGTAAGTTTCTACGCATCTATTTAATTTTTTCTACTTACATATTTCGTTTAAAGTCACTTATGATTGGCGACCTTTTACCAAATGCACTTGCAAATCTGTCAGTGCTCTGTGATGATGTTTTTTTTCCGTTGCTAAATAACACTGTTAATCAAGAAGGATGGACAAAAGTAATTGTAAATGATATGAAAACAGAGTCTCAAGAGATGCGCAATGGAATCGCACAAATGAAAGGGTTGGTAATTAATCGCACCATTTTCCCTCTGCCTATATGTATAGACGAGGTAATGAAGGAGGCACCTCGGATTGCAGCCAGGTAAGCGGTAGATCGGAGATCGTGTTGTTTTTACGCTATATTTATTATATTTTCCCAATAGTTTGTAACACGTTTCATTTCCTTTTCTTTTCTTCTTTTGTCTTTTATTGTTTTGGATCTAACTATAACACCTGTCGCGCGAATTAGCCCTAACGGTTTTTTCTTTCCCGCGCACGTGTTTCGCTCCAAGTTGATCGCCAAGTGCCGGCGCACAAAGCTTTCGTGCGGAGCTGCTCCCGATCGCTCCCCGCGCCCGCTATAGATCTACATGTATTGGCATAGTCGCATGTTTGTCCGTTGGTATGAACATAAGAATCTCAAAGACAATAACCACTCGACAGTAGACCTTGCGTTTCGCCATAACAATTTCCGCGTTCGGACAACCATAGCCATGTCTAGCCTATGTATCTGAGACGTCCTGCTTCACCTAACTTAGTCCGTGATAAAAAAATATAAGCCATATTCGTCGGAAAATTACGTATTGTAGGCTTACAGTAAGTGCGAGTTAAAAGAACATAATAGTTTTATAATGAGAGTAAGTGAGAAGACTATTGATTATTAACTCTTGCCATGTCCCTGGGGATTGAATAAGCCTACAATAATAATAACACAATTATTTTTAAATGTTAATTATAATTTTCCAGTTATTGTTATTAAAACCAAGTAATAGAAAAATGTTTTGTAATTCTAACAGTTTTTTACATATTTCTAACCGTTTAATAATATTTTATTCTTTTAATGTACGGAAGTGAAAAAACAATAATTTTTAACGGCTTAAGTCGAGCGAGCCGACTTTAAAAGACCTCGTACTCAGAGGTGCTCATTTTTTCATTTAAACAAATAACATGAAAAAGAAGCAAATAAATTCATACGCAAACTAATAGCAGTCGCCAGTTGAAATTAATTGATAAACATGTATATTGTAACATATTAGACATCTGCATGAATGCATTCAAAAGGGTAAAATAATCACGTTGTAAAATAGTGCTTTTACAATATATTCAATGAATTTTAGTGACATGTTAAAAATTCTTTACAGTTTTTATTGAGATTTAACTTATCCACTCATTCCATATGTTCTACAGTAGTTTTTTAGACCTCGTACTCTTCAAAAAAAATTAGAGGGTCTATTAAGCTTGTCAGAAGCAAAATGTGCGTAACAGGCAGAAAAAGGCGTGGCCGACCCCATAAAGTACATATATTCTTGAGCAGCATCAACAGCCGAGTCGATATATCCGATATGTCCGTCCGTCCGTATGAACACCTGGATTTTCTAAACTACATAAGCTAGAGCAACCAAATTTGGAAAGAAAGTCCGTTTAAGACATACGCAGACCAAGTTTATTTCAAATTTTGTCGCGACCCTTACCGCCCCCGCAACGAGCAAAAACCAGACACACATCGAAAAAATTTGTGTTTTAGGCGAATATCTCAATAACTATAGGGATCACAAATTTTGGTATACAGGTTTCTAGAGACAGCCTTAATATAACGTCATTTTTTTGAGCTGCCACGCCTCCTTTTCTCCTTTTATTATGTCAGGCAGATTAAGTTTATTTCAAATTGTTGCCACGCCCCTTACCGCCCCCGCAATGGGCAAAAAATCAGACAAACCTCGAAAAAATTTGTTTTAGGCGAATATCTCAGTAACTATAGCACTTAAGAGCACCAATTTTGCTAAACAGGTTCCTAGAGACAGCCTTAATATAACGCCATTCAAAATTTTGAGCTGCCACGCCCCCTTATATATAAGTATTAAGATATTAATTCAAATAGTACTGTGTTGTAACTTAACATTCGTTTAGAGACTTATCATATCTAACTATCCTGAAAGTTGCATCAAAATCCTACGTAAAACAACTGCAAAATCACTGTATGCGTGCAAGCGAGAGAGAAACATACAAACATATGTTCGAACGTTTTCTCTAGCTGCTTGGCGGCAGCGCTGCCCGGAGACGCTGGTCGCGCCGACCAATGCTATACATACACACATACATATGTGCACACATACATATATTTGTAGCATGTAAATGAAAATAATCGGAAGAATGATAGAAGAGGGGCGTGGTGCAACTGGTAGAGTTGCGGCGCAAAATGGAAACTTAGTCTGAGATCGCGGGTTCGAATGTTGACAATGACAATTATTAATTTAATTTTTCACAACTAGAGCTTTTAATTTTTTCAAAGGACGAAAATCAGATTCGGTGATTAGAATCGCTCTCTAAAATTTTGTCTGCAGATCACGTTAAAGAAAGAACGCAAGGCTTTACCTAACCTGCTTGAGGAACCTAACCTCCTACACATACATCTCGGCCGTAAGCCCTGCATCAGTACTTGAGAAATTCATGGCCAATTTTGTTTATATCGCTTCAATAAGCCCTAGTGGTTGTTGCGCTGACCCATAGAAGTCCCGAGGTCTACGCTGTCACTCGCCCCCTATTCTGGAGGATTTTAATACGGAAGCTGAAAGAGATGTGGTGTAATGATTTGTGATAGACAAATGAAGGAACATATGCCCAAATGAGTTGTTCATGTGATAATTTGATTAATTTTATAACTGATAGTATATTTCAGGCTTAATGTGGCAACAAAAAAAACGTAAAATAGTAACTAGAAAAGTAATAAAAAAGTTTGCAAGGAAAATTCTAGCGGAAAAAAATATTTTGATTTTAAAAAATTTGAATTCCATTAAAATAAATTAATTTATTAACACATTAACATACCACACCAGTCAAAATGACTGATTATACTTTTTATACTCTCTACAAGAGTATATTGGTTTTGTGAAAATATATAACAGGCGGAAGGAGGCGTGGCAGACCCCATAAAGTATATATATTCTTGATCAGCATCACAAGCCGAGTCGATATAGCCATGTCCGTCTGTCTGTCCGTATGAACAAACAGATTTTAGAGATACTAAGATCTACAAGTTCGAGCTTGGTCTCAATGGATCACATATTTAGTCAGTCAATACAAGAATCTTTTTTTTTTCCGATGCCACGCCCCATTCGCACCTTGGAGACCAGCTGCGGATATTGGTACGGCCTGTTGAGAAGTTTGCGTGTCCCCACCATAAATTTTCAAGGTCCGAGGAGAAAATATCGACACAACAGTATATGTCATGCTCTTCTAGCCCATCTACCATATCTCTCTGCGAAAGACTTCCATGGTAGTACGGCTATAAAACAGAAAAGAAAACTCTTCCGATACCTCTCGACTGCTTCTTTATGGTCGATCCTGTTGCCAGGATGAGCACGAGGCCCATACTTAATAACAAACGGACAGGTTACGGAATTGGAACCGTATTCCCTTCCGTTAAAAATTATTCAAGTGTTTTAATTTAGTTACAGATTTAAAATTTGACAACCACTGTTCTCCACTTTAGTCCTCCAAGGTCTCATTCGATTATTTGCTACTACCACCAAGATGTGTACCAATGGCGGCTCCATGCAGGCTTACGCCAAACACTTCTATGCACACCATTGTACCTTCCTACTCACTATAGTTTCAAAATTTATATTACAAGTAATATAAATCATCTACTTTAGCAGTAATGTATAGGTATACTGTGCGTCGTTAGTGGTGGTTGGCACGTAATACGTGCTAGCCGTCGTCGTCCACTGTGATAGCAAATATACGCGTAAAACGCAGTAATTTGCCCATCCGTCCCACTGTGCGTCGTTGTTGGATTATTGAAAGAATTAATAATCCCGGTGATTTCGTTGCAGTATTCTATGTTTATTTTCCTTTTTTGTTTGATTTAATACTTATTACTCCGCGCACCGTCTAACAAAACATGACCTAGCCTAACCTCCCTGTTCGGCAACCACGCTTACCTTCATGTCTGCTGCTTGTCGTTGCTGCGGTGAAAAACCAAGTGAATGAGCTTAGATTCTGCAGTAGTTTACCTATTTGTCTCACTGTGCGTCGTTGGTGGTGGTTGGCACGTAACACGTGCTAGCCCTCGTCGTCCACTGTGATAGCAAATATACGCGTAAATCGCAGTAATTTGCTCATCCGTCCCACTGTGCGTCGCTGTTGGATTATTGGAAGAATTAATAATCCCGGTGATTTCGTTGCAGTGTTCTGTTTCCTTTTTCCTTTTTTTTTTGTTTGATTTAGTACTTATTACTCCGCGCACCGTCTAACAAAACATGACCTAGCCTAACCTCCCTAATCGGCAACCACGCTTACCTTCATGTCTGCTGCTTGTCGTTGCTGCGGTGAAAAACCAAGTGAATGAGCTTAGATTCTGCAAATTGGCTGCAGCGCCGCTCTCGTTTGTCGCGTGGCGTTCTGTGTCTCGCTTTGACTGCCGCTGTCACGATGCTCTGTCCTTTTCTGTATGTTCTCTCTTTGTAGCTTGCTCTCGTTCGCTGCTGGCGTCGATACTTTCGGATGTGTGGCATCGCAACGTTTTTGCCTGCTTTAAGTTCGCTTGCTTTATTTCGCTGCCGGCGTCGCTTTTTTCAGCTGTGTGGCGTCGCAAAGTTTTGTATGCTTTATATTCACTCGCTCTCGTTCGTTGCTTCTCTGCCAGCGTCGTTGTTTTCGCCTGTATGGCTCTGCAATGTTCTGGCTGCATTCCGTTTGCTCTCTCTCTCTCTCTCTCGCTGTTTCTCTGCCGGCTTCATAGTTTTCTGCTGCGTATCGTTGGTGATCTCTCTTATGGTTCGTTGTCTGTGTAGTTGTTCCGCCGTTGCTAGTTATTCTTACTGTTGTTTGTTGTTCCCGGATTGCCGTTTTATACCCTACCTACTTAATCTAGGGTATATGTGACTAAAACTTCAGTGGTTGTCTTAACGTAAGTGTGTAACTCCATGCTACGAATATTAACGAATAATTTCCATTATAATAATAATACAAATAATAAAACCAAAAGATAATAATGATAAAAATAATAAAGAAAATCAACCGTGGGGCTCCATGCCCAGTTCCCCTTTGTTTGAAGAATGGTTCTTCACACCCCCCCCTTTACTCCGGGCCGCGATACTTCACCGTATAGCGGCCTGCCATGCTCCTTGGTATCGATGTCCCGCCGCGATCATCAATAATTTTGCAAACCTCGGTGGTGCATCTGTAGTCGTTCCACCAGTGAGATCGGCAGCGGGTATCCGACCGTGTGCCAATCCCGTGGAGGTGCCACCCAGTGCTCGGTTTCGGTCGTCGGGCTGGGGTGGGGTGCCTCCGGTCTCGTCGCAACGGCAGTCCAGCCTACTGTCGTTGGCGTCCGCGCGGACGCTCTGACGTTTCCGTTGTCCTGGTGGTCATATCCGTCAGTGGCTGTGTGGCGGGGGCAACCTCTGCTTCTGTCGTTAGCGGCCGAGCCGCTAGTTGTCCTGCCGTTTGGACAGCTATGGTTTGTCCGGTCCGGTTGGCCCGCTCCCGAATCGGTCGTTCACGAGGGCCAAGATCACTTGTTTTTTGTGTGTTGTTGTATCCGAGATCGTCCACTCTGGGGTGACTCCCAAAAGGGGTGGTGGCCTCGGGGTGGAGTCTCCGATGATCCGGCTCCGTCTTCGGCCTCATCCACGATGTGTACCCGGCTACATAGAACGCTCTGGTGAAGAGGTCCTCCAGTGTTATGCGTTGTCCTGTGTCGTCGGCGCCGACATGGGGAAAGTGCTGGCACACCCATAGTCGAGTGCGGTGTGCCTTTGGACTTGGCCTTGGCTCGGGCGGCGTTGAGTCCAGTCCCCAGTCGCTGACCTGCAGGCGCTCCAAGGCAATGATGATTCTGCTGCCGCGTGGGGGTGTGGGTCGTGGGGCTTGTTGCTCCCGTGTGCTTCTGGCATGTTGTGTGTATTTGGCTGGAATGAGTCGATAAGCTTAGTATTATACTTTACTATTACCCTACCTACTCGGAGCGGAAGTAAGAATCTTAACTTATACAATGGTGAGCTAAACCCAACAATGTTCGTTCGGGGCAAGTTCTGTGACTTCTGAGTCTCTTGGTACACCTTCAGGTCCGAGATGTTCGCTGTCCATCGTCGGCCTCCCACGAGTTGCAGTCGTACCACGTTCTGCGCCAGGAATTTGACCACTCTAAACGGTCCGATGAACTTCGGAGCTATCTTTGCGGCGAAGCCTCCGGCAGCTTAACTCTGGAAATGTGTACGTCCCAGCACTTGGGTTCCTATGGTTGGCCGCCAGTCCCTCCATCGTAGGTTGTAGTGACGACTCTGTTCGAGTGCCGCCTTCTGTGCATTCGCTGGGTTGCCTGAAAGGTTTCTTGCAGTCGATTCGCTTTCTCTTGTATCGACAGAGACGGTTGTCCTGCTCCTGGGGTGACTTCATCGAAGACGGCTCCAGGTAGGCGTGGTTCGCGGCCTTGTATGAGAAATGCGGGGCTATAACCAGTCGTATCGGATACACTCGAGTTGATCGCTAAGCTGAACTCTGGAAGCAGGGTTTCCCATGTGTTCTGGTGTACTTACACATAAAACGTGCCAGATTCCCCTGTCGTTGACTGTATCTTACACGTAAGACGTGTTGATTGTCACTGTCCGTTGTATCGGAAACTACTCGCGTAAAACGCAGTAGTTTACCTATTTGTCTCACTGTGCGTCGTTGGTGGTGGTTGGCACGTAACACGTGCTAGCCCTCGTCGTCCACTGTGATAGCAAATATACGCGTAAATCGCAGTAATTTGCTCATCCGTCCCACTGTGCGTCGTTGTTGGATTATTGGAAGAATTAATAATCCCGGTGATTTCGTTGCAGTATTCTATATTTATTTTCCTTTTTTGTTTGATTTAATACTTATTACTCCGCGCACCGTCTAACAAAACATGACCTAGCCTAACCTCCCTGTTCGGCAACCACGCTTACCTTCATGTCTGCTGCTTGTCGTTGCTGCGGTGAAAAACCAAGTGAATGAGCTTAGATTCTGCAGTAGTTTACCTATTTGTCTCACTGTGCGTCGTTGGTGGTGGTTGGCACTTAACACGTGCTAGCCCTCGTCGTCCACTGTGATAGCAAATATACGCGTAAATCGCAGTAATTTGCTCATCCGTCCCACTGTGCGTCGCTGTTGGATTATTGGAAGAATTAATAATCTCGGTGATTTCGTTGCAGTGTTCTGTTTCCTTTTTCCTTTTTTTTTTGTTTGATTTAGTACTTATTACTCCGCGCACCGTCTAACAAAACATGACCTAGCCTAACCTCCCTAATCGGCAACCACGCTTACCTTCATGTCTGCTGCTTGTCGTTGCTGCGGTGAAAAACCAAGTGAATGAGCTTAGATTCTGCAAATTGGCTGCAGCGCCGCTCTCGTTTGTCGCGTGGCGTTCTGTGTCTCGCTTTGACTGCCGCTGTCACGATGCTCTGTCCTTTTCTGTATGTTCTCTCTTTGTAGCTTGCTCTTGTTCGCTGCTGGCGTCGATACTTTCGGATGTGTGGCGTCGCAACGTTTTTGCCTGCTTTAAGTTCGCTTGCTCTATTTCGCTGTCGGCGTCGCTTTTTTCAGTTGTGTGGCGTCGCAAAGTTTTGTATGCTTTACATTCACTCGCTCTCGTTCGTTGCTTCTCTGCCAGCGTCGTTGTTTTCGCCTGTATGGCGCTGCAATGTTCTGGCTGCATTCCGTTTGCTCTCTCTCTCTCTCTCGCTATAATATCTAATAATTTCAACTATAATAATAATACAAATAATAATAACAAAAGATAATAATGATAAAAATAATAAAAAAAAATCAACCGTGGAACTCCATGCCCAGTTCCACTTTGTTTGTGAAGAATGGTTCTTCACATATATTAAATTTCATTACATACTTTTACATGTGAATGGAACTGGGTGGTATTGAACTGAATTAAAAATATATATATATATATATATATATATATATATTTTGCTTGCTTTAGTGTTGATTTGAAACTGAGGTTCATTGTGAAGTATTAGCAGTTTTTATATTGAATTTCATTATATACTTTTAGATAAAAATTTTTTTGTCCGAAAAAAATTAGTTTGTACAAATGTCTTAGGTAAAAAAATTCAAAGGGGTTTGGCTTCAGCATCTGTTATATAAAGAGCAATTTTCTCTCCGAAAACTGTTTTCTTTAGTTGACAATACACACATATACAACAGTGAGGCTCTCAGTTTTTGTGTATTCTTGCCCTACATGGCTTGTCACATCATTTAACGCAGTATCCACTCAAATCATAGTATTCTATTCTCTCATTCTATTATTCATCCTTTTCTTACTTGTGTAAAACCTGATTTTTAAATAAATACAATCCTTCTTTGTCTTGTTCTCAGTGCAGTTAAACTTTAAAAGCAAGATGGTTAAGTACTATTGTAGCCTGTGTACCACTTTAAAAATATTTCAAAGTAAATGTGGATTCAAGAAACACATTCTTAAGAAACACAACTTTAGTTTCGAAAAACGAAAATATAAATTTCCTTGTAAATTATGTTTATATAAAAAACTATACGTTACAAATAAAAAAGCAAAGTCAAGTATAAATAAAAACAAGTAAGAAAGGCTACAGTCGATCGAGCCGACTGTAAAAGACCCCGTACTCCCATAGTAGTGCCCATTTTATTAAAATTAAAATTTTAAAATGAAATTTAAAAAATTAAAATTAAATATTTACATTTTGAATTAAAATTAAAAAGTAAATAAATTAACAATCGTCATTGTCAGCATTCGAACCCGCGATCCATACGAAGGTTCCATATTGCGCCGCAACTCTACCAGTTGCACCACACTCCTCTTCTATCATTCTTCCGATTATTTGCAAATATGTATGTGTGCTCATACATATGTGTGTATGTATAGCATTGTTCGGCGCGGCCAGCGGCTCCGGGCAGCGCTGCCGCCAAAGCAGGTAGAGAAAACGTTCGAACATATGTTTGTATGTTTCTGTGTTTGTTTGTATGTGTTGCGCGCATGCAGTGATTATGCAGTAAAATAACATGCATTTTGAACCGAAATTTCTCTCTTGTTTGACATAGGATTTTGATGCCACTTTCAGGAAAGTTGGAAATAGTAATTCTCTAAGCGTATGTTAAATTACAACAATGTACTATTTGATTTAATGCCTTCAAAAAGGCATTGAAGCTGGAGAGATTTTTAGTTCCTATGAGCAAAGGGGGCGTGGCAGCTCAAAACTTTAAATGACATTGCATTTAGGCTGTCTCTGGGAACCTGCGTACCAAAATTGGTGCTCCTAAGTGCCATAACTATTGAGTTATTCGCTTAAAACACAAATTTTTTCGAGGTGTGTCTGGTTTTTTGCTTATTGCGGGGGCGGTAGGGGGCGTGGCAACAATTTGAAATAAACTTGATCTGCGTACATCATAAACGGACTTTCATTCCAAATTTGGTACTAGTACTTTACCCTATTCTTTCTTTTTAGACCCCGTACTCTTTAAAAAAGAGTAAAGGGGGTCTATTAAGTTTGTCAGAAGCGAGATGTGCGTAACAGGCAGAAGGAGGCGTGGCCGACCCGATAAAGTATATATATTCTTGATCAGCATCAACAGCCGAGTCGATATAGCAATGTCCGTCTGTCCGTCCGTCTGTCCGTCCGTCTGTATGAACACCTGGATCTTTTAAACTACAAAAGCTAGAGACAAATATGTATGTGTGCTCATACATGTGTGTATGCATAGCATTGTTCGGCGCGGCCAGCGGCTCCGGGCAGCGCTGCCGCCAAAGCAGGTAGAGAAAACGTTCGAACATATGTTTGTATGTTTCTGTGTTTGTTTGTATGTGTTGCGCGCATGCAGTGATTTTGCAGTAAAATAACATGCACTTTGAACCGAAATTTCTCTCTTGTTTGACATAGGATTTTGATGCCACTTTAAGGAAAGTTAGAAATAGTAAGTCTCTAAGCAAATGTTAAATTACAACACTGTACTATTTGATTTAATGCCTTAAAAAAGGCATTGAAGTTGGACAGTTTTTTAGTTCTTATGAGCAAAGGCTGTCTCTAGGGACCTGTATACCAAAATTGGTGCTCCTAAGTGCTATAGTTACTGAGATATTCGCCTAAAACACAAATTTTATATATATGTGTGTATGTATAGCATTGGTCGGCACGGACAGCGTCTCCGGGCAGCGCTGCTGTAACGCAGGTAGAAAAACGTTCGAACATATGTTTGTATGTTTCTCTCTCGCTTGCGTGCATACAGTGATTTTGTAGTTAAATAACATAAACTTTGAACCGTGATATCTCTCTTATTTAACGATATGATATGATAAGTCTCTAAACGAATGTCAAATTACAGCACTGTACTGTTTGAATTAATGCCTTAAAAACGGCATTGAAGTTGGAAATTTGTTTACTTCTTATGAGGAAGGCTGTCTCTAGGAACCTGACCACAAACGACGTAAAACTTGTAAATAGTATTCTTCATTAACAGTTTGACCTTCTGGAACAAATTCCTTGTGTACAATACCCTTGGAATCGAAGAACGTGATCAACATTGTCTGGATTCTGGACTTCTGCTTGGCTTGCCTTTCGACTTCCATTCTGCAGATTGACGCTTAGTTTCAGGGTCATATTTAAAGCACCGTGTTTCATCACCAGTAATGATCGAATCAAGAAATGTCTACAATGCTCTACACGAGCAATTTTTTGGTCTTCATTTAATTGATGTGGAACAAAGCGTGCACAGACCATTCTTTTACCCAAATTGTCAGTTAAAATTGTCCAAATAGTACCAGTAGATGAATTTGATTCTTCAGACATTCTAACAGTGAAATTTCCGTCAACAGCACTGATTTTGCGGACTTTTTCCACCAATTCAGCACGATTACTTCCTTCTGGACGACCAGGTCTTTCATCATCATTCAAATCTTCACGAGCATTTTTAAATCGTTTAAAGGGGGTTTCTGCTTTGTAGACCTGAAAAACGACCCTTTTTTAAAAATTTTTTTTTAGGTATTGAGTTGAAACTTTTTGTATCTAGTTAATCTTTATTTAGAAAATATGTTTAAATCACTAAACAAAAGAGGGGCGGTAGGGGCGTTCCAAAATGGCGGCGCATCGGTCACGGTGTGTCTCGCTGATGGAAGTCCTCCCGTCCCGTAGGATAATCTCAAACAGACAAATTATACATTTTATCAATCTGTACACTTAAGCGCATAATTTAGACCTCTACTTTGAAAAAATCTTGAAAAATGCAAAAGCTATTAGCATTTGAACATTGAAGTTCAATTTTTGCCATTTTTTGACTTACTAATTATTTTTTGTAGGCCACAATTTTTATATTTTTTCATGATTAAGGTCTAAATTATGCGAACACTATCTTTGAACATGTGTTAAAAGTTTCATGGCGATTGCTTAATTTTTGCGCAAGTTATTACTTCCATCAGCTCGAGAAACACTTTCGAGAAAAACGCGTTCAAAGTTTAAATTGAGCAGAAAATCGTTCGGGCGGCCGATTTTCTAGAGGGTATATCTTCCGCAATTCGAAAGATATGGCCATAAAACTTTGTACACGTGTTTTCGAAACACGTTTCTATCCGAAAATGCCAAAAAAATTCGTTTTTTTGGATCCAACAAAGCAGAAACCTCCCTTAAACCACTTATGATCTTTTGAACGAGCTAAACAATCATAACCATACACTTTTTGCATCAATTCGTACGTCTCACTAAATGTGTTTCCAAGTTTAAAACAGAATTTAATATTTGCTCTTTGTTCCATTTTTTTAATACTACACAAGCAAAAAACATGCTGTTATTAAAAAGCGCGTAACTTTTTAACCTGTCAACCGATTTACATGAAGTTGGCTGCGTTTGAAAGGTGAGACCTGTACCTTTCTAAAGTTATCAAAGTTCAATAGATAGCGTTACGTATTCCATAATCTTAATAAAAAGTCCCCCAATTTATTGAACATATTGTGTACGTTACACTTACTATGGTTTATATTTAGTAAATTGGCTTGACACCAGGATTCAAAGCTGTAGAGATCGTATTGTAACCTGGTTCCAAGAAGAGACTCGGAAGCCGAAACACAGTTTGACATCGTCGGCGTACATGAGTAATTAATTGCAGATGGTAGATAATTTATGAACAATATAAATAGCAAAGGACCGAGATGGAATCCATGTGGGACGACGAAAGTAACTTGAACTGATTCCGACAATGAATCATTAAAAAACACCTGTTGTGCTCTATCGTCCTCAACGAGCCACCGAAGATATAAGATAGACGGGACGGGAGATTCAGGCGGCGTGATTCTCGGTGAGTCGCCGTCCGCGAGGCGAGGACTGGGGAATGGGCGGGTCGAAGAGGGCCTTGGCGAGATCGCGGCCGTGATCCCGGGGTATCCAGAGATCGCAGTCGTTCTCAGCGACAAGGCGGCGCTAGTGTCGCGAAACCGCGTCGTTTTGGCAGCACTCCTACCTGAACATTCCGGGACAATAATATTGTTGGGCCAGTCTTGCTGCTGTCTTCGTTACTCTCTGCTGTAGGGGCATTGTGGCATTCTTCCACCACCCTCTTCCTCTGATCCCTTGGCACACACTGCTTCCAGGGAATGTAGTCCTAGTCGTTGGTCCTTTGCCGACTTGGTCCTATATAGCTGCCAGTTCTCTGCTACGTAATCGGGGAATTTCTCGGGTTGGGTCCTTATCTTCTCTAGCATCTTCTTCGTCCAGCATCTTCATCGTCCAGCATCTTCTTCGTCCAGCTGCACTGGAGATCTCCGGCCGCAGCTCGTTGGCACGATTCCAAAGGCTGACTAGACAACGCGTCGGCTACCGCGTTCAGCTTACCCTTCCGGTACCTGACGTCAAACTGAAATCGTTGTAGTTCTAGAGCCCACCACACTATCGCTTAACACTCCTTTTCTGTCACCGAGTAATTCCTCTCCGCCGGCAGCCACTTTCGACTAGCGTACGCTATCACTCTTTCTCCCTCGTTGAACGTCTGCGTCTACTCGGTTCCGACGCCGCAGTCGCTCTCGTCTGTTTGTTGTAAAAATTTTGTGGTGAAGTTCGGACATGCTAATACCGGGGCGGTTGTCAACTTCTTCTTCAGTTCGCGAAACGCATCCTTTTGGCCTCTCCCCACGCCCACCTTTGGCAATTCCTAAGGACTGTCGTCATTGGTTTGACAAGCGTTGCGAAATTCGGGACAAAATGTTTGTACAAAGACGCCATCCCTAGGCACTGGCGTAGCGTCTAAGTATTCTAGCCTCTTCTAGCCGACATCGCTCGCCATTGATACAGTCCCCTTCCCGGCACGGTAAAAGCCGTGCACTCTTGGCAGTCCGCAGCCATCGGTATTTGACACTATCCTTGTTTTAGATACAGGGTTGACACGAATTTGGCGTGGCGCAGTCTCTCGAGTATGTTTTATTCCCGGAACAGGATATGCGTCCGGGATGAAGTGTGCGGAGTGTGGAGTTCAGCTGTCGATAATCCACGCGTATTCTCGATGGCGCCTGGTCGAATGAGTTCGTCAACATGCCTAGGTCGGCCGGCCACTCGGATTCTTCACAATGGGATTGCTTCCCCCCTTTTTCTATACGCATGATTCGTGCTGCCGGGGCGGTCTCCGCTACCATCAGTGCCTTTTTATTTTCCGTGCTGCATCTTGTCTTCGTCGCGTCGGGCTCTTGCACGCCCACTCCTCCATCCGTTACATCTCCCGCATCCGCTCGGTCTCTTACCCTTTTCTGGCGCCGAACAGTGTGGCAGCGGGCCGAACAATTTTGCCAAAATCATATCTTTTGAACCAGGGGAGGTATTTGAAAAAATTAAAAAGCATTTAATAGATAACTAATTAAGCTTTAAAAAATAAAAAATCCAAAAATTTTAAACGGTTTAAGCAGACAGGCTCTAACTTAGACTTTTTAAATTATTTTAAAGTTAAAGCAGCCTTTACCCTTCTTAATTCTCAATGCTATGAGAATTATCTTTTTCGTTGCAAGACTCAATTTGCGCGTGATCCTAAACAATTCTATAACTTTGTTAATTCTAAACGTAAATCTAGTACTTTACCCTATTCTTTCTTTTTTAATTCTAGTAAAGTAAGTGAGGACTCGGCCGCTTCCGATCTCTTTGCTAACTTTTTTCAATCTACTTACACCTCTAGTTTGTCTACTAACTTCTCTTACCCCTATAAACTCCCATCCTCTAATTCGGTTTTTCTTCCGCATATTACCTATAGTTGCATACTCTCTTCAATTAACACCTTAAAATCTTCCTTCTCTCCTGGCCCCGACAACACTCCAAGTTGTGTGCTTAAGGAGTGCTGTTCTTCTATAATTAAACCTCTATTAATTCTGTTTAACCTTTCTTTAGAATCATCTATCTTTCCTACCTTATGGAAAGAATCCTACATTATCCCACTGCATAAACAACGGTGCAAGTCGGATATATCCAACTACAATCCCTAAGCTCTTCGAAAAGATAGTAACATCGACCTTACAACACCTCTGCAAGTCAATTATCTTTCCCGCCCAACACGGGTTTTTACAATTTACCTCTTTTGTTAATGAGGCATTCCTTAATAGAATGCAAACTGATGTCATATACACTGACTTAAGTAAAGCATTTGACTCTGTTAGTCATAACCTTCTTTTACATAAATTTAGTATCTTAGGTTTCCTACCCACCCTTCTTCTGTGGATATCATCATATCTAACAGGTAGGACCCAAAGGGTTATGCTTAGATCAGCCATCTCCAAATCTGTTTTCGTTACTTCTGGAGTTCCCCAGGGTAGTCACCAAGGGCCATTTTTTTTTTTAATCTTTTTATAAACGACCTTCCCTCTTCGCTATCCCATTGTCGCATACTTATGTATGCAGATGACGTGAAATTATTATTATCTTACAAAGACCCCCAGGATAATGCGTTACTACAAGATGATTTAAACACAATGCATAACTGGTGCTTAACTAATCACTTGAAACTAAATTTTTCTAAATGCCTGTTTATGACTTTTAACAGGGTTACTCCTTACTTAGCCAATTACTATATTGACAATGTACTCTTTAATCGTATACTGTCAGTTGAAGACCTTGGTGTTCTTTTTGATAATAAATTAAGTTTCGCACATCATATCTCCTCAATTGTTAATAAAGCCAAGGGCACTCTTGGATTTATTAAACGCTGGTCTAAAGAATTTAACGATCCCCTCGTCACAAAACTTATTTATACATCCCTTGTCCGCCCCATTCTTGAATATTGTTCATGTGTCTGGTCTCCTCAACATGCTCATACTCAAGATTTAATTGAGTCAGTGCAGAAGCTGTTTTTACTATTTGCACTTCGAGGTCTTAATTGAGACCCTAATCTTCGCCTTCCTTCCTACACCAATAGGCTCCTACTCCTTAGTCTTCCGTCCCTTCTTAATTGTAGGAGAGTTCTTGGAGTTATTTTCCTTCACAAGCTTATAGTTGGTGATATCTGCTCCCCATCTCTTTTAGAACGCCTTAATTTCAACATTCCAACTAGGGCAACCAGGTACTACATCCCTTTATTTCTTCCCACATGCACTACTGACTACGCTTTGCACAATCGTTTTCGGGTATTATGCGCTCAATATAACGAATACTATAGAATTATTGATACATCTCTTTCTCTTTCCCATCTTAAAGCTTCAATTTACAGCCAACTCCGTTAAATCTCTGATCTTTAGGGACAGTACGTTTGGCATTTTAGCCATTCCTTTAAATCAGAAATCTTTCGTGATTGTTTTGGTATACATTTGCATTGATCTGGTTGGGTTTTTCTTTACTTTTTTCCTAGATTAACGATAAACTATTAATTATTTAATTAACTTAATTCTAAATTCTTTTAATATTTTCAGTTAAAATATATTTTTATTATATCTTTTATAGTCATAAATATTAATTTTAATTATAAAATAACTTTATATTTTGGTTTACTGGCGACTGCATTTAGTCTGCGTTAATAAATAAATGTCAACTGAAACTACTCAAGTGAACCCCGCTGCACTCCCTGTCACTGACTCACGTGTTCTACCAAAGGACGGGCCAACTCGGGACGTCCGTCACTTTTCGCTGCCGATCAAAAAGTACCAGCGACGCTCTCGATCGACGCACGCTGAAGCTGTCGCGATGCAACTCCACCACGAAAGCTCTCTCTTCACCATAGAGCACTTCACCGCTCCCCGCGCAACCGACAGAGGGCGCTGCCTATTTATTCTTAACTACCGCCGTTAGGCCAAACACCTTCAGTGGCGTAGAAATAAAATATTAAAAACAAATCTAATGCAACCATGTAAAGCGGTCTATTTAGGAACCGCCTTACAACATTGTACTTCTACATACATTCTGAACTTTTTAATCGATTAAACAACTGCTAAGCAATCAAGTCATTCCTCTGCGCTTTATTTAGTTTATGGGACATATATGCAATACGTCTTTCACATCGAGACTCATCGACTTGTGCCAGCACGGCTCTCACTCCATAAGAAAAAGCGTCGCATTGTATAACGAATGGCTTTTCATAATTCGGATGAATAAGAAATAAAGCATCGCTTAATTTCTTCGAAAGCAGATTGGCCTAATTCATTCCATTCAAACGACTTTCCTCCCAATAGTTCAGTAAGACGAAATATGACTGTGGAGTACTGAGATATGAAACGCTGGTACAATCTTGTCATTCCCAAGAATCTTCTTAGCTGCTTACGCGTTTTCAGAACTGGAGAAGCCTGAATCTTGTTAATGTTGATTTGTACCGTACCTTCGCCAACAACATATCCGAGATAATCGACCTTCCTAAGCCCAAATTCACTTTTTTTGACCTTTATTGTAAGTCTAGTTTTCCGTAATCGTGCTGAAACGGTAGCCAGATCTAAGTGCTCCTCATAACTGGAAGACATTAATAATAGATCATCTAAATAAACAAATAAATGGGATTTAAGCTGGTACGGAATAACCTTAGCCATCAGTCGGCACATTGTCTGCGGTGCATTGGTTAAACCGAAAGGCATTCTCTTAAATTGTTATAATGGCCGATTAGGAATTGTAAAAGCTGTTTTGGGACGAGAATCTGAATAAAAGTTTCGCTAATCGAAGTTATGGTATGATTGTAATTCCAAATGCATTCTAAAAGTCCATAGTACAAATTACGCTTTGTTCAATAGATAAAACTATTAAAAATTCAAACTTTTTACATTTCGTATTGTATGTGATGGGTACTCTACTTACATCTTGATTGTTCTAAAATGATTCGTTCAGGTAAATTAGATCCAATTACGCTTTTGTTGGCTCCGCTATCTAAAAGTGCCAAATGAAGCTCACTATAAACATCTGGCTGCAAAAAGGGACGAATGTCGTTTCGATGATGGACGATTGCTGATATAGTATAATTATAAAAGGTGCGAAAAATTTTCCAATACTTTCGGGCTGTTATTGTCGATCGGGACTTCCGAAGGGTTAGACCATCTATATTAAAACAAGAAATAATGCTATAGTCTCCCCGCGACTTTAGGATACCCGATACTCAATTTTCGACCGATTGTTCCTATGGGAGCTATGCGATATAGTAGTCCGATTTGGATGATACTTGGTCAGTACATTTATTTTATTGATGAATTTATTCTGTATCAGTATCAGTGAATAGAAAGAGATTATCAGCTGTGCCGGTCGTGTTTTTTCAATGCTCCGTTATTTCTGCCTTAATTCGCGAATTTTAATTTGAAATTATTAAATATTTTACTTGAGCAAAGTGATACCCTAAATCTGGTTTGTACAAAGTCGTTTTTAGTGTGCATTTTTAGCAAAACTATACATTTTTATTAATACAGCGTCTCAGCTGTGTTTTTGTTTGTGCCCGTTTTTGTTGCGACCTTTGCTCCCTCTTCGTTGCTCTGCTGAGCAATAATAAGTTTGTGTGTTTGTTCGCTTACACTCAATTTCTGTTTTTTGCTTGCGCCCACGCATTGATTTGTTGTCATAACTGTTTCGTTAACATTTGTTTTTGCATTTTAGCGAATTCTGTTTTCGAGCATATTTGTTTACATTCGAAGTAATCTTGCGCACTCTCAAATTTTTTCTTGTTTGCTCTCTTGTTTATTTTGAGTGAAATGGCCTGCTGCAAAAACAATTGCAATTACGGTCCAGCTCGTGACAGTGACCAACCAAATTATGTGCACTGTTGGCTATGTGACAATATTATGCACATAAAATGTGCTGGTCTTACTGGGCGTGAATTTGAAAAGTTCATCTCCTTTGCCAAATTAGGCAGTGGTGGTTTGCGATGGTCATGCCCAGTGTGTATTGAATTGCAAGTTGATTTTTCACGTATGTATAATACTGTGAGAAAGCAATTCTTAAAATTGAGCTCACTCGCTAAGAAGCTAAGCACCGATTTTGATATTAGTGCTGACTTGCTTAGTGGTTATAAGTTTGAGACTCCACCTGACAAGGTGTTGAGTTCTCAGCAGCAGCTTCCCTTACCTCTTCCGCCTGGTTCGCTCCTCACGTCACCAGTGCATAATGGGCCTCCCCTTTAATCCTTTTCTCCCTCTCCCCGCAACTCTTCACCTCCCAATTCACATAATCCTCCGGCAACATCTCCTTTACCTGACCGACCCTCATGTGCCAACGTTGCTTCCCCGGCACTGCCTGTTCCCCCCGTAACCACCTCGTCACCCATTATGATCAAATCGGTGACTATTAATGGAGCTAAGGCCTCAAGTAAAAACTCGAAAAGTTCCCCTATTCGACGTAACAGTCGTTCTACTGCCACCCTCGCAGTTCCCCCTTCACCCCCTAATATAATTGTTGTTCCTGGAAATTCCTCCAATGCCAATTCTTCTAGCTCTAAAAGCCACCCAAGTCGACGTAACAGTCATCCGATTGCTACTCCCATTGTAGCTCAGCCTCCCCTGCTTACGGTCGTGGCTTCCCGTAAACAGATATTTGTATCCAGACTTTCTGCAGACACGACTATTGAGTCAATTGCTGCATTTATCGCTACCAAAACCCCTGGTAGCGTCTCTATTTCTAAATTTAATTTCTCTGAGCCCAGAGAGATCTCATCGTTTAAGATTAGTGTGTCCCCTGATCTGTTCCCTATCATATGTGACCCAAAGTTTTGGCCTCCTCATATGATTGTTCACGAGTTTAAGCAGAAGACTAGAACTCGTTCAAATCCTGTCACCTTTTCGACTAATGGTCCTCAAGCGGCCTCAGTCATAGCCTCAAAAAACTAGACTCTGACCAACTTTTCATTCTGTATCAGAATGTAAGGGGTCTGGGGCCTAAGTTAAAACAGTTACATAAGAATAGTTTCTCTTTTGACACCGATATTATTGCATTCTCAGAGACTTGGCTTAATTCCAGTATATCTGATAATGAAATAATGTCGTCAAAATAAAATATCTTTCAGCATTTCAATTTCATCAAAGAAGTATTTATCACATTTGTGATTGTGATTACTTTGTGACACTTGGTGATTTTAACTTGCCAAACGTTTCCTGGACGTTTTTCAACCAGTTTAATGTCACTCTCACAACCAACAATGACTTTTTAGATCGTTTGATTGATCTTTCTCTTTTTCAAGTCAATCATGTATCTAATCGTTTAAACCGGATGCTGGATCTCATCTTTGTAAGTGATTCATCCAGTGCCGTTGTCACTAGATCTTCTCCTGTAGTGGTACCTGAAGATTCTTTTCATCCTACCCTCGGGCTGTCTTTGTCTATCCCTAACTCAACCCATTTACCTCATTCTTTCTCTTCCAACTCGCGCCGTTGCTTTCGCAAAGGAAATTTTTCTTTGCTTAACCAACTGATTCTTGCTACTGACTGGTCTGTACTTTACGGCATGAAAGATATTAACATAGCTGTCGAGTATTTTTACAACATTTTTAATTCATTCTTTGATGTCTGCATCCCTAGTGTTGTAAAGTCCGTTTCACATAAACCGCCTTGGTTCTCACCAAGATTATCAAACTTAAAAAATAAACAAGTAAGAATGGCTACAGTCGATCGAGCCGACTGTAAAAGACCCCGTACTTCCATAGTATTGCATTTTATTTAAATTAAAATTTTCAAATGAAATTTAAAAAATTAAAATTAAATATTTACATTTTGAATTAAAATTAAAAAATAAAAAAAAATAAAATCTAAATATTTTAAACGGTTTAAGCAGACAGGCTCTAACTTAGACTTTTTAAATTATTCTAAAGTTAAAGCAGCCTTTACCCTTCTTAATTCTCAATGCTATGAAAATTATCTTGTTCGTTGCAAAACTCAATTTCGTTGCAAAAACAATTCTATAACTTTGTTAATTCTAAACGTAAATCTAGTACTTTACCCTATTCTTTCTTTTTAGACCCCGTACTCTTTAAAAAAGAGTATAGGGGTCTATTAAGTTTGTCAGAAGCGAGATGTGCATAACAGGCAGAAGGAGGCGTGGCCGACCCCATAAAGTATATATATTCTTGATCAGCATCAACAGCCGAGTCGATATAGCAATGTCCGTCTGTCCGTCCGTATGAACACCTGGATCTTTTAAACTACAACAGCCAGAGACACCAAATTTGGAATGTAAGTCCGTTATTTTCGAGAGCAGATCAAGTTTATTTCAAATTGTTGCCACGCCCCTTACCGCCCCCGCAATGAGCAAAAAACCAGACACACCTCGAAAAAATTTGTGTTTTAGGCGAATATCTCAGTAACTATAGCACTTAGGAGCACAAATTTTGGTAAACAGGTTCTTAGAGACAGCCTCAGTATAATGTCATTCAAAATTTTGAGCTGCCACGCCCCCTTTTCTCATAAAAACTAAAAAACTCTCCAACTTCAATGCCTTTTTTTAAGGCATTAAATCAAATAGTACAGTGTTGTAATTTAACATTTGCTTAGAGACTTACTATTTCTAACTTTCCTGAAAGTGGCATCAAAATCCTATGTCAAACAAGAGAGAAATTTCGGTTCAAAGTGCATGTTATTTTACTGCAAAATCACTGCATGCGCGCAACACATACAAACAAACACAGAAACATACAAACATATGTTCGAACGTTTTCTCTACCTGCTTTGGCGGCAGCGCTGCCCGGAGCCGCTGGCCGCGCCGAACAATGCTATGCATACACACATGTATGAGCACACATACATATTTGCAAATAATCGGAAGAATGATAGAAGAGGGTCGTGGTGCAACTGGTAGAGTTGCGACGCAATATGGAACATTCGTATGGATCGCGGGTTCGAATGCTGACAATGACGATTGTTAATTTATTTACTTTTTAATTTTAATTCAAAATGTAAATATTTCATTTTAATTTTTTTAATTTCATTTTAAAATTTTAACTTTAATAAAATGGGCACTACTATGGGAGTACGGGGTCTTTTACAGTCGGCTCGATCGACTGTAGCCTTTCTTACTTGTTTAATTCTAGTAAAGTAAGTGAGGACTCGGCCGCTTCCGATCTCTTTGCTAACTTTTTTCAATCTACTTACACCTCTAGTTTGTCTACTAACTTCTCTTACCCCTATAAAGCACATACCCGCATATTACCTATAGTTGCATACTCTCTTCAATTAACACCTTAAAATCTTCCTTCTCTCCTGGCCCCGACAACACTCCAAGTTGTATGCTTAAGGAGTGCTGTTCTTCTATAATTAAACCTCTATTAATTCTGTTTAACCTTTCTTTAGAATCCTCTATCTTTCCTACCTTATGGAAAGAATCTTACATTATCCCACTGCATAAAAAAGTCGGATATATCCAACTACAGGGGAATTGCGAAGTTGTCAGCAATCCCTAAGCTCTTTGAAAAAATAGTAACATCGACTTTGCAACACCTCTGCAAGTCAATTATCTCTCCCGCCCAACACGGGTTTGTTAAGAGTCGGTCGACTCCGACCAATCTATTAGAATTTACCTCTTTTGTTAATGAGGCATTCCTTAATAGAATGCAAACTGATGTCATATACACTGACTTTAGTAAAGCATTTGACTCTGTTAATCATAACCTTCTTTTACATAAATTTAGTATCCTATGTTTCACACCCACCCTTCTTCTGTGGATATCATCATATCTAACAGGTAGGACCCAAAGGGTTATGCTTAGATCAGCAGCATCTAAATCTGTTTTCGTTACTTCTGGAGTTCCCCATGGTAGTCACCTAGGCCCATTGTTTTTTAATCTTTTTATAAACGACCTTCCCTCTTCGCTATCCCATTGTCGCATACTTATGTATGCAGATGACGTGAAATTATTATCTTACAAAGACCCCCAGGATCATGCGTTACTACAAGATGATTTAAACACAATGCATAACTGGTGCTTAACTAATCACTTGAAACTAAATTTTTCTAAATGCCTGTTTATGACTTTTAACAGGGTTACTCCTTACTTAGCCAATTACTATATTGACAATGTACTCTTAAATCGTATACTGTCAGTTGAAGACCTTGGTGTTCTTTTTGATAATAAATTAAGTTTCACACATCATATCTCCTTAATTGTTAATAAAGCCAAGGGCACTCTTGGATTTATTAAACGCTGGTCTAAAGAATTTAACGATCCACTCGTCACAACTTCTTTATACATCCCTTGTCCGCCCCATTCTTGAACATTGTTCATGTGTCTGGTCTCCTCAACATGCTCATACTCAAGATTTAATTGAGTCAGTGCAGAAGCTGTTTTTACTATTTGCACTTCGAGGTCTTAATTGGGACCCCAATCTTCGCCTTCCTTCCTACTCCAATAGGCTCTTACTCCTTAATCTTCCGTCCCTTCTTAATCGTAGGAGAGTTCTTGGAGTTATTTTCCTTCACAAGCTTATAGTTGGTGATATCTGCTCCCCATCTCTTTTAGAACGCCTTAATTTCAACATTCCAACCAGGGCAACCAGGTACTACATCCCTTTATTTCTTCCCACATGCACTACTGACTACGCTTTGCACAATCGTTTTCGGGTATTATGCGCTCAATATAACGAATACTATAGAATTATTGATACATCTCTTTCTCTTTCCCATCTTAAAGCTTCACTTTACAGCCAACTCCGTTAAATCTCTGATCTTTAGGGGCAGTATGTTTGGCATTTTAGCCATTCACGCGTTCCTTTAAATCAGAAATCTTTCGTGATTGTTTTGGCATACATTTGCATTGATCTGGTTGGGTTTTTCTGGGTTTTCCCAATCCTTGCAACAAATGTTGGATCATCTTCTTTACTTTTATCCCAGATTAACGACTAACGATAATCTATTAATAATTTAATTAACTAAATTCTAAATTCTTTTAATATTTTCAGTTAAAATATATTTTTATTATATCTTTTATAGTCATAAATATTAATTTTAATTATAAATATTAACTTTATATTTTGGTTTACTCGCGACTGCATTTAGTCTGCGTTAATAAAATAAATATAAAAAATAAAAAAAATAAATATATTGAAAAATTTATTTTGTGTCAGTTTCATCTAACTAGCTTTTATAGTCTCTGAGATCCTTTTGTTCATACAGACGGACGGACATGGCTATATCGAATCGGCTATTGATGCTGATCAAGAATATATATACTTTATGGGGTCTGCCACGCATCCTTCTGCCTGTCACATACATTCCAACGAATATAATATACACTTGTAGTCTACTTGTAACGGGTATAATGATAAGGTTAGAACGAACGAGATGTCGACATATTTGGTGATGGAATATATGTGGCTGATGAAATAATAGATACGTCTTGTGAAAGAAAAGTGTTGTCTAAATCCAAGGCTTCAGACTTTGATGGTCATCTTGAACTAAGTTTTTCGCTCTCGCTTTGCACTTAGCACAGTTCGCTTTATAGGTATCTAACAACCCACAACCGCAACAAAATACTCGTCGCGACTAAAGACAATCTGGGTAAGCGAGTCCGATCTCGTCACAGATTCAAAATTTAAATTTTGATCCGAAGATCCAATGCATTAATATTGTCCTCGTCTTCAAAGTCTTGTTCTTCAGAATCCTGCAACTCGATGACTTGATGGACGACCTTTGATATTCTTTTAGGAATTGTCTTATGTAATTTAGTATGCGAACTACATAAGAAATCGTTATGTCGATGACATTCCTTTCGAAAAATTGCTAACGTTGGAGTAGGTAGCTTGATGCCAATTACCCAAAGGCATTAGTCGAGTATACGACAACAAATGCTTGTTCGACATTTAGCCGATGTTTAAGTCATCGACCATTGGAATTCGAACAATGGTTGACTCGGTATCGTATTTGAGTCGTTAATGTCCGTTGGAGATGAACGAGATTTTGCAAATGCAATCTTGATTCATATAGTCATGTCGAAGGTAGATCCTCATACAAAGTCGAAATATGAGGAACAACTTTATTATAACACATTGCCGAAATGGGCTGACTGTGTTGCGGCTTTGAACAGGCGATATCAGCATTTGTCTTCTGAAGAAAGTTCCGAGTCTAGGATGAAGCAAACATTTGAAATAAAACACGCTAAAAAATCGTCGTTTGCGTGTACAAATGTTGAGAAAGAAGTTGAACCCACATGCCAGTTTTGCGGTGAAAACCATATGATTGGAAATTATCAAGGGTTCGCAGCATTGCCAGTTGACGAAAGATTCAATTTCGTGAAATCCACTCAACTTTGTATAAATTGTTTACATTCGGGACACAGAGTCTCCAATTGCACCGCGTCAAAGGGTTCTCGCCCACACAATACTCTCCTGCATAAGTACGCAGCCTTTGAAACATCAGAAGCTTCTGCTCATCCTGCCCATGTTGATCATGTTGCTAGCGAAACCGATCAGGTAATTCTTGCAACGGCAGTTGTAATAGTTCGAGACCGATTCGGTCAGAATCGAAATGCTAGTCTTGTTAGAATCAGGCTCAAGTTAATTTTATGACGGAAGATCTCGCACAAGCCTTGCGCCTTCAAAGCAAAAAACTTAACTGTAAAGTCAGTTGGACAGTCGAGTTTGACTGCAAAAACCAAAGGTGCGACAATAGTTTCGTCTCGTGTATCGAGACATCAGTTCAGCGCCGAGTTTTGGGTGCTGAAATCATTTTGTAGCAGGCAGCCAGATGGTGAACTTCCCATTAATAGGTGTAAGATTCCAGCAAATGTCGAACTAGCTGACCCTGAATTCCACAAACCCCAGCCAATAGATATGTTTCTGGGAGCAGACTTTTCCTTCAACATGCTTTGCACTATGAATATTAGATTGGAGAAAAGTGGTCCGTTACTACAAAGGACGTTGGTTTTGTGACATCACGGCAATGCATGATAATGCATATCAAAAGCGTAGTATGCTGCTCAGTGATGCAACATAGAGATGTTCGACTTGATGCCAATGTAGATCGATGCTGTAAGGTTGAAGAGTTTCTTCTGCGGTCGGTCGACTGATTTTTGGTGACCGGGCAATCTCCGCATGGAATCTTTCTGGAGACGAAGCACTAGCAAAAGAGCTTTAGCGACACCTGCATACAAAAAATACAAATCTAGTGCCACTCCACATGGCACTCTGACATCGTTTGATAATCGGCAACGTTTATAATTTTAATTAAATATTAAATATATAACTAATTGAGCTGAAATTCGTTCTTAGATAAAAGAAAGGTGATATAATTATAAGGTAACCACAATTGCACAGTCTGCATCTTCGATGGGCCCAACGAGCACGCACCAGCGGGTTAATTTGTGAGTAATGAGTACCACTTGCATTTAAGCAAGAAATTTTATGAAATTATATTACTTTTGTGAACGGTCGTCACTGAGGTGTAGAATTGTTTATAAAGAAATTTGAAAGTTAATAGTTAATCCGCTAATGCGTCGTGTATTCTTCCGCGAAACATGTATTTTTCTTGAATTTATACTTTGAAATATTGTAGTCATATTTGAGTAAATATTAAATAATCTATCGATTGGTCAATTATGTTGAATTCAAACAAGTTGGCATAATGTTGTAACGAAGTCTCTCAGGCCGGGGCGTGTCTCAATCCGGCCAGGGCTGTTTACAGAAAATTTGTTTATTTGCTGAAAGCACTGGTAGTGTAGTGACGGTGGTCACGAGCGTTTTCTAAAGAGAAGTGACGGCTTGGTTGAGACTTCCACGGCAATGGCCAAGTATGCGCTTTAGCAGTTACCGTAGAAGACGCCACCGATGAATTTACCCAAGGCTTCCCGCAACCAAATAGTATTTGCTCAAATGGCTGAAGGGATAGTACGGGTGTCGTGGCTCGAGAGAGACTCGTGCGATAGTTCCTCCACAACCAACCAAGTGTTCGCTTTAGAGGCTGGAGTGAAACTATCGGTTATATTTTCCTTTAGCTGCCCGTGCGTTCCCCACAACCTAAAAGTATTCGCTTTAGAGGCTGGAGTGAAGTCACTGGCTGCTTCCAGAAAGTCGCAGTGTCGGTCACGGGCAAAGGCTGTTTGGGTTACATACACTGTGCGTATAATAAGTCTGTGTCTTCACATCACCGTCAAGTATGCGCTCTGGGGTGATGTGAATTTGCACGTGTTGACTCGTGTCATTGGCTTCAGCAATCCCCTGCAGATCAAGAAGTATGTGCTGTCGAGATTGCCGGGAGATTACTGGAAGCTATGAGTTAGGCACAGAGAATTTTGTGAGCGTTGCGTATTGATTCTCGCGATTCCCGAAGATGTACACAAATAAAGTAAGAATCGTTATATTGAAGTCTTTGGCCCACTGTATCGGGTTTTTATTTCCTTTTGCACACACGCAGTTTCGACCTAACCACCCTGTCTATACTCTACTTATATTCCAAATTCGTGGCTCACCTCGTAGCTTCTATGTTTTTTTTTTTTTAATTCGATTTATTAAGAGAAAAATTATAAAGTTATAGTTATTATTGTACAGTTATTTTAAACTTAATGTTTAAATAAGAAGGAAACTTAAATATAGAGTTAAAGAGTTAGAGTTAGATTTAGGGGCCCAGAAAGACCCGCGGTACGACCGCGAGGCAATGCTTCACGGGGTCCTGGGCGGGCTTATTATCAAGCCCCTCCTTCGGTGCGCCTACGCTCCCTCTCGAGCATACGCAGCTTTGTGCATACCTTCTCCGCGAAGGTGCAGACTGCTGACCAGTTCCCACTGCTCGACATCATGGTACTCACTATCGTTTCTGCCGTAATCCGAGATCCTACTGCCGAAAAAAGCTCCTCTCTCTCAACCCCAAATCTTCCACAGAAGAAAAAAGAGTGGTCCGCGGTTTCTTCAACTAATGGGTTGCACCATAAGCACCATGGGTCTGCTTCATGCCCAAATCGGTGGAGGTAGCTCCGGAAGCACCCGTGGCCGCTTAGCATCTGGGTGAGGTAGAAGGTCACCTGCCCGAACCGTCTGCATAGCCAAGGTTCGATATTCGCAATAACGCGATGCGTCCAACGCCCCTTGGTGGCCGTGTCCCACCTGGTTTGCCACAGCTGCAAGCTAGACTCTCTTGCTGCTTTCGCCTGTTGCCGGCGCGTCCCTGCTGGATCCCTACGCTGGGCAGAATATAGCTCCTGCCGCTCTGCAGCCAGAATGTCTATGGGTACCATACCCGCGATGACTAGCGCCGCCTCTTCAGAGATTGTGCGGAAACCGCTACAGACCCTGAGCGCCCCGAGTCTGTATGTAGACTGTAGTCCTCTCCAGTAGCTCTTGAAGCGCATCGCGTGTGCCCAGATTGGTGCTCCGTAGAGTGCTGTTGCCCTGACCACGTTTTGCAACAGCAGTCGGCGATTCTGCTTGGGTCCGCGTGTGTTCAGCATGATGCGGCTTAGGGCATGGGTTACCGCTGCAGCTTTCCTGGCGGTATGCTCCAGATGCTCCTTGAAGCATAGCCTTGTGTCGATCAGGACGCCAAGGTACCTTATAGCTCGACTCGACGTTATCTCCTCCCCTCCCATGCGGATATGCGCCACTTCCACTGCTTTCCGGCTGCTGATCAACACTGCCTCGGTTTTGTGATCGGCTAGCTGGAGGCCGACTGACGCCAGCCAGTCCCTGACTGTATCTGCCGCAGCAGTGCACAGTAGTTCCGCCTCGTGCAGATGTTTGGCTGTCACGACGATGGCCACGTCGTCTGCGAAACCCACGGTAGTAACACTATCCGGAAGCTGTAGCCTGAGTATCCCGTCGTACATCGAGTTCCAAAGCAGGGGTCCAAGTACTGAGCCCTGTGGCACTCCTCCCGAAATCCTATGCACTTTTTTCCCTGAGTTGGTTTCATAGGTTAAAGTGCGGTTCCTGAAATAGTCGCGGATGATGGCCATTAGGTAGCTAGGGGTGCCGAATCTATGGAGCGCTTCCAGTATCCGGTCCCAGTTGGCTGAGTTAAAAGCGTTCCTAATGTCGAGCGTCATGACGATGCAGTACTCCTTGGATCCTCCTCTCCATCTGCTGCCTTCGATCGCGTCCTTCGCTATATCCGTCACGCGTTTTATAGCATCCACCGTAGAGCGCGCCTTACGGAAACCATACTGATCCGGGGATAGGTCTCCTGCTTGTCGGATTGATTCCTCCAGCCTGTTGCAGATTATCCTTTCCAGGATTTTGGCTGCTGTGTCAATTAGGCAGATTGGTCTGTATGACGAAGGATGGTCTACTGGTTTGTTGGGCTTCGGGATCAGGACCAGGTTTTGTCGCTTCCATTGGGTCGGGAAGGTGCCACGCTTAATGCAGTTCCCATACACGCTCGCGAATAAACTTGGCCGTAGCGTCATGGCCAGTCTAAGTGCTCTGTTGGGGATACCATCCGGGCCAGGGGCCTTGGAGTCCTTTATGGTGCCTGCTGCTTTGAGAGTTTCATCCAGTGTGACTTCAGGGGCATCGGGAAAAAAGTGTACAGGGGAACTGAGGCTGTCAGGGCTGCCGGGTGCATTTCCAGGGAAGAGAGCTTCGACTATTGTCTTGACTTTCGCTTCGTCTCTAGGGGCTGTGGTCTGCGCAGGCTTGAGTTTTTTAACCGCGATTTTGTAGGCAAGTCCCCAGATGTCGTTTTCGGCCTCGTCGCAGAGTTCCAGGAAACGTTCGCTCTTGCTGCAACGGATAGCCTTCTTTAGCTCAAGTCTTCGGGAGCCGTACTCAAGTCTGAGCGAGTCGAACCCTGGCCTCCCACGCGAACGCTGCGCCATACGTCTGGCTCTGATGCACTTTCGTCTTGCTTCGGCTATTTCCTCGGTCCACCAGTATACTGGTGCGTGGCGCCTTCCGAAGCCTTTACGCCGTTGCATGCTGGCGTCGCAGGCCGTTTTCACGGCATCCATTAGCGACTCTGCGCTGGGCTCGGACATAGTTTCCTGGCTTGGGCTACAGAATGTCTCAACAAATAGTTCTGTGTTGAGCGTGTTCGCCTTGAAGGTCCTAGCCGGCTGGGGCGGATGTGCTCGACTTTGCCGCTTGAGTTGAAGGACGACAGCGAAATGGTCGCTGGCGGTATAAGCGTCGCTAACTTCCCAGCTCGCGCAGCCCCATAGTGAGTAACTGACGAACGTGAGGTCGATGATGGAGCCGGCTCCGGCTCTGCTGAATGTGTGTCTATCCCCGGTGTTGGAGAGTGCCACATTCAGTGAAGCAAAAGCCTCCAGTACCGCTCTGCCTCTTGCGTTGGTGGTTACGCTGCCCCATTCTTCTGCCCATGCGTTGAAGTCGCCGCCTATGATGACCAGGTCTTTGTCCCGAGCGTCCGCTACTAGATTATCTAGGATGTCTAGATAGCCCTGCATGCAAATGCTGGGTGCCAGATAGCAGCTGTAGAGCCAGAGCGCACCAATCTTGGCACGTACAAAACCCCGTGCCGAGTGTATGGACTCCATATTTTCCTGGCTGGAGCCGCAGACCCAGATCGCTGCCTTGCCGCACCAGTCCGTTGCGTATTTACCCCCGAAAGGCTTGTAGGGTTCGCTTAGTAGGGCTATATCTACAGAGAGTTCCCGTACCGTCTGATGTAGCAAGTCCTGGGCAGCTACACAGTGGTTTAGGTTCAGTTGTAGAACCTTCAGTGTCCGTGTCATTGTGGTGGGACATTGGAACCGATGACTTGCGCTTCCGGTAAGGCTGGTGTACCGCAGCCTGACGCCAAGGGACATCTCCTGCTGCCAGCGTGGTGCTTTGTTGCCGTTCTGCCCGCGGCGGTGCATATAAAGCAGCTGGCCTCGTTTTTGCAGTCTGCTGCTTTATGGTTCGCCTCTCCGCATCTAAGGCAGCAGCCGGAACGGTCTACTGCGTTTTTGCAGGAGCTTGCCACGTGTCCAAACTCAAGACACCTGTAGCATCGTTTCCGCATCGTGCGTTCCCTGACTCGACAACTGGTCCATCCGATTTTTATCTTGCCTTCCGACAGCACTCGCTTGGCTAGAGTCGTTGGAAGGCTTAGTACAGCAATTTGCATACCTCCGTAACCAGCCCTAAGCGTTTTGATCGAATCAGGCAGCAGGGGGGCTTCGGAAAAGGGGGCGAGAGCCTCGATGACGTCTTCCTTCGTGGCAAGGCAGTCGATGTCTCTGATCTCGACAGAGGCTTCCTCCGTGATGGATCTGACCTTAGCCTTGTCCCCAACCACAGTTCCGATGGCTTTCTTCATTTGCGTCAGGGAATCAGGGCACTTCCCATCTAGCTCCAGGATTATACCGTTTCCTGCCGATTTACGCACCCTCTTGACGTGGTCGCCCACCGCCTGTAGCTTGTTGTCCGTGCGTCTCGTTACCATTCGGAGGATGTCGCTGTAGCTGCACCCGGTTTCCGGTTGGATAATAATTACGTCTGCGCGTGGCTTCCTGGTGGGGGGATTCTGGGGTGCAACGTGCCGCCTTGGTGCGGGGGCTGCGTTTATTGCTGCTGCGGGGCGCTGCTGCCCACTAATAGGCCTAGGGACAGTAATGCTGCCCCTCAGTCTCGGAGCTGGCTCATCGAGTCGTTCTTTCGGGAACGTAGTCTGCGTCCCCGAGTCGCTAACTTCACGCCGAATTTTTGTTGTCTGGGTCCCCACGGACGAAGAGACACTTTTTACCGCTGCGTCTGGTCTCGCTGCAGATAGCCTTTCGCTAATCTCCACCTGAAGGGCTTGCATGCGGCTGAAAGTAGCCCTGTTCGCAACCGTGATGTGACGCACCGCTTTTGGCCTGAATATGTGTATCAGGTCGCCAATGAGGACTCCAAGCTCGTCAGAGAGTTGCAGCAGAGATTTCTCTATCCTCGTCTTCTTCTTCTGGGCTGAGGCAGGGGAATTTTCCCGACTACACGCATCTCGCGTCCTTTTTGGGGTCTCAGTGTCTTCCGCGTGGTCAAAATGGAAGACCGGCAGGTTCACTGACGGGGGTGCGGATGCAGGGCCACCCCCTGGCGGCGTGCGTGCCGTTTTAGGACCCAGCCTGATGTTTGGCATCATCCTCGCAGAGGCCACTGGCCAGGGAGGGACGCTGGAAAGCTTCTGAAACTTAGTGCAGTCCCGCGCAGCTCACAGATTTCCCTGTACTTTTGAGCGGTGGGGGTTATGAACCGCCCCGTCTCGGTCTCCCAGAGCCCCCTTTTTATGCACCGCCTGGCGGAGGGGTTGGAATTCAGTCTAACTTGACTGCGTTTTTGTTAATCTGCACTAAGGTATCCAGTGGCTTTACAACCGTCGACCTAGAAGTATGCACTAGGTTTGAATTGCCCCCTACGGTATGCAGCAGATCGTACTCTGCAGGTTTGGCGCGTATTTTATTTTAAAGCAGCGCGGCGGTCTGGCAACCTTTGCTAGGTCGTCAGCTGACCAGATGGGATCGACAAAAAGGTCCGGCAACTCTGGGCGCTCTCTAAAAAGCAACTCTGTGCAGAGACAGCTGGTCCACTCAGCACAACAACAAGTTTGGTTTTAGCTGAGTGGAAAAAAGTTGTTATTGTTTGCTTGCCTTATGGACTCCAAAAGGTAGCAAAAAAGAGGCGCCAACGCTGGGAGAAGTTACCTCACCTCTCTAGCCCAGCCTGTGGACAGGAAAGGACTGATGGACTCTAGGCAGCGAGTAAGGCGACAACCAGGTTGTCTCCACCACAGGCAAGTACCTTCGTGGTAGTAAAGGCTTACCGGATAATTATCGCACACAATTTCAGCTGAGACTCGCGGAGATTTGCACTTTACACAGGAGCCTTGAAAAACTCGACCGCACTTGAAAAGAAAAACTCAGTGTGTCAACGTAGCTTCTATGTAAGTGTATGTGTGTGTATGTGGCGTGTGGTATGTGTGCGTGTGGTTGCAAAATCGTAATCCGTTTTCTCCGTTCTGCGTCGAGTTCCTAGTCTTGTGTGTCGTCTACGTTGTTCCTTAGTAATTCCTGGTCTGGTGTCTCCTGCGTTGTTCCTTTGTCGTTCCGGGTCGTCGTTGTGTATCCTCTTGTTATCTCCACGTGGGTCTTATGTTTTTTTCACTCGCGTAGTATTTTCGTGCACTCTTGCTTTGTTTGCTTGCCGAACTCATACTGACGCTTGCCAAATTTTCCGCGATCATTCTGCCGCCTGAATGTAGGCCTCTGTCGCAGTCTGCGTCGAATTTTACATTCGTACGCCGCGCTGTCGCCACTGGCAGAGTAGTGTGCCCGCTCTTACACAGGCTGCTAGAGCGACGCTCTCACTCTCGCTGTGTGTGCGCATAACGGTAAATTTGTGGCTTTGCTCTCGTTGTGTCGCTTAGCGACGATCGCTGTCTCGTTTTGTCTTTCCTTGTCGCTTGTGCGTGTGTATCCCGCGCTGCAGTCTCTTGTTCGTGTGTACTGCTTACGAGCAGTCATGCGCCACTCTGGTGTGTCGCTTAGCGACGATCGCTGTCTCGCTTTATCTTTATTTGTCGCTTGTACGTGTATACTGCTTACGAGCAGTTATGCGCCACTCTGGTGTTGCGTGTGCACACTGGGTGCAAATAGTGTGTGTTCAGCCCCCCCTTTCTTACGGGTGGTGCGGAGTGATGGACACCACGGCATGCCGGTTGATGGCGATGTTAAAAACCATGTCGCCCACGGTGCGGCGGAACCGGACGTATTTTTGATGGTGTGTTGCGAGACGAGGCTCCAGCGCTTCTACCAGTTCGAGGGGTAGCAGTCGATCCGGCGTGAAAACCTTCCAGGATGGGGGTGCGGTAACCATCACGAGGCCAGTGGCGGTATCTCCTCCATGCGGCTGAGTGTGGCACTTGCGATGATGGGTGCCGAAGTGTTGGCCGCCATCCGTTGTCGAGCTGCGGCTGATGTGCTGGGCCTGTCGTCGTCGATTGCTGTCCACGGACGCCTAGCGGTGGGTTCTCCCTCGTCCGAACTGATGTCCGAAAAGTCTGGGTAGGCTCGCCGTCTGCACCTCGAGACTAGTCCATATGGACGCGCTGTGCCCACTTCAGGCTGAGCTGCTGGTGGTCCCGCCGTGTCGGCTTGCATCTGGTCGTTGCTTGAGGGCGTGCCGATCGTCGATGCTCCGGTGTCTACTGGTACTGCGGCGTTCGCTCGGGCCCTGTTTTCGGCTTCAATTTCTGCCAAAGCCTCCTCGTAGGTTGGCGGTGGTGTCTCGAGCCAGCTCCCATACGCGGGTGCCTGTGCAGCTTCTCCGTCGCTGTCGCTGATGGTAATGGTCTCGTCCGCCGGGGTTTCCGCGGCCTCCATGGGTGGCCGAGGGGGAGTGACCATCCGGTGGACGAGGTTGGGGAAGCGGCCATCTAGCAGTGGCTCATCCATTTCCAACTCCATCTCCTCTGCTTCCGGCAGTGTTGCTGGCAGCTCTACTGGCCCTTCCTCTTGTATGTCGCCTAGGACGGAGCTCTCGAATTCCGTATACCGGCTTAACATCGCTAGTGTTTCGGGACTGAGGTCAAGTCCCAAGACTGGCCGGGGCGGTGTCGTCAAGTCCACGAGTTCCGCCGTCGGACGAGGTGGCGTCCCCGTCGTTCCGCTGCTTGAGTCCGTGTCTGAACTATCGGGTTCGGCGACCGGTTCGGCCTGGTCGATGCTGACGCTCGGATCCGCTGTGGGCGACGTCTCATGGCGACTGTAGGGAGAGAGTACATTCGTTAGAGTTTTTTAGTGTGAGGAGCCAGCGCAGAAGAGTAGTCCATTGGGTTAGTGAGAGGATAGTTTGTTAGGGTCATACTGGCCGTTAGAACCCAACCCATCTTCGGACTCATGTTCGTGGAACGCCTTCAGATCCGACAGACACGCTACCCGCCGTTCTTTGCTACGGGTGTGTTGGATTCGTACGATAGTCGGAGATGTATATTTCAACACCCTGTACGGTCCGTCGAAACGCGGGGCGAGTTTTGCGGCGAATCCCTCTGCTGCTTTTGAGAGATGGTGCTGTCGCAGTAGCACGAGGTCCCCCAGGACGGGCTTCCATTCCCTATGGCGCAGGTTATAATGACGACTCTGCTCGTTGGTGGCTCGCTGCATGTTTTCTTTAGCCACCTTGAAAACCTCCCTCAAGTGTTTCGCCTTGTCGTCAGCGGACCGTGCTTCTGTTGTCGGACCTGGATTGACTTCATGATACAACATACTTGGTAGTCGTGGCTCTCGACCCTGTACCAAGTATGCCGGGCTGTATCCGCTACTGTCTGACGGGCTGGTGTTGATGGCCAAGCTGAGCTCTGGCAGCAGTGCATCCCAATTGCTTTGTTCTCCATCCAAGAACTGAGCGATCATGGTTTTGACCGTCCGGTTTGCCCGCTCTGTCGGGTTCTGTCGTGGCGTGTACGGTGCGGTGTGTTGTTGATCCATTCCCAATTGTTTGCAGAATTGTTTGAATGCTCGGCTGGTGAACTGTGTGCCGTTGTCACACACGAACGTTTGGGGAACTCCAAATCGTGCCAGAATGCGTTCTCGGAATGATTTTTCCAGGTGCGCTGTCGTCGCCTTTCGCAGGGGTACCAGTTCTACCCATTTGCTGAAATGATCGAAAAACACCAAGAGCATGGTGTGTCCTTGCTTCGATCGAGGCAATGGTCCCACAAAGTTAGCGCAAAGCACTTCGAAGGGTTCTTGGACGACTCGTGTTCGCATTTCTCCTGGGGTTTTTAATTGGCTCGCCTTAAATCTTTGACAGACCTCACAGTTGCGTACGTATTTCGCCACGTCGCGGAATAGTCCTGGCCAGTAGTACCGTTGTGAGACCCGGTAGATGGTTTTGCGGATTCCCTGGTGTCCGGCGGTTGGTTTATCGTGGCATTCAGCCAAGACCCTCGAACGATGCTCCTTTGATATGCAAAGTTTCCATGGCAAGCATTCTTCGTCGTCAGGGCCTCGGTTGCTCCTTCGGTACAACTGGTCGTTTTCGCAGACATATTCCGGATGCTTTGCAGGTTCCTCTCTCACCGCCTTCAGCATACGCTCCAGCCAACCGCACCGGGAAGGTTCTTCAGTAGCGAGCTGCAGTGTCTCCAATGGTTGTCTGGACAAGGCGTCAGCTACGATGTTCTGTTTCCCTCGACGATAGTGAACCTCGTAGCGATATTGCTGGAGTTCCAAAGCCCATCTTGCTATTCGACCCGTCGGGTTATCTATGGAGTTGAGCCACTTAAGTGCGAGGTGATCCGTAACGATGTCGAATTCGTACCCTTCCAGGTAGCAGCGGATCTTACGTATCGCTCAGACAATGGCAAGGCACTCCTTTTCCGTCGTTGAATAATTTTCCTCGGCGGAGATCAGACGACGGCTTGCGTAGGCAATCACCCGCTCGACTCCGTTGATTTTCTGGGTCAACACTGCGCCCAGACCATATTCACTGGCATCTGTCTGGAGAGAGAAGCGTTCCGCAAAGTCCGGACAAGCCAGGACTGGCGCCTGCGTGAGCCTAACCTTGAGTTCCTTGAACGCTTCATCTTGGGGAGCATCCCACGTCCACTTCTGGCCTTTCCGAAGTAGCTTTGACATTGGTTGAACGACGCTTGTGTAATCGGGTACAAAACGTCTGTACCATGCCGCAATTCCAAGACATCGGCGCAACTCCCTCACGTTCGTTGGCGGTGCCAATTCCTTTATGGCCTCGATCTTGCCAGGGTCGGTATGGATGCCCTCCTCGCTTACGACGTGTCCCAGGTACACAAGTCTCTTCTGAAAGAAACAGCACTTGTCGGTGTTGAGTTTCAAGTTTGCTGTGAGCAACCGGCTGAAAACCTCGTGCAAGTTGCTGGCATGCTGTTCCAGTGTGGCTCCGACAACAATTATGTCATCCAGATAAGCGAAAGCGAAGGGCTCCATATCCGGGCCGATAACTCCATCTAGCGCTCGTTGAAATGTGGCGGGTGCGGAGTGTAACCCGAACGGCATCACCTTCCAGTGGTATAGTCCTCGACCAGGGACTGTGAATGCCGTGCATTCTCTGCTCTCCTCAGCAATGGGTATCTGTCAGTAACCATTTTTGAGATCCAGGGTGGAGATATACTTGGCATTCCTCAACTTCTCCAAGATGTGATTAATCCTCGGCAGCGGATACGCATCTGGGACGGACTGCGCATTGAGCTGTCTGTAGTCAATGCACATTCTGACGTCCCCTGTCTTCTTCACGAGCACTATGGGCGCGCTATGCGGGCTCCTTGAAGGTTCGATGCGTCCGTCCCTGAGGAGCTCGTCCACCTGATCGTCTATGATCCTCTGCATTGCCGGGTTTTTGGGGAAGTATCGTTGTTTAATCGGGCGATCGTCTTTAAGTACGATGCGATGTTCTGCGATGTGGGTCACTCCTGTGATTCCCTGGAACTTTGCCAGTTCCTTGCTCAAGAACTCACCGATCCACGCGCTTTCCTGTTCCGGCGTCAGATTACCGGACATGGTCGCCAGATAGTTACCCAAATCTGCTGCTAGGCTTGTTCCGCCCGGTAGTTGGGGCTCCTCGTAGGCTGTACCCCGTGTTTTCCGGAATGGATTGCTCTTCATCGCCCGCTCACAGATTCCTGGTAGAGCTGGACTTCGTTGCGAGTTGATATTCGATGGGATCGTCCGTAAGGTGTTTGTACGTGGTTGGCTTTGCGTCGGCATGGTGGGTCTTAGCTGAAGCCCAGCTTGACCGCACTCCAAACGCATTTCCATACCGCACAAGAAATCCATACCTAGGATGACTTCGTCCACAATGGTGGGAAGAACAAGCATAGACAAGTTTACATGCCGCTGACCCAGCTGGACGCGAACGCAAAGTGCTTGGGTAACTTCCTTCTGTGACCCATCGGCGAGGCTGATCCGAGTGAACGCTGTCTGTTTGTTCGCTGCTGTACCAATGAATTGAGCCACTTGATCGTTGACAAAGCTCCCGTGTCAACCGTAGCTACCAGAGCCTGATCCTCGATGTAAATGGTGGCTACGATTCGTCCTCTCTCAAATCTCATTGGTGTTTTTATTGGCGGGTGGAAGTCGGCGCTGTCCCCGGTCGATCGCCTGTCAAGCGAGCTCCGTTTCCCGACGCCTTTGTGCGACAGCAGTCCACTGTGCGAACCTCACGGCGCCCACAATCCCAGCAAAACAGGATTCGGGGATTCCTGCAGTCTCGACTGAAATGCCCTGACTAGCTACAGTTCCTACAAGCCTGACGGACATCCACGTTTGCGTTCGCTTCCTGTATCATATGGTTGTTCACGGACGGCTCGCTGGCATGTCTTCTCCCTGCATTGCCAATTGGCGGTCGGGTGGCTCTCGCTTTGACATCCTCGTAGATGGTGACCAGCTTAGCTAGTTGCTCCAGGGTAGTGAATTCGTGCCGGCGTGTGTACAACTGGTACTCTGGCAACAAATTCTCGTATATACGGTGCAGCTCCTGGTCGTCGGTGTACGCTGCCCATCGCCTCATGACCCTCAAGCTGATGAGATAGGACGTGTACGGCTCGCCCGGTCGCTGTGTTCTGTCGCGGATCTCATCCTCCAGTCGTTGAAAATACCGGGGAACTAGGAAGAAGTCCAAGAAGCTCCTCCTGAACTCTTCCCAGGTGACTCCGTTGGATTTAGTGACGCGGAACCAATCGGCCGCTGCTCCTGTCAACAATCCTGCAATGGCCGGCATCAACTGCTGCTGGCCATCGAGTTGGTACATCGCGACCATGTCTTCCAGGTGTTCAATAAATCGTAAGGGGTCCGCTGAACCGCCGTCGAAAAAGACTCCCCACTTCCGTAGCCGTTCCACCAAGCCGACCTGAAAGCTTCGCTCGCTCTGTGGAGGATGGTTGTAGTGAAATCTCGTGTTGGCTGATTCTCCAGCGCTCGATGCCGTGGCGGGCACCCTGAGCGAGTGGCTCCCCGCTGATGGCCGACCGCCTGGCTGGTGAGAGCACTCCTGTAGCACAACGGTGCTTCTCGCGACGCCTGTGTTGGGCATGGCTCCTTCAGGTGCTGGCGAAGTACCACGCGATCTGGTTTTGACATCTGGTGCAAACCCGAGTGTGGATTCTAGCTCAGCGAGCCTATGGGCGACATTTTCCGGCAAGTTGGCCTGACCCGCGAAAGTCGAAAGCCTACCCCTGAGCTCGTCCACCGTGCCTTCCGGGTCCTGGCCAAATTCGGTCAGAATCGCCTGCAGCTCCGGCTTGCGACGATGGTATATCCACTGGACTCCCATGTTGGTTTATATTTTTTTTTTTTTTGTTTGTTTGCGTCGTTATTCCCTTATAGGGTCCCTCGATGAATTACTCGTTGTCACTGGTGAACTCCCTAGTATGATGTGTAAACTCCTGGGTGCGACCGATGAATTTCCTCATGCGCTGTATAAATTCCTGTGAAATTGCTTGCAGTCACTGGTGAATTCCTCGTTGCGACTTGTGACCTTGTGACCTTTAAACTCAAACCTCGTGTTGGGAAGAAAAAAAAATAATTTTTCTCGTTCGACTCGTTCCGCTCTTTCCCCAAGCGCACGAATAAATATTTTGGGAAAAAAAAGTATATCTGGTGGTTAGGAGGTAAATAAAATGTTGCCTGCCTGAACTGCGTGGTGCGAAAACATAGTATGCCTCGTAGAAAACCTTTTCTCTTTTTTTATCTTTGCTCTAATGACGTTTTAAGTCATATAAGATGGGAAAATATGCATATGTATAAATATAATTATTTAAAATATGGACAAACTACCAGCGTCCCTGCTCGGGCGCCATCTGTAACGAAGTCTCTCAGGCCGGGGCGTGTCTCAGTCCGGCCAGGGCTGTTTACAGAAAATTTTTTTATTTGCTGAAAGCACTGGTAGTGTAGTGACGGTGGTCACGAGCGTTTTCTAAAGAGAAGAGACGGCTTGGTTGAGACTTCCACGGCAATGGCCAAGTATGCGCTTTAGCAGTTACCGTAGAAGACGCCACCGGTGAATCACCACAACCTAAAAGTATTCGCTTTAGAGGCTGGAGTGAAGTCACTGGCTGCTTCCAGAAAGTCGCAGTGTCGGTCACGGGCAAAGGCTGTTTGGGTTACATACACTGTGCGTATAATAAGTCTGTGTCTTCACATCACCGTCAAGTATGCGCTCTGGGGTGATGTGAATTTGCACGTGTTGACTCGTGTCATTGGCTTCAGCAATCCCCTGCAGATCAAGAAGTATGTGCTGTCGAAATTGCCGGGAGATTACTGGAAGCTATGAGTTAGGCACAGAGAATTTTGTGAGCGTTGCGTATTGATTCTCGCGATTCCCTAAGATGTGCACAAATAAAGTAAGAATCGTTATATTGAAATCTTTGGCCCACTGAATCGGGTTTTTATTTCCTTTTGCACACACGCAGTTTCGACCTAACCACCCTGTCTATACTCTACTTATATTCCATACTCGTGGCTCACCTCGTAGCTTCTATGAAAGTGTATGTGTGTGTATGTGGCGTGTGGTATGTGTGCGTGTGGTTGCAAAATCGTAATCCGTTTTCTCCGTTCTGCGTCGAGTTCCTGGTCTTGTGTGTCGTCTACGTTGTTCCTTAGTAATTCCTGGTCTGGTGTCTCCTGCGTTGTTCCTTTGTCGTTCCGGGTCGTCGTTGTGTATCCTCTTGTTATCTCCACGTGGGTCTTATGTTTTTTTCACTCGCGTAGTATTTTCGTGCACTCTTGCTTTGTTTGCTTGCCGAACTCATACTGACGCTTGCCAAATTTTCCGCGATCATTCTGCCGCCTGAATGTAGGCCTCTGTCGCAGTCAGCGTCGAATTGTGCGCATAACGGTAAATTTGTGGCTTTGCTCTCGTTGTGTCGCTTAGCGACGATCGCTGTCTCGTTTTGTCTTTCCTTGTCGCTTGTGGGTGTGTATCCCGCGCTGCAGTCTCTTGTTCGTGTGTACTGCTTACGAGCAGTCATGCGCCACTCTGGTGTGTCGCTTAGCGACGATCGCTGTCTCGCTTTATCTTTATTTGTCGCTTGTACGTGTATACTGCTTACGAGCAGTTATGCACCACTCTGGTGTTGCGTGTGCACACTGGGTGCAAATAGTGTGCGTTCAGCCGTTTATGTGTGCTGCATTTATGCGGCGTCACAATGTAATAAATGAATTGTTTAGCGGTAACCGTCAAATTATTGTGTTACCATTTTCGGGTGGGTGAGGAATAGGGGACAGTTAACATCCAAGTCGCCCTAATTCCTGGTTATCGGTCATTATCTTTGGTTAATTGTTTGCCGTGGGTAAAGCCCAGTTACAAGACAGTAAGTGCACTTATTCTTTTTTTTGTTATGATTTCAACAGTAGGAGGAGGAAAGAATCCACGAAATACCCGACAAGCATAGTAGAGAGTAATGCTAGAAGTGCACGCCTCAAAGCAGAAAGCTAAATAATAATAACAATAAAAAGTGACGCCAAAAGGTTGGGCCAAAACTTTTTATCATAGAAGTGTGTGTGGTTACTATAATATTGGATCCAAATCGAAATTGCTCCGAAGTTGAAGAATTTCTTTTGATCCGAAATCGCGATTTAGGCAGAGTCCCTCACGAACAAGCTCAGTGTTTTCATCCACAGTAAATCACAAATTTTATGTTAAAGATGATATGATGTATGATTTCAGGTTATGAACAGGTGCGTGACACGTGTTCGGAATTGCGATTTCAATTCAAGTTTTACGAGTTGATCGACCGAAAAAGGTCTCAAAAGCCAATGTTAATTTCAGGTCGTATTATCAAATAAGTAATACAGTTACGATTTAGCAGCAGTTTTAAGTGATTTTTGGATATCTTCGATAGGAAATCCGAGTGTAATTCGATGCATTACGGATTAATCGGCCATCACGATCCAAATCATACAAGGCTTGTTGCATTTCGAACTCAAATTTCTAGGTTTTAGAACAGTGTAGATAGGCGAGAGGAATTGCAAATGAATGGAGTTCTTCGAAATTTGACTTCAGCATAGAAACATTGTTCAAACAACCATTTCGTTCAGTAGTTTTCAATAGAAACAAAGATATGTAAGATAACCAGTGACCAATTTGTATGACAACATCAACAAGCCAATCGATAGATGCTGTTTAGTGAAAATATACGAATTTTGAAAGAAAAATACGATGATGGCGATTCGTCACAGTATAGAAGATCAGCCTTCAGCTTTAAATTCACAAAACATTTCGTGTTCCCTTTGCTAAACGCTTATTAATGTTAGCGAAGAAAGCACAGTTCCGCCATGTTATCATAAATTCCATTTTGCTTGTATAAGCACATATTTGAGAGAAACTAACATTTGCTCAACATGTAATCAAGTTTGTGCACCTAATTTATTACCTGTCGAAAGTACGCGTAGTGTCGATGATACTAACATTGCGACGATCAATGCACCACTCAGTTCTCGTGGCAGGGCAAGAAAGTAGGGGTAGAGGATAATCTCAGCGTAGAGGAATGGCTACCAGGTCTCAGAATCGGTGCCGAGGTCGACCCACTAATACTAGCATAAACAGTATAGAGCAATCGTCGTTAGAGTCGTCGAGAACACAGAATATAGATGAAATAAACTGAATAGTAAAAAGTGCTGTACAAGCAAAACAACGTCAACTCATGCAAGAGCTTACCCAGACTTGGCCAGACTTCATCGTCAGGCAATCGTCATTTAGATAGCGCTCAAGCACGCGAGGGTGGTACTACTATACCTCAAACCCGTAAATCTGTTCGGAGTCATAGCTGGTTCCAACCGGAGAAAGTTCCAAACATTATTCAGAGTTGGAATATTAAGTTCGAGGGTGACAAGGATGGTTTGAGTTCGCTCGCTCGCACAGCAGAGCTTGAATGGTGATGGCAAACTGCTGTGTGATCATTTGCACCAATTCTGTCTTGGCAGAGCCAACGAATTGTATTGGAGATTTCATCGTTCCTTTCACTACTTTTCATGGAATGAATTTTGCAAGGAGTGTAGAGATAAGTTTAAGGACGCAGATTGGATATTTGGGAAGCAATACACAGCACAACGAAGTTGAGAAGCTTACAGTTCGCTTAAAATCAGAGCTATCAGAAGAAACGTTGGTTCATCTTCTGATTCCTTATTCAAAGCCATCCCTTCGGTATGAGTTAATGCATCTTAACATAAACCGTTATTTTTCTGTTAAGAGAAGAAGCTCGTGCACATGAACAGTTTTGTGAGCTAGTTAAATCACAGTTGTCCAAGAATAGTTTCAGCCAATGAGGACACGTTTCTCAGCTGGAAAATCAGTTGAGCGTAGAAGAACAAAATAGCATATTAGCGATTCAGCGTGGCAAGAAGTTCAAATGCTGGAATTGCAGAAATGATGGACGTTGTTTCGATAACTGCTTTGAAGCTCGCTGCATCTTCTGTTATGGATATGGAGCGAAAGACAAACCAAACTGTCAGACGTGTAACCCGTCGGGAAACCATTCTGGGGACGCGTCAGTCAGTACCCTTCACCCAGACTCACTCTGAGAACAGATCAAGTCTGGGAAGTCAACAGCAGCTCGTCTCAGCCATATTTATCTATGGAGATAATAGATTGTACACCGAAATTAATATTGAGAACATGCCATATGTAGCGTTGCTCGATTCAGGAGCAAGCATTAGTTGCATTAGATGCACCGTTGCATTGGATACAAATGTCCTTATCCACAAAGGGATTCGAAATTTTCCAACCTCATAAGCATGGCGAGATTTCGAATAAATGTGTACCTCTAGCTATGCTCTATCTAGCTCGCCAGGATTGTCGGGGTTCTTCTCTAATCTCTCGTTGATTCCATGAAAACACACATTAACATAATTTTTAGGTACACTTTGCGATATTTGAAAGAAATGGAAATGAATAAAATAATATTAATACCGACAGAAGATCAGTTACATCTTTGCAGAAATATGCAGATCAGTTGATATTGACTCCTTCTCTACCCTCCCTGCCTATATGTCTCGGTGGACCCTTTTAAGAAACTACGAGCTGTCATCTTATTGGAACAATTCACCATTTACTCGGGACGAATAAGAAAAAAGATTAGAAATTCATTTTACGTTCTAAATATATTTAAACAATTTTTCATTATTAACGGGGATGATTCTTATAAAATCTAAATAATTCATATTAATATAAAATTTCGTTGAGATTTACAATTGAGTATACGACTTATTAATTTAAAAAAATATATAAATTAGAGAAGAAATGTAATTCAATTGTGAAATAAATGATCTATCGAAAATCGGTTATTTTTCTTGACGTTGACAATAAGTATAGAAAACATACATACAATTCCCGATTTAATAATTCGACAAGTTTAATTCTCTTTCATGATTAAACATTTCAATACGTACTCACTTCGATATCCTTGAGCTCAATGATGACGGTTAAATGAATACCTGTAAGGAAAACTAATTTCTGTGCTGGAATTGTATATATATATGTATCCATATACACATATTATAAATATATAGAAAATATTAAACGTTTAAAACTTCAATGAACCCGATGTTCGTTCATCATTTAGTATATAAAATCAAGGAAAGAATAAAAAATTAACAGATTCCGTCGATGTTGAACACACAGCAGTACACATGAATCCAAAATAGCGGGGGTGGCAGTAACAAAAACCACTATAAAAGGGTCAGCATGAACAGCAATTTGAATCCTAGATTAATGCTGATTCAGCTGGCGACTTATCTTCCTCCTTGAGGTGTCCCTTGGTATTGTCTCTTGAAGACTAGGCGACAAGACGGCTTCCAAATTTATGTAGCCCTGTTCATTTTTTGGTTAAGATGAACCACCAACTACGAGAGGGAATTTACTTCTCTGTAGTCTCCTTTTCCACAGATGTATTTGACAAATACGGCTCCGAAGTGACAACTGGTTTAAAACGTTGACTTGAAAAAAATCCAACGAAACTGCCTAGTGATATGCAGCAATAAATATATATTTTATATATATATATATATGTGGGGGTTTTTTAGTTATTAAGAGTTTATTTAAGTTTAAATGATTAAATTGAACTTAATGTTAGTATTATTTAAACACGTTAGCCACACAGGCAGGTTAATCATAAAAGTTAAAGTACGCTTCGCCCTCGGTAGCGTTGCGTCGAACTTTAAGTCTTTCGTCTTCGTCGTCGTTGTCGTTGTTCTAACCGTCTTCATCCGCACTCGCTAGCGAACTCTTAACAACTAACTTTTAGGTCTATCGCAACTTAATACTATCGATAAGTCATTATTGGTCATCGCTGTCTAGGGTTTCTCGATAATTGTGGCGGTCGGCAGCACCGATCCCACATTCGGCCATTCTGACTTCTTTCATTCTTTCGTTCGAAGTTTCACGCCAATAAGCATCTCAAACGGCGTCGTTGCAATGCTTCTCGAAAAGGAAGAGTTGATTGCTTGCTGAACTCTGCTGACATGTCGATACCATTTAGTTGGGTCATCGACACTTAACTTGGCGAGAACTGAAATTATAAGAGAGTTAAGCTGCTCCACTTGCTGCTCCACGTCGTCGTCTTCACCAGTTTTATTCCTTCTTCGTCACAATAGTTGACAAAGTCTTGGGTAGTGAAAGCTGAGCCTCTGTCAGTTATGATGAACGCTGGATTGCCAAACACACCACTTTGACTGGTTAGCTTTTCAATCACCTCGTTTGCAGTGGTTGACTTAGTTGGATAGAGCCAACAAAACTTGGTAAATGAGTCGATTACCGCCAGTATATGCTTGTAGTCCTTATGCGTTGACTCAAGTGGCCCCAAAAAGTCAATATGGTAAGTGTATAGAGGGACGTCATCCTTCTGTAATGGGTGTAGCAATCCTTCCTGTTTTCCCCGTTTTCGATTGATCAAAATACACGGTATGCAGCATTCAATGTATTTTTTGATCTTCTCCTCGACGTTTGGTATGAAGTACTCTCGATCAATCAAATCCTTCGTCTTCTTGACTGCAAAATGTCCTCTGTCATGGGCATTTCCGATTATCCTCTTTTGCATCTCGTTGGGTACCACGATCAGCTCCTCGTCTTTGATCACCTTGTACAAAACGTCGTTCTTCAGGAAATAATCGTCGTATGGTTGGTTTGTGTTTTTCAAAACTTCCTTGATGGCTTTAATTTTTTCGTCACGGGCCTGTGCATCTCTTAAAGCAATAATTATATTATCCTGTCCTATGCTCAGTATTGGATATCTACTTAGAGCATCTACGTGCTTCAAACTTTTGCCTGATCTATGCTCAACTGTGTAATTATATTCTTGCAAAAACATAATCCAACGAGCTACTCTAGTGCGCAAACTCTGTTTTTCTAGCGTCTTTGTAAAAGCATTACAATCTGTTACAAGTTTAAAGGGAATACCTAGCAAATATACCCTAAACTTGGACAAGGCTTCAATAACTGCTAGAATCTCTAACTCGTAGCTACTATACTTTCGTTGTGCATCTGATGTTTTCTTAGACATATAATACACTGGGTGCAACTGACCATCGTCAGGGTTTACTTGCAACAACACTGCCCCAAAACCCTCAATAGACGCATCTGTATGCAGTTCAGTTAGGTACTTCTGGTTATAAATACTAAAGACTGGATTTTCGGTTAACAACTGTTTTAGGATCTTTACTGCGTTTTCTTCGGCTTCCTCGAATTTAAACTTTGTTGACTTTTTGGTCAATTCCGACAATGGTCTGGCTATAACAGCATAATTCGGTATAAATTTCCTAAAATAACCTGTCAATCCTAAAAAACTTTCCACCTGTTTGACTGTCTGTAGTATTCTAAACTTTGATACTGCCTCAATTTTCTCTGGTGACGGATACAACCTGCGATTTTCTATAACATGGCCTAGAAACTGAATACGCGTGTGTAAAAACTTGCATTTCTTGAGGTTAAGTATTAAGCCGTATTCTTCGCATGTAGCCATAACCTCCTTCAGATTCTGAACATTGATTCTGAAGATTGTTCACTCTTTGCTGGTATGATTACATCATCTACATATGGTAACGCAGTGCCTTTGCGCGAGAGTTCTCGAAAAATCGCATTCACGTGGCGTTGAAAAACACCGGGGAGTTCGAGAATCCAAACGGAACCTTCCGAAACTGGTACTGGCCCATATGGGTGACAAACGATGTGTACTTTCGGCTTGATTCCGCCACTGGCACGTGGAAATAGCCATTCTTCAGATCAATGGTGCTGAATACAAAAGAGAAAGAGATTATCAGCTGTGCCGGTCGTGTTTTTTCAACTCTCCGTCTATTTTATTATTTCTGCCTTAATTCGCGAATTTTAATTTGAAATTATCAAATATTTTACTTGAGCAAAGTGTTATCCTAAATCTGGTTTGTACAAAGTCGTTTTTAGTGTGCATTTTTAGCAAAACTATACATTTTTATTAATACAGCGTCTCAGCTGTGTTTTTGTTTGTGCCCGTTTTTGTTGTGACCTTTGCTCCCTCTTCGTTGCTCTGCTGAGCGATAATAAGTTTGTGTGTTTGTTCGCTTACACTCAATTTCTGTTTTGTGCTTGCGCCCACGCATTGCTTTGTTGTCATAACTGTTTCGTTAACATTTGTTTTTGCATTTTAGCGAATTCTGTTTTCGAGCATATTTGTTTACATTCGAAGTAATCTTGCGCACTCTCAAATTTTTTCTTGTTTGCTCTCTTGTTTATTTTGAGTGAAATGGCCTGCTGCAAAAACAATTGCAATTACGGTCCAGCTCGTGACAGTGACCAACCAAATTATGTGCACTGTTGGCTATGTGACAATATTATGCACATAAAATGTGCTGGTCTTACTGGGCGTGAATTTGAAAAGTTCATCTCCTCTGCCAAATTAGGCAGTGGTGGTTTGCGATGGTCATGCCCAGTGTGTATTGAATTGCAAGTTGATTTTTCACGTATGTATAATACTGTGAGAAAGCAATTCTTAAAATTGAGCTCACTCGCTAAGAAGCTAAGCACCGATTTTGATATTAGTGCTGACTTGCTTAGTGGTTATAAGTTTGAGACTCCACCTGACAAGGTGTTGAGTTCTCAGCAGCAGCTTCCCTTACCTCTTCCGCCTGGTTCGCTCCTCACGTCACCAGTGCATAATGGGCCTCCCCTTTAATCCTTTTCTCCCTCTCCCCGCAACTCTTCACCTCCCAATTCACATAATCCTCCGGCAACATCTCCTTTACCTGACCGACCCTCATGTGCCAACGTTGCTTCCCCGGCACTGCCTGTTCCCCCCGTAACCACCTCGTCACCCATTATGATCAAATCGGTGACTATTAATGGAGCTAAGGCCTCAAGTAAAAACTCGAAAAGTTCCCCTATTCGACGTAACAGTCGTTCTACTGCCACCCTCGCAGTTCCCCCTTCACCCCCTAATATAATTGTTGTTCCTGGAAATTCCCCAATGCCAATTCTTCTAGCTCTAAAAGCCCCCCAAGTCGACGTAACAGTCATTCGATTGCTACTCCCATTGTAGCTCAGCCTCCCCTGCTTACGGTCGTGGCTCCCCGTAAACAGATATTTATATCCAGACTTTCTGCAGACACGACTATTGAGTCAATTGCTGTATTTATCGCTACCAAAACCCCTGGTAGCGTCTCTATTTCCAAATTTAATTTCTCTGAGCCCAGAGAGATCTCATCGTTTAAGATTAGTGTGTCCCCTGATCTGTTCCCTATCATATGTGACCCAAAGTTTTGGCCTCCTCATATGATTGTTCACGAGTTTAAGCAGAAGACTAGAACTCGTTCAAATCCTGTCACCTTTTCGACTAATGGTCCTCAAGCGGCCTCAGTCATAGCCTCAAAAAACTAGACTCTGACCAACTTTTCATTCTGTATCAGAATGTAAGGGGTCTGGGGTCTAAGTTAAAACAGTTACATAAGAATAGTTTCTCTTTTGACACCGATATTATTGCATTCTCAGAGACTTGGCTTAATTCCAGTATATCTGATAATGAAATAATGTCGTCAAAATATAATATCTTTAGGCGCGATCGTCCTAATCGACGTGGTGGTGGTGTCCTTATTTCAGTAAAATCCTCCCTTAATGCTGAAATAATTGATGTTTCACCAATGGATGATGTTGAAATTGTTGCCGTTAAGGTTACTTTTTCGTCTTTTGCGCTGTATGTAACCTGTTCTTATATTCCTCCATCCTCTGAAATGTCTATTTACTCTCAGCATTTCAATTTCATCAAAGAAGTATTTAGTCACATTCGTGATTGTGATTTCTTTGTGACACTTGGTGATTTTAACTTGCCAAACGTTTCCTGGACGCTTTTCAACCAGTTTAATGTCACTCCCACAACTAATAATGACTTTTTAGATAGTTTGATTGATCTTTCTCTTTTTCAAGTCAATCATGTATCTAATCGTTTAAACCGGATGCTGGATCTCATCTTTGTAAGTGATTCATCCAGTGCCGTTGTCACTAGATCTTCTCCTGTAGTGGTACCTGAAGATTCTTTTCATCCTACCCTTGGACTGTCTTTGTCTATCCCTAACTCAACCCATTTACCTCATTCTTTCTCTTCCAACTCGCGCCGTTGCTTTCGCAAAGGAAATTTTTCTTTGCTTAACCAACTGATTCTTGCTACTGACTGGTCTGTACTTTACGGCATGAAAGATATTAACATAGCTGTCGAGTATTTTTACAACATTTTAAATTCATTCTTTGATGTCTGCATCCCTAGTGTTGTAAAGTCCGTTTCACATAAACCGCCTTGGTTCTCACCAAGATTATCAAACTTAAAAAATAAAAAATCTAAATACTTTAAAAGGTTTAAGCAGACGGGCTCTAACTTAGACTTTTTAAATTATTCTAAAGTTAAAGCAGCCTTTACCCTTCTTAATTCTCAATGCTATGAAAATTATCTTGTTCGTTGCAAGACTCAATTTGCGCGTGATCCTAAACAATTCTATAACTTTGTTAATTCTAAACGTAAATCTAGTACTTTACCCTATTCTTTCTTTTTTAATTCTAGTAAAGTAAGTGAGGACTCGGCCGCTTCCGATCTCTTTGCTAACTTTTTTTAATCTACTTACACCTTTAGTTTGTCTACTAACTTCTCTTACCCCTATAAACTCCCATCCTCTAATTCTGTTTTTCTTCCGCATATTACCTATAGTTGCATACTCTCTTCAATTAACACCTTAAAATCTTCCTTCTCTCCTGGCCCCGACAACACTCCAAGTTGTGTGCTTAAGGAGTGCTGTTCTTCTATAATAAAACCTCTATTAATTCTGTTTAACCTTTCTTTAGAATCCTCTATCTTTCCTACCTTATGGAAAGAATCTTACATTATCCCACTGCATAAAAAAGGGTGCAAGTCGGATATATCCAACTACAGGGGAATTGCGAAGTTGTCAGCAATCCCTAAGCTCTTTGAAAAAATAGTAACATCGACTTTGCAACACCTCTGCAAGTCAATTATCTCTCCCGCCCAACACGGGTTTGTTAAGAGTCGGTCGACTCCGACCAATCTATTAGAATTTACCTCTTTTGTTAATGAGGCATTCCTTAATAGAATGCAAACTGATGTCATATACACTGACTTTAGTAAAGCATTTGACTCTGTTAATCATAACCTTCTTTTACATAAATTTAGTATCCTAGGTTTTCCACCCACCCTTCTTCTGTGGATATCATCATATCTAACAGGTAGGACCCAAAGGGTTATGCTTAGATCAGCAATGTCAAAATCTGTTTTCGTTACTTCTGGAGTTCCCCATGGTAGTCACCTAGGCCCATTGTTTTTTAATCTTTTTATAAACGACCTTCCCTCTTCGCTATCCCATTGTCGCATACTTATGTATGCAGATGACGTGAAATTATTATTATCTTACAAAGACCCCCAGGATCATGCGTTACTACAAGATGATTTAAACACAATGCATAACTGGTGCTTAACTAATCACTTGAAACTAAATTTTTCTAAATGCCTGTTTATGACTTTTAACAGGGTTACTCCTTACTTAGCCAATTACTATATTGACAATGTACTCTTAAATCGTATACTGTCAGTTGAAGACCTTGGTGTTCTTTTTGATAATAAATTAAGTTTCACACATCATATCTCCTCAATTGTTAATAAAGCCAAGGGCACTCTTGGATTTATTAAACGCTGGTCTAAAGAATTTAACGATCCCTTCGTCAATAAACTTCTTTATACATCCCTTGTCCGCCCCATTCTCGAATATTGTTCATGTGTCTGGTCGCCTCAACATGCTCATACTCAAGATTTAATTGAGTCAGTGCAGAAGCAGTTTTTACTATTTGCACTTCGAGGCCTTAATTGGGACCCCAATCTTCGCCTTCCTTCCTACTCCAATAGGCTCTTACTCCTTAATCTTCCGTCCCTTCTTAATCGTAGGAGAGTTCTTGGAGTTACTTTCCTTCACAAGCTTATAGTTGGTGATATCTGCTCCCCATCTCTTTTAGAACGCCTTAATTTCAACATTCCAACCAGGGCAACCAGGTACTACATCCCTTTATTTCTTCCCACATGCACTACTGACTACGCTTTGCACAATCGTTTTCGGGTATTATGCGCTCAATATAACGAATACTATAGAATTATTGATACATCTCTTTCTCTTTCCCATCTTAAAGCTTCACTTTACAGCCAACTCCGTTAAATCTCTGATCTTTAGGGGCAGTATGTTTGGCATTTTAGCCATTCACGCGTTCCTTTAAATCAGAAATCTTTCGTGATTGTTTTGGCATACATTTGCATTGATCTGGTTGGGTTTTTCTGGGTTTTCCCAATCCTTGCAACAAATGTTCACCTTCACCTTCTTTACTTTTTTCCCAGATTAACGATAATCTATTAATAATTTAATTAACTAAATTCTAAATTCTTTTAATATTTTCAGTTAAAATATATTTTTATCTTTTATAGTCATAAACATTAATTTTAAATTTAAATATAAACTTTATATTTTGGTTTACTCGCGACTGCATTTAGTCTGCGTTAATAAATAAATAAATATTGTCGCCTCTTGCAGGCGGTCCAGTTGATCTTCAATGAGCGGAAGCGGAAAATGGTCTCTTACAGCAACTTTATTTATTCTGCGAAAATCTACACAGAGTCTTGCAGAGTCATCGTGTTTTTTAACGAGCACAATCGGACTTGTATACTCAGATGTCGACTCTTCTATTATACCAGTTTCCAGCCACTCCTCAATTTGTTCGTCTACAATGTGCGATTCGGAAAAGGCCAACCTGCGTGGTCGAGAAAATATCGGAGCATCGTCTTTGAGCACAATGCGCATTTCAACATCTGTTGACTTCGATTTTGCCGGCTTATAGTTCGATATCAACTCGCTCACAATTTTCTTAGCACTTTCACTTGCCGCCTTGTTAATGTCATATACCACGTCATCGGTTTTTGTGAAAATCTTTAGAATGTTATGCTCTTCTTGTAATGTTTCTTTACGCACTTGCAAGCCATCGCGGTTAAACACGATTTCAGCAACCAAACAAAGTTCTTCGATTATAATTAGCTTTATATCTGTGCATCTTACTGGGACAACGTAAAAGTCAAGTTGAAATTCGGATTCGTCTATCAAGACTGTTTGCTTCACATGACCGATCGGTTTTATCTTATTGGTGTCTCGATCTCCAAATCCTATTAAAACCAAATTACAGTTTTCCAACTTTGGTCTCCCGATTTCAACATAAAAGTCTTCCCGCATGACACAAAATTTACTGCCCGTATCAAACAGAGCGACACTTGTTTTATTGGCAACTACAACGTCTTTGCTTGTCAAATCGTTCTTAGGTTTTAGCATTTGCACATTTGTTTCACCACTGTTCGTATTTTGCTTACAATCTTTTGCAATATGCCCGAATTGGTTACACTTGAAATATTTTCTGCCGTTTATTTTCTGAGTACACTTGCTCGAAACATGTCCCTTTTCTCCACAACTATAGCACTTTATTTCTTTTTTCACATCTTTGTTTGAGTTTTGCAGCTTTCTTTCCTTGTCTTTTTCGACTTGGTTTTCTCTTTCCACCATGGTTTTAAAAGATTTTAACTTTTCTTTAAATTCGCTCATATTTCTAGCACCGTACAATATTGATTTAATTGCGTTTTTCTCATCAATGCCGTCGTCTTCAATTTTACCATGTGATGAAATGTCTTTCATTCGGTAGAAATATTCGAACACGCATTCACCGTTCTTTCGTTTTTCTTGCGCGAGCTTCTCATGTATTTGCTTACTGCTAATGTTCGACTTAAATTCAGCGAGCAATGCTCTCATCAGCAAATTCCACGAAATCAACCCTCTCTCGCTCGACACAAACAACTTCGCAAGTCCCGTTAGCGATTTCTTTGCGAACAGAAATTTCTGGAAATCGCTCCAATACATAAGCAATGCTTGCTCTTCAAATTCCTCTATCCACACTTCGATTGGAATAGTATTGGTGCCGTCAAAACTTCGAATGCTCTTTTCTACGTCGCGAAAACTAAGCGCAAAACGCGGTAAAGTGTTTCGTCGTTTCTATCACTGCCTCTTTCTCTCTCACTGTGCGAATTAGGTGCAACTGCGACGTTCGTGGCGATCGGTACCTCTCTTTGTAGAGTACAAAAATCATTGTACCCGGCGTTCTCGTCTTCCTCATCTTCTGTCTCACTTTCCGATGAATCGCCGTTTTTTTCGTGAACAGACAAAAAAGGGTTTTTACGCAGATTTTGGAAAATGAACACATGCAGGTTGTCATGTTCGTAGCTTATGCCCAACACATTACATATAGCCACGAGGTCCCCTTGTGTCAAATTATTCAGTGCGTACTCCTTCATTTCATTATATTTCTGGTCATTCTGCAAAAAATCGAAACCAGAAAATTCTCGTAGACGTCGTCGGTTGTTTCTGTCTCCCTCGCTCTCAAAGACAAACTTGTGCAAAGCCGTTATGCTAGCCTTCTTACTCGCACGTAGGCTGCCACTAATTAAGTCATTTAGGCACGTCATGTTGGAAAAAAAATTTTCCTTTCTTTATAAAACTGAATTTCACAATATTCCCGCACGAACACTATTTTGTGTGTTGTAAATATCACTCAATCTCGGACGAGCGCCCAATATGTGGGGGTTTTTTTAGTTATAAAGAGTTTATTTAAGTTTAAATGATTAAATTGAACTTAATGTTAGTATTCTTTAAACACGTTAGCCACACAGGCAGGTTGATCATAAAAGTTAAAGTACGCTTCGCCCTCGGTAGCGTTGCGTCGAACTTTAAGTCTTTCGTCTTCGTCGTCGTTGTCGTTGTTCTAACCGTCTTCATCCGCACTCGCTAGCGAACTCTTAACAACTAACTTTTAGGTCTATCGCAACTTAATACTATCGATAAGTCATTATTGGTCATCGCTGTCTAGGGTTTCTCGATAATTGTGGCGGTCGGCAGCACCGATCCCACATATATATATATATTTTGACCACTACAGGCGGCGGGCGAGAAGAACACTGCACTAAATATTGTGGCTGTTATTATCACCAATAAGAACAATATAATAACGTAGTTTGTAAGTTGGTTGTTCAAAAAAATATAATTTATTTTTACTAAATCGAAGCTACGGAGTACAGATGTAAATCTAGACTAACTTATGCTATGTTCTGCAGACGTATAACAAACCTCGGCTTTGAGCTTTTATGCTTTGGACTTTAGACTTTTGGAGCTTTTGGCTCTTATGTAAACAAAGTGATCTCGATCTTAAAGAGATTGAGATTTAAGAGAATTGAGATTGAGAGAATTCTGTCGGCCAGGATTTGTGCAACGTCAGCAGTTTCAACCCCAATGGTGGGAATAGCGATTCTGGCGAATTGTTTATGATATTCGATAAGTTCGTGGGAAGCCAGAATTGTTATTGTCACCACTTGATTATTTTATGATGTTTAGCTTAACTCTGTGGGAATGAGATGCGTAATATAAATGAAAAGTGCGAGCTAGGCGTTTTGTGTGGGTACATATGTCTCTACATATGTTACTATATATATTATGTATTCATACCTCAAAGACAGTACAAATATATATGTATATATATATTTGCAACTTTTCTTGCAATCAACTTGATGCGGTATTACGTTGAACGCAAACCAAACGAGCGGAACTATACTTTGAAATTAAACTATTTTATTTTAATATACACACGTATTTAAATATATATATACATACATGCATAAAATAATTTATTGAAGATACCACGTTTCTGCACTTTTTAATAATTTTATATACACCACTTTGCACACTTCTGGTTTGAGCCGATCACTTTTCATAAATGATCAAAAGGTATCAATGTCCAAAAGCTGCTGACCACTCAATTGCTTGCTTTTTGAAAAATAGAACAAGACAAAACACCTATCCAAAATATTTCAGTCCATTCACTCTCCCTTGCAGACATAGCGACCTCTTAAATAACTGCATTATCGTACGATCTTTTTCCACATGTAATTGAGTGAAAGCTCGCGATACCTATGCGCTGAGTGAGCTTTATACGAAACGAACTCAAGCATAGTGTAAAAGCTTTATGCATGCATGCAAAACTTTGAGTCTAACATGTAACTTACAAACGTTTTATGCTTAGAGCTGGCAATGTAAGATAAGAGAATTACAAGCTCAGAACTCCCAATGTAATTTTAGAGAGTTAGAATATGTATTTATGTCGCTCTTTAAAACTGACCATAACATCTTCTAAGCGAACTTGCATATCGTGGTCAGATGAATCGCGTTGAATTTTATATAATTCCTGGACTTAGTCAAGATATCTATTAAGGGATTGATTCTTGGAAGAATTTTGGATTAGTGAAACTGTCATCCCATGAGAGAGGGATTAGGCCGAACACATTTGATGGAGCATAGCATCGATGTAGGTGACCCAAAACCTATCAAGCAGCGGCATTGGCCAGTTCTTCAGCTAAGGAAAAGAGCACGTTTGCGGAAATCGAACATATGTTAGCCTTAGACGTTATAGAAGAATCGGAAAGTCCATGGCGCAGCAATTGCGTTCTTGTCAAGCGCGGAGAAAAAGTTCGTTTGTGTTTAGATTCCAGAGAAGTTAACAAGTTAACAAGAAAAGATGCGTACCCGTTACTATACGTGGACGAAATCTTAAGTAGACTGCCTCCAGAAAGATTCACAACAGGGCTTGACATGAACATACGTTTTGGTAAATTCCTCTTAAGGAAAAATTTCGACAGTATACAGCTTTTACAAAACCAAATACCAATACCATTGTATCAATATAAAGTCGTGCCATTTGGGTTTGTATGCAGAGACTCGGTGTCGATTAATGGATCAGGTGATACCAGCCTCCTTGCGAACCAGAGTTTTGGTTTGATTTGGACGACATGTTGGTACTCTCCGACGATTTTGAGTCGCACTTGAAGCTGCTCGAAGAACTCGCTGGGTATCTTCGCAATGTAAATGTAGCAATAAATATTACTTTATAAAAATTTTGCATGCGAGAAGCATGCAGCTTAGAAAATTTTTAGGACTGGCAGGATGGTTTAGACGTTTCGTTTATAATTACGCAAACATAACATTTCTTTTAACCGAGCTGTTAAAAAAAAAAATAAACCGCTTAGAATCAGGAAGCAGATTCATTTGAGTTGTTAACGGCAAATCTTCACCGATTTTACGCACGCCTTATTTTTTTTAAACCATTCATTCTACTATGCGATGCAAGTCTCGCGTACGTACTCGCGCATGAGGATGAGAATAACATTGAGGTTCCAATGGCGTATATGTCCGAAAAATTGTCCAAAGCGTTCTGTTCTGTAACAGAACTAGAATTCTTAGCAGTGATTAAGGGCATAAATAGGTTAGAGATTATATTGACGTGCAAGACTTTGTCATCTTAACTGACCATGCTTCTCTTCAGTGGCTCATGAAGCAAAAGGATTTGACAGGTATGTATTTTACCCCTTCGTGTTGTCCGGAACAATCCTAACCGATAACGGCTAGCATTTTGTGTTAGGAAATTTTCAGGCTTTCTGACTCGTTTCTCAATCGTTAATTATTGGGAGCTATACGTGTATACATCACACGAATTGGGATGCAAATCTGAACGAGATAAGCGGGTCGCTTAGATATAATTATCATCGCTGCACCGAATATTTCCCTTATTTTGGACAGAGCATGATTTTGAACGGCAAAGATTATAAGCTCCTTAGGAAGTTGGATTTAGTAGCTCTTAAAACTCCAGACTTACTTAAATTAGCACGAAGTAATGCTAAAGAAAACATCACACAAGCTCACACAGCAAACGCTACAAAATATAATTTACGTAGTTGATTCGTAATGTAGTTGGTGATGTAGTAAACTGGTTCCAGTCTTTATCAAAGTAATGGTTAGTAAGAAAGTAAGTCTTGTATATTACGAGTTGTCAAATGAAAGTGGAAAATGTATATGAGTATTTCATTTAAAGGACATTAAATTAAATACCTGATATGAATTAAATATTTATTTTTCTAAACCGCGTTCGTTTACAGTGAATATATACGAGAGGCAATTTAACCTCCTGGGCCAGCGTCACTCACCCTTCCCCAAGGAAAGCTCGCGGCCTGCAGGGGAGTCCAAAATTTCGTCATCGTCTTTTGGTTTCGGAAAATAGGGTTTAAGCGCCTCTGCGGATGAGTCCAGCGGCGCTTGCGCCTCCACGGCCATCAGTTCCGCGTCCCCTGACGGCATCGTGTTGTTATTCGGGTCACAGCTGCGGGCCTCCTTCCGGGTTTCGGAGGAGCCCAGTTGACGCTCGCGGGGAGTGCGCGACGCTCGCAGCTGCGGCGTTTTGCCGTCGGGGCTCTGCTCTGACGTCGATGCTGCCTCCCTTGACGACCGCGGCGACGCTTTCTCCTCGGTTTCTGAGTTCTGGTGTTTTCCACCACGCCTGGCAAGAACCGGATGCTGACGCGTGGGAAGACACTTGCTGTGTCGACTTCCCACCTGTTGCTGTTGAAAGTGCGCCGGCACGTCTGGCCGTCCTCCTCGTCGCTGCTCCTGGGCTCGAAGCTGGCCACATACTCCGTCCTGGTTGCGGTCTCGACGGGCCTCGGGTTTCCTCGGCTGGACGTTGTGTGCGGCGCGATCTCGTCCGACTGGTCGTCACTCGTGTCGAGCGCCATACCGAACGTGACCGATTCGGTGACGTGTTTGGTGTCTCGGGCGTCGTCGCCGGCATCCAGCGATTGGCCGGTCTCCTCGACGGCCTCTGCGGCCTCTTTTCCAGGATCTGCGGCCTCCTCTTCGGGCTCTGTGGCCTCCTTTGCAGGCCCTGCGGCCTCCTCTTCGTGCTCTGCGGCCTCCTTCTCCTCTTCTTCGGGCTCGGTTCGGGCTGGTAGCAACAATGCGGGCAGTGGCTCCGGTGAGGGCGGTTCTTCGTAGTACGGCGGGGTCTGCCGCACTCCTGGCATGTGGACGTAAATCGTCGTCGAGCGAATCTCCATCTGGACCGCGTCCGCCAGCCGCTCGTACGAGTATGACGTTGTCTCATACACGGTGTGCCGGAAGCCTGCACCGTCGCCATCGCCCTCGCTCTCGTCGTCCCAGTGTGGGTATCCCTGCCCTTCGTACTGGGCCTCTTCTTCGCCCGACTCTCCCTGTTCCGGGTCCTCGCCTACTGAGCCCTCCTGCCACTCACGCTCCGGATCTTCGGCCTCCGACTCCTCCACCTCCGACCAGTGGTCTTCTCTTCTTCTGGCGTAGAAGGTCCGGCTATCCGCGGGTCTCGTTGCGGTTGGCTTTCCTCCTCTGAATCTCGCCCGTCTCTCTCTGGGTCTTCGACCTCGGATCTTTCTGGCCCCGACCAGTGGTCCTCTCGCCTAGTCGCGGGTCTCGTTGTTGCTGGTCTTCGCAACCTGGGCCTGGCTCAGTGGCGTCGCTATCCCCTGCCATCTCGACATCCTCCTCGTCGCTGCTTATTATGATGCACTCGTTGTCCATCGCAGGTTTATCTATCTGTATTGTATGGTGGAAGAAAACAAGATGAATTACTATGTCTACCCTATCTGCTACTTCCCTACCAGTGCGACTATCGGGTTTGTTTGTTTACCTGGTTCTTATTCTAGGTACATGGTTATTTCTTATACTACTTATCCTATTTACCATGCCGATTAGGATCCCCCCCCTTTTTCCTCCTGGGCCAGAGTCACTCCCCTTTCCCCGAGGGGGGCTCGCGGCCTGCAGGGGAGTCCAAGATTTCGTCATCGTCTTCGGGATTCTGAAAGTAAGGTTTAAGTGCAGTTATGTTGGCCACCCGCTTCTTGCGTTCACGCTCGCGTGTGAGGCGCACGATGGTGGGGGAAAAAAAAGCTAGCTACCCTGTAGGGCCCCTCGTATTTCGGGGCCAATTTGGCTGCGAAACCCTCTGCTGCGTTGGACAGGTGGTGCTGTCTCACCATGACCTCTGCTCCGACTGTCGGTCGCCACTCTCTTCTCCGGAGGTTGCATTGCCGCCCTTAATCCATCGACGCCTTTTGTAGGTTGTTGCGTACGATCTCGAAGATTTCCCTCAGCATCCTCTCCTTGTCCTGTGTGCTTATATGACTCGTGGCCGATCCGTGGGTTACCTCATCGTATAGCGCTGCCGCAAGGCGAGGTTCCCTGACTTGCACGAGGAACGATGGACTGAATCCTGTCGAGTTCGCCCCGATAGAATTGACCGCCAGGGCTAATTCGGGCAGCAGTTCATCCCACGAGCTCTGGTGTCCTTCGATGAACTGAGATATCATTGTCTTCACTGTCCTATAGGTCCTTTCCGTCGCGTTTTCTTTGGGTCAGTAGGGAGCCGTATATTGTAGTCACTCCCAAAGATTCCATGTAGTTTCTGAAGGCTGTGCTCGCGAACTGGACCCCATTGTCGCAGACAAAAGTTCTGGGTACCCCAAAGTGGCACATTATCCTCTCGCGAAACGCTTTCTGCAACAATGCCGCGGTCGCCCTCTTGAGCGGGACCAGCTCCACCCACTTGGAGAAGGCATCGTGGAAAACCAACAGCATTGTGTGCCGCGTTCCGTGCGAGGGGGTGGTCCGACGAAGTCTGCGCACATGACAGCCATCGGCTCTGCCACCTGTCGTGTCAGCATTCGTCCTGCCGGCTTTCTCTGCTCCGTCTTGTATCTTTGACAACATTCGCAAAATTTGATATACCTGGTCGCTTCTTGGAACATGCCCGGCCAGTAGTAGATCTGCGCAAATCTTGACGCCGTCTTCCTCACCTCTTGGTGCCCTGTGGTTGGTCCGTCGTGACATTCTGCTAGTACCTGTTTCCTCTGGTCTTTGGGCACGCATTGCTTTCTGGAATTGGAACTGCTGTTACACCACGGTCCATCTCTCTATCCTTCCAGATGGACTTTCGATGGAGCTAAGCCATTTTAGAGCCAAGTGGTCCGTACCACTTCGAAACGATAGCCCTCCAGATAACACTGCATCTTCCTGATGGCGCACACTATCGCCAGGCACTCCTTCTCCGTTGCTGAGTAGTTTTCCCTGCGGCTGTCAACTTCCGGCTGGCGTATGCTATTACCCTTTCGTCGGTCTGCAGTGAATACTTGACCGACAAGTCGGGGCATGCATCTTCTAGAAGAATCGACATTTCTTCCTATTCAGTCTTAAATTGGCCGCTCGCAGTCGTCGAAATACTTCCTTCAGGTTTGCAATGTGCTGCTCGTTCGTGGCTTCCGTAACCACAATGTCATCCAAGTATGCGAAGGCGTGAGGCTCCATCTCTGGTCCTATTACGGTGTCCAAGGCTCTCTGGAATGTTGCTTCGGACGAATGTAAACCGAATGGCATCACCCGCCACTGGAACAGTTCTCTCCCTGGGACGCTGAAAGCTGTGCATTCGCGGCTATCCGCAGCCATAAGGATCTGCCAGTATCCTTGCTTCAAGTCCAGAGTCGATATGTATCGGGCGTGTCGTAACCTCTAGAGGATGTGATTTATACGAGGGACTGGATAAGCATCCGGGATGGAGTGCACGTTGAGCTGTCGGTAGTCCACGCACATTCGCCACTCCCCAGTAAAAAAGACGGGATTGCCGGCAATGCACAATACAGAACTTGGATGGGTTATAGCAGGAAAAATCAAAGCATCATTTAATAAGTCATCCAATTGGGCCGTTGCAACGTCAGAGGAAACACTGGACAAGGCCATCGAAAGACTCTGGCAGTTGGATGAAGTAAAACTATGTAAGCCAGCGCAATCCCCGGAGCAGGAGAGATGTGAGAAGCATTTTTTTCAAAACATTTTTTTCAAGACAACCGATTTATAGTAAGATTACCTTTCTCTGAAATCCCGTCAGAACTGGGGGAGTCTTACGAAAACGCTACTTGACGTTTTCTAGCTCTGGAACGTGAGCCAGAAACACAAGGGCTACAGAGAATACATGGCTAAATACGAATCTCTAGGCCACATGAAGGAAGTAGGGAAACATCTGATTCCGCATCATTGTGTATTGGGTAAGGGTAGTATTTGATGCATCAGCAAAAACATCGACGGGAAAATCTTTAAATAGCATACTGCACGCTAATCCGACGGTACAAAGCGACTTATTAGCCATTTTGCTACGCTTTCGTACTCATAAATACGTTTTCACCGCAGACATCGAAAAAATGTACAGTCAGGTTTGGATCAATCCCAAGGATTAATTCCACCAGATGATTGTTTGGAGACATCATTGAAACAAACCGTTAAAATACTATCGGTTAAAAACAGTTACGTACGGTACAACCTCAGCACCGTACATGGCTACAAAATGTTTAGAATATTTAGCAAAATTGAATAAAGCTCAATATAGTCTCAGAGCGGAAACTCTGAAAAGCGACTTTTACGTAGATGACTGTTTGTCTGGTGCTGATTCTTTGCCAGAAGTCATGCAAATGCAACAGGAGCTCAACACACACTACACTACTCAAATCAGCAGGCTTCAGAGAAGATATGATTTGACGGATGCCTAGGCATGGTAGCTTCCGAAAGTGTGCAGGTCTTCGATCCGCTAGGATTTTTCGCTCCTATAACTGTGAGATCGAAGATATTTATGCAAGCACTATGGAAGGAAGCGATAGGATGGGATGATGTACTCCCATCACAGTTGCAACAGGAATGGCAAACATACAAAGAGGATCTTCAACTACTTAACGAAATAAAGATACCCAGAAACGTAGACAATGGCCAGGTTCCTATCTCAAAGGAAATCCATACGTTTGTGGATGCGTCAGAGAAGGCGTATGGAGCAGTCGTGTATGTGCGAGCCGTACACAGAAATATACGTGTGACTGTTCAACTATGTACCAAGTCAAGAATAGCTCCCATCAAGCTTTCTATAATTCCACGACTGGAACTATGGGCAGCCTTATTTGGAGCTGAGCTTGCGGAATGGTGAAGCTTGAACTCAATCTAGATGTAGCAACACCAATGTATTATTGGAGTGACTCAAAGGTGGTTTTATCCTGGATAAAGGCTCCGTCCTACAACCTCAACACATTTGTAGCGAATCGGATATCTAAAATTCAGGAATTCACATTACCACAACAATGGAGACACGTACCAAGTACCCAAAACCCCGCTGACGTTTTATCACGCGGTATATCGGCAGCTCAATTAAGGACCCATTCACTTTGGTTTTACGGTCCAATATATTTATCCCGGCCATCATCGCAACGGCCAACACAAACTGCATCGATTCCATTGTCTACCTTGGAATCAAACCTTCCATAGGACAGGATTTGTACAACATGAAGCACAGCAACTCATTTAGTAAGCTTCAACGCATTATTGCATATATGCATCGTTTCTGCCACGAAAATAAGAGAACAGCAACGACGCAGCTAAACTTAAAAGAATTGGAAGAGGCGCGCATATTTATTCTGCGAAATGTACAACAAAATGCATTTCCTGAATATTACGACACGGTCAAGAAAGGAACTGTCTCCAAGGCCTGCCCGTTCGTGAGTCTGAACCCCATCATGAAGGATTCACTCATTGTAGTTGGTGAACGCAAAGCACCAAAAATTGTTGCCATACAATGACCCAATTGTAAAAAGAAAGAAAAGTACAGTCGAACACGCCCAACCGTTAAATACTCTCTGCCTTTTTTTCCAAGTTAAATTATTAAAATCGGTCTAGAGATATAACAATGTGTAGTACTTGCATTAAAACACGTTGAAACAAATACAATCTAAGCATAATCAAACATATATCTGTTTGTATGCGAATACACATACGAATAACAATATATGATGCATGTATGTATGTATGTGTGTATTAAGCGCGGCCAGCGACTGCGGGCATGTAACGCTTCTAGTTTTCTTGTTTTAAGTGCGATTTCTATGCGCTTTCAGGATAGTTTGATATAGTTAGTTTTCACACGAATTATAAATTACAACACAGTACAGTACTATACTAAACGCCTAATAACGGAACGAAATTTGAGAATGTTTTTATTTATTGTGGGAAAAGGGGCGTGGCAGTCCAAAATTTTGAATTTCAATGCATTAATGCTGTCGCTAGGAACCTCCATACCAAAATTGGTGATCATAGGTGCCATAGTTACTGAGATATTCGCAAAAAAAACCGATTTTTCCGAGGTGTGTCTAGTTTTTTGCTCATTGTGGGCGAATGGGGCGTGACATCGGAAAAAAAAAGATTTTTGTATTGACTGACTAAATATCTGATCGATTGAGACCAAGCTCGAACTTGTAGCTCTTACCATCTCTGAAATCTGCTTGTTCATACGGACAGACAGACAGACAGACGGACATGGCTATATCGACTCGTCTTGTGATGATCAAGAATATATATACTTTATTGGGTCTGCCACGCCTCCGTCTGCACAAACCCAATATACTCTTGCAGAGAGCATAAAAATGATTGTTCAAGAAATTCACGTACAGAACATGCACTGCGCTCCGTTGGAACTTAGATCCATTTACCAACAAAATGACTGGATTTCAAATGGCACATCTCTTCCAAGAAGCATAGTGAGGAATTGCGTTCGGTGCCGAATGTTCCAACCCTCCAGTTTACAACAAATGATGGGAGTCCTACCCTCAGCCAGAGTAACTCCATCAAAACGTTTTCACACAGCGGAGACGATTACTGTGGACCTTTCTGGATAAACCATAAAGTCAGAGGAAAGAAACCCGACAAGGCATATATAGCCGTATTCGTCTGTTTCGCCTCAAAAGCAGTACACCTGGAGTTCGTTAATGATTTGACAACAGCTGCTTTCATACGTGCTCTCAAGCGCTTTTTGGCTTGTCGAGAAAGGATCCACACCATATATTGTGACAACCCAACAAACTTCGTAGGAGGTTGCAATCAGTTAAAGGAACTCAATGAAGCAATCTTATCCAGAAAGGCTAAGGATGAGATCACTGAGAGCTGCAATAAATTTAAAATCAATTTCAGTTTCATTCCACCACGTACTTATGGGAGGCAGCAGTAGAATCAGCAAAAAACATTTTTTAAGGAAATGTGGAAACTGCATCACTCACGTTCGAAGAAATGAACACAGTGATTGCGGAAGTGGAAGCCATATTAAATTCGAGGCCACTGAAACCACATTCATCGGATCCTAACGATCTAAAGGCGATCACAACAGGAGATATTCTTATCGGTGAGCCTTTAGTAAGCCAAGTGCACTGTGAACACATTTGAAAAATCCAAAACTATATTTAAATAGGAGCAAATTTCAAGTTCTTTAACGTTACAATTTATTGTTGGACTTGGCAATCGCGGAAAGGCTTGGCAGCGTGTGTGTGGTTACAGCGAGACAAATTAACGAACTGATTGTAGCTCGCGACAGCCGCATTGTAAGTATAAGAGTTCAATACACTACTGGACAATTCAATAATATCGTTTATTTAAGCTTATCCTAACAATTCAATATTTTCCTTAATCTAACTTATGTTTATGATCCAACATTCCGGCCACCTTCAAATCCTTGGTAGCCTTGTCGTGAGCGCTTCTCCAGTGTCCAATGGAGTCAGCGACCTTGGGTCGAGAATGTCCACTACGTCGGTCAGGTGCCGTCGAAAATCGCCCTCTGTGAGCGACGCGTTGCTGATCTACAGCATGAACAGGTTCCTCACGAACATGTGTCGTCTTCTCCAAGAATCGCCGGACTAGTGTGCCACGTCGAGCAAATAAGTTTTTTACTGTGAGATTTAGTGGATTGTGCTGTAAATTCAATGTGAATAGCCTTTGATGCAAAACACAAGAGCACCGCAATATACACTTTTGGCGGTGCTCGTCCTCTTATTTTTATCAACACATTGGTGGGACCATACAAATCTATACCTACATGAATCGAAGAAATTCGTCTTACATAATCGTCCGACTTTTGAATACAAATAGTCAGCGAGTGCAAACTTGCCAAGCTATCTAAGAAAACGAGTACAGAGTATTCTTTTAACCATTGAGGCCAATGTTTCTGAACGCCACACCCTTTTGACGACAAATCGGCTGGATTTTATGATGTCGTTCCATGTCTCCAAGATACATTTTTGGCCATCTCTTTGATGCCTTCATCTGATTGGCTACAAATGTTGCTAGTAGTTAAGGGGAAGTTTTTACACAATGAAGTGCGGCTTCTGAAACATTCCAGAAAATCGCACTCTCGATTCGACATCGGTCGTATATTTGGGCTAAAATATACGCGAAAGTTTCGAACAACGTTTTTCGCTTGGTGGGACTTAATTAGGCGAAGCTACCAACCAAGTGATTCCAAAACGTATCCAATCTTGGTGTCCATTTTATGCCAAGCGTTCTTGTCGAATCGGCATCATTGGAAATCCAAAGTTTCTCATTTCCGCCTTCTTCTAAATACTTTAGAATGGTTTGACAACTATTTTGCCAGTTGAAATTCGCCCGTTTTGATATCTGTCGTGAGTGCAGGTCGGCTCAGACAGAACCTAGAAAATGCACAAATTAGATTCCTCTGACTAGCAGGGCCCACCACTACTACTCGACGTTTGGTGGAATTGCTATCAGGCCTGAGGACCCACTGGTGTGAAAGTGTGTAATGTGGTCCTGGTGAAACTTCTATACCTATGAACATACTTTGCAGCACATGTGTGTATACAAACATAAGGTGCAGCTCAACTGAATAGCTTTGAAAAAATCTGCTTACATTATTGCTTCTATGTTTTTTGTTACAGCGAATATCTTCTAAATCATTCATTTTTTTTAATCTTTGATTCTATGATCAGAGCATGCTTTAAAAAAGTTACGGAAACTGAAACGGTTAAACCAGAATTCGCGTAATTAGCGGAATTCTGCGAAATTGTTGTACAATTTTTGGCTCATCTGAATAGGTTTGAGAGGTTTATTTTTTTTAAATTGTGACTGACTGCGTCATTTTAAAATTAAAGCATTTTTTTTTTTTAATGCAAAATGGGTGGTGGTGACAACTTTCCTCGTAATGAAGATACGTATTTGAAAAATATAAAAGGTGGAGAAAAATATGCAACAACGGCATCTGACCAGCGTCTTATCCTGCGAAATCTTCGCAACTGTCCGACGGTAAAATCGTTAAGAATTGCGGTGTAAAAGCCAGTTTGGCAAATGTTGAACGAGTAATCAAGGTTGCCAAACATCTTAAAATTTCAATCTCTCCCAGTATGGCTGTAACTATTATTTTCATGACATACGAAAGCAGGACGTGTAAGGTGTGGGCAGCCCTATCCTTTTATGGAACTTGTAAGCTGCAGTTCGTTACGTCGAAGAAGAAAGCAAATTTATACAAAACTGTGCTCCAAAAGCATTTTCTGCAGTTTTCAGACATCTTTAATCGTATTCAATAGACATTCCAGCATGACAACGCTCCAATCCATACGGCCAGGATTGTAAAGCAATGGATTCAGGATCGAAATGTGCCATTGCTCGACTGGCCACCATACTCACCCGACTTATTTGAAAACATCTGCGGACTTTTGTCCAACAGAGTAGTCTTACGATTATTTGCATTTAAATGCTACAAATGTATGTATATGTGCACATATATAATAAGATATTTTATGTGTTGTGACGCCCCATAATAAGGCGCACAACTCGTTGGTGGTACTGGCCGAAAACTGCCAGTACCTACGTTTGCACATTAAAACGGGCACCGTCCCATTACTGCCAGCCGCCAGTGTACGGCGAGAGGAGAAGAGAGAAGTAAGCAGCACAAGACAGCGTGTTGGCTTACTCTAACTACAGCGCGATCAACAGCAGCAGAGCCAATACATACGCAGTGCGCGGACAACAGCGCTGGATCACAAGAGAAGAGAGACGACACATGCGCAGTGGAATGCAGAGAGCGACGTCGGGGAGAGCAGCACAGCATTGGTCACAACGCACGCACACACGCAACGAAATCGACGATGCATAGCAACGAAGCTGGCTGCTAGCCACAGAACATTCTGGAAGCGTGCCTAAGCGCTGCCGACAGCGCCGAAAATGCGACGAGCAGCAGCGGCAGAGAAGAGAGAGAAGCAGCGCTGCCGGCCTGACCTACATTAAGTCAATGGCTGGATATACGCTGCCGATGCTGACAACGCCGACGTCGACGCAGGCAGAGAACAATTAGGCGACGTTTTTTGCATGTTAGCAGAATTTTGGCACGAGTCAGTTGATCTTCAGCCGGCAAAAGAACAAGTGCGAAAACGACAAAGCAAAGTGCTAGGCCACGCGGCGGGAAAAACACACACACGTTTGGATATACATAAAGGGATTACTACACAAGAAGACACAGGAACGACATTGGACACGGAGACGACACCAACGATCAGGAACAACCAGAGGAACGGCATTGGACACAGAGACGACACCAACAACAACACGCGGAACGATACTCATTGCCAACGAGGTGAGCCACGAGAGTCCCTTAAGATAAGGTTTTGTGTGTGGTTAGGAACAACATGCTGATTAATAAATAGAAGAACTGAAAACAAGTAGATAGCCAAATAAATACAACAATAAAACACACGTGTGACAAAGAAAGTAAAAGAATAAAAAAATCTAAATAAAATCTTATTTTGTAAAAGCAAAGTGAAACAACACTACGACATGTGCATATTCTTTTCTAGGAGTTAGTGCAACAGTGCCAGTGTACAACAGAGTGACCACCGTCCGCTATTGTGGCTTCGACCGATTAGCTGACGTGTGGATCCACACCGATATCGTAGGTGTTTCGTATCCGTGGCCGTAGCGTCTGCTGGCCGCTGAGACGGAACGCATCGATAGTGACCGCGGTGCAAATCGTTGCTGCGCCTATCTACAGGATCTACCGACCCACCAATTGCTATTGTGGCTTCGACCGATTAGCTGTTGGGGGGTTCGCGTCGATATCGGGTGTGCTCCGTTCCTGCAACCGTAGCGTCTGCTGGTTGTCGAATCGGAATACATTTGAGCCTGTACAGGCAAAGTCTTGCGAGGGTTCCCCCCCCACGGGTCCGCCGGGCCCGCCAGTTGCTATTTTGGCTATCGGCCGTTTAGCAGTTGTTGGTCCCGGGCCGGCCAAGGGTGTCGTAGCGTCTGCTGGCTGTGGAAGTGGAGTACATCTGACCACACGACACCGGGTTCGGACAGTTTCGGCCGACACGACAACACCTACAGTAGCTGCGGCTGAGTAGTTGTTGTACGAGTCAGCGCCGACACAGAGGGTGTCCCGCTTTCCTAGGCCGTAGCGTCTGCTGGCCACAGAAAGCGGAATGCTCAGATCAGTCCGACGCGGAGTCGCATCCCAACGTTCATGTGCATTGCTAGGAAATTTCTGAGTTTTGTCCAAGAAAGCATCGAAAGCCCCTTTTCTTTTGCGCCCTATTGTTCTCTACTAGTGTTTCTTTGCACAAATATAAATTTTTTGTGAAAGACAGCCCTGGCCGGACTGAGACATACCCCGGCCTAAGATTTGAGTCGTTACAGATGGCCGAGCAGGGACGCTAGTAGAAGAGTTGTAGGTTTCATTTTATGACTTAAAACGCCATTAGAGCAAGAGATTTGGTTAACGCGGAGGGTACAATCGAATCAAAGGTACGCATACACATACGCAGAGGGTACAGGCAAATCAAAGGTACACATACACATATAATTTTCATTATTTTCTAACCACGCGGGCTCGTTCTGAATTTTTGCCTTGTATTTTTTCTCTTAACCACACCATAACCTATTTTTTTGAGATTTTTCGTGGGCACCGAGGGGGGAAATATAGCAAAGAACGAGCATTTCGCCGGGAAACGAGGCGAAGACACCCGAAGCTTTGTGTCGGGCCTAGGCATGCTATAAAAGCAGAGCAAACAAGCAGCGGAGCAACAGTCGTCAACGAGCTACTTAAGGAGTAACATCGATCAACAAGGAATAAAGAAAATAATCAACAGTCGTCAACGATCCACACAGGGAGTCACACCATCAACAGTTATCAACTATTAATTCAAGGAAAATTTAAAAATCAACAGTCGGCAACGATCAGGATCAACAGTCGTCAAGGAGCACTTCAAGGAACATTAGCAACGTTTACAATCATCAGGATCAACCAACGCAGGAGCATCGCTTCTCAAGGAACATCAGGCAGGATTCACTGGAATAGTTCTTGCGCTTTTGGGTCAACAAAGGACAACGTGGGATTACAGTCGTCATTTTTGGGATTATTTCTTGCAACCGTATACCTGCCGCGTTGGAGCATTCATCGTTGGGAGTTATTACAAGCCAGTAGTGAAGGATTACAACATGGGAGTACAATGGATTTCATATCGTCGCAAGAATGAGCTGCAAGCTATTCTTAAAGAGTTTGGCCAGGATACTGAAGGCATAGTGGAGGAGCTACGAAGCCGCCTCTCGTCCTTCGCAAGCCAACTGGAGTTGCCAAAGGATGTCACGCAAAGGCTAGCAGAGCTGGAGCTCACGCTCGGAGTGGCTCCCACACCAGAGGGTAAGCCTCGTTCACGGTGTGCGTCCCCAGCTCCAGGAGACTTGGTACCCGGCACGAGCCAAGCAACTGCCAGCATCGTCCAGGAGCACTCGCATCAGCCAACACTTCGGATTCCAGTCACTACAAGGAGCACCGGCGAGCCAACCAGCATGCGGATCCGCGACGACCACTTGCGCAGCACCGGTCCACAAAACGAGCGCATTTTACAACTCGGCTTTGTGGATCGACTGCGGAAGTGGGGCGTCTTCTTCGACGGGGGTACAGCAGATCCATTGCGGTTCATCGAGCACTTGGAGGACATGATCGCCATATACCAGATCGACACCCAGCAGCATTTGATGCCAGTTATCGCCGGCCTCTTAACAGGGTCAGCCGCCGACTGGTTCAGGGTCACCAAGATGCACGAAGGAACTTGGCGGGAGTTCCGGAGGGACTTCTTGGCATTTTTCTTGCCGTCCCGATACTTCCAAAAGTTGGAAGATGAAATCAGAGATAGGATGCAGCGGGTTGGTGAGCCTTTTACTTCTTACCTTCTCAGCTTGCGAGTCATTATGCGGAGGGCCGCATACACGGAGGACCAGGAGTTGAGCAGAATCTATGAGAATCTGTTACCGGAATATCAACTATACACTAGAAGACTAGAATTCGCCACACTGGCCCAACTGACGAGATTGATAACAGCGTATGAGGAGGTCAAGGCGCGAGAAGTCGCGCGCTCCAGAAGCGGAGCCGAGCAACGTCCTCAGGAACGGGCAGTACGCCCTAGCACCAACGCGGAAATAAGTAATCAACGGGTCCAAGAGACAGAGGGTACCATCGACATTCGGCGCGCTTGCCGGAACTGTGGACAACAGGGGCACTTCAGCCGGGAGTGCCAAAACGTACGAGTAAATTTCTGCTGGGACTGTGGTCGACGCGGAACTCGAACAGTGGACTGCTGCCGAAACCAAGCCTCGGGAAACGGGGTGCGCTCCCCGCCGCCAGGCGAACGGCCGGAGACAGCGCCACCGACTCGTCACTAGGAACAGCATTGAGGTTTGAGAGAGGACGCATCGTAGCTACAGTTCGGCTCGAAGACCAGGCCCAGGTAGCTACGATCGACACAGGAGCGACCAGGAGCTTCGTTAGTGCCAGAGTGGCACAAAGAATTGGTACACCAGAGAACAGGCGCACTGTCAGGAGCAGGATCCGATTGGCAGACGGCTCCAGGAGGGAAGTAACGCAAGCACTGATGGTACGTGTCCAACTGGGACAGCGGAAACTCAGCCTACAGATGCTCGTGTTACCAACAATCATCGATGAGGTTATCCTAGGAATGGATTTCCTTTGCGGCGCAGAGATGAACATAGAGTGCGGGCAGCTACAGCTGCGGTTACCACCGAAGATGACAGCGATGACCACTCTTGGAGCCCAAAGCTTGAAGACCAGTCCCGAGGCCAACGATAGGCAAAGACATCCTGTATTGCCTGGGATCTGCGAGGCCGCCAGGAGAAACAATCCTTTCAGGAAACCACCGCAGACGACTACGGAGGGAAACTACAGCGAAAGAATCAGTTTGGGAACAATAACTGGAGACCAGGTGCCGGATGAGGAACGCGGATGGGTTGAAGACTTCTTACAGGGTGAGCTAGCTAAGTTTCACGAGGTCACAGGAGTCACCCACATCGCGGAGCATCGTATCGTGCTTAAGGACAACCGTCCCATTAAACAGCGATACTACCCCAAAAATCCGGCAATGCAGAAAATTATCAACGACCAGGTGGATGAGCTACTCCGGGATGGACGGATCGAGCCCTCACGGAGCCCACATAGTGCACCCATCGTCCTGGTAGGAAAGAAGACAGGAGACGTGAGAATGTGCATTGACTACAGGCAATTAAACGCTCAGTCCATTCCCGACGCATACCCCCTCCCGAGGATTAACCAGATCTTGGCAAAACTACGGAACGCAAAGTATATATCGACGTTGGAACTCAAGAACGGGTATGGGCAAATACCCATAGCCAAAGACAGCAGGGAATGCACGGCGTTTACAGTCCCGGGCCGGGGCCTGTATCACTGGAAAGTGATGCCGTTTGGACTACACTCTGCGCCCGCTACATTTCAGCGAGCTTTAGATGGAGTCATCGGATCTGACATGGAACCGTATGCGTTCGCCTACTTAGACGACATTATCGTCATTGGATCTACATTGGAGCAGCATGCTAAGAACCTGCGAGAAGTCTTCCAACGGTTGCGCAACGCAAAGCTGAGGCTCAACATGGAAAAATGCTGTTTCTTCCAGAAAAGTCTGGTCTATCTGGGCCATGTCGTCAGTGAAGCCGGAATCCATACGGATTGGGAATGTTTATAGTTGGGGAATAGTTTTTGATGTAGAATTCGACGTCTAGGCTGCTATGTACTCTTGTTATGTAGGCATACTCAGTATGAATATTTCACTTCCCTCTCCTTAAGAGGCGAGCTTATGAGTCATGGTGAAACTGATGGGTAGAATTTAAGTAGTGCCATCTCGAAAGTTGATTCTTCTTGTTGCTCGTGTTTTTCTTGTTGTACTTGTTGTTGTAGCGTTTCGTTATTGGGTTCGTGAATTTGTTTTTTATATTTTTTCTGGATTAATATTATGCGATTGCAAGTTACATATTTTAAGTATAGGAATTGATTATGAATATAATGATTATAATTGTATGTGTAAGGGCATTATTCTGTGATACTATTTTTACAATATCATCCTGTTTTATGGGTTTGTCTTTAATAATTTCTATTGGTGGATACAATGGTGTAAGATCCACTTCTGGTTGTAAGTAATTGTCGCTACATTCTCAGGCCGGGGTATGTCTCAGTCCGGCCAGGGCTAACTACAGAAAATTTATTACGTTGAGACGTCTGGTGAAAAGACGCAGTGGCGCGATGATGGACTGGCCACTGATGATTGGTGAAGTGGACGAGAGTTTTTGGGTTCAATGGGGCTCGTGCGTCGGAAACAACAACCGAGTATCGGCTACGGTTGATGGCTCCGGATTCGCGGTGTTCGGGATTTCAGTTCAGTAGGTGGAGTACAGGTTACCACTACTGAACCTCAAACTCGTGCTTTCACGGGATAGAAATGCCAACGATGAATCACGACTTCTACGCGATGGACACGTGTATCAAACGTTGCTTTTGCACAGGCACGTGGACGACTGCTGCTGTAGGCGGCGCAATGCATACGATGATTCACGACTTCTATGCGATAGGAGAGTACAGGCTGCTCCTATCGAGTAGTAGACACGTGTATCAAACGTTGCTTTTGCACAGGCACGTATACGACTGCTGCTGTAGGCGGCGCAATGCATACGATACGCGATAGGAGAGTACAGGCTGCTCTTATTGCGTAGAAGTCCGGATCCCTAACACAAGCACACACCACCACGAGAGGCTACCAGATTGCGGTCATGGCAGTCGCCGGCGTGGAGTCACTCACGTATGCACTGCACGGAACACCCTGTTTACTGTTGCGCGTCACTGGTTGTTTTATTTAATTAATTTGCTTGTCGTCGTTAGTTCATTTATTTACTTAATATATATCTATTTATTTATATGTACAAATACTACGAAGGGTCTATCCGCACACGTATAGTTTTAATTTTATTGGTGTTAATCTTTTATTAGCTCACCACGCGGACTCTTATTAGATTCGCTGTTCCAAGTTGTTGTTGTTGTTTCCTGATCGTGGGGGGGCCTTCGTTGTCCTTGTCTTTCTGTAGTCCTGTAAATCCTTTGCGTATCCCGATGTCTCCTTTTGTATTCGCCTGTAGTTTTTCCACGTGTGTTCCACTTGTCTTTTTGCGACTTTGTCACTGTGCTTCGATGCATCCACTCGTTCGCAAGCCCGTTGAAAAACTCCAGTGCCAATTAATTTGAGCGTCGATTGCCCAAAATTGTCCTCTGCCGACGTCGCTCTTTTCGCTGCTCTGCCCTTGACACACATATTTTGTGCACAGATGCAGCGGTGCTTTTCCCGGCGTTGATCGCATTTGCCTACAATTCGATGCTAGGCAGCGCTGTTGACGCCTCTGCTCATCTTTGTCGCGTGCCAAACTCATAAGTCGACGCAGGCGGCCGCTTGCCGTCTCTTGTTCTCTGCCGCTATCGCCTCTGCTGCACTGCTCTGACGTAGCGGCTTGCGCTGTGTGCCTGTAATCCGTTTTCGTTGCTGTGACGTCAGCCATGCACATGTATGTGTGCGCTGTGCAGTGGCCGAAAACGGCCAGTGCGCTAAAATTATTATGCGCTCATTTATGGGGCGTCACAATTGATTGATATCAATTATTTTATTACCTTAAATATTTAGATTGACATTACTTTTCTGATAATTTTTTGTTACTGTTGTATTAGAAAAGTTCCATGTTACACTAGTGTTAGGCTCAATGTATTTAATGTATTTAATTATTTTGAATTTATGCGCTCAAAGTTACATATTGGTTTAGAGTGTAATAATATTTTCGTAATGCATTCATCAATAATTGTTTTTTTTCTCTATTATAAGTTTTATTGTCTTTTTCAAAATAAGATGTGATACCAGGGTAGTCGAGTTGATAGCCATCGTGGCCGGGATATAGAATGATTTTAATGGTGTTAGTAAATTGAAAGTCGATTGGGATTTGGGATACAATTAGTATGATATTGTCTTGGTAATTAATCCTAGTGGATGTTTTAATTAAAAGAATGTTTCGGATATTAACACTGAAGTCTGGCATAGATAAGTAATTTGGGATTGAAAAGACCTAATCTGGACAATTGCATGCCCATTTCAATGTCTTCTACATATTCTATAAATTATAATAATTGGTAAGTAAATGTGTGTTGCAGTGTCCGTTTGTTTTGTTGATCTTTAAATTTTTGCATTTCGCTATTTATTATGTTTATTATATCGTTTATGTCTTTAGTTTGAACAATGTTTAAAGATAAGTTTTCAATATTTTTCTGCCATTATCGTCGAATGTGTTTTCAATGTTTTAGTTTAGAGTATAAATAATTGATTTGTGATGAAATTTTAAAGTTAGAAATGGTTCTACGAAAATATTCATTTGTTTTTATTATATTAGTTACGTTAACATCTAATACGGCGCGTGCCTCAAACTGCTTCTGGCCGTTGCCGACTCGGACGAGGGCCGTGCGCATCACCATCGTAGCCCGATGCTGGAGTAATGAGGTCAACGGCAGGAGGGGGAGACCGTCGCACGGCGTTGCCTCTCGGTACGGATGGTCGGTAGCGGGTGACAGAATTTAGCAGTCGTGTCGACATATCGTTGATATGGATCAACGTATGATGATTCTTCCCGCAGATTCGACAGCTGTCACTGCTGCGACATGTGCCAGACGAATGTTCGTGGGCCAAGCAGTTGGGGCAATACTTATTGACCAGCACTGCCCGCAGTCTTTTCTCCGCACGTAGATTGAGAAATCGCCGACACTGGCGGAGCGCGTGAACTCCCCGGCATACCCGACAACGGTATGAGTCAACTCCTCGCCGACTGGTCCGCTCTGCATGTTGGGGCCGTGGTTGCTTTGGAGCCATCTCGGTGTTACTGTCGGTCAAACTAGAAGGAGACGGTCAATTATTATTATTATTATTATTATTATTATTCTTTCTCGTCAAGATAGAACAATACTGCAGAACGAGACCCACAAACATAGGAAGGGATTGCTGTGCTACTTAGGAGAGGTAGTTCCGGGATCGCTGAGGAGTAGAATCAGCTTCGCCACAGTACGTTTAATGATGCCACGCGAAGTTCGTACATCATCAATGCGCACTAGACCTTCGGAGCCCGGATATATAGATCATCTTTTTGAAGATTGCGGTTCGGGTGCTGCCATTTGTTTCGCTTATGTAGCTCCTTCAAGTATTCGTCCTTCCACCGACGACAGAATTGATGATGTAAGGCCTTAATGCGCTGCCATCGGTTGATTAGGGACATTGGTTATTCATGAATCTCAGGCTCACCTATGGACAGAAGGGGCCTCCAGTGAGGAAATGAGCTGGGCTTAACGCAAGCAAATCAGTCGACTCCTCGGACATAGGCGAAATAGGTCTAGAGTTCAAGCATGCCTCCACTTTACACAATAAAGTTGAAAGTTCCTTAAAGGTGTACTTAACTCTGGAGGTGGACTTGTAAAAGAGAGCCTTGAAGCTTTTGACTCCCGCCTCCCACAAACCGCACATGTGAGGGGCACTAGGTGGAATGAATTCCCATGAGAGAATCTGAGATCCGTGAGTCCGCGTGACGGATTGTTTGGTGGCCTCCAAGAAGTCCTTGTCTAAACACGTAGACGCCCCGACGAAGGTTTTCCCATTGTCGGAATAAATGCGTTGGGGACACCGACGTCTCACGACAAAGCGGTATTTCTCGGTCGTGAGGTCAGAGGTAGCTTCCAGATGGATGGCCTTGGTGGTGAAACACACAAAGACACAGACGTAACCCTTTCGAATGGTCCTGCGAAATCGTATGCGTGAAGGATCGGGAGAAGGTTACGCGATCACGTGGAAGATGTCCCATTAATTGCGAGTAAAGCTGGCGCTTATACAGAATGCACCGCTTGCATGCGTGAGACTGAGCTTTTATAAAGTTTTTGACCTGAGGAATCCAGAATTTAGAGAGGAGTACTCGGAGCATAAGTTGATTGCCTCGCAATTAAAAGTCTCTCTGCGGCGACTAGATCTTCCCGTTGAAGATTCGGGGTCGGGTAGGAGTGTATTTTTTGGCAAACGAAGCGCTGGACATAAGCGACCACTCGTAAGGCATTGCCAAAGTCGGAAAATCGGTGTGTCATCCCAAATTTGCTTCATAAAGACTTTGGCACGGATGACGAAGGGGGCTAACCAACCGGCTGGGTCGAAAAGCTTAGCGATCTGAGACAAGACTATTCGTTTAATAATTGTTTACTTAGCCAATTACTATATTGACAATTTACTCTTAAATCGTATACTGTCAGTTGAAAACCTTGGTGTTCTTTTTTAAAATAAATTAAGTTTCACACATCATATTTCCTCAATTGTTAATAAAGCTATGGGCACTCTTGGATTTATTAAACGCTGGTCTAAAGTATTTAATGATCCCTTCGTCATTAAACTTCTGTACACATCCCTTGTCCGCCCCATTCTTGAATATTGTTCATGTGTCTGGTCTCCTCAAAATGCTCATACTCAAGATTTAATTGAGTCAGTGCAGAAGCAGTTTTTACTTTTTGCACTTAGTCTTAATTGGGACCCTAATCTTGGCCTTCCTTCCTACACCAACAGGCTCTTACTGCTTAGTCTTCCGTCCCTTCTTAATCGTAGGAGAGTTCTTGGTGTTATTTTCCTTCACAATATAACGAATACTATAGAATTATTGATACTTCTCTTTCTCTTTCCCATCTTAAAGCTTCACTTTACAGCCAACTCCGTTAAATCTATGATCTTTAGGGGCAGTATGTTTGGCATTTTAGCCATTCACGCGTTCCTTTAAATCATAAATCTTTCGTGATTGTTTTGGCATACATTTGCATTGATCTGGTTACGTTTTTCTGGGTTTTCCCAATCCTGGCAACAAATGTTGGATCAACTTCTTTACTTCTTTCCCAGATTAACGATTAACTATTAATAATTTAATTAACTAAATTCTTTTAATATTTTCAGTTAAATATATTTTTATTATATCTTTTATAGTCATAAATAGTAATTTTTTATTATAAATATAACTTTATATTTTGGTTATACTCGCGACTGCATTTAGTCTGCGTTAATAAATAAATAAATAAAACAATAATTATATAGTTTATATAATTTACCTGGTTAATAAATGTGAAAAAAAAATAATTAGATTTTTTCGAGCGAACGAAAGAGTATTGTTTGAAATCATCTGCAGCGGAGAGCAAAAAATTTCGTGTCAAAATCGGAACAAGTACCAATGAATGATTAAACACCGATCAAGTGAACAACCCTCTTGACCACAAATCAAATGGATTTGATAAAATCCCTAATCCCTAATTGTGAAGGGGAAGATTCTCGGTCATGAACTCAAATGTACATCATGGACTTCCAAATTCATGGAAAGTAGATGTCTCTTGGCAATTTGGGACGATTCCAGTACTTTGGGATCAGTCATGACACTCAAATTGAAACCAAATTGTCCAGTCGCCAATTTACGAACGCTGACTCGACAACTTTGTTTGCAAACGATGTGCTTTGCAGAATAATTAGCCGAAACACTTGTCTCTGGGACAGCTTTAACCTCACAGTGTCGATCTACACTGTCTTCAAATCGAACATCTCTATGTCGCATCACTGAGCAGCATACTGGGCTTTGAGTATGCATTTTCTTGCACCGCCCTGATGCCACCCAACCAAACAACGTACTTTGTAGTAATGGACCACCCTTCGCCAATCGAATTTGTCCATTACACAGCATTTCAAAAAAGAGTCGTCTCCCAGAAGCATATTTATCTGCTGGGGTTTGTGGAACTCAGGATCAGCCAGTTCGACATTTGCTGGCATCTTCCACCTATTGATGGGAAGATCACCATATGGCTGCCTGCTACAAATTGATTTGAGCACCCAAAACTTGTCGCTGAACTGATGTCTCGATACACGAGACGAAACTATTGTCGCACCTTTGGTTTTTGCAGTCAAACTCGACTGTCCAACTGACTTTACAGTTAAGTTTTTTGCTTTGAAGGCGCAAGGCTTGTGCGATATCTTCCGTCATAAAATTAACTTGAGCCTGATTCTAACAAGACTTTAGCATTTCGATTCTGACCGAATCGGTCTCGAACTATTACAACTGCCGTTGCAAGAATTACCTGATCGGTTTCGCTAGCAACATGATCAACATGGGCAGGATGAGCAGAAGCTTCTGATGTTTCAAAGGCTGCGTACTTATGCAGGAGAGTATTGTGTGGGCGAGAACACTTTGACGCGGTGCAATTGGAGACTCTGTGTCCCGAATGTAAACAATTTATACACAGTTGACTGGACTTCAGGAAATTAAATCTGTCGACAACTGGTAGTGCTGCGAACCCTTGACAATTTTCAATCATATGGTTTTCACCGTAAAATTGGCTTGTGGGTTCAACTTCTATCTCAACATTTGTACACGCAAACGACGATTTTTTAGCGTGTTTCATTTCAAATGTTTGCTTCACCCTAGACTTCGAACTTTCTTCGGCAGACAAATGCTGATATCGTCTGTTCAAAGCCAAAACAGAGTCAGCCCAATTCGGCAATGTGTTACAATCAAGTTGTCCCTCATATTTCGACTTTGTGTAAGGTTCTACCTTCGACATGACTATATGAATCAAGATTGCATTTGCAAAATCTTATTCATCTCCAACGGACATTAACGACGAAAATATTGCCGATACCGAGTCAACCATTGTTCGAATTCCAATGACCTATTGCTTAGACATCGGCTCAATGTCGAACAACTGGGCGAGAGTGCCAAAAAAGATCATCTGATAAGCACGACAACAAATGATTGAACTTTTCAATATTTGACAGCGAGCGATCAGTCTACTAAACTATTGAACAGACCGATAATTACCGCTGAATTTGGGCAACTTTAATTTGGGCAAGTGAGAATGGTGAGAAAGCTGAGGTACGTTCTCTGCTGCTTGATGTGCACTTAGGGCTGACATGTATGATGACCGTACCAAAATACATGTTTCCTCAAGCATTGCACGGCTAGTATTGTCAGGATTGATTTTATCGATCTCTGACTGCAGATCCATAGCTTTGGAAATGTACGAATTTAGTATATATAGCCGGCACTGAATCTCAAATTTACTTCTAGTCACCATTTTATTAATGAGTGGACTCCTTTGGCGCTCTATGTCGCTATGTCGATTAAAGATAATCAGTTGATTAACAACAGTTGGCGATCAATATTATTTAAGATGTAAGATGTAGAATACTGAAGATAATCAGCTGGCTAAATAACATTCTCGAATAATAGAAATAACAGCAATTAAAAAAAAAAAGAATGCTACAGTCGCCACGCGACTTTAGGATACCCGTTACTCAATGTTCGACCGATTGTGTCATACAATGTGTATGAAACTTGGTCAGTACATTTATGTTATTGATAAATTTATTCTGTATCAGTTTCATTAAGATAGCTTGCTAAATACAGAAAATTTTCATTTAAATTCATATTAAATGCAAATTTTTGACTGATTGTCCCTATGGGAGCTATACGATATAGTAGTCCGATTTGGATGAAACTTGGTCAGAACATTTATGTTATTGATAAATTTATTCTGTGTCAGTTTCATTAAGATATCTTAGTCAACGCAACATTTTTGCATATAATTTATATTTGGAGCGAATTTTTGACCGATCAGTCCTATGGGTATCGTCAAATCGGTCAAAAAAAAATAGTTGTTCGATTCCAATCAAACTTGGATAGCATAGCTAACAAAAAAGTTTTCTATACTAAAACATTCAACTTTTATCTGTACATTTTCCTTTATATGAAGATAGAACGCCCTAAGTGGGCGTGTCAAAAAACAAAAACAAACTCTTACTGCTTGGGTATTGTACCTTTCATTTGCGACACCTTTCACCTTTCTAGCTCTTATAGTCTCTGAGATCCTTTTGTTCATACAGACGGATGGACGGACGGACGGACGGACAGACGGTCTTGGCTATATCGACTCGGCTCGCTTGATGCTGATCAAGAATATATATACTTTATGGGGTCTGCCACGCCTCCGTCTGCCTGTTACGCACATCTCGCTTCTGACAAACTTAATAGACCCCTAAACTCTTTTTTAAAGAGTACGGGGCCTAAAAAGAACAAAGGTCAAAAACCACCACCAAACTTATGTCGATCTAGGCGAATAGCGAATGTTGATATGTATATATAAATGTGTTTATTTGCACCAATTATTAAGTGTTTATGTACATTTATTTATTTAATTCGATTTGTGTGTTTTGCGTCAAATAGCCTTTCAATAAATCACTTAGTATGTATCATCAGTGCCGAAACGCAATGTCTTTAATGTGCAGCAAATGGTACCTGCAGCAGTACCTGCAACGTAAAATCGGCCTGGAGAGTTGGCCCGGTATACAATGCGTCGTTCAGACTGATACCTCTAGTGGAAGGGCTTGAGGCGTTGAAGACGACACGCTGGAAGGTCGAAGTGGTGGCAGTCAGAGGGTGGAGTTACCCGAATGTGGCCCAATTTGACGTAGTCCTGGAGCACCTCATCATATTGGGCCTTTCAAGAAGGATACTACAGGGGTCGCGCTCCATTCCCCTGGAATTGAGCTAAAGCGATGGGTCTGGAGTGGCCCAAATCGACACCGTTCGGATCTTTAAAGGGTAGGGATACAACATAGCGACCATCCTTCCTTCGCCTGGTAGTTTCTCAGAAAATCTGCTCACAGATCACATCTGCTTCCTTTTCCGGCATTGCTGGAAGATCTTCCACCTCCCAAAACTGTGTGAGAAGTTCATCAAGTTTTGTCTCTGGCGCGACGCCCGTTTGAGCCGAGAATGCTTTGAGCGGCCCTGGATATTTGAAGAGGATGGGCGCGCATAACACCCACCCGAAAATGGTTTCAAGGCCGACGAAATCGCCACCAACATTCATTTTGATTCTTCCCCCAAGGATATGAGGGAAAAGGCCCACCCCAATCATCATTCCAATTTGGGCAGGCTTGTAGTGCGAATCAGCCAGCGGGCGATCTAAGCACTCGTAGCGGACCACGTTCGAGAAGTAGGAACCTGTGGAGTTTCAATTTAGTTAATTTTCTTTCGTTTTTTAAATTGTGTTTTATAATAATGTGTTGTTCTATTTTTGTTAGTAATTTGGCAATGATCAGGATCTGTTTGTGTGACATTTTGGTTGGCTTTGAATGGGTTTTCTAATTTTCCTTTTTGTAATGGTCCCTTTCGATATCTAGTATCGACTTCGTATTCATGTCGGCCACTGTTTGTTTTGTTTATCGTCTTTTCTTTTCTGACTTGTGTATCTAGAATTGGTTGTCCGCCGTATGAGAATATGTGTGCGGGAATTTGACCAGTGGTGTCATGTTTGGTTTTATGGTTGTAAATATAAAGGATAGTTTCTATTTTACTGAGCTTGTTTTCTTCGTCATTTAATGTATTTATGATTCTGATTTTTCCGATAGTAGTTTTATGTCTGCTACGCCTGTTTTTAATTGTATTTTTACTCCTTTGAGTGCTAAGTTGGTGAATGCGCCATCTCGGTCTGTTTTTAATAGTATTGGTTTACCTAACTGATTAAATATGCGCATTAACGCGTTTCTGCATTCAATCCAATCTTGTGTTTTGATTTGTTCGAGAGTAGAAAATTTTGAATAAATATCAATACAACTTAGATAATGTTTTCATTCTGAAGAATAAATGTCTATTACAAATTTATCGCGACAATGCTGTGGTTTGGGAGTAATTTTCATTGGCATGTCAGTATTTCTGTGTTCGGTTTTTGCTAAATTGCAGATGTGACATTCGTTTATGTTTTGTGTTAACAACAGGCTGTTAGGAAAATAATAAGTTTCACCGAAAAGTTAATTTGTTTTCTGAATTCCTGGATGAAGAAGTTTTTCATGGGTTTTAATAATGAGTTCTTTAAATTCGGCGTATGAATTTATATTTTTTAGCTGGGTAAGGCTTCGAAGAATTTTAGTATGACTAGTATTGATAATTTCTTTGTGTGCGTATTGAATTGAAATTTATTTCAAAATCGACATCACTATCAATAAACAGCTTACTAGACTTGGTGCAAAAGTGATCAACTAAATATTGTTTGGCTTTTTATACCCTTGCAGAGGGTATATTGTTTTTGTCACGATGTTTGTAACGCATTGAAGGAGACGTTTCCGACCCCATAAAGTATATATATTCTTGATCAGCATCAACAGCCGAGTCGATATAGCCATGTCCGTCTGTCCGTCTGTCTATCTGTCTGTCTGTCCGTCTGTTTCTATGCGAACTAGTCTCTCAGTTTTAAAGCTATCTTGATGAAAGTTGGCACAGATGTGTATTCCCTTTGCACGCAGAGCATTTGTTAAAATCAGCCAGATCGGATCACTATATCATATAGCTCCCATAGGAACAATCGGTTGAAAATGCTTAGTATGAAAATTCTGTGTCTCTTGTACGATTTGAATCAAATTCGCTCCATATGCATTTGGCATAAAATCCTATGTATACACCAAATTTCATCTAGATCGGACTACTATATCATATAGCTGCCATAGGAACAATCGGTCATTGAAAAAAAATTAACGCAATGTGCATGACTGCAAGGGTATATAATCTTTGGCTAGCCGAAGATAACATTTTTTTCTTGTTTTATTGTCATGTTTTCCTTTTCTTTTATGTATTTAATGTTAAAATCATATTCCGATAATTTAACCCTCTATCTAGTTAGTTTTGAATTTGGCTCTTTCATTTTGTAGAGCCAACATAGTGGTTGATGGTCACTATTTATTTCAAAATGTAGTCCCAGTATATAATGTCAAAACGTTTTTGTTGCCCATACAATAGCTAAAATTTATTTTTCTATGGCACTGTAATTAGTTTTGTGTTCGTTTAAAGTTCTGCTAATGTAACCAAGTGGGTGTCATCTATAGTTAATACGAATTTAGTATTAAAATCTGATATTTTTAAGATAGGATCATTGGAGATGAGTTGTTTTAATTTTTCGAAAGCTTCAACGTATTCCGGATTTTGTATGTCAATTTTCGAATCTTTTTTTTAGGGCTGCTGTCATGGGTTTGGCTATGTCTGCGAAATTGGGTATGATTTTTCTATAATATCCGGTTAATCCAAGAAAGCCTTTAATTTTTTTGGCCTTTTTAGGAATAGGGTATTTTTGAATAGCGTTGATTTTCTCAGGGTTGAGCTTTATTCCTTCTGAAAAATCCAAAACTATTTTTAAATAAAACAAATTGTAAGTTCTTAAACGTTACAATTTATTGTTGGACTTAGCAATCGCGGAAAGGCTTGGCAGCGTGTGTGTGGTTAAAGCGAGACGAAAACGAACTAACCGCTGCTCGCGACAGTCGCATTGCCGACTACAAATTTGACTTACAGACTAGCTTAAGTATAAGAGTTCAATACACTACTGGACAATTCAATAATATCGTTAATTTAAGCTTATCCTAACAATTCATTATTTTCCTTACTCTAACTTATGTTTATGATTCAACATTCCGGCCACCTTGAAGGGATCGCCTTCAATCCCTTGGTACCCCGGGCGTGAGCGCTTCTCCAATGTCCACTGAAGCCGGCGGCCTTGGGTCGACGATGGCCACCACGTCGGTCGGATGCCAACGTAAGTCGCCCTCTGTGATCGACGAGCTCCTGATCTGCAGCATGACTAGTCCTCCGAAGAGAGGGGCGCTCGGAGGGATTAATCTCCAGTCCATATTTCGCTCCGCTGTGAACTGAAGGCTGCTCAGCTGCCGGAAAAGTGCATCCTGGTACTTCCTTCTCAGGTTTCTGACGAACATGTGTCGCCTTCTCACTGTAACTCTGGACTGGTGTGCCACGTCGAGCAAATATGTTTACTGTGAAAAATAGAGGTTCAGTGGATCTTGCTGTAAATTCAGTATGAACAGCCTTTGATGCAAAACACGCGAACACCGAAATATACACCTTTAAGGTGGTTAGTCCTCTTATTTTAGTCAATGAATTTGTGGTACCATACAAATCCTCACATAAGGGAATCACAGAGATTCGTCTACCTAAATCGTCTGACTTATCAATCAGCGATTGCAAAAATGAATGCCCAATGTCAGCCTTTTTTGGCTTAACAAGTTTCCTGCTGAGCTCTGCTCGCTGAGTTAGTTGCAGCAGAATCAGAAACGCGAATCTTAATTTTGTATTCTCGATACAATAGCTTTCGATCTGAATCGATACATATAGTCAACAATTGGTTCGATTTTATGACGAAATTTAAGCTTCGGAGCTTCACACCCTCTTGACCACAAATCAGCTGGATTTGATAAAGTCGGTGCATTTTTCCAAGATACATTATTGGCCATTTCTAGGATGCCTGCAACACGATTGGCTACAACTGTTGCTAATTGTGAAGGGGAAGTATTTATACAATGTAGTGCGGCTTCTGAATCATTCCAGAAACTCGCACTCTCGATTCGACATCGGTGAAACGCGTATATTTGGGCCAACATACACGCGAAAGTTTCTAACAATGTTTTTAGCTTGGTGGGACTTATTTTGCCGAACCTACGAACCACGTGATACTGAAAAGTATCCAATCTTGGTGTCCACCTTATGCCAAGCGTTCTTGTCGAATCGGCATCATTGGAAATCCAAAGTTTCTCATTTCCGCCTTCTTCTACTACTTTAGAATGGTTTGAAAACCATTTTGCCAATTGAAATTCGCCCGTTTGGATATCTGCCCTGAGGGCAGGTCGGTTCAGACGGAACCTACAAAATGAACGAATAAGATCCCTCTGAATAACAGGTCTCAGGACGCACTGGTGTGAAAAAGTGTAATGTGGTCCTGGTGGAACTTCTGTATCTAAGAACGACAATTGACCAAGGTCAAGATTCTCGGTCATGAAACTCAAATGTACATCATGGACTTCCAAATTCTTGGAAAGTAGATGTCTCTTGGCAATTTGTGACGATTCCAGTAATTTGGGATCAGTCATGAAACTAAAATTGAAACCAAATTGTGCAGTCGCCAATTTACGAACGCTGACCCGACAACTTTGTTTGCAAACGATGTGCTTTGCAGAATAATTTGCCGAAACACTTGACTCTGGGACAGCTTTAACCTCACAGTGTCGATCTACACTGTCTTCAAATCGGACATCTCTATGTCGCATCACTGAGCAGCATACTGGGCTTTGAGTATGCATTTTCTTGCACCGCCCTGATGCCACCCAACCAAACAACGTCCTTTGTAGTAATGGACCACCCTTCGCCAATCGAATTTGTCCATTACACAGCATTTCAAAAAAAGAGTCGGCTCCCAGAAGCATATTTATCTGCTGGGGTTTGTGGAACTCAGGATCAGCCAGTTCAACATTTGCTGGCATCTTCCACCTATTGATGGGAAGATCACCATATGGCTGCCTACTACAAATTGATTTGAGCACCCAAAACTTGTCGCTGAATTGATGTCTCGATACACGAGACGAAACTACTGTCGATACATTGCCTTTTGCAACCAGACTCGACTGTCCTACCGGCTTTACGGATAAGCTACTGTTTTTGCGTTGAAGGTGCAAGACTTGAGCGAGATCTTCCGTCATGAAATTCACCTGAGACCCTGAATCCAACAAGGCTCTAGCGTTTCTCTTCTGACCGAATCTGTCTCGAACTGTAACGACTGCAGTTACAAGGATCACTTGGTCGATTTCGCTTGTAACATGATCTACATGGGCAGGATGAGCAGAGGCTTGTGATATTCCTACGGGTACGTATTTGCCGATAAAGAAACTTGGCTGAGAAAGATAATCAAATAATTAAAGATAATCAGTTGATTAAAAACAGTTGATCAATATAATTTAAGATGTAAGATGTAGAATACTGAAGATAATCAACTGACTAAATAACTTTCTTGAATAATAGAGATAACAGCACTTAAGAAAAACAAGTGTATGCAGATAAGAGCTGACAGTTGTCAACAACAACAAATAACTATCTACGCAAACGCACCCGCACAAACGATAATCAGCTGATTAGCGATGTTCGCCTGATAAGCAATATTCAGCTGATTCGAGTGCACGCTATGAACAACAATAAAAACGCAGCAAAAATGCGTAGGAGGGCGATTGCGCGATTTAATAAGAACAACAGCGCATGCGTTGGTAGGCAAATGATGCAATCTAGCAACAACAACTAAAGGGCTTGCAGGTAGGCAACGATGCGATCTACGCAACAACAACTAAAATGCTTGCAGCTAATCAGCGACAACAACTAAAATGTTTGTTGTTTTAATCAGCGAACGTTTGTACGTTTGCTAGCGCTTATGTATGTAAGCATCGTTGACATAATCAAAGTAAAGCAAAATCAAAGTAAAACACAAACAAAGTACAAGTTAACTACCGCAAGCTTAAGCTCCACAGCTGTATGTATGTATGTAAATGCGATCTGCGCTTAACTTATGTACAAATTGTGAATAGCAAAGAACAAAAGTCAAAAAACCCACCACCAAATGTATGTAGATATAGGCGAATAGCGAAATTAAAGAGGAACGGCGAACGTTGATATGTATATGTAACTATGTTTGTTTGCACAAGTTAAGTGTTTTGTTTTATTTATGTATATTTATTTGATTCGGTTTGTGTGTTTTGCATCAAATTGCCGTTTTAAAACACAAATATATCAGTGCCGAAACGCAATGTCTAAAGTGCAATAAATGGAGCAATGCGTTCTTATTTATTATGTGCCGCTTCTATGCTTGCACTTTCTATGTTCTCCTGCACTGACTCGTTTGGGCACTGTTACCTGACCAACAGAAGAGTCGCTCTTGGGCTCAATTCTGGGTATTATCTCCAATATGGGTGTCTTCGGCTGTTCAAATCCAGAATTCCACTATGGTCAACAGCTCCAGGGAGATCCAACCACGAGTTTATCGATACCGACACACACTACAACAAAGCCTTGAAATGTCTTAAAGACCTACGAACGCGATTGAAAGTCACTGCTCGGGCGCCAATGAAAAATCCAAAACTATTTTTAGATAAAACAAATTGTAAGTTTTTAAACGTTACAATTTATTGTTGGACTTAGCAATCGCGGAAAGGCTTGGCAGCGTGTGTGTGGTTAAAGCGAGACGAAAACGAACTAACCGCTGCTCGCGACAGTCGCATTGCCGACTACAAATTCGACTTACAGACTAGCTTAAGTATAAGAGTTCAATAAACTACTGGACAATTCAATAATATCGTTAATTTAAGCTTATCCTAACAATTCATTATTTTCCTTACTTTAACTTATGTTTATGATTCAACACCTTCCTTAGTTATGATGTGTCCAAGGAAAGTAGTTTCTTCTTTAAGAAACTCGCATTTATCAAGTTGTAGTTTAAGATTAGCTTCAGAAAGCTTTTCAAAAACTAGTTGAAGTTAATGTAGATGCTCTTCTAGCGATGTAGAAAATACGATAATATCGTCCAGATACACTAAACAATGCTTATTTTATAATGGCCGTAAGACAATATTCATGCAACGTTGAAAAGTTGCAGGAGCATTTTTTAAACCGAACGGCATACGAAGGTATTCATAATGATTATTTTTGGTTGAAAAGGCTGTTTTATGTATTGCATCCGGATGCATTTCCAGCTGATAAAAACCTTTCGCAAGTTCAATTGTGGTGAAATAGTTACATCTACCTAGCTTCCCTAATATTTCGTCCATGTTTGGTATCGGGTGTCTGTCATTAATAGTTACTTCGTTTAGTTTTCTATAGTCGATTACTATTCTAAACTTTTGTTTACCTGATGCGTCTTGTTTTTTCGGGACGATCCATATTGGACTGCAATAGGGAGAATTACTGGGCCTTATGATACCTTGTTCTAACATATCCTGGATTTGGTTTTCAACCTCTTATTCATAAGCTTGAGGATAACAGTATGGTTTGGATTATATTGGGGAGTTATGAGTAAGGTTGATATTGTGTTTCTCTTGATTGCTGAAACTAAGTTGATCTCCTTCTTGGAATTGAATATGCTGATAGGACTTTAATCAATTTTTTAATTTTTATTTCTCTTCTTTATTTAGATGATCTAAACGATAAATATTTGAATTTTCGGATAGTTGTGTATTTAAACTGTGAGGGGACTCAGTTTTTCTTGTTTCTTTTCTGTCTTGTGTATCTAGAATTGGTTGTCCACCGTATAAGAATATGTGTGCGCGAATTTGTCCAGTGGTGTCATGTTTGGTTTTATGGTTGTAAATATAAAGGATAGTTTCTATTTTACTGAGCTTGTTTTCTTCGTCATTTAATGTATTTATGATTCTGATTTTTTCGTTAATAGTTTTATGAAGTCGTTCAATGTCTGCTATGCCTGTTTTGGATGAGTTTAATTGTATTTCTACTCCTTCACTGTCAAGCCATCTTTTGAGTGCTGGTGAATGCGCCGTCTCGGTCTGCTTTTAATAGTATTGATTTACCTAACTGATTAAATATGCGCATTAATGCGTTTTTGCATTCATTTTGATTTGTTCGAGAGTAGCAAATTTTAAATAAATATCAATACAACTTAGATAATGCTCTCCTTCTGAAGAATAGATGTCTATTACAAATTTATCGCGACAATGCTCTGGTCTGGGAGTAATTTCCATTGGCATGTCAGTATTTCTGTGTTCGGTTTTTGCTAAATTGCAGATGTGACATTCGATTATAATGTTTTGAGTCAAAAACTGGCTGTTAGGAAAATAATAAGTTTCACCGAAAAGTTAACTTGTTTTCTGAATTCCTGGATGAAGAAGTTTTCCATGGGTTTTAAAAGTGAGTTCTTTAAATTCGGCGTATGAATTTATATTTTTTAGCTGGGTAAGGCTTCGAAGAATTTTAGTATGACTGGTATTGATAATTTCTTTGTGTGCGTTTTGAATTATTTCAAAATCGGCATCACTATCAATAAACAACACACTAGACTTGGTGCAAAAGTGATCAATTAAATATTGTTTGGCCTTTTAGATGTGTTTATAGGTTTCTCGGTAGTAAATATTAAGTTGCTATTGTCTTTATCAGAACTATGCTGTGTTTCCTCTCCAAAATAGGCTTGCTCTATTTTAACGCGTGATAAAGCGTCGGCTATGTGATTTTCCTTTCCTTTTATGTATTTAATGTTAAAATCATATTCTGATAATTTAATTATTCATCTTGTTAGTTTTGAATTTGGCTCTTTCATTTTGTAGAGCCAACATAGTGGTTGATGGTCACTATTTATTTCAAAATGCCGTCCCAGTAGATAATGTCGAAAAGTTTTTGTTGCCATACAATAGCTAAAAGTTCCTTTTCTATGGCACTGTAATTAGTTTCGTGTTCGTTTAAAGTTCTGCTAATGTAACCAAGTGGGTGTCATCTATAGTTAATACGAATTTAGTATTAAAATCTGGTATTTTTAAGATGGGATCATTGGAGATGAGTTGTTTTAATTTTTCGAAAGCTTCAACGTATTCTGGATTTTTTGTATAAATTTTTGAATCTTTTTTTAGGGCTGCTGTCATGGGTTTGGCTATGTCTGCGAAATTGGGAATTTTCTATAATATCCGGTTAATCCAAGAAAGCCTTTTATTTCTTTGGCCTTTTTAGGAATAGGGTATTTTTGAATAGCCTTGATTTTCTTAGGGTTGGCCTTTTTTCCTTCCTTAGTTACTATGTGCCCAAGGAAAGTACTTTCTTGTTTAAGAAACTCGCATTTATCAAGTTGTAGTTTAAGATTAGCTTCAGAAAGCTTTTCGAAAACTAGTATAAGTGAATGTAGATGTTCTTCTAGCGATGTGGAAAATACGATAGTATCGTCCAGAAACACTAAACAATGCTTATTTAATAATGGCCGTAAGACATTATTAATGCAACGTTGAAAAGTTGCAGGAGCATTTTTTAAACCAAACGGCATACGAAGGTATTCATAATGATTATTTTTGGTTGAAAAGGCTGTTTTATGTATTGCATCCGGATGCATTTCCAGCTGATAAAAACCTTTCGCAAGTTCAATTGTGGTGAAATAGTTACATCTACCTAGCTTCCCTAATATTTCGTCCATGTTTGGTATCGGTTGTCTGTCATTAATAGTTACTTCGTTTAGTTTTCTATAGTCGATTACTATTCTAAACTTTGGATTACCTGATGCGTCTTGTTTTTTCGGGACAATCCATATTGGATTGCAATAGGGAGAATTACTGGGCCCTTTGATACCTTGTTCTAACATATCCTGGATTTGGTTTTCAACCTCTTATTCATAAGCTTGAGGATAACAGTATGGTTTGGAGTATATTGGGGAGTTATGAGTAAGGTTGATATTGTGTTTCTCTTGATTGCTGAAACTAAGTTGATCTCCTTCTTGGAATTGAATATGCTGATAGGACTTTAATAAATTTTTTAATTTTTATTTCTCTTCTTTATTTAGATGATCTAAATGATAAATATTTGAATTTTCGGATAGTTGTGTATTTAAATTGTGTGGGGACTCAGGACTATTGTAATATTCTGCAGATACAGAATTTAGATAGGCTACAAAATGATTTTGATTTATTATTGGTGAATCATTTATTATTTCGTATTTGTTATTGAATTGTGTTACCGACTGTGATTTGTAATCTATTACTGCTTTTGCTTGTGATAACAACATTCTACCAATTAATAAGTCATAATCCGAAGAGAATTTATGTAAAAGGAATTCTCTATTACTCATGAATATATTATTAGAAGGAACATTGATCTTTTTTGTAATTGTTAATCGCCGGTTACTTGTTTGAATTAGACATTCAGTTTCTACTAAAGGGTTAAAGGGTTTAGGTTTTCAAGAAGACACTACTTTTTTCGTAGATTGTCTTTTTGACAGCTGTCAGTTGATTTGTGTCGACATAATTGTCCATCAGTTTAGTTTAGTGGATAATACGCATCCTAAGAGACGTCATACAGTGCGCACCGAAGACGCTATTTCTGCTGTGGAGCAGAGTATCGAGGAAGACCCGAATGAGTCCATCCACCATCGCGTGCAGCAATTGGAGATGTGCCCATCCACTTTATGGAAGATGCGGAAGGATCTTGGTTTGCGGGCGTACAAATTGTTTACGAAGATCCGTCCAGGTGTTTAGGTTATTTATGCCACAGGATAGCATAACATCGGTCCACAAGTCCAAAAATAATAGATTGTTGCCGTACATCATTGGTGGTGTAGAGGGCCAATATGTAGTCGATGCGGTTGACAAAAGTGTATAGGGTATTTTTGCCTCCATTAAATTTTTCAACATCTTTTAATTGATTGTTAACTTGTTACATGCTGCGCAAAGTAAAAGAATAGAAGTATGTACATACAAGTGAACATTGCAAGTTGTGGTGAAATAGTTAGTTCACAGAAGTGTTCGTACAACGGTTGTTGCTTGTGTAGCAGAAAAGAAACACTGGAACAGTAATTTATGAAAAAAGTAATAATGAGTATCGCAAGTGTGCGCATAGAACCTTTGGGCAAAGAAAACTATGATACCTGGAAGATTCAAGTGCAGGCTCTTCTAACAAAGAACAATGTTTGGAAGTACGTGAAGAGTACATATGAAAGAAATGCCGAAAATGACGCACAGTGGTTAGAAGATGCAAAAGCAAAATCGGATTTAATTCTGGCAATGCTGCCGTCAGAATTAAAACAAGTGAAAAACTGCGATACATCAAAAGAAGTATGGGATTGGTTAAAGGGCATTTATCAGTCAAATGTCCTTGCCCGTAAAGCAGCATTGTTGAAGTCGATAATTCTGTTGAAATTAGAATCGGGTGGCGATATGATAAGCCACGTGGACAAGTTCTTCGACATCGTAGATTAAATAAATGAAGTTGACCTGGTACGGATAGAGGAGCTATTAACAATCCTACTATTGTATAGCATTCCAGAAGAGTACGAGCCGTTCCGAATCGCGACAGAAACCCAGGACAACTTGATCGATCCAGAAACACTCAAAATCAAACTTCTTTTTTTTTTTTTTCTTGTGTTTATTTGGACGTTGATGTACTAACGGGACAGTACATTCAAGTGGCCCAGCAACACCAAGCAACAAGCTTGTTAGCGCGCGGAACCCTGCAAATAATGCAGCCACCTCCTGCCAAACCGACCGAGGGGCACACCGCATAACGTGCGGCTAACGATAAACGCGAAACGAATTTATTTGTTAGAACATAAAATGACAAAAAAACAAAATACAATACATCTTAAATTATCAATTAATTTAATTAAAATCTAGACAGGTGACAGAAAAGAGAATATCTAATTAAGGGGATAGAAGTAGAACTACCTACAACTCGGAAAGTTTGTTGTAGTTGCTACATAGGACTCGGAAAGGATTATGATGGGAAAAATTGGTAGAACAAGGTTGAAGAGAGATTGGAAGAAAGTTACAAGTTGGTCTAATCGGGACACCATTGATAAGTTTGTGTAAGAAAATTACACCGAGCACTGTCGTACGATCAGACAAAGAAGGAAGATTAATTAGTAAAAGTCTACTACGATAGGATGGTAAGCTGGTAAGCTTGTAAGGATAGTAGGATAGTATTCCAGTTAAGAACCCTTAGAGCAAAAAGAAGAAATTGTTTTTGTACAGATTCTATTCTCTCCTGATGAATCCTGTATTGAGGTGACCAAATACAAGATCCATATTCAAGAATAGGCCGTACCAAGGCAGTGAAAAGTGTTTTTGTTAAATAGGGATCGTTAAATTCTTTTGACCAGCGCTTTATGAAGCCCAGGACACTAAAAGCACGAATCAATTCTTTTAAGAGAGTTGCCATTCAGAATGTAATTATGTTGAAAGGGAACTCGCCTACTGAAAGACATAACGTTACACTTGCTAAAGTAAAGATTTAATAAATTAGCTTGACACCAGGTTTGAAAGCTACATAGATCAGATTGTAGCCTGGTCCCAAGAAGAGACTGTGCAGCCGAAACACAGAGTTTAACGTCGTCCTCATACATGAGTACACGTGAGTAACTGATCGCAGAAGGCACCATATGTTGTTTTCCTTAATAAAGTTATAGAAAAGATCCAAAAAAAATTGAGCATGTGTATTAATAGGCCGTGATTAACGGAGTCGAAAGCCTTGCTAAAATCTGTGTAAATGACATCAGTTTGCAATTTTCTCTCAAAGCCCTTTAGTGCAAATGATGTAAATTCTAACAGGTTAGTGGTCGTTGATCTATATTTCACAAACCCATGCTGGCAGGGTGAAATCATGGATCTACAGAAATATTGCAATTGAGAAGTTATTAATTTCTCAAAAGCCTTGGGAATAGCAGACAACTTGGAAATACCCCTATAGTTGCAAACATTGGATTTATTTCCTTTTTTATGAAGAGGAATAATGTAAGATGATTTCCAAACATCAGGGAAACATGTTTCAACAGACAAAATGAATAGTTTATACAGGGGCTTTAAAAGGCCATCCGCACAGTTTTTAAGCACACAACCTGGGACTCCGTCTTTACCATGTGAAAAAACAGATTTAGTAGCCTTTAAATTAGATAAAAGCGAACTTTCGGTGATGACTGGTGTAAAATTACAATTGAAGGAATTTAAATGATAAGGGTAGGGTGAGTCAGATTTATAATCGTGTATACTATAAGTAATTTGAAAAATATCGGCAAATAAATCGGCGATAGCCTGATCCGAATTAGCACTTTCACTTTCAAAGACCACACTAGATGGAAGCATTGATGATCTACGCTTCGAATTAATGAAGTTGTAAAACCGTCTAGGATTCCTTCGGAACTGTTGCCCACAGTCAGTAAGGTTTTCCTTATAACAACGGTCATTCAGAACATAGAAATCAGATCGAGCAATCAGATATCGAGAAATACAAGGGAGAGCCAGTTTCCCTGAATCTCTTATAAAATTTAGACTTTCTATTTTTAAGCAATGTTAATTCACGGGCAAACCAAAGAGGCTTGTTAGACCTAGTTGGAACACAAAGCGGAACACAGACATCAAGTAAGGAATTCAATGTATAATAAAATGATGTGATTGCACTATCCATATTTCTACACATGAACAGCCGGGACCAGTCAGTCTGGGATAGCAGTACATTCAACTTGTTGAAATCGGCTTTCCGAAACTGACGAGATCTCTTAGTAGATTTACTACTAGTCAGGGTACCCGGGCAGGTAAATCAATCAACACTTCCAAAGTCGGGTGGTAAGGATCTTCAGGATTTGATTAGGGTTTGATTCGGGATACAAAAAAACACGATGGATCCAAAACAAAAATCAAATCAAGCATTCTATTTAACGAGTTTGGAATATCATTGATCTGAAGCAATGAAATTCCGAACAAATAGTCCAGAAAATCGTGCTGAGTCGTGGGGGTCAACACGGCAGAGTCGGGACACGAAATCCATTTAGTAGCAGCAATATTAAAATCGCCAAGAACTATAAGAAAGTCACGATCGGATAACATAGTGGAAACTGATTTAACGGCAGAAAAGTGTAATAAATAAAGAGAAGAGTCAGAAGAAGGAGGTTTATAGGAGCAAGTAATGAAAACACTAATGTTATTTAGGCATAACTTAATAGCAACAAATTCAATATCTACAGAGCCATCGATTGTTACTTCTTCCGAGGAAAAGCTTACATCAACGGCAATAAGCACACCACCTCGGCGAGATGTACGATCTTTTCTATAGATAGAGAATTTGTTGGAAAGGATTTCAGAGTCTAAAACATCGGGCCTTAACTATGTTTCAGAAAAGGCCACGACATGAAATGGAAAAGACAGACTATTTAAATACATATTGCTAAGCTTACTACGAAGACCTCTTACGTTTTGATAGGCAAACGAGAAAGACGAAGTTAGTTTTTCCCGGATCAGAGGCCGGGACAGGGTTGGAAGGCAGTGAAAACGGGGTACGATTTCTTTTCTTCGCTGTATACTCCTTTATTATTAAATGGTCCGGCCAAAATTCTGAGGAAATTTCCCGATGATAAGAGAAATCAAGCATTCTGTTTAAAGAGTTTGGAATATCATTGATCTGAACCAATGAAATTCCAAACAGCTCGTCAAGAAACTCGTGCTGCGTCGTGGGGTTCAACACGGCAGAGTCGGGACACGAGATCCATGTAGTGCCAGCAATATTAAAATCGCCAAGAACTATAAGAAAGTCACGATCAGAACTCAGAGGAAACTGATTTAATAGCAGAAACGTGTAATAAGTAAAGAGAAGAGTCAGAAGAAGGAGGTATATAGGAGCAAGTAATGTAAAAACTAATGTTATTTAGGCATAACTTAATAGCAACAAATTCAATATCTACGGAGCCATCGATTGTTACTTCTTCCGAGGAATAGTTTACATCGACGGCAATAAGCACACCACCGCCTCGGCGAGATGTACGATCTTTTCTATAGATAGAGAATTTATTGGAAAGGATTTCAGAGTCTAAAACGTCGGGCTTTAACCATGTTTCAGAAAAGGCCACGACATGAAATGGAAAAGAAAGACTATTTAAATACATATTGCTAAGCTTACTACGAAGACCTCTTACGTTTTGATAGGCAAACGAGAGGGACGAAGTTAGTTTTTTCCGGAATCAGAGGCCGGGACAGGGTTGGAAGGCAGTGAAATCGGCGTCCGATTTCTTTTCTTCGCTGTATACTCCTTTATTATTAAATGGTCCGGCCAAAATTCTTTACAACAAATTGTGATAAAATATTTGGCCGGAACACTAACTTTAAATGAGGAAATTTCCCGATGATAAGAGAATTTAAATTTTTCCACCGTAAAGTTGGCTTCAGATTTAGCCTGAATAAAGGCCTTGACATCATCCGATGTGGTATCAGGGGCAAGCCTGGAAAAAATTGTTTCTTTGGTGGAACACTTTGTATGAGGATCTACCTTCGACATGACTATATAAATCAAGATTGCATTTGCAAAATCTTGTTCATCTCTAACGGACATTAACGACTCAAATATTGCCGATGGCTTAGACATCGGCTCAATATCAAACAACTGGGCAAGAGTATTGTCAGGATCGATTTCATCGATCTCTGACTGCAGATCCATAGCTTTGGAAATGTACGAATTTAGTATATCTAGCCGGCACTGCATGTTTAAATGTTTACAATTTGCGAGTGACCGCTAAAAGCTGGGAACCAAGAATTGTGCTATTTCTCAGCTTGTGAGTGTGAGCCAAAATATGCTGATCGAGCCGTTTTCGATCGTTGCTGATCGATTGGGTGAGATGCGCCGGCTAGGCTGCTCTTTGTTTATGATCGCCAAAATTGCAAGTGTAGCTTGGAAATGTTTATGGGTAGTGCAGCTTGGAATTGTATATAGTTGGGAATAGTTTTTGATGTGGAATTCGACGTCTAGGCTGCTATGTACTTTTGTTATGTAGACATACTCAGTGTGAATATATACATGTGTGTATGTATAGCAATGGTCGGCGGGGCCAGCGGCTCCGGGCAGCGCTGCCGCCAATCAGGTAGAGGAAACGTTTGATCATATGTGTCTGCATCGCTTGCGCGCATACAGTGTTTTTGCTGTTAAATAACATAAACTTTGAAACGTAATAACTCTCTTGTTTGACATAGATATTTAATATAACTTTCAGGATAGTTAGATATAGTAAGTCTCTAAACGAATGTTGAATTAGAACACTGTACTATTTGAATTAAAGACTTAAAAACGACATTGAAGTTGGAAAGTTTTTTAGTTCTTATGAGAAAAGGGGGCGTGGCAGCTCAACATTTTGAATGACGTTATGTTAAGGCTGTAAGGCTTTGCCATAGTTACTGAGATATTCGCCTAAATCACAAATTTTTTCGAGGTTTGTCTGGTTTTTTGCTCATTGCGGAGGCGGTAAGGGGCTTGGCAACAATTTGAAATAAACTTGATCTGCCTATAATATTAACGGACTTTCATTGTGAATTTGATGGTTCTAGCTTTATAGTTTAAGAGATCCAGGTGTTCATACGGACGGACAGACAGACGGACAGACAGACAGACAGACAGACGGACATTGCTATATCGACTCGGCTTGTGATGCTAATCAAGAATATATATAATAACGTAGTTCGTAAGTTGGTTATTCAAAAAAATATAATTTATTTTTCTCAAACCGAAGCTACGGAGTACAGATATAACTCTAGACTAACTTATGCTATGTTCTGCAGACGTATAACAAACCTCGGCTTTGAGCTTTTATGCTTTGGACTTTAGACTTTTGGAGCTTTTGGCTCTTATGTAAACAAAGTGATCTCGATCTTAAAGAGATTGAGATTTAAGAGAATTGAGATTGAGAGAATTCTGTCGGCCAGGATTTGTGCAACGTCAGCAGTTTCAACCCCAATGGTGGGAATAGCGATTCTGGCGAATTGTTTATGATATTCGATAAGTTCGTGGGAAGCCAGAATTGTTATTGTCACCACTTGATTATTTTATGATGTTTAGCTTAACTCTGTGGGAATGAGATGCGTAATATAAATGAAAAGTGCGAGCTAGGCGTTTTGTGTGGGTACATATGTCTCTACATATGTTACTTCCCCATCCTTAAGAAATGAGCCTGTCCTCAGGCGGTTAATTTTGGATATAATGTTGGATCTAATACAATTTCTTCAAGTTCAATTTCATTTTGACTTAACTCTGTATCTTTTTGAATATTTAATTGTATGTTTGGGGTTGATTGTTTTTTGTTCTTATAATTTACAATAATTTTTCTTGGAATATTCTTATATTTAAAGATAGTGTACAATATTAATGCAATAAAAATTATTATTAATGCTGTTATTGTTATTATTTGGAACATGTTATACAATTTTGTTTGCTGTAATATAATTTTTTTGGTTTGAACATATGACAATGGTTCTAATTTAGTTACATTATTATTTATATAAACTGTTTGTGTGTAATCTAACATAGTGTTGGTTATTAATATTTCATCTAGTTGGAGTGAACAATTTAAGGCTTTTACCATACTATTTCCTTCAATAAGTATTTCTCTATTGATACAATTTTGATTTAATACAGTTTTCGGTAAGTTCCATGTTAACATAATATTTGGTTCTACATACTTGATTTCATAGTTTTTGTGTGTTTTTGCATATCTGCATTCTGTTTTATTTTGTTTTAATATTCCAATAATGCATTTGTTCATAACTAAATCTTTATTTGTTGCGGTAAATGCTTTATTATTTTGTAAATAGTAAGTGTCATGTATAGTTTCAGTTAAAATGTTTTTATTTTCGTCAGGGTATGGAATAATGTCGTATAGTGCGGTATTTGTAATTTCGCGTGGTATATAGGAAATGATCAAAATTCATTAGTAGTTGTTTTTAGCCAAGTTGATGTTTTAATATTTATTATTTTTTCAGCGTTTAAATGTGAAAGTGAGTCATATTTTAGTAAATTAGGGTTGAATATACCAAGCCTGGTTAGTTGCAATCCTAATTCTATATCTTCAATTTATTCTGTGAATTCTTGTAAATTGAAAATTAGTATGTCAGGTCTTTGTTCCGCTTCGTGGGTGACGCTACAAATTGTTCACTACTTCAATTCCTTTATTAACAGCTTTTATTATTTCATTTAATTCCTATACTTGAACACTATTTTCTGAAAGGTTGTCTATTTTTGATTGTAATTCTTCTTTATCTTCTTGATTTAAAGTTCCGAAAAGGTATTTATAAAAGGTTCCCATGAAATTTACAAGTCCTCTTTTATTACGTTTTGCTAGTCTTATACCGTTCGTTTCTCTATCCATTTTTTCTGTTAAGTATTTTATTTTTGTTAATGTTTCAAATTCTTTTGCTTGTTTCATAAGTTTATTATAAGTTTCTTCCATTTTTGTTATATTGATGGTTAAAAAGTGATACTCGTATTTTGTGGGTAGATTCAATGTTCATGTTTGAAATATAAGGTATCCGTTCTTAGAGTTAATTGGATTAATTTCCAAATTCTGTCCATTTATTGGGCATATAAAGTAAACTAGCATGAATGTTATAATTAGAGTTGGTAAGTTATGAAGTGTTATCATCTTCATTCGGGTTATTGGTTGATCTGGAATTATCGTATTTACTTTTATTAGTTACTTTCTTCTTTTTATATTTTGATTTATAATGAATTATCTTTCTACCTCTGTTTACTTCTTCATAATGTTTATCATCTATTTGTGTTATTTTACCTGTTTGTTTAAAAGGGTTTGTCGATTTAGATCTTACTAATTGTGATTCTCTATATCTAGTGTCTATTTCAAATTCGGCTCTATTTTCATTAAGTCTTTCTATTTTGTTTTTCTTATTTAGTTGTGTTTCATACTCAGGAGTTCCTGCGTAAATGAAAATATCTGCTGGTGTTCTACCAGTCGTATTATGTTTAGGTTTATGATTATAAGTGTAAAGTATTATTTCGAATCTAGTTAGCTTATCTTCCTGATTTGTGTCAGAATTGACAATTCTTAATTTTTCGTTCACTGTTTTATGAAATCTTTCTATATCTGAAATGCCGTTTTTACTAGTTGTGATTGTTATATTTACGTCTTCTGATTTTAACCAAATTTGTAGTGCGCTGCACAAAAATGCTGAGTCTTTATCTGCTTTTATTTCGATTGGTTTACCCATGTCATTAAATACTTTTTAAAGAGCTCTTTTAGCTTCTAGCCAATCTCGACCATTTACTTCTATTAAAGTTGCGTATGCAAGATAGAAATTGTTTGTTGTCTACCATGTAGAAATCAATGACATATTTTTCTCTGGGATTATGGGTTTCTGGAGTTAATTCAAAAGCTAATTTAGTGTTTCTATGTTCTGTTTTTGCTATGTTACAAACTTTACATTCATTAATTATATTCTGTATTAAGTTTTGGTAATCTGGATAATAATACTTTTCTTCAAACAATAATGTCATTTTCTCTATTCCTGGATGTAATAACTTTTGATGTGTATTTATTATGAATTTTTTAAATTCGGCGTACGTTTGGAGGTCTATTAGTTTGTTAGTAGATCTCATTACTTTTGTTATATTATCGGGACTTATTATTTCAACGAAAGCATTTTGGAAAGTAAGAAAATCGGCTTCGTTGCTGAAATATATGACACTTTTCTTAGAACATAAGTATTCTTGAATTAATTCTTTTGCATGATTAGGTGTCATATCAACATATTTTATTAAAATTTTTGTTTTATGAAAATAATTAGTTACGGATACGTTATTTATGTTACTTTTTTCAAATTCTATTTGTCTTTTAAAATAATTTATTGGTCTTTCAGTCAGTGAAATGTGTGACTCGTTGTCCTCTTGGGCGCTATGTATTGTTGCTACTGTTACGTCAGGAGTTTCTCCTAATAAGTTTTCTTCAATTTTAATTCTGGATAAAGCGTCTGCAACATAATTCTATTTGCCTGGTACATATTTAATGTGATAATCATATTCATTTAATTTGATTTTCCAACGTTGCAATTTCATGTTTGGTTCTTTAATATTATTAAGCCAAACAAGTGGTTTATGATCACTGAGGATCTCGAATTTTCTGCCGTAGAGATAAGATCGGAAATATTTAGTTGCCCAAACGATGGCTAAAAGTTCTTTTTCAATTACTGCATAATTAATTTCATGTTCATTTAGAGTTCTACTTGCGAAACAAATGGGTTTTGATTTTGAGACAACAGCTCCAATGGCAATGTTGCTGGCATCAGTTGTGAGACAAAATGGTTTCTCGAAATTTGGATAAACTAATATTGGATCGGACGTTATGAGTACTTTTAATTTTTCAAAAGCAGAAATGTAATTTGGATCTTTGATATTTATGATTGCATCTTTTTTTAATTTTAGAGTCATTGGTTTTACAACGTGTGCGAAGTTTGGAATGAATTTTCTATAATAACCACAAAGTTTTTAATATTGGAAATTTTTGTATGGCAGAGATTTTTGTTGGGTTTGCTTTAATTTCCTCTGCTGTAATTATGTATCCAAGGAATTCGGTTTCTTTTTTCATAAATTCGCATTTGTCTAGTTGGTAAATTTTCACTTTCTTTGTACTGAATGTCACTAAACTCATAAAGAATTTTGGTAAGTTTTGATTTTTCTTCATCGTTCAGATGATCTAATCGAAATTGGTTTGTTTCATTTAGTTCGTTGTTTATAGCGTAATTAACAGCTATATCATTTGTACCGGGCGGATCAAGGCATTGAAATGCAGTCTTGTCCTTAACAGAATCCTCACGATCATATCTCATTTGAAATGAATGTTCATTTAGGATAACTGTTTTATTTTTGTAATCGATTTTTGCTTCGCATGATTCTAGATATTCTCTTCCTAGTAGAATATCGTAATTGTCTGAGAAGTCGTGTATGTAAAATGTTTGGTGAGTGGGACAAAGTTTACTTGGTGCAAATGACACGGAATTCTTTAATTGAATAGTGCCATTTATTGTTTGCACATTTAATTTGCAATTTTTGATTGGAAAATTTAGGAAATTTTGTTTTATTAAATTGATGGACGAACCTGTGTCAATTACACAGTTAAAGTGCTGTCCATTCATAATTATTCGAATGAAAGGATTCATTCTTCTTGGTCCGAGGCTCCTTGATGAAAATTTTCGGAAATTTCCATTTTGGAGTGACCACTTGTACTTTCTCGCTGTCTCTTAACAGGAGGATTCGAAGGTCTTTGGTTTTGATTGTGGTAATTCATATGGTTTTGTGATCTACCTTGATCAAGATTTTGTTTAAATTCTTTATAATGCTTGATTACTTTCAGCATTTTCTTTTGGTTTATAGGTTGGTTTAGAGTAGTTTAAGTAATTTGGGCTTGGATAGTAATTTTGATTGGTTCCCTTTCCACGGTCGTCGTTATAATTGGGTTTCTTGTACTTTGAAGTGTCATTATTTTGGTTAGAACGTTCAGTATAACCATTTTCGAAAAGTCCTTCGCGTTGAGCTACTTGTTTTAATTTTGAAACAGTTGTAATGTCATGTCTCGCTAAAGTCATAAATATTCTGTCGGGTAGTTTCTTTGTAATTACGTCTTTGATTGTGTTATTCATTGCATTTGTATAAAGAATTGTGTTCTGTGGTTGGTTTTCCAACATAAGCTTATTCGATATTACAAAACTCTTATATTCTAATTCTTCTACGAACTTACGGATACTATTATTGTAGTTTGTGTTGTATAGTCGTCTCAGTAGTTCCTCATATGGTGTCTGCGTCTTAAACTTGTCGATCATTCCTCAGGTCTCTCCAGTTGGTGGCTGCTGTCATTTGTGAAACTCGTTGGGCTGCTCCAGATGTCTGCATTTCTATTGCTCCGAATAGAACGCTGTGCTGTCTTACGTCTTGGGTTGGGTAGAGTTGCATAATAAAGTCGATTCTCCTTATAAAGGCTGTCAGTTCCATTGTTTTTCCATCGAAGATGGGCACTTGACGTATCTGTCCTAGTGCTTGTTTTAGGTGCATCTCGGAAAGTTCCATCGTTGCTGATCTTACGTTTACAGGGATCAATTTAATGATGTGTAAAGCCCAGAAATAAGTCCTTATTACAGTATAATCTATTTATTAGAAGAACACTGTTTGGTAAATTGCAAGTTTTTATGCGGTTTTTCTAAATATGGCAATTATTTTTTTCGATGGCGGTCGCACTTTAACTGTGGGCCACGATTGATAATTGGGTATTTGAGTTTATTTTCACACGCGTTGATTCTTTGGCGGATATCAATAAATTGTTTCCAAAAGTGTAATGTTCTCGAACCGGATCACTTGCGGCAAATTCGCGTGCTCAATCCTAGGAGATCACTTGGTCGTACAAGGATTTCTTTAGGCGGATCGAAATGGACCGATTACTGTTACAAGGATAATTTACGATATCCTACCGGCTGCGCCAATAACGTAGTTCGTAAGTTGGTTATTCAAAAAAATATAATTTATTTTTCTCAAACCGAAGCTACGGAGTACAGATATAAATCTAGACTAAATTATGCTATGTTCTGCAGACGTATAGCAAACCTCGGCTTTGAGCTTTTATGCTTTGGACTTTAGACTTTTGGAGCTTTTGGCTCTTATGTAAACAAAGTGATCTCGATCTTAAAGAGATTGAGATTTAAGAGAATTGAGATTGAGAGAATTCTGTCGGCCAGGATTTGTGCAACGTCAGCAGTTTCAACCCCAATGGTGGGAATAGCGATTCTGGCGAATTGTTTATGATATTCGATAAGTTCGTGGGAAGCCAGAATTGTTATTGTGACCACTTGATTATTTTATGATGTTTAGCTTAACTCAGTGGGAATGAGATGCGTAATATAAATGAAAAGTGCGAGCTAGGCGTTTTGTGTGGGTACATATGTCTCTACATATGTTACTATATACTTTATGGGGTCTGCCACGCCTCCTTCTGCCTGTTACATACATTTTCACATACCCAATATACTTTTGCAGAGAGTATGAAAAATTTAAACTTAATAAAAAACAAGTAAGAAAGGCTACAGTCATGCGAGCCGACTATAGAAGACTCCGTACTCTCATAGTAGTGCGCATAAAATTTTAAAAATACATTTACAAAATTAAAATTTAATATTTACATTTTCAATTAAAATTTAAAATATCAAATTAACGATTGTCATTGTCAACATTCGAACCCGCGATCTCAGACGAAGTTGCGCCGCAACTCTTCCAGTTTTTTGCATACATGTATGTGTGCATATATATATATGTGTGTATGTATAGCATTGGTCGGCGCGGCCAGCGGCTCCGAGCAGCGCTGCCGCTAGCAGGTAGAGAAAACGTTCGAACATATGTTTGTATGTTTCTGTGTTTGTATGTGTTGCGCGCATGCAGTGATTTTGCAGTGTAATAATATAAACTTTGAACCGTGTAGCTCTCTTGTTTGACATAGGATTTTGATGTAACTTTCAGGATAGTTAGATATGATAGGTTTTTAAACAAATTTCAACAATGTACTATTTGAACAAATGCTTTAAAACTGGCATTGAAGTTGGAAAGTTTTTAGTTCTTATGAGAAAAGGGGGCGTGGCAGCTGAAAATTGTCTTGAGGAACCTGTATACCAAAATTTGTGCTCCTAAGTGCTTAATTATTAAAAAAAAAAGTTTTAGTAACCAAACCTTTCGAAAAAAGTAAGCAGATTTTGTAACGTTCATGAACAAAAAAATAATTAAACTTTAAATTTAGTAAACTATTTTACTGCTAATTAATTTTGTTTCATAAAAAAACTTGTTTCAGTCCAATTACCCTTCTTGTTGACAAGCATGTTGAATTGAACATCTGGCAACACGCTTTACCTTTCTGAGTAAATATCTATCGAATGTTATCGATAGTCAAGGTGTCGATGTCGGAACGCTCAAGGAGAGCTTTGACCAACGAGAAAATGAATTACTAAATAAAACTATTTTCACAAAAAATAAAGCATAAATGTTATTACTTTCACTTATTGGATCTGCTGGTTATTAGCCCAGCACACTTTCACTGCGCAAAGTTTAAGAATAGAAGTATGTACATACATATGATATGAACATACATATAAGTGAACATTGCAAGTTGTGGTGAAATAGTTAGTTCACAGAAATGTTCGTACAACGGTTGTTGCTTGTGTAGCAGAAAAGAAGAAACACTGTAACAGTAATTAATAAAAAAAGTAATAATGAGGATCGCAAGTTGCGCACAGAACCTTTGGGCAAAGAAAACTATGATACCTGGAAGATTCAAGTGCAGGCTCTTCTAACAAAGAACAATGCTTGGAAGTACGTGAATAGTACATATGAAAAAGCCAAATCTGTTCAGTTGAGCGGCACAAGCAAAAGCGCGGCAACTTGTGTGTCGGACAATCTTATATTATTTTTCACTGAACTCACTGTCACGTAACTTATTCGGATAATATAATACAATAATAATTATGAAGTTTATATAATTACCTGGTTAATAAATTTAAAAAAAAAAACCAATTAGATTTTTTCGAGCGAATGAAAGAGTAATGTTAAAAATCATCTCCAGCGGAGAGCTAAAAATTGCGTGTGAAAATCGGAACAAGTACCAATGAATGATTAAACACCGATTAAGTGAACAACCTACTTCACTTGACCGACGATATACGATTTCAATACATATGCATATGTATGAATTTATATATGTGTGTGTATATATATTAATGAATGTTTGTGCATGCAAGGGAGTAAAATAGTGTTTTTCCGCTTGAAAACATATTAACAACCTATTATTAAATTCAAATCAAAGTGTTAAACTGGCGGGTGCCAATATCTTCTGCTGATGCTGCTGCGGGGGTGAAGAGGGTTAATTGCTTTAAATAAATACGTGCGATACTGCGTTTGGTGATTTTAAATTCGATGGTACTTATTTATTCACACGCGTACAGTGGTGAGCGGGTTGAATTAAGACAAGAAATAATTATGAAAAACGATGGCGATGGAAAATTCGCGACTATTGTAAATGGCGCTTTGCAATATAATGCACGTCACTCCGTTCGGTGTGACCGTCTTCTCTGCAGAAGGAAAATCCGCCCTCACACTCATCCTGTTCACCCTGTGGCGTGAACATGCCGCCCCCTTGCAACAAGTTGCAATTGCCACACTGGGTATACTTTGGATGGAGAGCGGTAGCGTTTTGGAGCGCCTAGATGCCGCAGGAACCGGAGATCACCCATCCAAATAATTTGCTTTGCGCAACGAGAATACCTCAAGATAGAGGTCGGATCCAAGCACCACCGATATAGAGCCAGGGCGGTAGAAACTCCTGTCGGCCAGCACCAAATTTGCAAATTTACTGCGCACTGCATATGACACCTCGCGGATGGGTGTGCGCACTCGCAGATCGTCCTCCACCTTTAGCACTATTGCCTTCCTGAATGCAGGATCACTCATTGACTCGATGACGGCCCTGCATGCCTGGTCCTGTCCGACCCTCGTCACAGCTAGACACATCTCGACCTGGCGATCGACCCGTTGATGCGGCTCTCCGGGGCGCACGCATCCGTATCCGTATCTTTGCGGTCGGCATCAGTGTGGCGGTCCGAGACTGTTGAAGGGACGCGAGTGTGGGGGCTTAAGTAGGAATGGAGGTACTCCGTTTGTGGAGCTCTTGGAGGTACTCGTGCTTCCAACGGCAACAAAACCATGATGGATAGCCTTCAATCGCTCCCACCTGTTTATCACGGACATGGGCTCGGCGAGGCTCTCAGGCTTAGCAATGGATACCAGGGGGCCTCCGACTAGAAAATGTCCGGGACTCAACGCCAGGAGATCTGACGGGTTCTCACTAATGGGGGATATGGGCAGAGAGTTAAGGAGTGTAACTCGAAAGTGTATTTGGTGGTCGCCGTGGACTTGTAGAAGAGGGCCTTGAAATTCTTCACCCCGGCCTCCCATAACCCACCCATATGGGGTGCCCTGGTGGAATAAAGTGCCACTCAAGGATGTGCTGGCGGAAAGAGTCTACGATGCATTGTCTCGTAGCCGCGAGGAAGTCTCTTTCGAGAGCGTTGCGGTGTGACAATGAACACGTTGCTCTAGTTAGGTATCTGGAACATCCGCCAGAGATGTCGGCCAGAGTTCGGGTGCTTGCAGGAATTGGAATAGGAATTGTCTTCCGATCGAACATGAGCCCAGATTGGAGACTCGGTTAGCAACGAAGGTGGACCAACTGCAGGGGGGCTTGTTAAGCCACGCCAACACTATGGTAGTCAGTCCAGAAATGTGAAGACGCTGGTTGAAGTGGGAGCTCAGGAATTACGGTGGCGTACAAATCGGCGAGCAGGACCGCTCCTCAAAGCTCTAGTCGAGGTAACGAAACAGTTTTGACTGGGGCGACGCGGATCTTAGCCGTCGGGAGATGGACACTCACATGGTCTGGATGATGTACCCGCACATACAGGCATGCTCCATACGCCTTTTGCGACGCATCGCAAAAACCGTGGAAGTACCAGTCTAATATGGACTTAGTTCCAAGCCGTCTAGGGATGAGTAGACGGCTGAGACCCAGGGAGTCCTGCTGGAAATCATGCCACTGATGCAAAAGAAGCGCAGTAAGTGTGTCATCCCATCCGAGTTCCGTTAGCCAAATTTGTTAAATAACAAGTAAGAAAGGCTACAGTCGATCGAGCCGACTGTAAAAGATCCCGTACTCCCATAGTAGTGACCATTTTATTAAAATAATTTTAAAATGAAATTAAAAAAATTAAAATGAAATATTTACATTTTGAATTAAAATTAAAAAGTAAATAATTTAACAATCGTCATTGTCAGCATTCGAACCCGCGATCCTTACGAAGGTTCCATATTGCGCCACAACCCTACCAGTTGCACCACACTCCTCTTCTATCATTCTTCTGATTATTTGCAAATATGTATGTGTGCTCATACATATGTGTGTATGTATAGCATTGTTCGGCGCGGCCAGCGGCTCGGGCAGCGCTGCCGCCAAAGCAGGTAGAGAAAACGTTCGAACATATGTTTGTATGTTTCTGTGTTTGTTTGTATGTGTTGCGCGCATGCAGTGATTTTGCAGTAAAATAACATGCACATTGAACCGAAATTTCTCTTGTTTGACATAGGATTTTGATGCCACTTTCAGGAAAGTTAGAAATAGTAATTCTCTAAGCGTATGTTAAATTACAACACTGTACTATTTGATTTAATGCCTTCAAAAAGGCATTGAAGCTGGAGAGTGTCTTAGTTCCTATGAGCAAAGGGGGCGTGGCAGCTCAAAACTTTAAATGACATTGCATTTAGGCTATCTCTGGGAACCTGCGTACCAAAATTGGTGCTCCTAAGTGCCATAACTATTAAGTTATTCGCTTAAAACACAAATTTTTTCGAGGCGTGTCTGGTTTTTTGCTTATTGCGGGGGCGGTAGGGGGCGTGGCAACAATTTGAAATAAACTTGATCTGCGTACATCATAAACGGACTTTCATTCCAAATTTGGTGTCTCTAGCTTTTGTAGTTTAAAAGATCCAGGTGTTCATACAGACGGACGGACAGACGGACAGACGGACAGACGGACATTGCTATATCGACTCGGCTGTTGATGCTGATCAATAATATATATACTTTGTGGGGTCGGCCACGCCTCCTTCTGCCTGTTACGCACATCTCGCTTCTGACAAACTTAATAGACCCCCTTTACTCTTTTTTAAAGAGTACGGGGTCTAAAAATCTTGGCTCTAATGACGAAGGCCGCTAGCCAGCCCGCGGGATCGAACAGCTTCGCTATGTGGGATAGCATTTCTCTCTTGGAGATGGATGTCTTTAGTAGAGGGTCCACAACAGAAAAGAACAAGGGATCACTGGTGGCTTACCAGGGGATACCCAATGTCTTAGCTGTGCTCACGTCCTCTAAGTCCAGGAAATCTGGAGTACTTCCTTCTTGCTTGCTTTCCATTTTCTCAATGGGAAACCAGCTGAATGGAGAGGAGCGTTGAGCTCTTGGATGGCGACGTGAGCGTCTTCGATGGTGTGTGTGCCCCGGCGAGGACATCATCTACATACATGTAGTGACGGAGGATTTCTTTTGCCTTTGGGTACACGTGATGCACGTCTTGCGTCAGCTGCAAAAAGACTCGGATGGCTAAGAAGCGTGCGCAGTTAACGCCAAAAGTGACAGTTTGCAGCTCATAGTCCTGGAGATTACCGATACTTTCTCGATGAAGGATACGCTGGAACGGAGTGTTCTTGGAATCGACTAGGATTTGTCGATACATTTGGGTAAATCGGCGTTAAAGACAAATTGGAAAACACGCCATTTAAGTACCTGCAACGTAAAATCGGCCTGGAGAGTTGGCCCGGTATACAACGCGTTGTTCAGACTGATATACGCAGCTTGGTGGTAGTGATGTCAGGTTTGAAGACAGCGTGATGAGAAAGGTAGAAATGATGGCAGTCAGAGGGTGGAGTTACTCGAATCATGTGACGCAACTTGACGTAGTCCTGGAGCACCTCATCATATTGCGGCTTTAAAGAAGGATACTTCAAGAGTCGCGCTCCATTCCTCAGGAATTGAGCTAAAGCGATGGGTCTGGAGTGGCCCAAATCGACACCGTTCGGATCTTTAAAGGGTAGGGATACAACATAGCGACCATCCTTCCTTCGCCTGGTAGTTTCTCAGAAAATCTGCTCACAGATCACATCTGCTTCCTTTTCCGGCATTGCTGGAAGATCTTCCACCTGCCAAAACTGTGTGAGAAGTTCATCAAGTTTTGTCTCTGGCGCGACGCCGGTTTGAGCCGAGAATGCTTTGAGCGGCCCTGGATATTTGAAGAGGATGGGCGCGCATAACACCCACCCGAAAATGGTTTCAAGGCCGACGAAATCGCCCCCAACATCCTTTTTTGATTCTTTCCCCAAGGATATGAGGGAAAAGGTCCACCCCAATCATAATTTCAATTGGGGCAGGCTTGTTGCAGTGCGATCTAAGCACTCGTAGCGGACCACGTCCGAGAAAGGGTGCGCCGGAATCGCCCCTGTCAGTCTTGGAACGACTAAGGCTAACGCTTCAACTTGCCTCCTGCTGTCGCAGTTTCACCAGTTTTCAATTTTCGGCGGAACCTCCGTCGCTTTGACTCATACCGGAAACCGCTGCGTTGATTGGGCAGAGGCGGGGGGATGAGATTGAAGATCCCCTCATGAAACTCCTTACCCGCTCAAAGCAGCGGCAGAACCGGAGTACATTGCATGCCATGTACATTTTTATATTTGTAATTATATGTATATGATAAGAGAGACAGAGATTATCAGCTGTGCTGGTCGTGTTTTCTCAACGCTCCGACTATTTTATTATTTCTGGCGTACAAAGTTAAATGGTACTGGGATTTCTCGTGGGCAACGAGGGGAAAATATAGCAAAGAACGAGCATTTCGGCGGGAATCGAGGCGAAGACACTCGAAGTTTTTGTCGCGCATAGGCATGCTATAAAAGCAGAGCAAACGAGCAGGAAGGAACAGTTGTCAACGAGCTACTCAGGGAGTAACATCGATCAACAAGCAAAACGAAACAGTCGTCAACTATCCACACAGAGAGTCACACCATCAGCAGTCGTCAACTATCAGCAGCAACGGTCGTCAAGGCGCACTTCAAGGAACATTAGCTTCGTTTACAATCATCAGGATAAACAAACGCAGGAGCATCGCTTCTCAAGGAACAAGCAAAAGGATTCACTGGAATAGTTCTTGCGCTTTTGGTTAACAAAGGACAACGTGGAATTACAGTCATCGTTTTTGGATTAATTCTTGCAACCGGATACCCGTCACTTTGGAGCATTTATCGTTTAGAGTTCTTACAAGCCAGCAGTGGACGATTGCAAAATGGGAGTTCAATGAATTTCATATCGTCGCAAGAATGAGCTGCAAGCTGGAGCAACGAAGTCGCCCCTCGTCCTTCGCAAGCTAGCCGGAGTTGCTAAAGGAAGTCAAGCAAAGGCTAGCCGAGCTGGAGCTCACGCTCGGAGTGGTTTCCAAACCAGAGGGTAAGCCTCGTTCCCGGGGTGCGTCCGCAGCTCCAGGAGATTTGGTACACGGCACGAGCCTGGCAACCGCCAGCATCGTCCAGGAGCACTCGCATCAGCCAACGCTTCGGATTCCAGTCACTACTAGGAGCACCGGCGAGCCAACCAGCATGCGGATCCGCGACGACCACTTGCGTCTTCTTCGACGGAGATACAGCAGATCCATTGCGGTTCATCGAGCACTTGGAGGACATGATCGCCATATACCAGATCGACACCCAGCAGCATTTGATGCCAGTTATCGCCGGGCTCTTAACAGGGTCAGCCGCCGATTTGTTCAGGGTCACCAAGATGCACGAAGGAAGTTCCGGAGGGACTTCCTGGAATTTTTCTTGCCGCCCCAATACTTCCAAAAGTTAGAAGATAAAATCCGAGATAGGATGCAGCGGTCTGGTGAGCCTTTTACCTCCTACCTACCTCATGATGCGGAGGGCCGCATACACGGAGGACCAGGAGTTAAGCAGAATCTATGAGAATCTGCTACCCGAATATCAACTATATACTAGAAGACATGAATTCACCACACTAACCCAGCTGACGAGGCTAATAACAGCTTATGAGGAGGTCAAGGCGCGGGAAGTCGCACGCGCCAGTAAGCCCAAGCAGCAACGCCGAGATAAATAATCAACGGGTACAAGAGACAGAGGGTACCATCGACATTCGGCGCGCTTGCCGGAACTGTGGACTACTGGGGCACTTCATCCGGGAGTGCCAAAACGTACGAGTAAATTTCTGCGTGGATTGTGGTCGACTTGGAACTCGAGCAGTGGACTGTTGCCGAAACCAAGCATCGGGAAGCGGGGTGCGCTCACAGCCGCCAGGCAAACGGCCGGAGACAGCGCCACCGACTCGTCACAAGGAACAGCATTGAGGTTCGAAAGAGGACGCATCGTAGCTACAGTTCGGCTCGAAGACCAAGCACAGGTAGCTACGATCGACACAGGAGTGACTAGGAGCTTCGTTAGTGCCAGAGTGGCACAAAGAATTGGTACACCAGAGAACAGGCGCACTGTCAGGAGCAGGATCCGGTTGGCAGACGGCTCCAGGAGGGAAGTAACGCAAACACTAATGGTACGTGTCCAGCTGGGACAGGGGAATCTCAACCTGCAGATGTTCGTGTTAGCAACGATCATCGTTGAGGTTATTCTGGGAATGGATTTTCTTTGCGGCGCAGAGTGAGCATGGAGGCCGAGAAGCTACAGCTGCGGTTACCACCGCAGATGACAACGATTACCACTCTTGGTGCCCAAAGCTCGCACCCCATTCCCGAGGCCAACGATAGGCAAAGGCGTCCTGTATTGCCTGGGATCTGCGAGGTCGCCAGGAGAAACAATCTTTTCAGAAGCCACCGCAGACGACTACGGAAGAAAACCACTACGGAAGAAACAGCTTGGGGACGGTCACTGGAGACCAGGTGCCAGATGAGGAACGCGAATGGGTTGAAGACTTCTTACAGGGTGAGATAGCTAAGTTTCACGAGGTCACAGGAGTCACCCACATCGCGGAGCATCGTACCGTGCTTAAGGACAACCGTCATATTAAGCAGCGATACTACCCCAAAAATCCGGCAATGGAGAGAATTATCAACGACCAGGTGAACGAGCTACTCCGGGATGGACGGATCGAGCCCTCACGGAGCTCGCATAGTGCACCGTCCTGGTAGGAATGAAGACGGGTGACGTGAGGATGTGCATCGACAACAGACAATTAAACGCTCAGTCCATTCCCGACGCGTACCCCCTCCCGAGGATTAACCACATTCTGGAAAAACTACGGAACGCAAAGTATATATCGACGTTGGATCTCAAGGACGGGTATTGGCAAATACCCGTAGCTAAAGATAGCAGGGGAATGTACGGCGTTTACAGTCCCGGCCTAGGGCCTGTATCACTGGAAAGTGATGCCGTTTGGATTGCACTCTGCACCCGCTACATTTCAGCAAGCTTTGGAGAAGCTGAGGTTCAACAAGGAAAACGCTGTTTCCTCCAGAAGAGTCTGGTCTATCTGGGCCACGTCGTCAGTGAAGCTGGGATCCATACGGACCCGGCCAAAATCGAGGCAATCAGGGTGCTGCTTCCGCCGACAAAAGTGAAAGAGCTTCGTCGTTGCTTAGGCATTGCGTCATGGTACCGTCGCTTTGTCCCAAACTTAACCAGCATCGTGCAGAATTGGACGTGGGACACCAACCAGCAGAAAGCTTTCGAAGAGCTGAAGGGTCGACTCACCCAGGCACCATGCTGGCTTGCCCAGATTTTTCGGAGAGGTTTTCTCTTCAGACGGTTGCAAGCGATTATGGCCTCGGTGCTGTACTCACGCAGCACATACAAGGAACGGAACGAGTCATCGCCTATGCCAGTCGACGCATATCAGCCTCCGAAGAGAACCATTTCACAACAGAGGAGTGCCTCGCCATTGTCTGGGCGATCCGCAAACTCCGTTGCTACTTGGAGGGATATGAGTTCGATGTCGTCATCGATCATCTTGCGCTGAAGTGTTTGAACTCCATCGATAACCCCACTGGACGGATTGCTCGATGGGCATTGGAGCTACAACAATATCGCTTCGTGGTGCACTATCGACGAGCAAGTCAAAACGTCGTCGCCGACGCTTTGTCCAGACAGCCGCTGGAAACGCTGCAGCAGGCAACACAGGAGCCACCCATTTGCAGGTGGATGGAGCGAATGCTGGAAGCAGTACAAAAAGAACCGGAAAAGTATCCAGATTTCGTCATGGAAAACAAGCAACAGTATCGACGATCGACGCGGTGGACAGACGACGAGGAGCAAGTGCCATGGAAACTGTGCATATCCAAAGAGCAACGCTCAAGTTTTTTGGCCGAATGGCATGACCAGTCTTCCGCCGGACACCAAGGGATCCGGAAAACGATTCACCGAGTCACCCAGCGGTACTATTGGCCAGGTATGTTTCCAGATGTGGCCAAGTACGACTTCGTAGGACCGTTGCCCCGATCCAAGCAAGGACACACGATGCTCCTAATTTTCTTCCTCGGCGACTGGTGCTACTTCGGCAACACCGCCTATCCAAGGCAGCTGATGGATTCGCCGCCAGACTGGCCCCATGTTACGATGGACCATACAGAGTGGTTAAATTCATGTCCCCTAACATAGTGCACATACAACACTTGGGCAGCAAAGAAAGGCGGTAAGCGAGCCTCTTTGATTTAAAGGAGTTCCATACGGGCGAGTCACCAGAACAAGGGGGTTGTCCAGTACGAGACCAACAGCGCGACAAATTCCACTAACCCCAGAAGTCTTCGCATAGGCAAACCATTAATTTAAATCCTTGGACTTATCGGCAGTATCAACTAATACAAGTCTTTCTTCCAGCATCGAAAATGCAGCGACGACAAAGCCGACATGGACGGGTCTCCGCATCGACGAGCTTACCGGCTAGCCATCCTCTGCGATGAACGGCCGAACAAGTCGCCAACACCCGCCGCGGAGGGATGGATAGTCCACCCCGGAATGAAGAGCCGCCGATCGACTTGACCACGCCGCCACGACTATGCTCCTTGCCGCAGTTAAGCCTGGAGCTGAGCCTGAGTTACGACTCAACCACGGGTGCTAGGACCGATTCGCAGACGGAATCGGACGAAGACCCGCAACCCGAGTCAGACCTTGAGTCTTACGAGGAGGAGCCTGAGGACGGACGAGTCCTCAACCTCGTCCACCGGTCGGTTACCCCCTCGACCTTCCATGGAGGCCGTGGGAGCCATCGGGGGAAGGTTTAATTTGTCTTTTATGACTGATCCCAAAGTGCTGGAGACGTCACGAACTGGCAAGAGACACAGACTTTCCACGAATTTGGGCTTCCAAAATGTACATTTGAAATTCATGAACGTTAATCTTTACCCTGTTCGTATGTTCATAGGTATAGTAGTTTCACCAGGACCACATTACACACATTCACACCAGTGCGTCCTGGGCCCTGATAGCAATACATTGTGTAAAAATTTCCCCTTTACTACTAGCAACATTTGTAGCCAATCAAGTTGCAGGCATCAAAGAGATGGCCAAAAATGTATTCTGGAGACATGGAACGACATCATCAAATCCAGACGATTTGTCGTCGACATTGGCCTCAAGGGTTAAAAGAATACTCTGTACTCGTTTGCTTAGATAGCTTGTCAAGTTTGCACTCGCTGACTATAAGTATTCAAAAGTCGGACGATTATGTAAGATGAATCTCTTTGATTCATGTAGGTATAGATTTGTGTGGTCCCACAAATGTGTTGATAAAAATAAGAGGACGAGCCCCGCCAAAAGTGTATATTGCGGTGCTCTTGTGTTTTGCATCAAAGAATGTTCATATAGAATTTACAGCACGATCCAGAAAACCTCTTACTTTCACACACGCTGCCAAGCCTTTCCGCAATTGCCAAGTCCAACAATAAATTGTAACGTTTGAGAACTTGCAATTTATTATACTCTCTGCAAGAGTATATTGGGTTTGTGAAAATGTATGTAACAGGCAGAAGGAGGCGTGGGGCAGACCCCATAAAGTTTATATATTCTTGATCAGCATCACAAGCCGAGTCGATATATCCATGTCCGTCTGTCAGTCCGTCCGTATGAACAAACAGATTTCAGAGATGGTAAGAGCTACAAGTTCGAGCTTGGTCTCAATCGTTCGCATATTTAGTCAGTCAATACAAGAATCTTTTTTTTCGATGCCATGCCCCATTCGCCCATAATGAGCAAAAAACTAGACACACCTCGGAAAAAATTGGTGTTTTCGGCGAATATCTCAATAACTATTGCACCTAGGATCACCAATTTTAGAATGGAGGTTCCTAGCGACAACGTAAATGCATTGACATTTAAATTTTTGGACTGCCACGCCCCGTTTTCCCACAATTATTAATAGAATGCAAACTGATGTCATATACACTGACTTAAGTAAACCATTTGACTCTGTTTATCATAACCTTCTTTTTCTTCGCCTCAGAGGACAAATAACAGTGCATCATCCATTCGGGACTTCGCGGTATCCATTGCCCATCCGTCAACCTCGTTGAGGGTTCAGTCAGACAATTTTTTTAATTTTGTTATCTTTACAGATTGTCATTCGTAAAGGTCCTCTAGAACAAAAATCTTACTGTTGCCGTGCTATATCGTTGGTGGGCATATCTTAATTACGAAATTTTGTAAACACCCCATTTAATGATAATTAATGTTATTCCTGGGCTATTTTTCAATCCAAGAGGCATTTTTAGTTTAAAAAACAGTTTTCGGTATACTTTGTGGGTCCATTTGTATTTGATGAAATCGTTTTGATAAGTTAATCGGGGTAATATAGTGACCTTTTCCAAGATTACCTAGTACATCATCCATGAGTGGAATAGGATATTTATCATCTATTGTTATTTCATTAAGGTTTAAGGTCAATAACTATACGAAACTTTTCTTCACCCGATGCATCACGTTTCTGTGGAACAATCCAAATTTGTGAGCAATATGGCTATTTCAATTTAGGAATTATACATTGTTTAATCATTACTTTGATTTTTTTTTCGACTTCCTCGTCGAAAGTTTGCGCATGTATTGTAATGAGGAAAAATCAGTCTTATTTTGGGTGTTGCGAAATTCAGAATGAATTGATCTTTCTTTATTTGATAATGAACTTAGCCTTAGTACATAATAAAATTTGTAGTTTTGTCGCTCAAAGCAGCGGAAGAACGGGAGTACATAGCATGTCATGTGCGTTTGTATATTTATTACTATATATATATGCAGAAGGTATATACATTGACATGCACTTGGGACCAAACGCTTAACCAACGTCATAGGGCTAACGGTGCAGATCTCACGCTGCAGGCCAGTCCACATATAAGTGGCTGATCATATTACGACATATACCATGGCGGACAATGCGCTTGATACTCTAACTTTGATATTGGGCATATGACCTCTTTACATATTGTATACACTACAATGGGCATATGCGTATTTACATGTAACATGCTACACATCCCCTTTTTCGCAATTTATAATTCGGATAGAAATGTTAGTGGGCAATTTTTGTACAATATCGTCAATACTTGATTTTATTAATCGCGTGTACAATATATTTCGTCATGGTTGTTTTCTAATTCTAGCTTACTCATCAAAGTCTGTCTTTGGTACTCGGCTTCTTCCAGAAATTCTCGTACATTCCCTTTGAAAGGTGTGTTCCTGAATTCCTCCAGTAAGATGTGGTTCTTGGTTTGTGTTTTGTAGTTACGTACTAATTGTTTTCGAAGATTCGCATAACATCGGCACTTATGCAACGTTCCACAAGTCCAAAAATAATTGATTGTTGACGTACATCATTGGTTGTGTAGAGGGCTATTAGATTCAGAGTTTATTAGAGACTAAAAATGTGTATGCGTAATATTCTGCAAGCGCAGGCAGCCGAACAAAGAACGAAAAGGAATATGAATAAAGTCCGTTATGTTTCAATACACGGACGTTTAACAAAAATAATAATAAGACAGGCCTAAGCGATGTTACATTTTCAACATTCCTTCTCAACGCTATGTCTATATTTTACAAAAGATTTCAATATTTCAAACATTTAAATTAAAATATAAATCATTGCAATCCTAGCAAACTTGTACATTTTAAATGCTTGAATCTACTTAAATTCTTTGTCAATATGTCTGATATCATTCTGTTTGTAGGAACGTATTTTATATCAATTACTTTATTTTTATACAGTTCCCTTACAGAGTGATTTCAATATGTTCACTGCGAGAGTGAAACTTTGAATCCTTTGCAGGGCACTGAGCGCTTTGATTATCACTGTAAATCATCAAAGTTAATATTAGCTCAAAGCCCATCTCGGCCACCAGTTTTCGTACGTACACCGCTTCTTTGCCTGCTGTAGAAAGCGTTACGTACACCGCTTCTGTGCTGCTGAACGCGACAAGGTCTTGCTTTCTGAACTCCCATGAGAAGGCTGTTCCAGCAATAATGAACGACCAGTTACTAAAAGATTTGCGGTCCTTGTAGTCACCAGCCCAATCGGCATCTACGTAACAGTAGGGAGAGACACCAGTTTTGGAGTAGTGTAGTCGCATGTCTGAGGTACCCTTTAAATATCTCAAGATGCGCTTTGCAGCCACCTCATGCTTCTTGTGAGGGTCTGCATTTCTCTGTGCCAGCTTAGAGACAGAGTGTATTATATCTTTGCGAGTTGTCAGTACTAGATATAATAACGATCCAATGAACGATTGCTATCTTATTTTGTCCACCTGTGGACAGCCATCGACGTCGCATCTAGTCTGAAAACCAGCTTCCAGTGGGGTTGTTATGGACTTGCAGTCTTTCATTCGCTAAATAAACCTTGTATATACTTTTTATGACCAATAGAGACGCTTCCAGTTTTGCCTATCCAATGGAATTCCATGCAGAGGAAATGCTGCACCTCGCCGCCATCGACCACATCAAATTTGTTTGATATAAGCTGCTTTATACGGGCTATGTCTTCTTCTCGGGTACATGCAATTATAAAATCGTCAACATATACAACAATTACATTAAGATACCCGTCAGTTTGGTTGACATATATGCAGGGTACGCTTGGGCAAGGTGCGAATCCGATTTCCAACAGAGTTTGCTCCAGCTACTGGTTCCATTCACGGCCACTCTTCTTCAGGCCGTACAACGATTTTTGCAGTTTACGCACACGCTTCGGATGATTTGCATCTACAAACCCTTCAGGTTGCCGCATGTAGACGATATCATGTAACTCGCTATTGAGATACGCAGTTGAGACATCCATCTGGTGCATCTCATGCTCGACGGCCAAAGCAATCACCAATCTGATCGAGGAGTAGCGTGCAACAGGAGAAAAAGTTTCGTCGCAATTGACGCCATATTGCTGGCCACATCCCTTTGTAACTAGTCTGGCTTTGAAGCGCTCAACGTTGCCGTTCTGGTCACGCTAAGTGGTATACAACCATTTGGATCCAATTGCTTTTTTACCAGTGGAAAGATCAACCAGACTCCATGTTTTGATATTGTGCAGATGAGTATACTCCTTCTGCATCGCAGCTTTCCATTCATCAGCATGTTGTGAACTTAGTGCTCCTTTAAAACAACTGGGAATTACGACATCCTTGGCGGCTAAGTTTACCCTGTTGCATTCTTTGCGAGGACGACCTGGATTCCCGGAGCGAACTATCTTTGGCCTGCCTGGGCCTTTCTGATCTTCAATCTCTGGCGACGGTTGCTCGTACTCGGGAACTAGTTTTTCTTGCATACAGTCCCTGTCAAACTGCTCACTTGGCTCTAGCATTAATTCATCTGGTGAACGTCCCTATGACCCCGAATCCTTACCGAATTGGTGTTCTATAAACACTGCATCTCGGGCTATAGTCACGCATCTCTTAACAGGATTATACAGGCGATAGGCTTTAGCGGTTTCGGAGTAGCCTACCAGAATGTGCTCCACTCCCTTTGCCGAGAACTTCCCCTTATGGCATTTGTCTAATACGATTGCCTTAGTGCCAAATACTTTTAAGTGTGATACAGTTGGCTGTTTTCCATACCATGCCTCATATGGAGTTTTGTTGCTCAAAGTTGCACTTTCTGACCTATTACTGAGATATGCAGCAGTTGCAATTGCTTCACCCCAAAATGAATCACCAACCCCAGCATGTAACATCATGCTGCGTGCCATTTCCACTAATGTTCTGTTGGCGCGCTCTGCTACACCATTTTGCTGTGTGTGGAACAGTGAGCTGTCTTTTGATCCCATGTTTCGTCAGGAAACTCTCAAATGCACCACTCAGGTACTCACGACCACTGTCGCTTCTGATCTCTTTTAATTTTTTACCAGTTTGATTTTCGGCCATGGCTTTAAAGTCTTTAAACTTCTCGAAAACCTAGTCTTTGGTTTTCAGAGTATATACTGACATATATCGCGTTTTATCGTCAATAAATGTTAGAAAATAACGGGCTCCACCTTGCGATGTAGTGGAAATAGGGCCACAAATGTCTGTGTGTATTAAGCCCAACACTTCTTTTGACCGATTTTCCGACGCCTTCGGAAACTTTTTTACGCACACTTTACATTTGGCGCATGCTTCATGGGCACGTCTATAAATTGTGGCCAGGAAAATTTAATTTTAGGGAAGGAGTGGTTAGATGAAAATTCGTTATGTCAACAATTGAATTTTTTAATATGTCATAAACATAAGTTAGAATAAGGAAAATATTGAATTGTTAGGATAAGCTTAATTTAACGATATTATTGAATTGTCCAGTAGTGTATTGAACTCTTATACTTAAGCTAGTCTGTAAATCGAATTTGTAGTCGGCAATGCGGCTGTCGCGAGCAGCAGTTAGTTCGTTAATTTGTCTCGCTGTAACCACACACACGCTGCAAAGCCTTTCCGCGATTGCCAAGTCCAACAATAAATTGTAACGTTTAAGAACTTGCAATTTGTTTTTATTTAAACATAGCTTTGGATTTTTCATTGGCGCCAGAGCAGGGACTTTCCATCGCGTTCGTTGGTCTTAAAGACATTTCAAGGCTTGGTTTGTGGTGTGTGTCGGTATCGATACACTCGTTGTTGGATCTCCCTGGAGCTGTTGACCATAGTGGAATTCTGCTCCATTTGTTGCACATTATAGACATTGCGTTTCGGCACTGATATATTTGTGATTTATTAAAAAGGCATTTTGATGCAAAACACACAACCCGAATCAAATAAATATACATAAATAAAACAATACATTTAATTGGTGCAAATAAACACAATTATATATACACATCAACATTCGTCGTAACATCAGTTTTTTGTTCTTTTTGTTCATAATTTTCACAGAGGTAAATTCGCGGTAAGCATTTACATACATACAGCTGTGGGAGTTCAGCTTGCGGTAGTTCACTTGTATTTTGTTTTTGCCTTTTTGTTGTGTACAAACGTTCGCTGATTAACTGCAAGCATTTTTGTTGTTGTTTCATAGATCGCATCGTTGCCTACCTACAAGCTCTTTAGTTGTTGTTGCTAGATCGCATCGTTTGCCTACCTACGCATTGTTGTCGTCCTGTTGTTCGGTTTCACAGTGTGCAGTCAAAGCAGCCGAATATTCCTAATCAGGCGAATATCGATAATCAGCTGATTATCGTTTGCGCTGGTGCGTTTGCATAGATAGTTATTTGTTGTTGTTGACAACTGTCAGCTCTTATCTGCATACGCTTGTTTTTTCTTAATTGCTGTTATCTCTAATATTCAAAAAGGTTATTTAGTCAGCTGATTATCTTCAGTATTCTACATCTTACATCTTAAAGAGAAAGAGATTATCAACTGTGCCGGTCGTGTTTTTTCAACGCTCCGTCTATTTTATTATTTCTGCCTTAATTCGCGAATTTTAATTTAACACTTTTACTTGAGCAAAGTGTTACCCTAAATCTGGTTTGTACAAAGTCGTTTTTAGTGTGCATTTTTAGCAAAACTATACATTTTTATTAATACAGCGTCTCAGCTGTGTTTCTGTTTGTGCCCGTTTTTGTTTGTGCCCGTTTTTGTTGCGACCTTTGCTCCCTCTTCGTTGCTCTGCTGAGCGATAATAAGTTTGTGTGTTTGTTCGCTTACACTCAATTTCTGTTTTGTGCTTGCGCCCACGCATTGCTTTGTTGTTTTTGCATTTTAGCGAATTCTGTTTTCGAGCATATTTGTTTACATTCGAAGTAATCTTGCGCACTCTCAAATTTTTTCTTGTTTGCTCTCTTGTTTATCTTGTTTATTTTGAGTGAAATGGCCTGCTGCAAAAACAATTGCAATTACGGTCCAGCTCGTGACAGTGACCAACCAAATTATGTGCACTGTTGGCTATGTGACAATATTATGCACATAAAATGTGCTGGTCTTACTGGGCGTGAATTTGAAAAGTTCATCTCCTCTGCCAAATTAGGCAGTGGTGGTTTGCGATGGTCATGCCCAGTGTGTATTGAGTTGCAAGGTAATTTTTCACGTATGTGTAATACTGTTAAAAAGGAATTCCTAAAATTGAGCTCACTCGCTAAGAACCTAAGCACCGATTTTGATATTAGTGCTGACTTGCTTAGTGGTTATAAGTTTGAGACTCCATCTGACAAGGTGTTGAGTTCTCAGCAGCAGCTTCCCTTACCTCTTCCGCCTGGTTCGCTCCTCACGTCACCAGTGCATAATGGGCCTCCCCTTTTATCCTTTTCTCCCTCTCCCCGCAACTCTTCACCTCCCAATTCACATATTCCTCCGGCAACATCTTCTGTACCTGACCGACCCTCATGTGCCAACGTTGCTTCCCCGGCACTGCCTGTTCCCCCCGTAACCACCACGTCACCCATTATGATCAAATCGGTGACTATTAATGGAGCTAAGGCCTCAAGTAAAAACTCGAAAAGTTCCAATATTCGACGTAACAGTCGTTCTACTGCCACCCTCGCAGTTCCCCCTTCACCCCCTAATATAATTGTTGTTCCTGGAAATTCCTCCAATGCCAATTCTTCTAGCTCTAAAAGCCCCCCAAGTCGACGTAACAGTCATCCGATTGCTACTCCCATTGTAGCTCAGCCTCCCCTGCTTACGGTCGTGGCTTCCCGTAAACAGATATTTGTATCCAGACTTTCTGCAGACACGACTATTGAGTCAATTGCTGCATTTATCGCTACCATAACCCCTGGTAGCGTCTCTATTTCTAAATTTAATTTCTCTGAGCCCAGAGAGATCTCATCGTTTTAGATTAGTGTGTCCCCTGATCTGTTCCCTATCATATGTGACCCAAAGTTTTGGCCTCCTCATATGATTGTTCACGAGTTTAAGCAGAAGACTAGAACTCGTTCAAATCCGGGCAGCGCTGCCGCCAATCAGGTAGAGGAAACGTTTGAACATATGTGTCTGCATCGCTTGCGCACATATGGACATATGGCATGGATTTTTGGTGCTTCATGGCCACGTCTATAAATTGTGGCCAGGAAAATTAAATTTTAGGGAAGGAGTGGTTAGATGAAAATTCGTTATGTCAACAATTGAATTTTGTAATATGTATAAGTTAGAATAAGGAAAATATTGAATTGTTAGGATAAGCTTAAATTAGCGATATTATTGAATTGTCCAGTAGTGTATTGAACTCTTATACTTAAGCTAGTCTGTAAATCGAATTTGTAGTCGGCAATGCGGCTGTCGCGAGCAGCAGTTAGTTCGTTAATTTGTCTCGCTGTAACCACACACGCTGCAAAGCCTTTCCGCGATTGCCAAGTCCAACAATAAATTGTAACGTTTAAGAACTTGCAATTTGTTTTTATTTATACATAGCTTTGGATTTTTCAAGGCTTGGTTTGTGGTGTGTATCGGTATCGATACACTCGTTGTTGGATCTCCCTGGAGCTGTTGACCATAGTGGAATTCTGCTCCATTTGTTGCACATTATAGACATTGCGTTTCGGCACTGATATATTTGTGATTTATTAAAAAGGCATTTTGATGCAAAACACACAAACCGAATCAAATAAATATACATAAATAAAACAAAACATTTAATTGGTGCAAATAAACACATTAAAATATACACATCAACATTCGTCGTAACATCAGTTTGGTGGTGGTTTTTGACCTTTGTTCTTTTTGTTCATAATTTGCACAGAGGTAAACTCGCGGTAAGCATTTACATACATACAGCTGTGGGAGTTCAGCTTGCGGTAGTTCACTTGTATTTTGTTTTTGCTTTTTTGTTGTCAAAGCAGCCGAATATTCCTAATCAGGCGAATATCGCTAATCAGCTGATTATCGTTTGCGCTGGTGCGTTTGTATAGATAGTTATTTGTTGTTGTTGACAACTATCAGCTCTTATCTGCATACGCTTGTTTTTTCTTAATTGCTGTTATCTCTAATATTCAAAAAGGCTATTTAGTCAGCTGATTATCTTCAGTATTCTACATCTTACATCTTAAATTATATTGATCGCCAACTGTTTTAATTCAACTGATTATCTCTCTCAGCCAAGTTTCTTTATCGGCTGATTATTACTGGGTTAGTACACTTACGCGCATTGGAATAGAGTCAAATTAATTAGTCAATATGGCGCACAAAGTAGATCACAATGAGACTGTTGTAGATGTCGACGAGAGCTGCCTTAGTGCGCGTTTAACTCAATTGTTCGTAAAATTAGAAAAAGTAGAGAGCGACAAAGAGCGCCAAGGGAGTTCACTCATTAATAAAATGGTGACTCCAAGTAAATTTGAGATTCAGTGCCGGCTAGATAATCCAAAGTCGTACATTGCCAAAGCTATGGATCTGCAGTCAGAGATCGATGCAATAGATCCTGACAATACTAGCCGTGCAATGCTTGAGGAAACATGTATTTTGGCACGGTCTTCATACATGTCAGCCCTAAGTGCGCATCAAGCAGCAGAAAACGAACCTCAGCTTTCTCACCATTCTCACTTGCCCAAATTAATATTGTCAAAATTCAGCGGTAAACACTCTAACAAGTAAGAAAAGTACAGTCGAGCACGCCCGACCGTATAATACTCTCTGCATTTTCCCCGATTAATTTATTAAAATCGGTCTAGAGATATTACAATATGTAGTACTTGCATTAAAACACGTTGAAATAAAAACAATCTAAGCATAATCAAACATACATCTGTTTGTCTGTATGCGAATACACATGCGTTTGACAATATATGATGCATATATGTATGTATGTGTGTATTCAGCGCGGCCAGCGACTGCGGGCTGCGATGCCGCCACATTCGAACACGTGCTTGTATGTTTCTGTCTCGCTTGCACTCATACATTGATACGAATACGACAGCGCTGCCGCTCAAGTGCTTGTATGTTACTATCTCGCTTGCACTCGTACGTGATATTGCATTCAGTTATCAATATTGTAACGCTTCTAGTTTTCTTGTTTACAGTGCGATTTCAATGTACCTTTCAGGATAGTTTGATATAGTTAGTCTCCACACGAATTAGAAATTACAATACTGTACTATATTGACAAATGCCTAAAAACGGAACGAAAGTTAAAAATATTTTTTTATTTATTGTGGGAAAAAGGGGCGTGGCAGTCCAAAATTTTTAATGTTAATGCATTTACGCTGTCGCCAGGAACCTCCATACCAAAATTGGTGATCCTAGGTGCTATAGTTACTGAGATATTCGCCTAAAACACCGATTTTTTCCGAGGTGCGTCTAGTTTTTTGCATATTGTGGGCGAATGGGGCGTGGCATCGAAAAAAAAAAAGATTCTTGTATTGACTGACTAAATATTTGATCGATTGAGACCAAGCTCGACATTGTAGCTCTTACCATCTCTGAAATCTGTTTGTTCATACGGACAGACAGACAGACAGACAGACAGACAGACAGACAGACGGACAGACAGACGGACAGACGGACATGGCTATATCGACTCGGCTTGTGATGCTGATCAAGAATATATATACTTTATGGGGTCTGCCACGCCTCCTTCTGCCTGTTACATACATTTGCACAAACCCAATATACTCTTGCAGAGAGTATAAAAACAGACAATTTATCGGTATGATTAGTAGCTTAGTAGAGTCAGATCGCTCGCTGTCAATTATTGAGTAATTAAAGACAGAAAACATTTGATATAAAGCACGGTAGAAAATCGTCGTTTGCGTGTACAAATGTTGTAAAAGAGGTTGAACCCACAATCCAGTTTTGTAGTGCAAGCCATGTGATTGGAATTTGCCAAGGGTTCGCAGCATTGTCAGTTGACGAGAGATTTAATTTCGTAAAATCTAGTCAACTCTGCATAAACTGTTTATGCAGGGCACAGAGTGTCCAACTGCAATGCGTCGAAGTGTAGAGTTTGTTCTCATCCTCACAACACTCTCCTTCACAAATCAGTACCCATAGGAACATCACAAGCCTCTGCTCATCCTGCAAATGTAGATCATGTTACAAGCGAAATCAACCAAGTGATCCTTGCAATTGCAGTCGTTACAGTTCGAGACAGATTCGGTCAGAAGCGAAACGCTAGAACCTTGTTCAGGGTCTCAGGTGAATTTCATGACGGAAGATCTCGCTCAAGTCTTGCACCTTCATCGCAAAAACAGTAGCTTATCCGTAAAGTCGACAATAGTTTCGTCTCGTGTATCGAGACATCAGCTCAGCGCCTAGTTTTGGGTACTCAAATCAATTTGTAGCAGGCAGCCAGATGGTGATCTTACCATTAATCGGTGGAAGATTCCAGCAAACGTTAAACTGGCTGACCCTGAATTCTATAAACCACAGCAAATAGATATGCTTCTGGGAGCCGACTCATTTTTCGAAATGCTTTGTAATGGACGAATTCTACTGACGAAGGGTGGTCCATTGCTACAAAAGACGTTGTAACGTTGTTGGTGGCATCAGTACGGTGCAAGAAAATGTTTACCAAAAGCCCAATATGTTGCACAGTGATGCAACATAGACAAGATGTTCGTTTTGAAGTCAGTGTAGATCGACACTGTAAAGTTGAAGCTGTCCTAAAGACAAGTGTGTTAAATGGAGTCAATGTGGGTTTAAAACAAAGAACTCGAGAAGAGCTTCTGCTCTTGTTGGTTGTTTCTTTTAGACTGTATTTTCAAAATCATTATTTTGTTTCCTTAAGTCTAATACATAGTGTTCTTATTGCTATATGGTTGCTTATGTATGTATGCTGAAGGCATACATATGATCTGACCACTTGAGCTGCAAAGTGCATGCTCAGCATTTCCCACGCGCTGCGATCTGCTTATACATGAGCGTCTGATCGCATTACATATGCGCTGGAATGTTTACGTAATTTAGTGTGGTCTTTATAATGTTTGGGTACTGTTTATTTAATATGACAAAGTGTCACAATGTATTAATGAACTGTTGTACCCTTTAATAAATATGATGGTAGGGTAGATGTGCTACACGTCCCTTTTTAAAGAAATGATTTATTTAAGTATTAATATATTGTGTTTAATTCTTATTGTGTTTTCTTATTTTATATTTAAAGTGTAATAAAAATGTGTAGAAAAATGTCTTATCTCTATTTCAATGTTTTATTAATAAATTCTGCTTTTAATAAGAAAAATGTTTTTTTTTATATATTTTTTTTTGTTTTTAAAAAAATTTTTTTCATATAAAAATTTTGAAAAGCTTGATCAGACCTTCAAAAATAAAGTTTTTTTTATATATTAAAAAATTTTTCTTCTTTTTTTTTTTTTTAACGCTTTAATTTTCTTCATTTTTCCTTTTCAAGCGCGCCATTTATAATATATTTGTAGTCTATACTTTTTGTTTCTTATTTTTGTTATCTTTTATAAAAATGTTATCATTATCCTCTATTTTCTCTACTATATATGGTCCTAAATATACTGGGTCTAATTTATGCCCTGTTTCATTCCTAAGAAGAACCTTATCTCCTATATTTAATTTAAAATCTAAAACTTTCTTATCATAATTTTGATTTCTATAAGCCTTACCTTATTCTAACATAATTCTAGCTCTTTTATGTGTTATTTCTAATCTAATCTTTATTTCCTTAGAGTAATCATCTATGTTATATAAAGGTGTTATAGTATCTATTTTATTAAAATCTCTGAACTGTCTTGGTATTCTACCAAAGACTAGTTCGTATGGACAATAATCATAAGTCGCCAAGGGTGTTGTGTTGATACAATATGTGAAATATTGAATCCAAACATCCCTGTTGGTTTTTTTTCGTCAGATATGTATGAACGAACGTATTCATTGAAAGTTCTATGTGCAGTAGACGATATGTTGTCTATTTTTAGATATTTGCACAAGTCATTAATTATTGAATTTTTATATTCTGCTCCCATGTCCGTAATGAACGTCTTCATTGGACCGTACTTCAGAATAAATTTTTCGAATATTGCTTTAGCAATAGTTGTTGCACTTTTGTTTGCAATTGGAATAGTTACTAAATACTTTGTTAAATCGCATATTAGCGTAACTGCGTATTCATTGCCATTCTCTGAGCGTGGTAGTGGACCTATAGTGTCTACTATCACTCTGTCGAAAGCATGTATTGGTGTTTCTGTTATTATCATTGGGGTCTTCGTGTGTTTTGTTGTTTTTGAAGTAAGGCATTTTGGACATTTATTAATGTACTCTTTAATATTATGTGTCATATTTTTCCAATAATAATATTTTTTTACTTTGGCCAAAGTTTTTGTAACACCTGTATGACCTCCTTGTATTGGATCGTCATGGAATGTAAACAGTATCGCTTCTCGATCTTTATCATTATTTATTAGTATTTTCAATATTTTAAAAGATTCTGTTGAAATAGATTGAAAGAACTTTTCGCACGGTGCCACTTTGAGTTGGCTGATTCCAAGTATACCGGCTTGCTTTTCAAGCCTTTGGAAGAATTGACCTAGGTCAAGGGTTCCATTGGTGTAAAAATCATCAACATCAATTCTTGCAATAATTTTCTTTCCATGTTTCAGAAAACATGTATTGTTTGTTATATGCAAGGCCACTACTTTTCGTATTTCGTCATTACAAATGACTTCATATACGTTGGGCTTAGAAGCGTTGTCAAGTGTTTGCATAGGCAAATCTTCTTGAGCATTTCCTGCGCAGGAGTTTTTTTGTTTACTTTGATTTCTAGTAGTGACTTTTTAAACATTGTATTGGTTATGTTTTTAAGATCATTAATAGTGATGTGATGTGAAAGTGCATCAGCTACAAAATTTTTTTTTCCTTTCAGATACTCAACAGTAAAATCGTATTCTTCTAGTTCTAATCTCATTCTTGTAAGTTTTGAGCTGGGGTTTGTCATTGAGAACAAGTACGTTAATTGCCTATTGTCTGTTTTTACAGTGAAATGTTTGCCATAAATATATGGTCGAAAATGTGTAATTGCCCAGTGGATTGCTGCCAATTCTTGTTCTGTTGTTGATTTGTTGCTTTCACCTTTAGTGAATGAGCGTGAAGCATATGCAACTGGGAGTTGTTTATCTCCATAGTTTTGTGTTAGAACAGCTCCACAGGCGTGTTTGCTTGCATCTGTAATAATGCAAAATTCTTTATCGAAATCAGGATATTTTAATAAAGCGGGCTTAATTAAAGACTTTTTTAAATAATTGAATCCAATTTGGCATTCATCAGACCATTGAAAATTGACATTTTTTTTGCATAACCTAGTTATATGCCTTGAATAGTCGGCGAAATTTTTAATAAAAAGTCTGTAGTAGTTGCAGAATGCTACAAATCTTCTAGCGCTATCAGCGTCCGTTGGGACTGGGTAATTTTTAATTACAGTGCACTTATGACCTAGGAATGTTACTTCGTGCATGAAGGAAGATCATTTTTCTGGGTGTAGTTTAAGGTTGTGTTTTCTGCACAAGTCAAAAACATAAGCTCCTTTAAGAGCTCGAGTCATTTTTTCTATTTTTTGAGTGTATTGGTTGGCCGTTTTATTTTTTTGTTGAAGGTTAAGTAGCTTAGCAGTTATTACTTCTGCAGATTCTCCTTGTACTTCTTTTGTTAATTGTGTAATGATTTTCGCAATTGTTTGCTCATTACTTATTAAATTTGTTGCCTCATTTTTAGACCACGTACTCTTTAAACAAGTAAGAAAGGCTACAGTCGATCGAGCCGACTGTAAAAGACCCCGTACTCCCATAGTATTGCATTTTATTTAAATTAAAATTTTCAAATGAAATTTAAAAAATTAAAATTAAATATTTACATTTTGAATTAAAATTAAAAAATAAATAAATTAACAACTGTCATCGTCAGCACTCAAACCCGCGATCCATGCGAAGGTTCCACATTGGGCCGCAACTCTATCAGTTGCACCACACCCCTCTTCTATCATTCTTCCGATTATTTCCATATAAGTATGTGCACACATACATATGTGTGTATGTATAGCATTGATCGGCGCGGCCAGCGGCTCCGGGCAGCGCTGCCGCCACCAGGTAGAGAAAACGTTCGAACATATGTTTGTATGTTTCTGTGTTTGTTTGTATGTGTTGCGCGCATGCAGTGATTTTGCTTTAAAATAACTTCGACTTTGAACCGTAATTTCTCTGTTGTTTGACATAGGATTTTGATGCCACTTTCAGGAAAGTTAGAAATAGTAATTCTCTAAGCGTGTGTTAAATTACAACACTGTACTATTTGATTTAATGCCTGAAACAAGGCATTGAAGCTGGAGAGTCTTTTATTTCTGATGAGCAAAGGGGGCGTGGCAGCTCAAAATTTTTAATGACATTATACTAAGGCTGTCTCTAAGAACCTGTATACCAAAATTTGTGCTCCTAAGTGCTATAGTTACTGAGATATTCACCTAAAACACAAATTTTTTCGAGGTGTGTCTGGTTACTTGCTCATTTCGGGGGCGGTAAGGGGCGTGGCAACAATTTGAAATAAACTTGATCTGCTCTACAAAATAACGGACTTACATTCCAAATTTGGTGTCTCTAGCTCTTGTAGTTTAAAAGATCCAGGTGTTCATACGGACGGACAGACGGACGGACGGACAGACGGACAGACGGACATGGCTATATCGACTCGGCTGTTGATGCTGATCAAGAATATATATACTTTATGGGGTCGGCCACGCCTCCTTCTGCCTGTTACGCACATCTCGCTTCTGACAAACTTAATAGACCCCCTTTACTCTTTTTTAAAGAGTACGGGGTCTAAAAAGAGTATAGGGGTCTATTAAGTTTGTCAGAAGCGAGATGTGCGTAACAGGCAGAAGGAGGCGTGGCCGACCCCATAAAGTATATATATTCTTGATCAGCATCAACAGCCGAGTCGATATAGCATTGTCCGTCTGTCCGTCTGTCTGTCTGTCTGTCTGTCTGTCTGTCTGTCTGTCTGTCTGTCCGTCCGTATGAACACCTGGATCTTTTAAACTACAACAGCTAGAGACACCAAATTTGGAATGAAAGTTCATTATCTTCTCGAGCAGATCAAGTTTATTTCAAATTGTTGACACGCCTCCTACCGCCCCCGCAATGAGCAAAAATCCAGACATACCTCGAAAAAATTTGTGTTTAAGGCGAATATCTCAGTAACTATAGCACTTAGGAGCACAAATTTTGGTATACAGGTTCTTAGAGACAGCCTTAGTATAATTCCATTCAAAATTTTGAGCTGCCACGCCCACTTTTATCATAAGAACAAAAAAGCTTTTCAACTTCAATACCGTTTTTAAAGCATTTGTTCAAATAGTACAGTGTTGAAATTTGACATTCGTTTAGAGATCATATCTAACTATCCTAAAAGTTAAATCAAAATCCTTTGTCAAACAAGAGAGCTACACGGTTCTAAGTTTTTTATTTAACTACAAAATCACTGTATGCGCACAACACATACAAACATATGTTCGAACGTTTTGTCTACCTGTTGGCGGCAGCGCTGCTCGGAGCCGCTGGCCGCGCCGACCAATGCTATACAAACACACATATATATATATGCACATATAAATATTTTCAAATAATCGGAAGAATGATAGAAGAGGGGTGTGGTGCAACTGGTAGAGTTGCGGCGCTATATGGAACCTTCGTCTGAGAAGCGGGTTCGAACGCTGACAATGACAATCGTTAATATACATTTTTAAATTTTAATTGCAAATGTAAATATTAGATTTTAATTTCTATAGTCGGCTCGCTCGACTGTAGCCTTTCTTACTTATTTAATTTTGTTTTTATAAGGCTTACGGCTGTTAGCTCATGTTCGCCTTTTACGGTTTCCAATAGATTCAAAGCATCTATAAAACCTTGTTAGACCCCGTACTCTTTAAAAAAGAGTAAAGGGGGTCTATTAAGTTTGTCAGAAGCGAGATGTGCGTAACAGGCAGAAGGAGGCGTGGCCGACCCCATAAAGTATATATATTCTTGATCAGCATCAACAGCCGAGTCGATATAGCAATGTCCGTCTGTCCGTCTGTCCGTCTGTCCGTCCGTCTGTATGAACACCTGGATCTTTTAAACTACAAAAGCTAGAGACACCAAATTTGGAATGAAAGTCCGTTTATGATGTACGCAGATCAAGTTTATTTCAAATTGATGCCACGCCCCCTACCGCCCCCGCAATAAGCAAAAAACCAGACACGCCTCGAAAAAATTTGTGTTTTAAGCGAATAACTCAATAGTTATGGCACTTAGGAGCACCAATTTTGGTACGCAGGTTCCCAGAGACAGCCTAAATGCAATGTCATTTAAAGTTTTGAGCTGCCACGCCCCCTTTGCTCATAGGAACTAAAACACTCTCCAATTTCAATGCCTTTCTGCAGGCATTAAATCAAATAGTACAGTGTTGTAATTTAACATACGCTTAGAGACTTACTATTTCTAACTTTCCTGAAAGTGGCATCAAAATCCTATGTCAAACAAGAGAGAAATTTCGGTTCAAAGTTCACGTTATTTTACTGCAAAATCACTGCATGCGCGCAACACATACAAACAAACACAGAAACATACAAACATATGTTCGAACGTTTTCTCTACCTGCTTTGGCGGCAGCGCTGCCCGGAGCCGCTGGCCGCGCCGAACAATGCTATACATACACACATATGTATGAGCACACATACATATTTGCAAATAATCGGAAGAATGATAGAAAGGGTCGTGGTGCAACTGGTAGAGTTGCGGCGCAATATGGAACCTTCGTATGGATCGCGGGTTCGAATGCTGACAATGACGATTGTTAATTTATTTACTTTTTAATTTTAATTCAAAATGTAAATATTTAATTTTAATTTTTTAAATTTCATTTTAAAATTTTTATTTTAATAAAATGGGCACTACTATGGGAGTACGGGGTCTTTTACAGTCGGCTCGATCGACTGTAGCCTTTCTTACTTGTAGATTATTAGGTTTGCCATCAAACTCTGGTATCATAGCTGTGGCTAGCTTAATAAATTCTTCTTTTTGTTTGAGCCATTTTGGTTTTTGCTATTAGCTTTTGTTTTGAATCGATTGATTCACTTGTTTCTTCTAGTGATTCTATATCACTTTCAGATTCAACATCACTTGACTGTATTGATTCGTCTAATTCTTTTAATTGACTGGGATTGAAATCTGCCAATTTGTTTAGACTTCCTGGCACATTGATTTGAATATGTCGCCTATTGGTGACGGAAATTAATCTTGTGTTTAGGGATTTTATAACCCTTAAACATTTTTCTCTATGCTCAGGTATTAGTTTAGTTTCGTACCTATTAACTATATCTACGATATTATTATATTCCTTAACTAATATTTCAATATGGTTCGTTAACGTTCCTGCCTTTATAATTGCATCTTTATTTATGCATTTATAAGATTTGTCAAATTTATTACGAGATGCGTTTATATGATTTGCAATCTCGTTCCATTCCATTCTTTCTGGAATTATTGCTTATGTAAACGAACGAACCATATTGTTGTTATACCTAATATTGAATGATCTTCTTTTACTGATTATACCCGTTACTCGTAGAGTACAATCGTTGGAATGTATGTAACAGGCAGAAGGAGGCGTGGCAGACCCCATAAAGTATATATATTCTTGATCAGCATCAATAGCCGAGTCGATATAGCCATATCCGTCTGTCCGTCCGTCCGTCTGTATGAACAAAAGGATCTCAGAGACTATAAGAGCTAGAAAGGTGAAAGGGGTCGCAAATGAAAGGTACAATACCCAAGCAGTACGAGTTTGTTTTTGTTTTTTGACACGCCCACTTTAGGGCGTTCTATCTTCATATAAAGGCAAATGTACAGATAAAACTTGAATGTTTTAGTATAGAAAACTTTTTTGTTAGCAATGCTATCTGATCCAAATTTACACGGAGACTACATGTCTATGAAGTTCATATACTGACCAAGTTTGATCGAAATCGGACAACTATATCGTATAGCTCACATAGGGCCGATCGGTCAAAAACACGCTCCAAATATAAATTAGTATGAAAAAATTTTGCATTAACTTAGCTATCTTAATGAAACTGACACAAAATAAATAAGTCACTAATATAAATATACTGACCAAGTTTCATAGAAATCGGACTACTATATCGTATAGCTCCCATAGGGACAATACGTCAAAAATTTGCATTTAGTATGAATTTGTATGAAAATTTTCTGTGTTTACCAAGCTATCTTAATGAAACTGATACTGAATAAATTTATCAATAACATAAATGTACTGACCAAGTTTCATACAGATCGTTTGACTATATCGTATAGCTCCCATAGGAACAATCGGTCGAACATTGAGTAACGGGTATCCTAAAGTCGCGAGGCGACTGTAGCATTCTTTCTTGTTTTATTTTGACATATGGTAGTGTTGTGAATACCATTGCTTTTTCTACTTTGTCACAATATATTAGTGGACTGTTATTTCCACCGAAAGCTTCTATATAATCGTTTTCGAACTGATTAGTGGATACGTATTTGCTATAAGAATGCAATAGTTTAATTGCATTTATGCGAAAGTTTGGACAGTTATCATAAACGAGGTTAATCTTTTCCTCCGTCATTACTTAAGTTCCGTTTAGGTTATTTGCCCTACTCATGTATCTTTTCTTAAGTATCTTGTGCTTAACATAAAGCGTAAGCAAAAATTGTAAAATAAGTATGATTGTTATAACTAATAAGGATCCACAACGATTTTATATCGTCAGTATGATCAACTATTTTAACGTTGTTTACAACATTGGCAGTATTATCATCTGCCTCACTTGAGTCACTAATCCATCCCATTGTGGTTTGAAAAAAAAACTTTTTTTTTTTTATTCGATTCGCTTTCGCTGACGGACGTGTTTTACATCGCTTCTATTTGTTTTCAAGTTTTCCTCGTTTAAACGATCTAATTTGTATCATATTTCTGGCTTAATTCTTTTGCAACATTGAGTGCTACATCGGTTGTGTTGTCACACATTGTTTTAATACATTTCAAAGCCAATTTTAATAATTTTTGTGTTCAAAGCAACAACAATTCCACAGCTAAACATTCTGTTTACCTATTTCTGCGTTTGTTTGTCGCTGTGAAATTGTTCTTGTAATTTTACGCCGTTGCTTGTACTAACAATTTGTTTGTGTAAACATTATCTCGGCGTTATCTTTGTGCTCACATCGTGCTCACTTCTATACTTACGCTCCCGTCGCGCTCTCACCGCGCTCTATTATCTTATTTTTGGTGTTGGCCGGTAATTCCGTTTTCTTGTTTCGGTCGCCGCGCCCGCGCATAATTTACAAAAGCAAAAGCATTGCATTTGTTATTGTCGTAAGTAAACATAAGTAGCTTGCACATTAACCCTAACTTGCCTTCTTATTTTTTTCAACTAATCTATTATTTCAACAGTGCTTATTAGCTATATATTCTTTTTTATTATATTCATTGCTTATATTAATTACCTCAACCATGTATGTCTGCTATAACTCAAATTGCCAGGTGCGAACAAACGTGAAGGTGGGTTTTGTTTGCTGCTGGCTGTGTGAAAACGTTTCACATGAAAAATGTGCAGGCCTCAACGGCCGAATTGTCGATCTGATTGAGTCCATATCAGGTTTAAAATGGACATGTGAAGACTGTAGGGATGTCGAGAGAGACATTATGAGCTTCATGCGATACACTAAAAGAGGCTTTGGGGACCTATTTGGCAGATTTAAAAGTCTGTCCGATAGTTTCTCAGCTTTGGACAAGGAGTTTAAAGACCTAAAAGTCTTAAATGATTCGCCAAAGCGTAAAAAGGCCAATTTTAGATTGTCGATTGGCCCTAACGAACTTTCAGTCCCACATCACATGCCTACAACGTCCGCACCTTCCCTAATCAATTTTTCATCCCCATCCCCAAATATTAACGCTAGTGGTGACGACAACTTTATTTTACCCACAGAAGTTGTCGCCACGATTCCCGAAGTTTTCGTTTCTGATTCGTTAACTGTCAATACTGTTGCAGTTGGCGAAACAAGCAATGAGTCTATCAGAGCTGTTGCTTCTTCGGAAGTAATTACAGTGTCTGATAAAAAGATTCTTGTAGGTGTTCCACCAAAGAAACAATTATTTGTTTCCAGGCTTGCCCCTGATACCACATCGGATGATGTCAAGGCCTTTATTCAGGCTAAATCAAAAGCCAACATTACGGTGGAAAAATTTAAGTTCTCTTATCATCGGGAAATCTCATCATTTAAAGTAAGTGTTCCGGCCAAAGATTTTAGTACTATTTGCTGTAAAGAATTTTGGCCGGATCATTTAATAATAAAGGAGTATACAGCGAAGAAAAGAAACCGGACTCCGATTGCACTGCCTTCTAACCCTGTCCCGGCCTCTGTTTCCGGAAAAAACTAACTTCCTCCCTCTCGTTTGCCTATCAAACTACTTATACCCTACATGCACTAAAATATAGAATAAAAACAAGAAAGAATGCTACAGTCGCCCCGCGACTTTAGGATACCCGTTACTCAATTTTCGACCGATTGTTCCTATGGGAGCTATACGATATAATCAAACGATTTGTATGAAACTTGGTCAGTACATATATGTTATTGATAAATATATTCTGTATCAGTTTCATTAAGATAGCTTGGTAAATACAGAAAATTTTCATACAAATTCATACTAAATGCAAATTTTTGACTGATTTTCCCTATGGGAGCTATACGATAAAGTAATCCGATTTCTTTGAAACTTGGTCAGTATATTTATATTATTGACTTATTTACTTTGTGTCAGTTTCATTAAGAAAACTTAGTCAATGCAAGATTTGTTCATACTAATTAATATTTGGAGCGTGTTTTTGACCGATCGGCCCTATGAGAGCTATACGATATAGTTGTCCGATTTCGATTAAACTTGGTCAGTACATGTACCTCATAGACATGTAGTCCCCGTGTGTAATTTGGATCAGATATCATTGCTAACAAAATTTTCTATACTAAAACATTCAAGTTTTATCTGTACATTTACCTTTATATGAAGATAGAACGCCCTAAAGTGGGCGTGTCAAAAAACAAAAACAAACTCATACTGCTTGGGTATTGTACCTTTCATTTGCGACCCCTTTCACCTTTCTAGCTCTTATAGTCTCTGAGATCCTTTTGTTCATACAGACGGACGGACGGACAGACGGACAGACGGACGGACGGACAGACGGACATGGCTATATCGACTCGGCTATTGATGCTGATCAAGAATATATATACTTTATGGGGTCTGCCACACCTCCTTCTGCCTGTTACATACATTCCAACGATTACTATATACCCTTGTACTCTACGAGTAACGGGTATAAAAATGCTACAGTCGCCCCGAGACTTTAGGATACCCGTTACTCAATGCTCGACCGATTGTTCCTATGGGAGCTACAGAAAATTTTCATACAAATTCATATTAAATGCAAATTTTTGACCTATTGTCAATATGGGAGCTATACGATATAGTAGTCCGATTTGTATGAAACTTGGTCAATAAATTTACATAATTGATTTATTTATTTTGTGTCAGTTTCATTAAGATAGCTTAGTCAATGCAAAATTTGTTCATACTAATTTATACTTGGAGCGTGTTTTTGACCGATCGGCCCTATGGGAGCTATACGATATAGTTGTCCGATTTCGATCAAACTTGGTCAGTACATGTACTTCATAGGTATGTAGTCTCCGTGTATGTTTGGATCAGATAGCATTGCTAACAAAAAAGTTTTCTATACTAAAACATTCAAGTTTTATCTGTACATTAACCTTTATATGAAGATAGAACGCCCTAAAGTGGGCGTGTCAAAAAACAAAAACAAACTCATACTGCTTGGGTATTGTACCTTTCATTTGCGACCCCTTTCACCTTTCTAGCTCTTATAGTCTCTGAGATCCTTTTGTTCATACAGACGGACAGACGGACGGACGGACAGACGGACATGGCTATATCGACTCGGCTATTGATGCTGATCAAGAATATATATACTTTATGGGGACTGCCACGCCTCCATCTGCCTGTTACAAACATTCCAACGATTACAATATACCCTTGTACTCTACGAGTAACGGGTATAATTACGGGTATAATCCACAGGTTCATACTTCATAATCATGATATCGTTCGCACTCTTTACCATATGTCATGCGCAACAAACTCAAATCATCGTTTTCGCTTCGCTTTCGCTGACGGACGTGTTTTACATCGCTTCTATCTGTTTTTTAGTTTTCCTCGTTTAAACGCAATTATTTGTATCATATTTCTGGCTTAATTCTTTTGCAACATTGTGTGCTACATCGGTTGTGTTGATACACATTGTTTTAATACATTTTAAAGCCAATTTTAATAATTTTTGTGTTCAAAGCAACAACAATTTCACAGCTAAACATTCTGTTTACTTATTTCTGCGTTTGTTTGGCGCTGTGTAATTGTTCTTGTAATTTTACGCCGTTGCTTGTGCTAACAATTGTTTGTGTAAACTTTATCTCGGCGTTATTTTTGTGCTCTCATCGTGCTCTCTTCTATTTTTACGCTCCCGTCGCGCTCTCACCGCGCTCTATTTTCTTATTTTTGGTGTTGGCCGGTAATTCCGTTTCATTGCTTTCGGTCGCCGCGCCCGCGCATAAGTTGTTTTTGTGCATCACATTTGTTATTGTTGTAAGTAAACATTGTAGCTTGCACATTAACCCTAACTTGCCTTCTTATTAGACCCCGTACTCTTTAAAAAAGAGTAAAGGGGGTCTATTAAGTTTGTCAGAAGCGAGATGTGCGTAACAGGCAGAAGGAGGCGTGGCCGACCCCATAAAGTATATATATTCTTGATCAGCATCAACAGCCGAGTCGATATAGCAATGTCCGTCTGTCCGTCTGTCCGTCCGTCCGTCTGTCCGTCTGTCCGTCCGTATGAACACCTGGATCTTTTAAACTACAAGAGCTAGAGACACCAAATTTGGAATGTAAGTCCGTTATTTTCTAGAGCAGATCAAGTTTATTTCAAATTGTTGCCACGCCCCTTACCGCCCCCGCAATGAGCAAAAAACCAGACACACCTCGAAAAAATTTGTCTTTTAGGCGACTATCTCAGTAACTGTAGCACTTAGGAGCACAAATTTTGGTATACAGGTTCTTAGAGACAGCCTTAGTATAATGTCATTCAAAATTTTGAGCTGCCACGCCCCCTTTGCTCATCAGAAATAAAAGACTCTTCAGCTTCAATGCCTTGTTTCAGGCATTAAATCAAATAGTACAGTGTTGTAATTTAACATACGCTTAGAGAATTACTATTTCTAACTTTCCTGAAAGTGGCATCAAAATCCTATGTCAAACAACAGAGAAATTACGGTTCAAAGTCGAAGTTATTTTAAAGCAAAATCACTGCATGCGCGCAACACATACAAACAAACACAGAAACATACAAACATATGTTCGAACGTTTTCTCTACCTGCTGGCGGCAGCGCTGCCCGGAGCCGCTGGCCGCGCCGACCAATGCTATACATACACACATATGTATGTGTGCACATACTTATATGGAAATAATCGGAAGAATGATAGAAGAGGGGTGTGGTGCATCTGATAGAGTTGCGGCGCAATGTGGAACCTTCGCATGGATCGCGGGTTCGAGTGCTGACGATGACAGTTGTTAATTTATTTATTTTTTAATTTTAATTCAAAATGTAAATATTTAATTTTAATTTTTTAAATTTCATTTGAAAATTTTAATTTAAATAAAATGCAATACTATGGGAGTACGGGGTCTTTTACAGTCGGCTCGATCGACTGTAGCCTTTCTTACTTGTTTTTTTCTCAACTAATCTATTATTTTAACAGTGCCTATTAGCTACTTATTCTATTTTATTTATTCATCGCTTACATTAATTACCTCAACAATGTATGTCTGCTATAACGCAAATTGCCAGGTGTGAACAAACGTTAAGGTGGGTTTTGTTTGCTGCTGGCTATGTGAAAATGTTTCACATGAAAAATGTGCAGGCCTCAACGGCCGGATTGTCGACCTGATTGAGTCTAAATCAGGTTTAAAGTGGACATGTGAAGATTGTAGGGATGTCGAAAGAGACATTATGAGTTTCATGCGACACACTAAAAGAGGCTTTGGGGACCTATTTGGCAGATTTAAAAGTCTGTCCGATAGTTTCGCTGCTTTGGTCAAGGAGTTTAAAGATGATTAAATGATTCTCCAAAGCGTAAAAAGGCCAATTTTAGATTGTCGATTGGCCCTAACGAACTTTTAGTCCCTCATCACATGCCTACAACGTCCGCATCTTCCCTAATAAACTTTTCATCCCCATCCTCAAATATTATTGCTAGTGGTGATGACAACTTTATTTTACCCACAGAAGTTGTCCCCACGATTCCCGAAGCAGTAGTTTCAGATTCGCTAAGTGTCAATACTGTTGAAGTTGGCGAATCAAGTAATGAGTCTTCTACTGAAGTAACTACAGTGTCTGATAAAAAAAACTCTTGTAGGTGTTCCACCTAAGAAACAATTATTTGTTTCCAGGCTTGCCCCTGATACCACATCGGATGATGTTAAGGCCTTTATTCAGGCTAAATCTGAAGCCAACTTTACGGTGGAAAAATTTAAATTCTCTTATCATCGGGAAATTTCCTCATTTAAAGTTAGTGTTCCGGCCAAATATTTTATCACAATTTGTTGTAAAGAATTTTGGCCGGACCATTTAATAATAATGGAGTATACAGCGAAGAAAAGAAATCGGACGCCGATTTCACTGCCTTCCAACCCTGTCCCGGCCTCTGATTCCGGAAAAAACTAACTTCGTCCCTCTCGTTTGCCTATCAAAACGTAAGAGGTCTTCGTAGTAAGCTTAGCAATATGTATTTAAATAGTCTTTCTTTTCCATTTCATGTCGTGGCCTTTTCTGAAACATGGTTAAAGCCCGACGTTTTAGACTCTGAAATCCTTTCCAATAAATTCTCTATCTATAGAAAAGATCGTACATCTCGCCGAGGCGGTGGTGTGCTTATTGCCGTCGATGTAAACTATTCGTCGGAAGAAGTAACAATCGATGGCTCTGTAGATATTGAATTTGTTGCTATTAAGTTATGCCTAAATAACATTAGTTTTTACATTACTTGCTCCTATATACCTCCTTCTTCTGACTCTTCTCTTTACTTATTACACGTTTCTGCTATTAAATCAGTTTCCTCTGAGTTCTGATCGTGACTTTCTTATAGTTCTTGGCGATTTTAATATTGCTGGCACTACATGGATCTCGTGTCCCGACTCTGCCGTGTTGAACCCCACGACGCAGCACGAGTTTCTTGACGAGCTGTTTGGAATTTCATTGGTTCAGATCAATGATATTCCAAACTCTTTAAACAGAATGCTTGATTTGATTTTTGTTTTGGATCCATCCTGTTTTTCTGTATCCCGCATCAAACCCTTATCTAATCCTGAAGATCCTTATCACCCGACTTTGGAAGTGTTGATAGATTTACCTGCCCGGGTGACCCGTACTAGTAGTAAACCTACTAAACGATCCCGTCAGTTTCGAAAAGCCGACTTTAACAAGTTGAATGTACTGCTATCCCAGACTGACTGGTCCCGGCTGTTCATGTGTAGCGATATGGATAGTGCAATTACAACCTTTTATTATACCTTGAATTCCTTACTTGATGTCTGTGTTCCGCTTTGTGTTCCAACTAGGTCTAACAAGCCTCTTTGGTTTACCCGCGAACTAACATTGCTTAAAAATAGAAAGTCTAAATTTTATAAGAGATTCAGGGAAACTGGCTCTCCCTTGTATTTCTCGATATCTAATTGCTCGATCTGATTTCTATGTTCTGAATGACCGTTGTTATAAGGATTACCTTACTGATTGTGGGCAACAGTTCCGAAGGAATCCTAGACGGTTTTACAACTTCGTTAATTCGAAGCGTAAATCATCAACGCTTCCATCTAGTGTAGTCTTTGAAAGAGAAAGTGCTAATTCGGATCAGGCTATCGCCGACTTATTTGCCGACTTTTTTCAAACTACTTATAGTATGCACGACTATAAATCTGATTCACCCTACCCATATCATTTAAATTCCTTCAATAGTAATTTTACACCAGTCATCACCGAATGTTCGCTTTTATCTAATTTAAAGTCTACTAAATCTGTTTTTTCACCTGGTCCAGACGGAGTCCCTGGCTGTGTGCTGAAAAACTGTGCGGATGGCCTTTTAAAGCCCCTGTATAAACTATTTACATTGTCCGTTGAATCATGCTGTTTCCCTGATGTCTGGAAATCTTCTTACATTATTCCTCTTCACAAAAAAGGAAATAAATCCAATGTTTGCAACTATAGGGGTATTTCCAAGTTGTCTGCTATTCCCAAGGCTTTTGAGAAATTAATAACTTCTCAATTGCAACATTTCTGTAGATCCATGATTTCACCCTGCCAGCACGGGTTTGTGAAATATAGATCTACGACCACTAACCTGTTAGAATTTACATCATTTGCACTGAAGGGCTTTGAGAGAAAATTGCAAACTGATGTCATTTACACAGATTTCAGCAAGGCTTTCGACTCCGTTAATCACGGCCTATTAATACACAAGCTCAATCTTCTGGGTGTTTCCTATAACTTTATTCTTTGGATATCAAATTACCTAAGTTCTAGAACACAACAGGTTTATTTTAAAAACTCTTTGTCTAAACCTGTTCAAGTTACTTCGGGTGTTCCGCAAGGAAGTCATCTTGGTCCCTTGTTATTTATATTGTTCATAAATGATCTGCCATCTGCAATCAGTTATTCACGTGTACTCATGTATGCCGATGACGTTAAACTCTGTGTTTCAGGTGCAGAGTCTCTTCTTGAGACCAGGTTACAATCGGATCTATGTAGCTTTCAAACCTGGTGCCATGTAAATTTATTAAATCTTAACTTTAGTAAGTGTAACGTAAAGTCCTTCAGTAGGCGCCTCCCTTTCAAAATAATTACATTCTGAATGGCAACTCTCTTAAAAGAATTGAGTCGGTCACTGATTTGGGTATCCTTATGGATCCTAAGCTCAAGTTCGATAAGCATGTACTGTCAATTACAAATCGTGCTTTTAGTGTCCTGGGCTTCATAAAGCGCTGGTCGAAAGAATTTAACGATCCCTATTTAACAAAAACACTTTTCACTGCCTTGGTACGGCCTATTCATGAATATGGATCTTGTATTTGGTCACCTCAATACAGGATTCATCAGGAAAGAATAGAATCTGTACAAAAACAATTTCTTCTTTTTGCTCTAAGGTCTCTCAACTGGAATACTAACATACGCTTACCATCCTATCGTAGTAGACTTTTACTAATTAATCTTCCTTCTTTGTCTGATCGTAGGACAGTTCTCGGGGTAATTTTCTTACACAAACTAATCAATGGTGAAATTGATTCTTCTGAATTACTCAGCCAGATTAGTTTTGCTGTCCCGATTAGACCATCTAGAAACTTTCTTCCAATCTCTCTTCAACCTTGTTCAACCAACTTTTCCACTCATAATCCTTTCCGAGTTCTATGTAGCAACTACAACAAACTTTCTCGAGTTGTAGGTAGTTCTACTTCTACCCCCTTAATTAGAACTTCTCTTCTCTGTCACCTGTCTAGACCTTAATTAAATTAGTTTAATAGTCTAAGATGTTTTGTATTTCGTTTTTAGCTATTTTATGTTCTAATAAATAAAGTCGTTTCGCGTTTATCGTTCGCCGTACGTTATGCGGTGTGCCCCTCGGTCGGTTGGGCGGGAGGTGGCTGCATTATTTGCAGGGTTCCGCGCGCTAACAAGCACGTTGCTTGGTGTTGCTGGGCCACTTGAATGTACTGTCCCGTTAGTACATCAACGTCCAAATATATATTCAATAATGCGCTTATGGAAAAAAATTTTAATTAGCCTTTTTCTCCTGGCGTGCCCGGTACTCAGCTATTGTGAGTGGGCGTGGTCCATCGTTTGGAAACACCTCCAGGTACTCCTGAAGCTTCCCTTTGCTCAATAGGAGCAGTATCGGAGCTGTCGTCATTCATTGGCTAGACTTGGCGCGTCTAGCGGTGCCGGTGCTGGTCTTCGCACAGGCTGCATCTATTACCAAAAATTATTTTTTTTTTTTTTTGTTTTGTATTTAAATTTTTTTTTTTTTGTTTTGTTTTCTTTTGTTTCCAACGGTGAGTGCACCAACAAATTTGTTTCTCTTAATTCTAATTTTTGATTTTTGCACTCAAACATTTGGCAATTTAATTGACTTTTTTTTCTGTTCAACAACTACTAAATGTTAACAATTATTGTTTATATAAATCGTTGGACTCGATTTTCTTTCATGTTGGCTACATTATTAAATTCACTATTTGTTTTTTAACCTTTCATTTGTGGTTAATATCACCGTTATCACTGCGTATCTGCGCTTAAACTTGTTCTAAGTTTAAACTAAATGTTAACATTTTTCTTTTCTTTTCTTTATCTTTTTCGTTTATGCGTTTTTCTTCATTCGATATCTGACATAATTCAATAAGTGTTTTTGAATTACACTGTCACGGTCGCCATGTGTTAAATGGAGTCAATGTGGGTTTAAAACAAAGTAGAACTCGAGAAAAGCTTCTGATCTTGTTGGTGGTTTCTTTTAGACTGTATAAAAACATTTTTTTGTTTCCTTAAGTCTAATACATAGTGTTCTTATTGCTATATGGTTGCTTATGTATGTATGCTGAAGGCATACATATGATCTGACCACTTGAACTGCAAAGTGCACGCTCAGCATTTCCCACGCGCTGCGATCTGCTTATTCATAAGCGTCTGATCGCATTACATATGCGCTGGAATGTTTACATAATTTAGTGTGGTCTTTAGAATGTTTGAGTACTGTTTATTTAATATGTCAAAGTGTCACAATGTATTAATGAACTACAGGGGAATTGCGAAGTTGTCAGCAATCATTAAGCTCTCCGAAACGATAGTAACATCGACTTTGCAACACCTGCAAGTCAATTATCCCTTCCTCCCAACACGGGTTTGTTAAGAGTCGGTCGACTTCGACCAATCTATTAAAATTTACCTCTTTTGTTAATGAGGCATTCCTTAATAGAATGCAAACTGATGTCATATACACTGACTTAAGTAAATCATTTGACTCTGTTAATCATAACCTTCTTTTACATAAATTTAGTATCTTAGGTTTCCTACCCACCCTTCTTCTGTGGATATCATCATATCTAACAGGTAGGACCCAAAGGGTTATGCTTAGATCAGCCATCTCCAAATCTGTTTTCGTTACTTCTGGAGTTCCCCAGGGTAGTCACCAAGGGCCATTTTTTTTTTTAATCATTTTATAAACGACCTAGCCTCTTCGCTATCCCATTGTCGCATAGTTATGTAAGCAAATGATGTGAAATTATTATTATCTTAAGAGGACCCCGCGATCATGTGTTACTACAAGATGATTTAAACACAATGCACAACTAGTGCATAACTAATCACTTGAACCAATTTTTTTTTCTAATTTCCAGTTTATGCAAACTGATGTCATATACACTGACTTAAGTAAAGCATTTGACTCTGTTAATCATAACCTTCTTTTACATAAATTTAGTATCTTAGGTTTCCTACCCACCCTTCTTCTGTGGATATATATATGCTTAGATCAGCCATCTCCAAATCTGTTTTCGTTACTTCTGGAGTTCCCCAGGGTAGTCAACAAATGCCATTTTATTTTTAGTCATTTTATAAACAACCTAGCCTCTTCGCTATCCAATTGTCGCATAGTTATGTAAGCAGGTGATGTGAAATTATTATTATCTTACAAGGACCCCGCGATCATGTGTTACTACAAGATGATTTAAGCACAATGCACAACTAGTGCATAACTAATTTCCAGTTTATGACTCTTAACAGGGTTACTCCTTAGACAATTACTATTTAGACAATGTACGCTTTACACATCCCTTGTCCGGCCCATTCTCGAATATTGTTCATGTGTCTGGTCGGCATAACCACCAGGTTACCTCTAGCATTGGCATTGGTTCGGTACTCTGGGCGTACCGTTGCATACCCAGTCAATGAACCCTGCCTTAGCTAAATACTGCATCTCCTCAGAGGACAAGTAACAGTGCATCATCCATTCGCGACTTCGCGGTATCCATTGCCCAGCCGTCACCCTCGTTGAGGGTTCAGTCAGAGAATTTTTTTAATTTTGTTATCTTTACAGATTGTCATTCATAAAGGTCCTCTAGAACAAAAATCTTACTGTTGCCGTGCTATATCGATGGTGGGCATATCTTAATTACGAAATTTTGTAAACACCCCATTTAATGATAAATTATGTTATTCCTGGGCTGTTTTTCTATCCAAGAGGCATTTTTTAGTTTAAAAAACAGTTTTCGGTATACTTTGTGGGTCCATTTGTATTTGATGAAATCGTTTTGATAAGTTAATCGGGGTAATATAGTGACATTTTCCAAGATTGCCTAGTACATCATCCATGAGTGGAATAGGATATTTATCATCTATTGTTATTTCATTAAGTTTTTGATGGTCAATAACTATACGAAACTATTCTTCACCCGATGCATCACAATCCAAATTTGTGAGCAATATGGCTATTTCGATTTACGAATTATACATTGTTTAATCATTACTTTGATTTTTTTTTCGACTTCCTCGTCGAAAGTTTGCGCATGTATTGTAATGAGGAAAAATCAGTCTTATTTTGGGTGTTGCCTAATTCAGAATGAATGGATCTTTCTTTATTTGATAATGAACTTAGCCTTAAGTACATAATAAAATTTGTAGTTTTGTCGCTCAAAGCAGCGGAAGAACAGGAGTACATAGCATGCCATGTGCGTTTGTATATTTGTTATTATATAACTAGATATTTTATGTGTTTAATCAATCCAATAAATACCGCGACACATTCTAACGGTAACGTTTATTTTATTTAAAGAAAATGCGGGATTTTAGGTTCACGTCTTCCTTTATTAAAGAACAACATAAGACTAACTGACATCTGCTCAATATGTAATAATGAAAGTTCTGTTTACAGGGATTTAAATGTTGACAATTTGGGGGTGAACACTAAAAGCTGGGAACCAAGATTTGTGTGATTTCTCAGCTTTTGAGTGTGAGCCAAAATATGCTGATCGAGCGGTTTTCAATCATTGCTGATCGATTGGCTGAGATGCGCCGGCTAGGCTGCTTATTGTTTATGAGCGCCGAAATTGTTTACAAGTGCAGCTTGGGAATGTTTATAGTAGCGCAGCTTGCGAATGTTTATAGTAGCGCAGCTTGGGAATTTTTATAGTTGGAATAGTTTTTGATGTGTAATTCGATGTCTAGGCTGCTATGTACTTTTGTTATGTAGACATACTCAGTATGAATATGTCACTTCCCTCTCCTTAAGAGGCGAGCCTGTGAGACACGGTGCAACTGATGGGTACAGTTTTGGTAGTGCCATCTCGATAATTGTTTCTTCTTGTTGCTCGTGTTGTTCTTGTTGTTGTAGCGTTTCGGTATTGGGTTCGTGAGTTTGTTTTTTAAATTTTTCTGGATTAAAATTATGGGATTACAAGTTACATATTTTAAGTATAGGAATATGATTATGAATATAATGATAATAATTATTATAATTGTATGTGTAAGAACATTATTCTGTGATACTATTTTTACAATATCATCATGTTTTATGGGTTTAACTTTAATAATTTCCATTGGTGGATACAATGGTGTAAGATCAACTTCTGGTTGTAAGTAATTGTCGCTGATAAGTTTTCAATTCTGTCATTATCGTCGAGTGTGCCAAAAAGAAATTTGTATAATGAGCCTACAATTTTGAACAGTCCGCGTTTATTACGATTCTCATAATGAAATATTATGCCATTCAGTTCTTGATGTAGCTTAGAGTATAAATAATTGATTTGTGATGAATTTTTAAAGTTAGGAATAGTTCTACGAAAATATTCGTTTGTTAATTTTATTTCAGTTACGTTAATTCGCAAAGAATGATGTTCAAATCTAGTTGGTAATTCTAATGGTTTATCTGAGAACAGTAAGTATCCATGCTCCGTATCCAAGTTATTTATTTGAATTTGTGAGCATGACATATGGTAAAGAGGGCGAACGATATTATGATTATGAAGTAGGAACCTGTGGAATTTCAATTTAGTTAATTTTCTTTCGTTTTTTAAATTGTGTTTTATAATAATGTGTTGTTCTATTTTTGTTAGTAATTTGGTAATGATCGGGATCTGTTTGTGTGACGTTTTGGTTGGCTTTGAATAGGTTTTCCAATTTTCCTTTTTGTAATGGTCACTTTCGATATCTAGTATCGATTTCGTATTCATGTCGGCCATTGTTTGTTTTGTTTATCGTCTTTTCTTTTCTGTCTTGTGTATCTAGAATTGGTTGTCCGCCGTATAAGAATATGTGTGCGGGAATTTGTCCAGTGGTGTCATGTTTGGTTTTATGGTTGTAAATATAAAGGATAGTTTCTATTTTACTGAGCTTGTTTTCTTCGTCATTTAATGTATTTATGATTCTGATAGTTTTATTAAGTCGTTCAATGTCTGCTATGCCTGTTTAGGATGAGTTTAATTGTATTTCTACTCCTTCCCTGTCAAGTCATCTTTTGAGTGCTAAGCTGGTGAATGCGCCGTCTCGGTCTGCTTTTAATAGTATTGATTTACCTAACTGATTAAATATGCGCATTAATGCGTTTTTGCATTCATTTTGATTTGTTCGAGAGTAGCAAATTTTGAATAAATATCAATACAACTTAGATAATGCTCTCCTTCTGAAGAATAGATGTCTATTACAAATTTATCGCGACAATGCTGTGGTCTGGGAGTAATTTCCATTGGCATGTCAGTATTTCTGTGTTCGGTTTTTGCTAAATTGCAGATGTGACATTCGATTATAATGTTTTGTGTCAACAACTGGCTGATAGGAAAATAATAAGTTTCACCGAAAAGTTAAATTGTTTTCTGAATTCCTGGATGAAGAAGTTTTTCATGGGTTTTAAAAATGAGTTCTTTAAATTTGGCGTATGAATTTATATTTAGGCCCCGTACTCTTTAAAAAAGAGTAAAGGGGGTCTATTAAGTTTGTCAGAAGCGAGATGTGCGTAACAGGCAGAAGGAGGCGTGGCCGACCCCATAAAGTATATATATTCTTGATCAGCATCAACAGCCGAGTCGATATAGCCATGTCCGTCTGACCGTCTGTCCGTATGAACACCTGGATCTTTTAGACTACAAAAGCTAGAACCATGAAATTCACAATGAAAGTCCGTTATTATGTCAGGCAGATCAAGTTTATTTCAAATTGTTGCCACGCCCCCTACCGCCCCCGCAATGAGCAAAAAACCAGACAAACCTCGAGAAAATTTTTGTTTTAGGCGAATATCTCAGTAACTATAGCACTTAGGAGCACAGGTATACAGGTTCCTAGAGACAGCCTTAATATAACGCTATTCCAAATTTTGAGCTGCCACGCCCCCTTTGCTCATCAGAACTAAAAAACTCTCCAGCTTCAATGCCTTTTTGAAGGCATTAAATCAAATAGTACAGTGTTGTAATTTAACATAGAGAATTACTATTTCTAACTTTCCTGAAAGTGGCATCAAAATCCTATGTCAAACAACAGAGAAATTACGGTTCAAAGTCGAAGTTATTTTAAAGCAAAATCACTGCATGAGCGCAACACATACAAACAAACACAGAAACATACAAACATATGTTCGAAAGTTTTCTCTACCTGCTGGCTATACATACACACATACGTAGGTGTGCACATACATATATGCAAATAATCGGAAGAATCATAGAAGAGGGTCGTGGTGCAACTGGTAGAGTTGCGGCGCAATGTGGAACCTTCGCATGGATCGCGGGTTCGAGTGCTGACGATGACAGTTGTTAATTTATTTATTTTTTAATTTTAATTCAAAATGTAAATATTTAATTTTAATTTTTTAAATTTCATTTGAAAATTTTAATTTAAATAAAATGCAATGCTATGGGAGTACGGGGTCTTTTACAGTCGGCTCGATCGACTGTAGCCTTTCTTACTTGTTTTTAGCTGGGTAATGCTTCGAAGAATTTTAGTATGACTGGTATTGATAATTTCTTTGTGTGCGTTTTGAATTATTTCAAAATCGGCATCACCATCAATAAACAACACACTAGACTTGGTGCAAAAGTGATCAATTAAATATTGTTTGGCCTCTTCTATTGTCATGTTGTCATATGTGATGTGAATAATTGTTTTTTTTAAGTAATTTTCTTTTTTAATGCTTGGAACGCCTTTAGAAAATATTATTTGCCTTTTAAATGTGCTTATAGGTTTCTCGGTAGTAAATATTAATTTGCTATTGTCTTCATCGGAACTATGCTGTGTGATGGGATCATTGGAGATGAGTTGTTTTAATTTTTCGAAAGCTTCAACGTATTCTGGATTTTTTGTGTCAATTTTTGAATCTTTTTTTAGGGCTGCTGTCATGGGTTTGGCTATGTCTGCGAAATTGGGAATGAATTTTCTATTATATCTGGTTAATCCAAGAAAGCCTTTAATTTCTATGGCCTTTTTAGGAATAGGGTATTTTTGAATAGCCTTGATTTTCTTAGGGTTGGTCTTTTTTCCTTCCTTAGTTACGATGTGTCCAAGGAATGTTTAAGAAACTCGCATTTATCAATTATTAATGCAACGTTGAAAAGTTGCAGGAGCATTTTTTAAACCAAACGGCATACGAAGGTATTCATAATGACCATTTTTGGTTGAAAAGGCTGTTTTATGTATTGCATCCGGATGCATTTCCAGCTGATGGAAACTTTTCGCAAGATCAATTGTGGTAAAATAATTACATCTACCTAGCTTACCTAATATTTCGTCCATGTTTGGTATCGGGTGTCTGTCATTAATAGCTACTTCGTTTAGTTTTCTATAGTCGATTACAATTCTAAACTTTTGTTTACCTGACGCGTCTTGTTTTTTCGGGACAATCCATATTGGACTGCAATAGGGAAAATTATTGGGTCTTATGATACCTTGTTCTAACATATCTTGAATTTGTTTTTCAACCTCTTGTTCAAAGGCTTGAGGATAGCTGTATGGTTTGGAGTATATTGGGGAATTATGAGTAAAGTTGATATTGTGTTTCTCTTGATTGCTGAAACTAAGTTGATCTCTTTCTTGAAACGGAATATGCTGATAGGACGTTAATAAATTTTTAATATTGATTTCTCTTCTTTATTTAGATGATCTAAACGATAAATATTTGAATTTTCGGGTAGTTGTGTATTGAAATTGTGTGGGGACTCAGGACTATTGTAATATTCTGCAGATACGGAATTTGGATTGGCTACAAAATGATTTTGATTTATTATTGGCGAATCATTTATTAATTTATATTTTTTATTGAATAGTGTTTCGACTGTGATTTGTAATCTATTACAGCTTGGGCTTGTGATAAATGATTTTGATTTATTATTGGTGAGTCATTTATTAATTGGTATTTTTTATTAAATAGTGTTACCGACTGTGATTTGTTATCTATTACTGCTTGGGCAACTTTCTACCAATTAATTTGTCATAATCCGAAGAGAATTTATGTAAAAGGAATTCACTATTACTCTTGAATGTGTTATTAGAATGAACATTGATCTTTTTTGTAATTGTTAATGGCCCGTTACTTGTTTGAATTAGACATTTGGTATCTACAACTTGTAGATTGAAAATATTGGATGTCATCATATTCACTGTAGAACCTGTAGCAATAAGTCATTTTAAATTATTTCCTTTATGGGCCAATTTTTTAAATTGTTTTTGTCCGAGGCTGGTTGCCGAAAATTTTCAGCTTGTTCAAGTTCTATCTCGTTATACTGCTCAGTTTCGGGTTCAGCTACTAGCATTTGTGAATCTGAATAATCTGAATTTTGTGAATATCCCTGCTCTTGGTAGTATTGAGGATAAGAGGCTAATTGATAGAAATATTCTTGTTGCAAATATTCATTATAGTTCAGTTCTTCTTGGTTCCTGGCCTCGTGATCTATACTCATTTTACTTTGCGCACTTTCAGCTGGTCTAGGGCGTTTGATTGGTTGATTAGATACACCAGAAGCATTATTGATTGGTGCTCTCTGTGGAATGGTATTCTGATTCTGTCCGAATCGATTATGGTCAAATAGGTTTTGACGGAAATTTGGTCTAGGTGCAGACTGTACTGGTCTGGTCGGAATCGGTACGGGTTGAATTGGTCGAGATAAATAAGCGTTAGTGTAATGCATATTGTTATTGTTATAAAGAGGTTATGGGACATGATATGGGACATAAGGAGTGCTATTTGGTTGAAGGTATGTTGGAAATCTTTGAAAATTGGAATTGGTTGGAGGTGCCTTCAAACTTTTTTCTTGTTTTACTCTAATGGAATTTGAATTTTGACATTGTTCGCCATACAGATTTTTTTCTTGTAATAGATTTATTAATGATCTTAAATGGGGAATATCGCAATTTATAATTCGGATACAAATGTTAGTGGGCAATTTTTGTACAAGATCGTCAATATTTGTATTTATTAATCGCGTGTACAATATTTTTTCGTCATGGTTGTTTTCTAATTCTAGCTTACTCATCAAAGTCCGCCTACGGTACTCGGCTTCTTCCAGAAATTCTCGTACATTCCCTTTAAAAGGTGTGTTCCTAAATTCCTCCAGTAAGGTGTGGTTTTTGGTTTGTGTTTTGTAGTTGAGCACTAATTGTCCAGGTGTTTAGGTTGTTTATTCCGAGGTATAAGATGACATCGGCACTGATGCAATCCAAAAACAAGTAAGAAAAGTACAGTCGAGCACGCCCGACCGTAAAATACTCTCTGCATTTTTTCGCGATTTAATTATTAAAATCGGTCTAAAGATATTACAAGGCGTAGTACTTGCATTAAAACTCGTTGAAACAAAAACAATCTAAGCATAATCACACATACATCTGTTTGTTTGTATGGGAATACACATACGAAAGCCAATATACGATGCATATACATGTATGTATGTATTCAAGCATGTGCTTGTATGTTTCTGTCTCGCTTGCACTCATACATTGATGTGAATGCGGCAGCGCTGCCGTCACATGTGCTTGTATGTTTCTGTCTCACTTGCACTCATGCACGATATTGCATTCGGTTATCAATATTGCAACGCTTCTTGTTTTCTTGTTTATAGTGCGATTTCAATGCGCCTTTCAGGATAGTTTGATATAGTTAGTCTTCACACGAATTATGAATTACAATACTGCACTATATTAAAGAATGCCTAAATACGGAGCGAAAGTTGAGAATTATTTTTATTCATTGTGAGAAAACGGGGCGTGGCAGTCCAAAATTTTAAATGTCAATGCATTTACGCTGTTGCTAGGAACCTCCATACCAAAATTGGTGATACTAGGTGTTATAGTTATTGAGATATTCGCCCAAAACACCATTTTTTTCCGAGGTGTGTCAAGTTTTTTGCTCATTGTGGGCGAATGGGGCGTGGCATCAAAAAAAAAAAGATTCTTGTATTGACTGACTAAATATGTGATCGATTGAGACCAAGCTTGAACTTGTAGCTCTTACCATCTCTAAAATCTGTTTGTTCATACGGACGGACAGACAGACGGACAGACAGACGGACAGACAGACGGACAGACAGACGGACAGACAGACGGACAGACGGACATGGCTATATCGACTCGGCTTGTGATGCTGATCAAGGATATATATACTTTATGGGGTCTGCCACGCCTCCTTCTGCCTGTTACATACATTTTCACAAACCCAATATACTCTTGCAGAGAGTATAATAATTGATTGTTGCCGTACATCATTGGTGGTGTAGAGGGCCAATATGTAGTCGATGCGGTTGACAAAAGTGTATAGGGTATATTTGTCTCCATTGAATTTTTCAACATCCTTCAATTGATTGATTACTTGTGACTTGCTGGCGTCAGAAAGGGTTGTTGCGGCTGCTGCTCCTCATTCCATTTTGTGGTATTTATATTAATATTGGTGGTTGTTTAGTTTTTTTTTCACTTAAGCAATATTTTATCTTATTTTATTTAATGTATATATTTTTTTTTATTTGTATGTTTAAATATTTCACTTTATTTAGTTTGTTAGTTTTCCTTATAATTCACTTTATTGGCTTAATTACGATTGAGTATGTTTCTATTCGTTTGCACAGATAGCTGTTTCGAACTTTATTGAGATAACCAGGTATGTCTGGAATTATGTTCTCTCCGAATTCTATCGCGTCTTCTTGAATTATTTTCAAGTTTTTTTGAACGTCCGTAGATTTGGCAAAAATGCGAATTTTTGGTTTACGCGTCACTGTCGAGGTATTTTTTTTTTTTTTTTTTAAGAAAACTTTACTCGATGTTGACCGTCGGGTTGCTTTCGCGTTGGTTGTTTTTGTCGTAGAACAGTACAAAGGATTAGAATTAATAACTTATTTATTGCATCAGGATCCCCAATTTATTGTTATCCTACCGGCTGCGCCAATTAGATATTTTATGTGTTTAATGAATCCAATAAATACCGCGACACATTCTAACGGTAACGTTGATTTTATTTAAAGAAAATGCGGGATTTTAGGTTCACTTCTTTCTTTATTAAAGAACAACTTAAGACTAACTGACATCTGCTCCATAGATAATAATGAAAGTTCTGTTTACAGGGATTTAAATGTTCACAATTTGGGAGTGACCACTAAAAGCTGGGAACCAAGATTTGTGTGATTTCTCAGCTTTTGAGTGTGCTGATCGAGCGGTTTTCAATCATTGCTGATCGATTGGCTGAGATGCGCCGGCTAGGCTGCTCTTTGTTTATGATTGCCGAAATTGTTTACAAGTGCAGCTTGGGAATGTTTATAGTAGTGCAGCTTGGGAATGTTTATAGTTGGGGAAAAGCTTTTGATGTGGAATTCGATGTCTAGGCTGCTATGTACTTTTGTTATGTAGATATATAGATATATACATTGACATGCACTTGGGACCAAACGGTTAACCAACGTCATAGCGCTTACGTTGCAGATCTCACGCTGCCGGCCAGTCCACATATAAGTGGCTGATCATATTACGACATACCATGGCGGTCAATGCGCTTGATACTCTAACTTTGATATTGGGCATATGACCTCTATACATATTGTATACACTACAATGGGCATATGCGTATTTACATGTAACATGCTACACATCCCCTTTTTCGCAATTTATAATTCGGATAGAAATGTTAGTGGGCAGTTTTTGTACAAGATCGTCAATACTTGATTTTATTAGTGGCGTGAACAATATTTTTCGTCATGGTTGTTTTCTAATTCTAGCTTACTCATCAAAGTCAGTCTTTGGTACTCGGCTTCTTCCAGAAATTCTCGTACATTCCGTTTGAAAGCTGTGTTCCTGAATTCCTCCAGTAAGATGTGGTTCTTGGTTTGCGTTTTGTAGTTAAGTACTAATTGTTTTCGAAGATCCGCATAACATCGGCACTGATGCAACGTTCCACAAGTCCATAAATAATTGATTGTTTCCGTACATCATTGGTTGTGTAGAGGGCTATTAGATTCAGAGTTTATTAGAGACTAAAAATGTGTATGCGTAATATTCTGCAAACGCAGGCAGCCGAACAAAGAACGAAAAGGAATATGAATAAAGTCCGTTATGTTTCAATGCACGGAGGTTTAACAAAAAGAATTATGAGATAGGCATAAGCGATGTTACATTTTCAACACTCCTCAACGCTATGTCTATCTTTCAATATTTCAAACATTTAAAATTAAAATATAAATCATTGCAAACCTAGCAAACTTGTACATTTTAAATGCTTGACTTTACTTAAATTCTTTGTCAATATGTCTGATATCATTTCATTTGTAGGAACTGTAGTCACACACGATGTTCTCTTGTTTAATGCCAAACTCAGAATGATCTTTATTAATTCTCTTTTTGTTCTTCTTGCTTATAATTATGTGTATATATATTATGTGGATCATGTGTATTAAGTGTATCTTATCTTATTGTCCATTCCTTATTCTACATGTATTACTTATTGCTTTCTACATATTGCTATGTAATGGCTACAATTCGGCCTATCCTGACTGGAGTACTCCCGGACTCCTTATAAATAGTTTTTTCTATGTGTGTAAGAGTCTTAATTTATATATACAATATCATCATTAGTATTCGTTTTAATTTTTTCTTCTGTTATTTCCAAGCCAGGGTTTCATGTTTGCTACTGCCCAAACTTCTTTGTAAGGGATTCTCGATTGTTGAAAACCGTCTACGTCTTCAACAACATATCTGTCGTTTCGTAAAACTTTTGCAATTTTATAAGGTCCTTTGAATTTGGGTATCAGTTTTTTACAAATTCGTCAAAATTTTTGATCATTACTAAGTCTTTATATGTGTGTGGTGCTTGTCTTTTTATATCTACCATTTTTTTATTAAATTCCTGTACTTTATTTTGACTATTTTTTGCTTTTTCTATAATTTCTTCTATGTTCCTAATCTCTTCTATATCATTTAATTTTTCTAATGCCTCTACCAATGAATCTGTATGACTCCGAACAACATTTTACTCGGATATTGGTTATTGTTGTTAATACACTTTGGTCGGCTATACGCTCTAAAATAATCTGATAATGCATTCATTACTTCCTTCGTGTTTGTGGCTTTTGTCGCATAAAGCCTAACAAACTTACTAAATGCGTCCACAATAACAAAAATGTGTTTATTAGATCTGCCCTTGTCAACTGGACCAAAATGGTCAATGTGAATAACTTCGAAAGGAACTGATCCCTTAGGTATATTGTGTAAAAAACCTTCTTGTTTTCCATGTTTTGCCGAATAACCAATACATTTTAGACAATTACTAATGTGCATTTTTGCTTTTCACCTAATTTTTGGAAACCAATAATTTCTTAAAATTATATCCGTCATTTTATCTACTCCCACATGGCCTAATTCGTTGTGATATTTGTAAAGAACATGATTCTCTGTCTTCTGGCACATAAAGCAATAAACTATTATACTCTCTTTTTTTAAACTTTTTTTTAGTTCTTTTAGTTTTTTATCTCTATTTTGACATACTATTATATTTTCCTCAAACGTGTTTGTATCTATTGTTAAAACCTGCGTGTTCCTACTCAATGCATCCACATGCTGCATTCTACTTCCTGGTCTATGCTCTGGTGTAAAATCATATTTTAGTAGTTACAGTAACCATCTGTCAATTGCTGGACTCAATGCTCTTTTATTTATTGCTAAATTTACCGAATTACAGTCAGTTACTAACTTAAAATGTATGCCTTGTAAATAAATCCTAAATTTTTTAAAGCAAGTACTATTGCTAGCGTTTCTAATTTGAAACTATCATATCTCGATTCTGTGTCGGTTGTTCTTCTAGAAAAATAAAAAATAGGATGCATCTTTCCATCCTTTTTTCTTTGCATAAGAATCGCTTCAAACCCTAGAGCGCTCGCATCAGTATGTAATTCTGTCTCATCATTCGGATTGTATAAGGCTAATATTAGTGCCTGTAACAAATTTGCTTTCAACATTTCAAAGCAGTCTAATTCTGTTTTACCAAACTTTTAGTTTTTTATCTCTATTTTGACATACTATTATATTTTCCTCAAACGTGTTTGTATCTATTGTTAAAACCTGCGTGTTCCTACTCAATGCATCCACATGCTGCATTCTACTTCCTGGTCTATGCTCTGGTGTAAAATCATATTTTTGTAGTTCCAGTAACCATCTGTCAATTGCTGGACTCATTGCTCTTTTATTTATTGCGAAATTTATCGAATTACAGTCAGTTACTAACTTAAAATGTATGCCTTGTAAATAAATCTTAAGTTTTTCTAAAGCAAGTACTATTGCTAGCGTTTCTAATTTGAAACTATCATATCTCGATTCTGTGTCGGTTGTTCTTCTAGAAAAATAAAAAATAGGATGCATCTTACCATCCTCTTTTCTTTGCATAAGAATCGCTTCAAACCCTAGAGCGCTCGCATCAGTATGTAATTCTGTCTCATCATTCGGATTGTATAAGGCTAATATTAGTGCCTGTAACAAATTTGCTTTCAACATTTTAAAGCAGTCTAATTCTGTTTTACCACTGTCCTCTGTAGCTATTGTGTCGTCCATATAAACTATTAATTTGTCTGGAATACAGCCGGTGCGTTCCGAAGGCCAAATGGCATTCGCAGCCATTCATACTGTCCCATAGGAGTCGTGAATGAAGTATATTTCATGGACTCTAATTTCGTAAAATATTTAACTTTTAAGAAAAGTTTATCTATAAGGTCATCAATATGTGGTGTTGGATAATTATCTTTCAGCATACTTTTGTTAAGTGTGCGATAATCACCACACATTCTTAACTCTCCATTCTTTTTTCTTACTAACACTATAGCCGACGCAAACTCTTCACTTTCCTTGATGTAACCTTTTTCTAAATATTCATCTATCAGATTCTGAACTTGTTGCTTTTCAGCGTACGATAACCGTCTCGGTGGATAATGGAATGGTATTCGCTCAATAAACCTTGTATATACTGTTTATGACCAATAGAGACGCTTCCAGTTTTGCTATAAGCTGCTTTATACGAGCTATGTCTTCTTCTCGGGTACATGTAATTATAAAATCGTCAACATATACAACAATTACATTAAGATACCCGTCTGTTTGGTTGACATGTACGCAGGATTCGCTTGGGCAAGGTGCGAATCCGATTTCCAACAGAGTTTGCTCCAGCTACTGGTTCCATTCACGGCCACTCTTCTTCAGGTCGTACAACGATTTTTGCAGTTTACGCACACGCTTCGGATGATTTGCATCTACAAACCCTTCAGGTTGCCGCATGTAGACGATATCATGTAACTCGCTATTGAGATTCGCAGTTGAGACATCCATCTGGTGTAGGTGCATCTCATGCTCGACGGCAAAAGCAATCACCAATCTGATCGAGGAGTAGCGTGCAACAGGAGAAAAAGTTTCGTCGTAATTGACGCCATATTGCTGGCCACATCCCTTCGCAACTAGTCTGGCTTTGAAGCGCTCAACGTTGCCGTTCTGGTCACGCTTAGTGGTATAAACCCATTTGGATCCAATTGCTTTTTTACCTGTGGAAAGATCAACCAGACTCCATGTTTTAATATTGTGCAGATGAGTATACTCCTTCAGCATCGCAGCATTCCATTCATCAGCATGTTGTGAGCTTAGTGCTCCTTTAAAACAACTGGGAATTACGACATCCTTGGCGGCTAAATTTACCATGTTGTATTCTTTGCGAGGACGACCTGGATTCCCGGAGCGAACTATCTTTGGTCTGCCTGGGCCTCTCTGATCTTTAATCTCTGGCGACGGTTGCTCGTACTCGGGAACTAGTTCTTCTTGCATACAGTCCCTGTCAAACTGCTCACTTGCCTCTAGCATTAATACATCTGGTGAACGTCCCTCTGACCCCGAATCCTTACCGAATTGGTGTTCTATAAACACTGCATCTTGGGCTATAGTCACGCATCTCTTAACAGGATTATACAGGCGATAGGCTTTAGCGGTTTCGGAGTAGCCTACCAGAATGTGCTCCACTCCCTTTGGCGAGAACTTCCCCTTATGGCATTTGTCTAATACGTGCCAAATACTTTAAAGTGTGATACAGTTGGCTGTTTTCCATACCATGCCTCATGGAGTTTTGTTGCTCAAAGTTGCACTTTCTGACCTATTACTGAGATATGCAGCAGTTGCAACTGCTTCACCCCAAAATGAATCACCAACCCCAGCATGCAACATCATGCTGCGTGCCATTTCCACTAATGTTCTGTTGGCGCGCTCTGCTACACCATTTTGTTTCGTCAGGAAACTCAAATGCACCACTCAGGTACTCACGACCATTGTCGCTTCTGATCTCTTTTAATTTTTTACCAGTTTGATTTTCGGCCATTGCTTTAAAGTCTTTAAGCTTATCGAAAACCACGTCTTTGGTTTTCAGAGTATATACTGACATATATCGCGTTTTATCGTCAATAAATGTTAGAAAATAACGGGCTCCACCTTGCGATGTAGTGGAAATAGGGCCACAAATGTCTGTGTGTATTAAGCCCAACACTTCTTTTGACCGATTTTCCGACGCCTTCGGAAACTTTTTTACACACATTTTACATTTGGCGCATGTTTCACAAACAAAGTCATTCAAATTGCATGCGTAAGCACGCAAGCCATGAACCATCTCCTGGTTTATCATTTTATTTGAAACTATCATATCTCGATTCTGTGTCGGTTGTTCTTCTAGAAAAATAAAAAATAGGATGCATCTTACCATCCTCTTTTCTTTGCATAAGAATCGCTTCAAACCCTAGAGCGCTCGCATCAGTATGTAATTCTGTCTCATCATTCGGATTGTATAAGGCTAATATTAGTGCCTGTAACAAATTTGCTTTCAACATTTTAAAGCAGTCTAATTCTGTTTTACCACTGTCCTCTGTAGCTATTGTGTCGTCCATATAAACTATTAATTTGTCTGGAATACAGCCGGTGCGTTCCGAAGGCCAAATGGCATTCGCAGCCATTCATACTGTCCCATAGGAGTCGTGAATGAAGTATATTTCATGGACTCTAATTTCGTAAAATATTTAACTTTTAAGAAAAGTTTATCTATAAGGTCATCAATATGTGGTGTTGGATAATTATCTTTCAGCATACTTTTGTTAAGTGTGCGATAATCAACACACATTCTTAACTCTCCATTCTTTTTTCTTACTAACACTATAGCCGACGCAAACTCTTCACTTTCCTTGATGTAACCTTTTTCTAAATATTCATCTATCAGATTCTGAACTTGTTGCTTTTCAGCGTACGATAACCGTCTCGGTGGATAATGGAATGGTATTCGCTCAATAAACCTTGTATATACTGTTTATGACCAATAGAGACGCTTCCAGTTTTGCTATAAGCTGCTTTATACGAGCTATGTCTTCTTCTCGGGTACATGTAATTATAAAATCGTCAACATATACAACAATTACATTAAGATACCCGTCTGTTTGGTTGACATGTACGCAGGATTCGCTTGGGCAAGGTGCGAATCCGATTTCCAACAGAGTTTGCTCCAGCTACTGGTTCCATTCACGGCCACTCTTCTTCAGGTCGTACAACGATTTTTGCAGTTTACGCACACGCTTCGGATGATTTGCATCTACAAACCCTTCAGGTTGCCGCATGTAGACGATATCATGTAACTCGCTATTGAGATACGCAGTTGAGACATCCATCTGGTGTAGGTGCATCTCATGCTCGACGGCAAAAGCAATCACCAATCTGATCGAGGAGTAGCGTGCAACAGGAGAAAAAGTTTCGTCGTAATTGACGCCATATTGCTGGCCACATCCCTTCGCAACTAGTCTGGCTTTGAAGCGCTCAACGTTGCCGTTCTGGTCACGCTTAGTGGTATAAACCCATTTGGATCCAATTGCTTTTTTACCTGTGGAAAGATCAACCAGACTCCATGTTTTAATATTGTGCAGATGAGTATACTCCTTCAGCATCGCAGCATTCCATTCATCAGCATGTTGTGAGCTTAGTGCTCCTTTAAAACAACTGGGAATTACGACATCCTTGGCGGCTAAATTTACCATGTTGTATTCTTTGCGAGGACGACCTGGATTCCCGGAGCGAACTATCTTTGGTCTGCCTGGGCCTCTCTGATCTTTAATCTCTGGCGACGGTTGCTCGTACTCGGGAACTAGTTCTTCTTGCATACAGTCCCTGTCAAACTGCTCACTTGCCTCTAGCATTAATACATCTGGTGAACGTCCCTCTGACCCCGAATCCTTACCGAATTGGTGTTCTATAAACACTGCATCTTGGGCTATAGTCACGCATCTCTTAACAGGATTATACAGGCGATAGGCTTTAGCGGTTTCGGAGTAGCCTACCAGAATGTGCTCCACTCCCTTTGGCGAGAACTTCCCCTTATGGCATTTGTCTAATACGTGCCAAATACTTTAAAGTGTGATACAGTTGGCTGTTTTCCATACCATGCCTCATGGAGTTTTGTTGCTCAAAGTTGCACTTTCTGACCTATTACTGAGATATGCAGCAGTTGCAACTGCTTCACCCCAAAATGAATCACCAACCCCAGCATGCAACATCATGCTGCGTGCCATTTCCACTAATGTTCTGTTGGCGCGCTCTGCTACACCATTTTGTTTCGTCAGGAAACTCAAATGCACCACTCAGGTACTCACGACCATTGTCGCTTCTGATCTCTTTTAATTTTTTACCAGTTTGATTTTCGGCCATTGCTTTAAAGTCTTTAAGCTTATCGAAAACCACGTCTTTGGTTTTCAGAGTATATACTGACATATATCGCGTTTTATCGTCAATAAATGTTAGAAAATAACGGGCTCCACCTTGCGATGTAGTGGAAATAGGGCCACAAATGTCTGTGTGTATTAAGCCCAACACTTCTTTTGACCGATTTTCCGACGCCTTCGGAAACTTTTTTACACACATTTTACATTTGGCGCATGTTTCACAAACAAAGTCATTCAAATTGCATGCGTAAGCACGCAAGCCATGAACCATCTCCTGGTTTATCATTTTATTTAGGCTGTTAAAGTTTAAATGTCCAAAGCGATCGTGCCACGTGATTAGCTGACTTAACTTTGCATTTGCCATAAATGCCTTTTTTAAACAAAAATGTTCTTAAACAAAAGTAAATCGTTGATTTTCTGTGCACTTATAAACGTGTCACCTTTTCTGTCTTTCACACAGGCTCTGTTGTTTTCAAAACAAACTTTAAAACCATTTTCGGTTGCCCTTGAGACCGATATAAAATTACATTGTAAGTCTCTCACATACAGCACATTGACCAATTCGATTTCATTATCTTGCCAGTACAACCGCACAGTACCGCATCCTTCAATTTCTATGTAATTATCGCCTGCCAACATAATTATACCCGTTACTCGTAGAGTACAAGGGTATATTGTAATCGTTGGAATGTATGTAACAGGCAGAAGGAGGCGTGGCAGACCCCATAAAGTATATATATTCTTGATCAGCATCAATAGCCGAGTCGATATAGCCATGTCCGTCTGTCCGTCCGTCCGTCTGTCCGTCCGTCCGTCTGTATGAACAAAAGGATCTCAGAGACTATAAGAGCTAGAAAGGTGAAAGGGGTCGCAAATGAAAGGTACAATACCCAAGCAGTACGAGTTTGTTTTTGTTTTTTGACACGCCCACTTTTGGGCGTTCTATCTTCATATAAAGGTTAATGTACAGATAAAACTTGAATATTTTAGTATGGAAAACTTTTTTGTTAGCAATGCTATCTGACCCAAACTTACACGGAGACTACATACCTATGAAGTACATGATCAAGTTTGATCGAAATCGGACAACTATATCGTATAGCTCCCATAGGAACAATCGGTCGAACATTGAGTAACGGGTATCATAAAGTCGCGGGGCGACTGTAGCATTCTTTCTTGATTTCACTGAACTCACTGTCACTCAACTTATTTGGACTATCAAAATAATAATTATATACATAGTTTATATAATTTAGCTGGTTAATAAATTTAAAAAAAAAACCAATTAGATTTTTTCGAGCGAACGAAAGAATATTGTTTGAAATCATCTGCAGCGGAGAGCAAAAAATTGCGTCAAAATCGGAACAAGTACCAATGAATGATTAAACACCGATCAAGTGAACAACCTACTTCACTTGACCGACGATGTACAATTTCAATACATATGCATATGTATAAATTTATGTATGTGTGTGTATATATATTAATAAATGTTTGTGCATGCAAGGGAGTAAAATTCGTTTAAAATAAAACAAGTAAGAAAGGCTACAGTCGATCGAGCCGACTGTAAAAGACCCCGTACTCCCATAGTAGTGCCCATTTTATTAAAATAAAAATTTAAAAATGAAAATAAAAAAATTAAAATGAAATATTTACATATTGAATTAAAATTAAAAAGTAAATAAATTAACAATCGTCATTGTCAGCATTCGAACCCGCGATCCATGCGAAGGTTCCACATTGCGCCGCAACTCTACCAGTTGCACCACGACCCTCTTCTATCATTCTTCCGATTATTTGCAAATATGTATGTGTGCTCATACATACATATGTGTGTATGTATAGCATTGTTCGGCGCGGCCAGCGGCTGCCGCCAAAGCAGGTAGAGAAAACGTTCGAACATATGTTTGTATGTTTCTGTGTTTGTTTGTATGTGTTGCGCGCATGCAGTGATTTTGCAGTAAAATAACGTGAACTTTGAACCGAAATTAGAAATAGTATGTCTCTAAGCGTATGTTAAATTACAACACTGTACTATTTGATTTAATGCCTGCAGAAAGGCATTGAAATTGGAGAGTGTTTTAGTTCCTATGAGCAAAGGGGGCGTGGCAGCTCAAAACTTTAAATGACATTGCATTTAGGCTGTCTCTGGGAACCTGCGTACCAAAATTGGTGCTCCTAAGTGCCATAACTATTGAGTTATTCGCTTAAAACAAAAATTTTTTCGAGGCGTGTCTGGTTTTTTGCTTATTGCGGGGGCGGTAGGGGGGCGTGGCAACAATTTGAAATAAACTTGATCTGCGTACATCATAAACGGACTTTCATTCCAAATTTGGTGTCTCTAGCTTTTGTAGTTTAAAAGATCCAGGTGTTCATACAGACGGACGGACAGACGGACAGACGGACAGACGGACAGACGGACAGACGGACATTGCTATATCGACTCGGCTGTTGATGCTGATCAAGAATATATATACTTTATGGGGTCGGCCACGCCTCCTTCTGCCTGTTACGCACATCTCGCTTCTGACAAACTTAATAGACCCCCTTTACTCTTTTTTAAAGAGTACGGGGTCTAAAAAATCGTTATAGATTAATATAGTGATTTTCCGCTTGAAATTGTATAACGACCTATTATTAAATTCAAATCTTTTATATATAATAGTAATAATATGATAAAATAAAAAACCACAAGATACTCTCTGCATTTTCCGCCGATTAATTTATTAAAATCGGTCTAGAGATATTAAAATGTGTAGTACTTGCATTAAAACACGTTGAAACAAAAACAATCTAAGCATAATCACACATACATCTGTTTGTCTGTATGGGAATATAAATACGAAAGCCAATATATGATGCATATACATGTATGTATGTATGTGTGTAACAGCGCGGCCAGCGACTGCGGGCAGCGCTGCCGCCACGCAAGCAACGAAAACATTCGAACATGTGCTTGTAATTTTCTGTGTCGCTTGCACTCATGCGTGATATAGCATTCAATTATCAATATTGTAACGCTTCTAGTTTTCTTGTTTTTAGTGTTTTCGGAGTAGGGCGGACGACGATAAAGAGTTTAATTGGCGGGTGCCAATATCTTCTGCTGATGCTGCTGCGGCGGTGAAGAAGGTTGGTTGCTTTAAATAAATACGCGCGATACTGCGTTTTGTGAATTTAAATTCGTAAGTATTTATTTATTCACACGCGTACAGTGGTGAGCGGGTTGAATAAAGACAAAGAAATAATTATGAAAAACGATGGCGATGGAAAATTCGCGACTATTGTAAATGGCGCTTTGCAATATAATGCACGTGACTCCGTTCGGTGTGACCGTCTTCTCTGCAGAAGGAAAATCCGCCCTCACACTCATCCTGTTCACCCTGTTGCGTGAACATGCCGCCCCCTTGCAACAAGTTGCAATTGCGCCACTGGGTATACTTTGGATGGGGAGCGGTAGCGTTTTGGAGCGCAGAGATGCCGCAGGAACCAGAGATCACCCATCCAAATAATGTGCTTTGCGCAGCGGGAATGCCGTTGTGTCCAGGCACGCAACCCAGTTGGATGACCTCAGGATAGGGGTCGGATCCAAGCACCAGCGATATAGAGCCAGGGCGGTAGATACTACTGTCGGCCAGCACCAAATTTGCAAATTTACTGCACACTGCTTCCGACACCTTGCGGATGGGTGTGCGCACTCGCAGATCGTCCTCCACCTTTAGCACTATCGTCTTCCTGAATGCAGGATTACTCATTGACTCGATGACAGTCGTGCATGCCTGGTCTTGTCCGACCCTCGTCACAGCTAGACCGAGGGACTTGGCGAACGACCCGTTGATGCGTCTCTCCGGGGCGCATCCAGCAGCACACGGGTGTCGAAGGGTTTCGACCCGTTGCCAATCCGTATCTCTGCGGTCGGCATCAGTGTGGCGGTCCGAGACTGTTGGAGGGACGTGAGTGTGGGGGCTTAAGTAGGGACGGAGGCAGCCGGGCGATCGGAGGACTGAACCGATCGCCGCCTTGACGAGCTGCTCCTGATGTGGTCGCTGCGTCGAGTTGGCGATCGGCGCCGTGGAGCCTGATCCACCATGTGGAAGAGGGTGTGATGGAGTTGCCCACACCGACGGCATCCTTCTGTGCTCCGACATGCCCCCGTGGAGTGATCATGGGCCAGACAGTTGGGGCAGTACTTGTTAACCAGAACCGCCCGAAGCATCTTCTCGGAGCGCAGATTCAAGAATCGCCGGCACTGGCACAGCGCGTGCACTCGGATGCGGTGCGTTGGAGCCATGCTGAATGGTTATAAAGGCCTGGAACAAGAAAGCGGAAACCATTAGTGGGAGCGGAGACAATGAAGGAGGGGATACTCTGACGAGGACACGTAGACACACAGGTAACAAGGAGGAAGTTACTGGGTCGCCATGACGGGATCGTTCTCATCCTGCAACGGGATGAGCTTGGCTACGGGGCGTCGGATGGATCCACGCGAAGTCCGAACTTCGACGACGCGTACCAAACCGTCAGCGCCAGAGTGGACGTGGTCCACTCGTCCCAAGCGCCATTCAGTGGCAGGCAGGTGATCGTCTGACACGATTACCAGATTGTCAACCTGAAGGCTGCGGGTTGCAGTTTTCCATTTCTTGGCGGTACTAGTGTGTTTAACGGCGACAAAAACCATGATGGATGGCCTTCAATCGCTGCCACCTGTTTATCACGGAAATGGGCTCGGCGAGGATCTCAGGCTCAGCAATGGATACCAGGGGGCTTCCGACTAGGAAATGTCCAGGACTCAACGCCAGGAGATCTGACGGGTCCTCACTCACGGGTAAAATGGGCAGAGAGATAAGGAGTGTAACTCGAAAGTGTATTTGGTGGTCGCCATGGACTTGTAGAAGAGGGCCTTGAAATTCTTCACCCCGGCCTCCCATAATCCACCCATATGGGGTGCCCTGGTTGGAATGGGGTGCCACTCAAGGATGTGCTGGCGGAAAGAGTCTACTATGCATTGTTTCGTAGCCGCGGGGAAGTCTCTTTCGAGAGCCTTGGATGCTCCAACAAAAGTTTTGCCGTTGTCGGAGATTATGCCTTGGGGACACTGTCTCCGGGACACAAATCGTGGGAAGGCGGCAAGGAACTTTTCTGTGGTAAGGTCAGACTACGCCTCGAGATGGATTGCCGTTGTGCTAAAGCACACGAACACACAGACGTAGCCCTTATGATGAGACAGGCTCGCCCGTTGCAATTTTTATCTCGAAGTGGCCTGCGAAATCAATGCCTGTGTGCGTGAACGGCCTGGAAAAGGTTAAGCGTTCTCGGGGAAGGTTTCCCAACATCTGTCTCTGTTGACGGCGTCGATAAATGACGCAAGTCTTACTTCCTTGCACGTATGCCTTAACCAAGTTCTTGATTTTGGTGATCCAAAACTTGGTACGTAATTACAACAGCATTAGCTGGCTGCCACCGTGCAGTGTAATGCGATGTGCGAACTTGACAAGGATGCGAGCGAAATAGGCGTCGTAAGGGAGCAGGATTGGGTGGACGCAGCTGCTCGTAGTCGTCCGCAGGAACGTAGGACGCCGTGCTTATCCAGGAATGTATTTAAATTAAGCAGCGAGCTAGAAGGCGGGATGCGCTTCTTCTCAACAAGGGCTCGGATTTCCAGAGCATACTTTTTGCGTTAAACGAGACGCACGAGGACCCGTTCTGCAGTTAACAACTCCTGCTTGATGAGCTGCAGAGTGTTAGGCTTGGATACGAGGGAAGAGGCGAACCGCAGAATATAAGCGGTGACCTTTAGCGCTCTACCGTAGTCTGAGAATCGCTCGCTTAAATCGGCCGTGGAGGCAAGCGTTGCGGTGTGACAATGAACACGTTGCTCTAGTTAGGTATCTGGAACATCCGCCAGAGATGTCAGCCAGAGTTCGGGTGCTTGCAGGAACTGGCCGCTAGCTCGGTAGCAGTGACGCCGCGACTCGCGAGATCCGCTGGTTTGTCTTCCGATCGAACATGAGCCCAGATTGGAGACTCGGTTAGCAACGAAGGTGGACCAACTAGAGGGGGGCTTGTTAAGCCACGCCAACACTATGGTAGAGTCAGTCCAGAAATGTGAAGACGCTGGTTGAAGTGGGAGCTCAGGAATTACGGTGGCGTACAAATCGGCGAGCAGGACCGCTCCTCAAAGCTCTAGTCGAGGTAACGAAACAGTTTTGACTGGGGCGACGCGGATCTTAGCCGTCAGGAGATGGACACTCACATGGTCTGGATGATGTACCGGCACATACAGGCATGCTCCATACGCCTTTTGCGACGCATCGCAAAAACCGTGGAGGTCCCAGTCTAATATGGACTTAGTTCCAAGCCGTCTAGGGATAAGTAGACGGCTGAGACCCAGGGAGTCCTGCTGGAAATCATGCCACTGATGCAAAAGAAGCGCAGTGTGTCATCCCATCCGAGTTCCGTTAGCCAAATTTGTTGAATAAAAATCTTGGCTCTAATGACGAAGGCCGCTAGCCAGCCCGCGGGATCGAACAGCTTCGCTATGTGGGATAGCATTTCCCTCTTGGAGATGGATGTCTTTAGTAGAGGGTCCACAACAGAAAAGAACAAGGGATCACTGGTGGCTTACCAGGGGATACCCAATGTCTTAGCTGTGCTCACGTCCTCTAAGTCCAGGAAATCTGGAGTACTTCCTTCTTGCTTGCTGTCCATTTTCTCAATGGGAAACCAGCTGAATGGAGAGGAGCGTTGAGCTCTTAGATGGCGACGTGAGCGTCTTCGATGGTGTGTGTGCCCGGCGAGGACATCATCTACATACATGTAGTGACGGAGGATTTCTTTTGCCTTTGGGTACACGTGATGCACGTCTTGCGCAAGCTGCAAAAAGACTCGGATGGCTAAGAAGCGTGCGCAGTTAACGCCAAAAGTGACAGTTTGCAGCTCATAGTCCTGGAGATTACCGCTACTTTCTCGATGAAGGATACGCTTTAACGGAGTGTTCTTGGAATCGACTAGGATTTGTCGATACATTTGGGTAATGTCGGCGTTAAAGACAAATTGGAAAACACGCCATTTAAGTACCTGCAACGTAAAATCGGCCTGGAGAGTTGGCCCGGTATACAACGCGTTGTTCAGACTGATATACGCAGCTTGGTGGTAGTGATGTCAGGTTTGAAGACAGCGTGATGAGAAAGGTAGAAATGATGGCAGTCAGAGGGTGGAGTTACTCGAATCATGTGACGCAATTTAGTAGTAGTCCTGGAGCACCTCATCATATTGCGGCTTTAAAGAAGGATACTTCAAGAGTCGCGCTCCATTCCTCAGGAACTGAGCTAAAGCGATGGGTCTGGAGTGGCCCAAATCGACACCGTTCGGATCTTTAAAGGGTAGGGATACAACATAGCGACCATCCTTCCTTCGCCTGGCAGTTTCTCAGAAAATCTGCTCACAGATCACATCTGCTTCCTTTTCCGGCATTGCTGGAAGATCTTCCACCTCCCAAAACTGTGTGAGAAGTTCATCAAGTTTTGTCTCTGGCGCGACGCCCGTTTGAGCCGAGAATGCTTTGAGCGGCCCTGGAGATTTGGAGAGGATGGGCGCGCATAACACCCACCCGAAAATGGTTTCAAGGCCGACGAAATCGCCACCAACATCCTTTTTTGATTCTTTCCCCAAGGATATGAGGGAAAAGGTCCACCCCAATCATAATTTCAATTGGGGCAGGCTTGTTGCAGTGCGAATCAGCCAGCGGGCGATCTAAGCACTTGTAGCGGACCACGTCCGAGAAAGGGTGCGCCGGAATCGCCCCTGTCAGTCTTGGAACGACTAAGGCTAACGCTTCAACTTGCCTCCTGCTGTCGCAGTTTCACCAGTTTTTAGTTTTCGGCGGAACCTCCGTCGCTTTGACCCATACCGGAAACCGCTGCGTTGATTGGGCAGAAAGGCGGGTGGATGAGATTGAAGATCCCCTCATATGAGACTCCTCACCCGCTCAAAGCAGCGGCAGAACGGGAGTACATTGCATGCCATGTACATTTTTATATTTGTAATTATATGTATATGATAAGAGAGACAGAGATTATCAGCTATGCTGGTCGTGTTTTCTCAACGCTCTGACTATTTTATTATTTCTGCCTTAATTTTGTGACGCCCCATAATAAGGCGCACAAAGTTAAATGGTACTGGGATTTCTCGTGGGCAACGAGGGGAAAATATAGCAAAGAACGAGCATTTCGGCGGGAATCGAGGCGAAGACACTCGAAGTTTGTGTCGCGCATAGGCATGCTATAAAAGCAGAGCAAACGAGCAGGAAGGAACAGTTGTCAACGAGCTACTCAGGGAGTAACATCGATCAACAAGCAAAACGAAACAGTCGTCAACTATCCACACAGATAGTCACACCATCAGCAGTCGTCAACTATCAGCAGCAACGGTCGTCAAGGCGCACTTCAAGGAACATTAGCTTCGTTTACAATCATCAGGATAAACAAACGCAGGAGCATCGCTTCTCAAGGAACAAGCAAAAGGATTCACTGGAATAGTTCTTGCGCTTTTGGTTAACAAAGGACAACGTGGAATTACAGTCATCGTTTTTGGATTAATTCTTGCAACCGGATACCCGTCACTTTGGAGCATTTATCGCTTAGAGTTCTTACAAGCCAGCAGTGGACGATTGCAAAATGGGAGTTCAATGGATTTCATATCGTCGCAAGAATGAGCTGCAAGCCATTCTTAAGGAATTTGGTCAGGATACTGAAGGCACAGTGTTGGAGCAACGAAGTCGACCCTCGTCCTTCGCAAGCTAGCCGGAGTTGCTAAAGGAAGTCAAGCAAAGGCTAGCCGAGCTGGAGCTCACGCTCGGAGTGGTTCCCAAACCAGAGGGTAAGCCTCGTTCCCGGGGTGCGTCCGCAGCTCCAGGAGATTTGGTACACGGCACGAGCCTGGCAACCGCCAGCATCGTCCAGGAGCACTCGCATCAGCCAACGCTTCGGATTCCAGTCACTACTAGGAGCACCGGCGAGCCAACCAGCATACGGATCCGCGACGACCACTTGCGTCTTCTTCGACGGAGATACAGCAGATCCATTGCGGTTCATCGAGCACTTGGAGGACATGATCGCCATATACCAGATCGACACCCAGCAGCATTTGATGCCAGTTATCGCCGGGCTCTTAACAGGGTCAGCCGCCGATTTGTTCAGGGTCACCAAGATGCACGAAGGAAGTTCCGGAGGGACTTCCTGGAATTTTTCTTGCCGCCCCAATACTTCCAAAAGTTAGAAGATAAAATCCGAGATAGGATGCAGCGGTCTGGTGAGCCTTTAACCTCCTACCTACCTCATGATGCGGAGGGCCGCATACACGGAGGACCAGGAGTTAAGCAGAATCTATGAGAATCTGCTACCCGAATATCAACTATATACTAGAAGACATGAATTCACCACACTAACCCAGCTGACGAGGTTAATAACAGCTTATGAGGAGGTCAAGGCGCGGGAAGTCGCACGCGCCAGAAGCGGAGCCGAAAAACGTCCTCAGGAACGAGCAGTAAGCCCAAGCAGCAAGGCCGAGATAAATAATCAACGGGTACAAGAGACAGAGGGTACCATCGACATTCGGCGCGCTTGCCGGAACTGTGGACTACTGGGGCACTTCATCCGGGAGTGCCAAAACGTACGAGTAATTTTCTGCTGGGATTGTGGTCGACTTGGAACTCGACCAGTGGACTGTTGCCGCAACCAAGCATCGGGAAGCGGGGTGCGCTCACAGCCGCCAGGCAAACGGCCGGAGACAGCGCCACCCACTCGTCACTAGTAACAGCATTGAGGTTCGAAAGAGGACGCATCGTAGCTGCAGTTCGGCTCGAAGACCAAGCACAGGTAGCTACCACCGCAGATGACAACTATTACCACTCTTGGTGCCCAAAGCTCGCACCCCATTCCCGAGGCCAACGATAGGCAAAGGCGTCCTGTATTGCCTGGGATCTGCGAGGTCGCCAGGAGAAACAATCTTTTCAGAAGCCACCGCAGACGACTACGGAAGAAACAGCTTGTGAACGGTCACTGGAGACCAGGTGCCAGATGAGGAACGCGAATGGGTTGAAGACTTCTTACAGGGTGAGATAGCTATGTTTCACGAGGTCACAGGAGTCACCCACATCGCGGAGCATCGTATCGTGCTTAAGGACAACCGTCATACTAAGCAGCGATACTACCCCAAAAATCCGGCAATGGAGAGAATTATCAACGACCAGGTGAACGAGCTACTCCGGGATGGACGGATCGAGCCCTCACGGAGCCCGCATAGTGCACCGTCCTGGTAGGAATGAAGACGGGTGACGTGAGGATGTGCATCGACAACAGACAATTAAACGCTCAGTCCATTCCCGACGCGTACCCCCTCCCGAGGAGCGCAAAGTATATATCGACGTTGGATCTCAAGAACGGGTATTGGCAAATACCCGTAGCTAAAGATAGCAGGGGAATGTACGGCGTTTACAGTCCCGGCCTAGGGCCTGTATCACTGGAAAGTGATGCCGTTTGGATTACACTCTGCACCCGCTACATTTCAGCAAGCTTTGGAGAAGCTGAGGTTCAACAAGCAAAAAAGCTGATTCCTCCAGAAGAGTCTGGTCTATCTGGGCCACGTCGTCAGTGAAGCTGGGATCCATACGGACCCGGCCAAAATCGAGGCAATCAGGGTGCTGCTTCCGCCGACAAAAGTGAAAGAGCTTCGTCGTTGCTTAGGCATTGCGTCATGGTACCGTCGCTTTGTCCCGAACTTTACCAGCATCGTGCAGAATTGGACGTGGGACACCAACCAGCAGAAAGCTTTCGAAGAGCTGAAGGGTCGACTCACCCAGGCACCATGCTGGCTTGCCCAGATTTTTCGGAGAGGTTTTCTCTTCAGACGGTTGCAAGCGATTATGGCCTCGGTGCTGTACTCACGCAGCACATACAAGGAACGGAACGAGTCATCGCCTATGCCAGTCGACGCATATCAGCCTCCGAAGAGAACCATTTCACAACAGAGGAGTACCTCGCCATTGTCTGGGCGATCCGCAAACTCCGTTGCTACTTGGAGGGATATGAGTTCGATGTCGTCATCGATCATCTTGCGCTGAAGTGTTTGAACTCCATCGATAACCCCACTGGACGGATGCTCGTGGTGCACTATCGACGAGCAAGTCAACGTCGCCGCCGACGCTTTGTCCAGACAGCCGCTGGAAACGCTGCAGCAGGCAACACGAGCCACCCATTTGCAGGTGGATGGAGCGAATGCTGGAAGCAGTACAAAAAGAACCGGAAAAGTATCCAGATTTCGTAATGGAAAACAAGCAACAGTATCGACGATCGACGCGGTGGACAGACGACGAGGAGCAAGTGCCATGGAAACTGTGCGTATCCAAAGAGCAACGCTCAAGTTTTTTGGCCGAATGGCATGACCAGTCTTCCGCCGGACACCAAGGGATCCGGAAAACGATTCACCGAGTCACCCAGCGGTACTATTGGCCAGGTATGTTTCCAGATGTGGCCAAGTACGTGAGGAGATGCGAGACGTGCCAACGGTACAAGGTGGGCCAAGCAAAGCCTTCCGGAGCGATGCACACCCGAGTCGTCCAGGAAACGTTTGAGATCCTTTGCGCCGACTTCGTAGGACTATTGCCCCGATCCAAGCAAGGACACACGATGCTCCTAGTTTTCTTCGATCAATTCAGTAAGTGGGAAGAGCTAGTCCCACTTCGGAAAGCAACGACGGCTACGTTGGAAAAAGCATTCAGGGAACGCATCTTGGCACGGTTTGGAGACCCACATACGTTCGTGTGTGATAATGGCACCTAGTTCACTCGTCAAGGATTCAAAGCGTTATGCAAACGGATGGGTATGACACTCCAATACACAGCACCGTATACGCCGCACCAGAACCCTTTCGATCGAGCTGACTGGACAGTGAAAACCATGATTGCACAACACCTGGATGGAGAGCAGCCGAATTGGGATGACTTGTTGCCGGAGCTCATCCTGGCAATCAACTCTAGCCCCTCAGATAGCAGACGATACAGCCCGGCGTATTTAGTGCTAGGTCGCGAGCCGCGGTTGCCAGGAATGCTCTACCATGAAGTAAACCCCGGTCCCACCACGAAAAGCCGAGCCCCAGAAGAGAAAGCCAGACATTTACAGGTGATCTTCAAGGTAGCGAATGACAACATGGAACGAGCCACCAACGAGCAAAGCCGGCACTACAATTTACGACGTCGGGAGTGGAAGCCCACCCTCGCCGACCTGGTGCTACTTCGGCAACACCGCGGTAAGCGAGCCTATTTGATTTAAAGGAGCGAGTCACCAGAACAAGGGGGTTGTCCAGTACGAGACCAACAGCGCGACTAATTCCACTAACCCCAGAAGTCTTCGCATAGGCAAACCTTTAATTTCAATCCTTGGACTTATCGGCAGTATCAACTAATACAAGTCTTTCTTCCAGCATCGAAAATGCAGCGACGACAAAGCCGACATGGACGGGTCTCCGCATCGACGAGCTTACCGGCTAGCCATCCTCTGCGATGAACGGCCGAACAAGTCGCCAACACCCGCCGCGGAGGGATGGATAGTCCACCCCGGAATGAAGAGCCGCCGATCGACTTGACCACGCCGCCACGTGCTCCTTGCCGCAGTTAAGCCTGGAGCTGAGCCCGAGTTACGACTCAACCACGGGTGCTACGACCGATTCGCAGACGGAATCGGACGAAGACCCGCAACCCGAGTCAGACCTTGAGTCTTACGAGGAGGAGCCTGAGGACGGACGAGTCCTCAACCTCGTCCACCGGTCGGTTACCCCCTCGACCTTCCATGGAGGCCGTGGGAGCCACCGGGGGATGGTTTAATTTGTCTTTTATGACTGATCCCAAAGTGCTGGAGACGTCACGAACTGGCAAGAGACACAGACTTTCCACGAATTTGGGCTTCCAAAATGTATATTTGAAATTCATGAACGTTAATCTTTACCCTGTTCGTATGTTCATAGGTATAGTAGTTTCACCAGGACCACATTACACACATTCACACCAGTGCGCCCCGCCAAAAGTGTATATTGCGGTGCTCTTGTGTTTTGCATCAAAGAATGTTCATATTGAATTTACAGCACGATCCAGAAAACCTCTTACTTTCACACACGCTGCCAAACCTTTCCGCAATTGCCAAGTCCAACAATAAATTGTAACGTTTGAGAACTTGCAATTTATTATACTCTCTGCAAGAGTATATTAAGTTTGTGAAAATGTATGAAACAGGCAGAAGGAGGCGTGGCAGACCCCATAAAGTGTATATATTCTTGATCAGCATCACAAGCCGAGTCGATATAGCCATGTCCGTCTGTCTGTCCGTCCGTATGAACAAACAGATTTCAGAGATGGTAAGAGCTACAAGTTCGAGCTTGGTTTCAATCGTTCACATATTTAGTCAGTCAATACAAGAATCTTTTTTTTTCGATGCCATCCCCCATTCGCCCACAATGAGCAAAAAACTAGACACACCTCGGAAAAAATTGGTGTTTTCGGCGAATATCCCAATAACTGTTGCACCTATGATCACCAATTTTGGAATGGAGGTTCCTAGCGACAGCGTAAATGCATTGACATTCAAATTTTTGGACTGCCACGCCCCGTTTTCCCACAATTATTAAAAGTAATTCTTAACTTTCGCTCCGTATTTAGGCATTCTTTAATATAGTACAGTATTGTAATTTATAATTCGAGTGAAGACTAACTATATCAAACTTTCCTGAAAGGCGCATTGAAATCGCACTATAAACAAGCAAACTAGAAGCGTTGCAATATTGATAACCGAATGCAATATCATGTAAGAGTGCAAGTGAGACTGAAAGATACAAGCGCATGTGACGGCAGCGCTACAGCATTCATATCAATGTATGAGTGCAAGCGAGACAGAAACATACAAGCACATGCTTGAATGTTTTCGTTGCTTGCGTGGCGGCAGCGCTGCCCGCAGTCGCTGGCCGCGCTGAATACACACATACATACATACATGTATATGCATCATATATTGGCTTTCGTATTTATATTCCCATACAGACAAACAGATGTATGTGTGATTATGCTTAGATTGTTTTTGTTTCAACGTGTTTTAATGCAAGTACTACACTTTGTAATATCTCTAGACCGATTTTAATAATTAAATCGCGAAAAAATGCACAGATGATTTTACCGTCGGCCGCGCTCGACTGTACTTTTCTTACTTGTTTTTATTTAAACATAGCGATTTTTCAACAGCTTTTTCATAAGATGAGTATTAAAACCTACGAATGCTTATCTTTCGATTGTATTTTCCAAAAATCGCAATGAATTAAAATATACCGTTTAATGGGAACCTAAGATAAATATTGTTTCACTGACATAAGAGTAAAGGCATGTAGCTTTAAAGTATTTACAGGTTGGGAGGTTAAAGAAGAAGAACATCAACATCACAGTTCTTCTCTAAAGATTGTTTCCTTATTCAACTCTGACTACAATTTTTATTTATGTAGCACAGCAACTTACTAGGTGGTAAAGTATCCACCCCACTTTCCCTGAACTCAAGTCGACCCGGAGGCAGAGTACGCCTCCAGTGTGCTGCACACTTCATGTGTTCGTTATAGCTTACTTCAATTAACACCTTAAAATCTTCCTTCTCTTCTGGGCCTGACAACATTAAAAGTTGTGTGCTTAAGGAGTGCTGTTCTTCTATAATATTTTCTATTAATTCAGTTTAACCTTTCTTTAAAATCCTCTATCTTTCCTACCTTATGGAAAGAATCTTACATTATCCCACTGCATAAAAAAGAGTGCAAGTCGGATACAGGGGAACTGCGAAGTTGTCAGCAATCATTAAGCTCTTCGAAAAGATAGTAACATCGACTTTGCAACACCTCTGCAAGTCAATTATCTCTTCCTCCCAACACGGGTTTGTTAAGAGTCGGTGGACTTCGACCAATCTATTAAAATTTACCTCTTTTGTTAATGAGGCATTCCTTAATAGAATGCAAACTGATATCATATACACTGACTTAAGTAAAGCATTTGACTCTGTTTATCATAACCTTCTTTTTCTTCGCCTCAGAGGACAAGTGACAGTGCATCATCCATTCGGGACTTCGCGGTATCCATTGCCCAGCCGTCAACCTCGTTGAGGGTTCAGTCAGACAATTTTTAGACCCCGTACTCTTTAAAAAAGAGTAAAGGGGGTCTATTAAGTTTGTCAGAAGCGAGATGTGCGTAACAGGCAGAAGGAGGCGTGGCCGACCCCATAAAGTATATATATTCTTGATCAGCATCAACAGCCGAGTCGATATAGCAATGTCTGTCTGTCCGCGCGTCTGTATGAACACCTGGATCTTTTAAACTACAAAAGCTAGAACCACCAAATTTGGAATCAAAGTCCGTTTATGATGTACGCAGATCAAGTTTATTTCAAATTGTTGCCACGCCCCCTACCGCCCCCGCAATAAGCAAAAAACCAGACACGCCTCGAAAAAATTTGTATTTTAAGCGAATAACTCAATAGTTATGGCACTTAGGAGCACCAATTTTGGTACGCAGGTTCCCAGAGACAGCCTAAATGCAATATCATTTAAAGTTTTGAGCTGCCACGCCCCCTTTGCTCATCAGAAATAAAAGACTCTCCAGCTTCAATGCCTTTTTTCAGGCATTAAATCAAATAGTACAGTGTTGTAATTTAACATACACTTAGAATTACTATTTCTAACTTTCCTGAAAGTGGCATCAAAATCCTATGTCAAACAAGAGAGAAATTTCGGTTCAAAGTGCATGTTATTTTACTGCAAAATCACTGCATGCGCGCAACACATACAAACAAACACAGAAAAATACAAACATATGTTCGAACGTTTTCTCTACCTGCTTTGGCGGCAGCGCTGCTCGGAGCCGCTGGCCGCGCCGAACAATGCTATACATACACACATATGTATGAGCACACATACATATTTGCAAATAATCGGAAGAATGGTAGAAGAGGAGTGTGGTGCAACTGGTAGGGTTGCGGCGCAATATGGAACCTTCGTATGGATCGCGGGTTCGAATGCTGACAATGACGATTGTTAATTTATTTACTTTTTAATTTTAATTCAAAATGTAAATATTTCATTTTAATTTTTTTAATTTCATTTTAAAATTTTTATTTTAATAAAATGGTCACTACTATGGGAGTATGGGGTCTTTTACAGTCGGCTCGATCGACTGTAGCCTTTCTTACTTGTTTTAATTTTGTTATCTTTACAGATTGTCATTCGTAAAGGTCCTCTAGAACAAAAATCTATATGCTATATCGTTGGTGGGCATATCTAAAATACGAAATTTTGTAAACACCCCATTTAATGATAATTAATGTTATTCCTGGGCTGTTTTTCAATCCAAGAGGCATTTTTAGTTTAAAAAACAGTTTTCGGTATACTTTGTGGGTCCATTTGTATTTGATGAAATCGTTTTGATAAGTTAATCGGGGTAAAATAGTGACATTTTCCAAGATTACCTAGTACATCATCCATGAGTGGAATGGGATATTTATCATCTATTGTTATTTCATTAAGGTTTTGAGAGTCAATAACTATACGAAACTTTTCTTCACCCGATGCATCACGTTTCTGTTGAACAATCCAAATTTGTAAGCAATATGGCTATTTCAATTTACGAATTATACATTGTTTAATCATTACTTTGATTTGTTTTCGACTTCCTCGTCGAAAGTTTGCGCATGTATTGTAAAGAGGAAAAATCAGTTTTATTTTGGGTGTTGCGAAATTCAGAATGAATTGATCTTTCTTTATTTGATAATGAACTTAGCCTTAAGTACATAATAAAATTTGTAGTTTTGTCGCTCAAAGCAGCGGAAGAACGGGAGTACATAGCATGCCATGTGCATTTGTATATTTGTTACTATATATATATGCAGAAGGTATATACATTGACATGCACTTGGGACCAAACGCTTAACCAACGTCATAGGGCTTACGTTGCAGATCTCACGCTGCAGGCCAGTCCACAAATAAGTGGCTGATCATATTACGACATATACCATGGCGGTCAATGCGCTTGATACTCTAACTTTGATATTGGGCATATGATCTCTTTACATATTGTATACACTACAATGGGCATATGCGTATTTACATGTAACATGCTACACATCCCCTTTTTCGCAATTTATAATTCGGATAGAAATGTTAGTGGGCAATTTTTGAACAATATCGTCAATACTTGATTTTATTAATCGCGTGTACAATATATTTCGTCATGGTTGTTTTCTAATTCTAGCTTACTCATCAAAGTCTGTCTACGGTTCTCGGCTTCTTCCAGAAATTCTCGTACATTCCGTTTGAAAGGTGTGTTCCTGAATTCCTCCAGTAAGATGTGGTTCTTGGTTTGTGTTTTGTAGTTACGTACTAATTGTTTTCGAAGATCCGCATAACATCGGCACTGATGCAACGTTCCACAAGTCCAAAAATAATTGATTGTTGCCGTACATCATTGGTTGTGTAGAGGGCTATTAGATTCAGAGTTTATTAGAGACTAAAAACAAAGAACGAAAAGGAATATGAATAAAGTCCGTTATGTTTCAATACACGGACGTTCAACAAAAAGAATAATAAGATAGGCCTAAGCGATGTTACATTTTCAACATTCCTTCTCAACGCTATGTCTATATTTTACAAAAGATTTCAATATTTAAACATTTAAATTAAAATATAAAATTGATACTTAAATTCTTTGTCAATATGTCTGATATCATTTTGTTTGTAGGAACGTATTTTATATCAATTACTTTATTTTTATACAGTTCCCTTACAGAGTGATATTTGATTTCAATATGTTAACTGCGAGAGTGAAACTTTGAATCCTTTGCAAGGCACTGAGCGCTTTGATTATCACTGTAAATCATCAGAGTTAATATTGGCTCAAAGCCCATCTCGGCCACCAGTTTTCGTACGTACACCGCTTCTTTGCCTGCTGTAGAAAGCGTTACGTACACCGCTTCTGTGCTGCTGAACGCGACAAGGTCTTGCTTTCTGGACTCCCATGAGAAGGCTGTTCCAGCAATAATGAACGACCAGTTACTAAAAGATTTGCGGTCCTTGTAGTCACCAGCCCAATCGGCATCTACGTAACAGTGGGGAGAAACACCAGTTTTGGAGTAGTGTAGTCGCATGTCTGAGGTACCCTTTAAATATCTCAAGATGCGCTTTGCAGCCGCCTCATGCTTCTTGTGAGGGTCTGCATTTCTCTGTGCCAGCTTAGAGACAGAGTGTATTATATCTGGGCGAGTTGTCAGTACTAGATATAATAACGATCCAATGAACAATTGGTATCTTATTTTGTCCACCTGTGAAAAGCAATCGACGTCGCATCTAGTCTGAAAACCAGTTTCCAGTGGGGTTGTTATGGACTTGCAGTCTTCCATACCGTATTCGCTCAATAAACCTTGTATATACTGTTTATGACCAATAGAGACGCTTCCAGTTTTGCCTATCCAATGGAATTCCATGCAAAGGAAATGCTGCACCTCGCCGCCATCGACCACATCAAATTTGTTTGATATAAGCTGCTTTATACGGGCTTTGTCTTCTTCTCGTGTACATGCAATTATAAAATCGTCAACATATACAACAATTACATTTAGATACCCGTCAGTTTGGTTGACATATACGCAGGGTACGCTTGGGCAAGGTGCGAATCCGATTTCCAACAGAGTTTGCTCCAGCTACTGGTTCCATTCACGGCCACTCTTCTTCAGGCCGTTCAACGATTTTTGGAGTTTACGCACACGCTTCGGATGATTTGCATCTACAAACCCTTCAGGTTGCCGCATGTAGACGATATCATGTAACTCGCTATTGAGATACGCAGTTGAGACATCCATCTGGTGTAGGTGCATCTCATGCTCGACGGCCAAAGCAATCACCAATCTGATCGAGGAGTAGCGTGCAACAGGAGAAAAAGTTTCGTCGCAATTGACGCCATTTTGCTGGCCACATCCCTTCGTAACTAGTCTGGCTTTGAAGCGCTCAACGTTGCCGTTCTGGTCACGCTAAGTGGTATACACCCATTTGGATCCAATTGCTTTTTTACCAGTGGGAAGATCAACCAGCAGATGAGTATACTCCTTCTGCATCGCAGCTTCCATTCATCAGCATGTTGTGAACTTAGTGCTCCTTTAAAACAACTGGGAATTACGACATCCTTGGCGGCTAAATTTACCATGTTGTATTCTTTGCGAGGACGACCTGGATTCCCGGAGCGAACTATCTTTGGCCTGCCTGGGCCTCTCTGATCTTCAATCTCTGGCAACGGTTGCTCGTACTCGGGAACTAGTTCTTCTTGCATACAGTCCCTGCCAAACTGCTCACTTGGCTCTAGCATTAATATATCTGGTGAACGTCTCTCTGACCCCGAATCCTTACCGAATTGGTGTTCTATAAACACTGCATCTCGGGCTATAGTCACGCATCTCTTAACAGGATTATACAGGCGATAGGCTTTAGCTGTTTCGGAGTAGCCTACCAGAATGTGCTCCACTCCCTTTGGCGAGAACTTCCCCTTATGGCATTTGTCTAATACGATTGCCTTAGTGCCGAATCACCAACCCCAGCATGCAACATCATGCTGCGTGCCATTTCCACTAATGTTCTGTTGGCGCGCTCCTCTACACCATATTGCTGTGTGTGGAACAGTGAGCTGTCTTTTGATCCCATGTTTCGTCAGGAAACTCTCAAATGCACCACTCAGGTACTCACGACCACTGTCGCTTCTGATCTCTTTTAATTTTTTACCAGTTTGATTTTCGGCCATTGCTTTAAAGTCTTTAAACTTCTCGAAAACCTAGTCTTTGGTTTTCAGAGTATATACTGACATATATAGCGTTTTATCGTCAATAAATGTTAGAAAATAACGGGCTCCGCCTTGCGATGTAGTGGAAATAGGGCCACAAATGTCTGTGTGTATTAAGCCCAACACTTCTTTTGACCGATTTTCCGACGCCTTCGGAAACTTTTTTACGCACACTTTACATTTGGCGCAAGTTTCACAAACAAAGTCATTCAAATTGCATGCGTAAGCACGCAAGCCATGAACCATCTCCTGGTTTATCATTTTATTTAGGCTGTTAAAGTTTAAATGTCCAAAGCGATCGTGCCACGTGATTAGCTGACTTAACTTTGCATTTGCCATAAATGCCTTTTTTAAACAAAAATGTTCTTAAACAAAAGTAAATCGTTGATTTTCTTTGCACTTATAAACGTGTCACCTTTTCTGTCTTTCACACAGGCTCTGTTGTTTTCAAAACAAACTTTAAAACCATTTTCGGCTGCCCTTGAGACCGATATAAAATTACGTTGTAAGTCTCGCACGTACAGCACATTGACCAATTCGATTTCATTATCTTGCCAGTACAACCGCACAGTACCGCATCCTTCAGTTTCAATGTAATTATCGCCTGCCAACATAATTTTTTCTTTGTGCTCACGAAACGTAGTGAAATATTTATTTGAGCATAAATGCGCAGTAGCGCCACTGTCAATGCACCATACATTTTTTCCAAACATGTGGCACTTTGCTGCCACATGTCCGCGACGACCGCACGACCAACACTCAACATTTTTTGAGTCTTTCTTAGCTCCGATCTTTTTCCCGTTATCCGTACGCGACATGAACACATTTTTTGGGGGTGACCGCTAAAAGCTGGGATTCAAGAATTGTGCCATTTCTCAGCTTTTGAGTGGGAGCCATCGATTGGGTGAGATGCGCCGGCTAGGCTGCTCTTTGTTTATGATCGCCGAAATTGCAAGTGCAGTTTGAACATATGTGTCTGCATCGCTTGCGCGCATACAGTGATTTGGGCATGGATTTTTGGTGCTTCATGGGCACATCTATAAATTGTGGCCAGGAAAATTTAATTTTAGGGAAGTAGTGGTTAGATGAAAATTCGTTATGTCGACAATTAGCTGATCTCAATTGAATTTTGTAATATGTCATAAATATAAGTTAGAATAAGGAAAATATTGAATTGTTAGGATAAGCTTAAATTAACGATATTATTGAATTGTCCAGTAGTGTATTGAACTCTTATACTTAAGCTAGTCTATAAATCGAATTTGTAGTCGGCAATGCGGCTGTCGCGAGCAGCAGTTAGTTCGTTAATTTGTCTCGCTGTAACCACACACGCTGCAAAGCCTTTCCGCGATTGCCAAGTCCAACAATAAATTGTAACGTTTAAGAACTTGCAATTTGTTTTTATTTATACATAGCTTTGGATTTTTCAAGGCTTGGTTTGTGGTGTGTGTCGGTATCGATACACTCGTTGTTGGATCTCCCTGGAGCTGTTGACCATAGTGGAATTCTGCTCCATTTGTTGCACATTATAGACATTGCGTTTCGGCACTGATATATTTGTGATTTATTAAAAAGGCATTTTGATGCAAAACACACAAACCGAATCAAATAAATATACATAAATAAAACAATACATTTAATTGGTGCAAATAAACACATTAAAATATACACATTAACATTCGTCGTAACATCAGTTTGGTGGTGGTTTTTGACCTTTGTTCTTTTTGTTCATAATTTGCACAGAGGTAAACGCGCGGTAAGCATTTACATACATACAGCTGTGGGAGTTCAGCTTGCGGTAGTTCACTTGTATTTTGTTTTTGCTTTTTTGTTGTCAAAGCAGCCGAATATTCCTAATCAGGCGAATATCGCTAATCAGCTGATTATCGTTTGCGCTGGTGCGTTTGTACAGATAGTTATTTGTTGTTGTTGACAACTATCAGCTCTTATCTGCATACGCTTGTTTTTTCTTAATTGCTGTTATCTCTAATATTCAAAAAGGCTATTTAGTCAGCTGATTATCTTCAGTATTCTACATCTTACATCTTAAATTATATTGATCGCCAACTGTTTTAATTCAACTGATTATCTTTAATTATTTGATTATCTCTCTCAGCCAAGTTTCTTTATCGGCTGATTATTACTGGGTTAGTACACTTACGCGCATTCGAATAGAGTCAAATTAATTAGTCAATATGGCGCACAAAGTAGATCACAATGAGACTGTTGTAGATGTCGACGAGAGCTGCCTTAGTGCGCGTTTAACTCAATTGTTCGTAAAATTAGAAAAAGTAGAGAGCGACAAAGCGCCAAAGGAGTTCACTCATTAATAAAATGGTGACTACAAGTAAATTTGAGATTCAGTGCCGGCTAGATATTCCAAATTCGTACATTGCCAAAGCTATGGATCTGCAGTCAGAGATCGATGCAATAGATCCTGACAATACTAGCCGTGCAATGCTTGAGGAAACATGTATTTTGGCACGGTCTTCATACATGTCAGCCCTAAGTGCGCATCAAGCAGCAGAAAACGAACCTCAGCTTTCTCACCATTCTCACTTGCCCAAATTAACGTTGCCAAAATTCAGCGGTAAACACTCTAAAAACAGACAATTTATCGGTATGATTAGTAGCTTAGTACAGTCAGATCGGTCTCTGTCAATTATTGAGAAATTCAAGAAAGAAAACATTTGATATAAAGCACGGTAGAAAATCGTCGTTTGCGTGTACAAATGTTGTAAAAGAGGTTGAACCCACATTCCAGTTTTGTAGTGCAAGCCATGTGATTGGAATTTGCCAAGGGTTCGCAGCATTGTCAGTTGACGAGAGATTTAATTTCGTAAAATCTAGTCAACTCTGCATAAACTGTTTATGCAGGGCACAGAGTGTCCAACTGCAATGCGTCGAAGTGGAGAGTTTGTTCTCGTCCTCACAACACTCTCCTTCACAAATCCGTACCCATAGGAACATCACAAGCCTCTGCTCATCCTGCAAATGTAGATCATGTTACAAGCGAAATCAACCAAGTGATCCTTGCAACTGCAGTCGTTACAGTTCGAGACAGATTCGGTCAGAAGCGAAACGATAGAGCCTTGTTCAGGGTCTCAGGTGAATTTCATGACGCAAGATCTCGCTCAAGTCTTGCACCTTCAACGGAAAAACAGTAGCTTATCTTAAAATCTGAAACTTTCTTATCATAATTTTGTTTTGTATAAGCCTTAGCTTATTCTAACATAATTCTAGCTCTTTTATATGTTATTTCTAATCTAAACTTTATTTCCTTAGAGTACTCATCTATGTTATATAAAGGTGTTATAGTATCTATTTTAATAAAATCTATGAACTGTCTTGGTATTCTACCAAAGACTAGTTCTTATGGACAATAATCTGTAACCTTCGACCATTTATATTTTGAACGACGTTCAAGACGTACAATAAACCAACATCGTCCGAGGTTCGGGCGAGAGCGGTAGCGGGGCAGGATCCTCTGGTTCCCTAGCTCATTCGGGAGTGCGGGGGGGTTCGTTGCTACATCTCGTCCTTGGTACATAAAGTTTAAGTTAGGATCCCTACAATAGCAAAAGAGGAGCTGTACTCCCAAACTTGGCAAAAATCACCATGGCCAAACAACAAAACGAAAGAAAAGGAAAACCCATCCTAGTGCTAAAGGAGGCGAGGTCTATGGTGTCAGTTGACACTCGCATTCTCTACCCTACCCAACCATGATCCTTCCAAGACAGTTGAGAAAGATCCCCAAAGAGAAAGGCTTTCTACCCCATCACGTTAACAAGTCACAGGAACGTTAAAATCTAACACATCATAAACTTCATCTCAGAACAGAATATAGACAAAATGATTTGCAAACATTATAATATTGAATTTATTACTAATTTTCAATCCGAAACAAGGGAGCCTTCCAAAGTGAATTCTATAACGTTTTCATAGTTGATCGACAGTGTGTATACATGTTTAAGTTGTTTTTAGTTGACATTTCTTTCAGATTAAGTTTTTGTTTTCTATATATATCAACGCTAATTATTTATACATACATATAAGTTTTGGTTTTAGTTTATGACATTAATTCTTATTCAATTTTTCTTTTTTCCAAAAATTTTACAATAGATTTAATTCAATTGCACTGAACGGTTGTTTATTTTAACAAAGCTTTAAATTTAATTTTTTTTCAGGAAAATGAATCTATCTTGAAATGTTTGTTTTATGTTCTTTCTATTTTCTAAAAATTTTTGTGTTTCCTTTCTTTAGTGCATTTAATTTTCTTTTGTTTTATAGGTGCATAATAAGTTTTATTTTTTTTTTGTATCTTTATATATTTTTCCTAAATTTTTGATTAAAAGAGGATTTTTTTTTTTTTTCAATTTTCTTTGTGCACTGTTAATTCGAAAAGTTTTCATTACATATTAGTTTTTTTTTCTTTTAATTTAAATTCTGCACTATGTTACTTTTTATAGCTTTACAAAAATATCGCTTGTAAGTTAGTACTCAATATTGGAAAAGATGTACATGCGATATTGAACGATTTGGTGCAAAAAGAACCCATTTGATTTTATAACAATAAATAATATATTTTTTTTTTTTTTTTTAATTTTCTGTTCTAACAAACATTTCAAGCAACTTTCAATTCAATTTAATTAACTTTAATTACTCTTTTTTTCAATTACTTTTCTTTTCTTTTTATCATTGTACGTTAATATGAGGCACCAATATATGCAAAATTTTCGCTATGTCTGGTTAGGGTTCTTGCCAAACTTTAGACGTTTCGTTTATAAAGATTTAGATTTAGGTTAAAGCACTAGCACGACACTTGGATCTGAGATCGATGATACGGGATCTTGGTCACAAGACGGTTCAGTTTTCCTGGAGGCACTTTGCAGGGGACAAGCCTGTCCATGTAGTGGCTGGCAGAGTCACGATGCACTCCAAGATCGGGTTCCGCATCAGAAATCTGATGACAATAATGATGCGCGTATAACGCACTCCAAAGAAATTATTAGGCCCGCACCAATTGCTGGCAATATCAGTCTTTGATTGCCAAAAGCAATGATGCGGGAGGGGGGAACGTATTATGCTCAACCCCCGGCTGAGAAACGAAAAACCAATTAATATGACTGATATTTGCTAAAGAAATATCCAATCGATGGCATACCTTTTATTAAGCAAAACTCAATATGCTTAAATTGTGAGACTCCTAAGGTCCAAATACGTCGATGGCTGCGGATTAATCCAACGCAGCTTACAGATTAGATTGCAACAATCTAACCTTTAATTTACGACCGCGAAATTTAATAAACACACTAGCACTGAACTTGGCTGGCTTCAAAGGCGGAAAAGAATGATTTTGGCCTCCAATTAGAATTTATAGTGTCCAATTCCAATGCAAAAAAATGCAAAGCTCTCTCACCAATGTGTAAAGTTGGCTGCGCTGCTTAGCAACATAATTAGCATGCGTGCGCAGCTTAGAAGCTTTTATGCAGCAGCCAAAGCTTATGCTGCGGTTGCAGAACTGGGTCAAAGCTCTCGGATAAAGTGCAGCGAAATCAAAGCTTTTGATACTTGTTGCTATTGATCACTCGTTTTGCATGTTTTGTATCTTTAGTTTGCATCTTTGAAATTCTTTGCTTATATGACGACCATTACACCACCCGATAATATACCACCGTTAGACAGAATATTAGCGGGAAATCGCTTTGCTTTCTAAAATTGTTTTATTGCTTTATATCTTTAGCATGGAAAGTACCAACGTCACGACCTTGTAAATCCTCCAGTAAATAAAAGGAACTACCTAGTTTCTTTTTAACTCTACACTTTATAAATTGAGGTGACAGCTTAGCATTGTAGTTATGGGCAAATTTACTGAGTGTAAAATTGCGTCGGAAAACTTCTTGACCTTCTCTAAAGGAGACTGGCTTACAGCGCAAATTATATTGTTGTTTATTTCGTTCATGAGCCTTTTTAATGTTAGATTGGATGTCCTTCCTTAACAAAGCAAGGCTATCCGATCTAAATAGGGGTACTAGAGGTTCTTCCAATAGGGACAATCCAAAAAGAGCACGATAAGGTGAACAACCTAACGACTGGTGCAACGAGGATCGTAATGAGCAAGATATACTCGTAAGATTTTCATCCCAATATGTTTGGTCTTGCTTTAAATAGGATCGAATCGCGGCTAGTAACGATCTATTTACACGCTCAGCAGCATTGCTTTGTGGAGAATATAGAGCAGTATAGACATGTCGTATTCCTAGCTCTGTCAAAAAAGCATTGAATTCGTTAGCCTTAAATTGTCTTCCATTATCACTAACAATTGTTTCGGGGACACCAAAGCTGTGAAAAATCTGTTTAAGCAAGAATTCTCTAACAGCATCAGAGGTGAACTTTTTCAAAGGCTGCAGCCAATGAAATTTGCTAAAATGGTCTAGCACGATCAACAATCCAACATGACCTTGCTTACTCCTTGGATACGGTCCTAACAAGTCTATGTATAATCTCTGGAAAGGTCTAAAAGTAGGACTTTGAGATCCCATCGGAGGGCGAAGTGTATAGTTTGGAGCTTTGGACTCTTTACAAACAACACAGTTTCGAACATAGTCTCGCACGTCTTTGGCTAAACCATTCCAGAACAAATTTCTGCGCAATTTTTCAATTGTCTTTTGCATACCCGAATGGGCGGACGTCAGACTATCATGCGCTTTTTTCAGCACGTCGGCTTTAAGTTGATCAGGCACCCAAAGTTTCCATGACAATTTCTCTTGTACTTCGTCTCCTGACGAATGCTCAGTACTAATGTACAGGTATGAGTCAATAATTTTTATATCCGGACATCTGGCACTGTTTTGCTGAAATTTGTTTTTCAGGAGTTCATAACTTTCCTCCTGAAAAGCAGTGGACTTCAAATCGATTTCAGGGCTCATCTCCAAAGATGCTATATCGTTTTCTGGCAATCTAGATAAAGCGTCTGGCACTATGTGTTCCTTGCCTTTGCGGTGCGAAATTGTAAACTTAAACTGCTGCAACCGAAAAATCCAGCGGGCTAAGCGGCCTGAAACATTTTGTTGTCTCATCAACCAAAGAAGGCTCGAATGATCCGTTACAACTTCGAACTCCTGGAGTTCTAAGTAACAACAAAACTTTTCAATTGCTAATATCACCGCTAAACATTCGCGTTCTGTAACACTATAGTTACGTTGGGCTCTACTCAGTTTTTTGGACATGAATGCGACTGGTTTCTCTTCCTTTTCGGGAGACAGCTGTACTAAGACGGCACCAATTCCATAATCACTGGCATCGCAATGCAAAAAGAATTTTTCATCAAAATTTGGATTTTGTAGCACTGGTGAAGACGTTAAAACCGACTTCAGTTTTTCCATGGCCACTTGAGCTTCCGGTGTCCAAACAAACTTTTTCTTGGACGACAAAACATCGGTTATTGGACAAGCTAAATCAGCAAAACTATTTATAAAGCGACGATACCAACCACAAACGCCTAAAAAGCCTCTTACTTGCTTAAGATTTCTTGGAGATGGCCAATTCTGAATACATGCAACCTTATCAGGATCGGTACATAACCCTCCGCTACCAATAACATAACCGAGATAGTTAACTTTAGTAACGGCAAAATGGCTTTTTGCGACATTTAACGTCAAGTTGGCTTTTCTTAACTGTTCGGCTATTCTAATCAATATCGATAGATGAGTCGAAAATTCTTCTGAAACTATACAAAGATCATCTAGATAACCAAATACGCAGTGTCGAAGATCTGGCGGAATTATTTCATCAATTAGCCACCACATAGTTGAGGGTGCATTGCACAGACCAAATGGCATGACCTTAAATTGATAAAGCTGCCTTCCTGGAACAGTAAATGCAGTGAGGGGCTTTGATTCTTCCGAAAGTTCAATCAGCCAATAAGCATCTTTCAGATCAAGTTTTGAAATTATATTTGCCTTCGGCAACCTAGAAAATATACCATCGATGCTTGGCAGTGGATAGGCATCTTTCTTGGTTGCATCATTAAGTTTTCGCGCGTCCAAACAGAGTCGAAATTTTTTCGGCTTTACACCAAGCCTCATTGGAGAACTCCAAGCGCTGGTGGATGGCTCGATGACACCAAGATCTAACATACGATCGATTTCTGCATACAATAGTTTTTCTACGGCTGGACTTACGGGATAAAAGCGTTGTTTAACCGGCATAGCGTCTCCTACATCAATATGGTGACGTATTAAAGCAGTACGTCCCAATTTTTGAGCAGCATCTGGAAACAGTTGCTTTACTGCGTTAAGTTGTTGCAATTGAGCGCTACTTAACGGATATTTATCTGGGTCGCCCCCATTTATATTATTTGTATCGACCTCCAAAGTATTAATGACGTTTGGAGCTAAAGCGAATATTTTCCAAAAATCATGCCCAAGAATTAAGTCTTGCTTGATTGTGGGTATGACATGCAATGTCATGGGCTTAGAAATAGATTGGTATGTCATCACAATTTGTAAAATTCCAATTACTGATTGAATATTACCGTCAGCAGTTTTCGCACTCGATTTGATAGGCTTAAAGAAAGGACAATTAGAAAAATGGGTTTGTGCCAATGTAGATCCTATACAACTTATATTTGCACCCGTATCTAACAAACCTTATTTGGTAAATTCCAAAAACGATACTTCTGCATAGGTGCGCATATCTTTGGGATCACTAAAGATAGTAGAAACTAACAAATTACGACTTTTCTTAATATTACTATAATAATTTTTCAACCTCATAATACGCTTATTCTTTACAGAACCTACTTCATTAAATATTCTGTTTCTTACATCTAAATATTTTTCAAGTTTTTCTTCAGGACGAAGAAAACGTAAATCTACTCTAGGGGTGCCTTGTTCATTGGAACACGTTCCCTTTTTAGCAGTGCTATGTTTGAAACAAACTTTTTCTGTCACTGTTTCTACACCTTTCGGGGCATCCGACTGTTGTTGGATGCTCCCTTCTGTCGGTTTTCCGTCTGCCTACGGATACATTTTGTACACTGTGGCTTATATACATTGGGAGTACCACATCCATAACAAAAAACTCTCCTATCTTGGAGACAGTTTTCCCAAATATGCCCTTTTTCTTCACAATTCCAGCATGTAAAGTTTGCATGGGCTTTCTGCAAATCGGCAATTTCGGATTCATATAAATCTGAATAATCCTCTACATTTACTTCAGGACAAGCGTTTTCTAACTCGCATACTTGACGACGAAGAGCGACAGGCTTTGCACGAGAAAAAGTTTCCTGACGACAATTTAAATCCTTTGTTAAGTTTTCGCTCATTTGAACTAAACGACATAACTAACCAACCGAACCGATATATTGGTAGAGCAAATTGTGACGCATTTCGGGCAACAGGTTATTTTGTAAAATCTCGACTAACTCTCCTTCCTCGATTTTGAGACCATACTTGTCTATCAAGGATGCTACCGAGTCATGAAACTGTACAAAAGTTTCTCCCAGTTTTTGCTTTCTAGCTCTGACTAGTTCTTTACTCATAAACTCAGAACGATAGTCCTTATATTTCTGACGAAGAGCAGCACAAAATTCTGACCAAACAATACGATCAACTTGTTTGTGAAATCTCCAAAACCAATCTCGGGCTTTACCAATAAACAAGATATGCAAATGCTTACAAAGGCCCATAAAATCGCTGTCCAAAGTTTATTCAGTTAGAACTTTGACACGGTAAACAAATTCTTCAACTCCAAGTCCTTCGGGGGATCCATCAAAGTGTAAATTCCACTGTTGGATAATGTCAGCCGTTTTGCGGTTGTGAATCGTCGAACTACTGGGCGAATACGCAACGGGAGTTGGGACGAAAGATCGTTGTTCATTTATTGTAGGGCGAGAATTGAGTTGCAAAGACGATATAACTCGTGTGACTGTTTGTTCGATCATTTGTTGAATAGCCGAGTAATCCACGACAGGATATTGACTAGCGTTGGCAGATCGAATCGGCCTACCTCTACGACGAGTATTATTATTTCTGGGAGGAGCATTGGCATTTTGATTCGAACTATGACTTGCATCTAACCCAGAAATCAAGTTATCACTACCTTCCATTGACCTTTCAGGGGGATTAGGAATGATAACGTTACGATTTTGGTTCAAGGATTTGGATAAATTTCGGGTAACCATTCTTGAACTTGATGGCGCTGCTGATGCAGTTTGCTTTGGAGCCGGCAAGCAGTTGCCGATAACCAATTTATATTTGCAGGATTTATTTCTGCATTACATTCAGGACATTCTAAATGGTGTTCGAGCCACTGTTCCAAACAAAGTTTATGGAAGTTATGTGTACAAGGCGTGCAATAACACTGCTGAGTGTTGTTCATGTCTTGCTGACAAATTCGACATAAGCTTGTAGATTTCTCCACTGACTGAGAGTTTGGTGGACTTCAAGAAACTAGAGACATTATTTTATTTTCAAAAAAAGAAATTACTTTCCTTTGTTCCTTGTGTGACTTATATGTTAACATAAAGGGGTGAAAGCTATTTGATTTTAAAAACAATAAGAGGGTGTTTAAATTGGGCTATTGATACTAAAATGGCTAAAGAATTATTATGAGAAAATGTTTCATACGACATAATTAATCGGCAAGGATACGCAACTTTCGGCATATGCACAAGTTCCAGACAAAAATTCTATCATACTTTACAACTTTACTCAAACAATCCAATTAAAACCACAGGGTATGACTTGATAGCTTTTATGGATCATTTCGATTGTGGAAGCAACATCTTTCCGAGGAACAATCAGTACCGATATTGAAGCTGGGCCAAATATTCAGTATTCTGAAATTGTATCTGACAGATTCAGCAACGACAATTGAAATAAATACAAAATACTAAAAACCATATGAAAAACAAAAATTAGCTTGGGTGTGGAGCATAACATATCCTTATATAGCTGATCTTAGCGCTATATTCTATTATTTTTATTTTTTTTTTTACCATTCATTTATAATTAGTTAAGTGCAGCATGGAAAGTTCGGCATGGAATTCTTTCTTAGAATCTCCAGCATCGTTAACCTCTTAACAGACTTAAACCATTGTATTACTATATGCGGAAGAACGACCAAATCAATCAGTTCAACATCAGCATAAGCCTTACAAAAAAAATAAAGTAAATATCACTCAAAGGGAAGTTAAATTAACTCACGTTGCAGCTAGCTGCAATTCGGTAAGTTAACAATAACTCAGCTAAATGGCCATATGGAAAAAAAAAAAAAAGCTTCAAAACTATACCCAATCAATGAGTAAATTTAATAACTAATGCTCAATTCTAAGCATTAAAATGGATGTTATGTTAAGCTGCCCCACGTTGGGCGCCAAAAATTTATGTAACCTTCGACCATTTATATTTTGAACGACGTTCAAGACGTACAATAAACCAACATCGTCCGAGGTTCGGGCGAGAGCGGTAGCGGGGCAGGATCCTCTGGTTCCCTAGCTCATTCGGGAGTGCGGGGGGGTTCGTTGCTACATCTCGTCCTTGGTACATAAAGTTTAAGTTAGGATCCCTACAAAAGTAAAAGAGGAGCTGTACTCCCAAACATGGCAAAAATCACCATGGCCAAACAACAAAACGAAAGAAAAGGAAAACCCATCCTAGTGCTAAAGGAGGCGAGGTCTATGGTGTCAGTTGACACTCGCATTCTCTACCCTACCCAACCATGATCCTTCCAAGACAGTTGAGAAAGATCCCCAAAGAGAGGCTTTCTACCCCATCACGTTAACAAGTCACAGGAACGTTAAAATCTAACACATCATAAACTTCATCTCAAAACAGAATCTAGACAAAATGATTTGCAAACATAATATTGAATTTATTACTAATTTTCAATCCGAAACAAGGGAGCCTTCCAAAGTGAACTCTATAACGTTTTCATAGTTGATCGACAGTGTGTATACATGTTTAAGTTGTTTTTAGTTAGGATCCCTACAAAAGTAAAAGAGGAGCTGTACTCCCAAACATGGCAAAAATCACCATGGCCAAACAACAAAACGAAAGAAAAGGAAAACCCATCCTAGTGCTAAAGGAGGCGAGGTCTATGGTGTCAGTTGACACTCGCATTCTCTACCATACCGAACCATGATCCTTCCAAGACAGTTGAAAAAGATCCCCAAAGAGAAAGGCTTTCTACGCCATCACGTTAACAAGTCACAGGAATAGATTTAATTTAATTGCATTGAATGGTTGTTTACTTTAACAAAGCTTTAAATTAAATTTTCTTTTCCACGAAAATGAATTTATCTTGAAATGTTTGTTTTATGTTCTTTCTAATTTCTAAATTTTTTTGTTTCCTTTCTTTAGTGCATTTAATTTTCTTTTGTTTTATTTTATTTTTGTATAATTATATATTTTTCCTAAATTTTTACAATTTTTTGATTAAAAGAGAATTTTTTTCTTCGTTCAATTTTCTTTGTGCACTGTTAATTCGAATAGTTTTCATTACATTTTAGTTTTTTTTTTTTACTTTTTGTTACTTTTTATATCTGTACAAAAATATCGCTTGTAAGTTAGTACTCAATATTGGAAAAGATTAGCAAGGTGACTTAGGTTAAGTCCACAGGTATTTCAGATTCACTGAAATCATTTTTTTATGCACTTACATGACAAAATTCCAACGTTGAAAGGCCTTCCATCGGTGGTGTCGTTTGATGTAACAGGTTAGGTTAGTATTTTGTTTTTAAAATGTACATGCGATATTGAACGATTTGGTGCACAAAGAACCCATTTGATTTTATAACAATATATAATATTTTTTTTTTTTTTTTTAATTTTCTTTTTTAACAAACATTTCAAGCAACTTTCAATTCAATTTAATTAACTTTAATTACTCTTTTTTTCAATTACTTTTCTTTTCTTTTTATCATTGTACGTTAATATGTGGCACCAATATATGCAAAATTTTCGCTATGTCTGGTTAGGGTTCTTGCCAAACTTTAGACGTTTCGTTTATATTAAAGATTTAGATTTAGGTTAAAGCACTAGCACGACACTTGGATCTGAGATCGATGATACGGGATCTTGGTCACAAGACGGTTCAGTTTTCCTGGAGGCACTTTGCAGGGGACAAGCCTGTCCATGTAGTGGCTGGCAGAGTCACGGTGCACTCCAAGATCGGGTTCCGCATCAGAAATCTGATGACAATAATGATGCGCGTATAACGCACTCCAAAGAAATTATTAGGCCCGCACCAATTGCTGGCAATATCAGGCTTTGATTGCCAAAAGCAATGATGCGGGAGGGGGGAACGTATTATGCTCAACCCCCGGCTGAGAAACGAAAAAACCAATTAATATGACTGATATTTGCTAAAGAAATATCCAATCGATGGCATACCTTTTATTAAGCAAAACTCAATATGCTTAAATTGTGAGACTCCTAAGGTCCAAATACGTCGATGGCTGCGGATTAATCCAACGCAGCTTACAGATTAATTTACGACCGCGAAATTTAATAAACACACTAGCACTGAACTTGGCTGGCTTCAAAGGCGGAAAAGAATGATTTTGGCCTCCAATTAGAATTTATAGTGTCCAATTCCAATGCAAAAAAATGCAAAGCTCTCTCACCAATGTGCAAAGTTGGCTGCGCTGCTTAGCAACATAATAAGCAAGCGTGCGCAGCTTAGAAGCTTTTATGCAGCAGCCAAAGCTTATGCTGCGGTTGCAGAACTGGGTCAAAGCTCTCGGATAAAGCTTTCGGATAAAGTGCAGCGAAATCAAAGCTTTTGATACTTGTTGCTATTGATCACTCGTTTTGCATGTTTTGTATCTTTAGTTTGCATCTTTGAAATTCTTTGCTTATATGACGACCATTACAAATCATGAGTCGCCGAGGGTGTTGTGTTGAAACAATATGTGAAATATTGAATCCAAACATCCCTGTTGGTTTTTTTCCTCAGATATGTATGAACGAACGTATTCATTGAAAGTTCTATGACTTCGTTCTATTGTCCCCAATGTCTGGTGATGGTGTGCAGTAGACGTTATGTTGTCTATTTTTAGATATTTGCACAAGTCATTAATTATTGAATTTTAATATTCTGCTCCCATGTCCGTCATGAACGTCATCATTGGACCGTACTTCAGAATAAATTTTTCGAATATTGCTTTAGCAATAGTTGTTGCACTTTTGTTTGCAATTGGAATAGTTACTAAATACTTTGTTAAATCGCATATTAGCGTAACTGCGTATTCATTGCCATTCTCTGAGCGTGGTAGTGGACCTATAGTGTCTACTATCACTCTGTCGAAAGCATGTATTGGTGTTTCTGTTATTATCATTGGGGTCTTCGTGTGTTTTGTTGTTTTTGAAGTAAGGCATTTTGGACATTTATTAATGTACTCTTTAATATTATGTGTCATATTTTTTCAATAATAATATTTTTTTACTTTGGCCAAAGTTTTTGTAATACCTGTATGACCTCCTTGTATTGGATCGTCATGGAATGTAAACAGTATCGCTTCTCGATCTTTATCATTATTTATTTTATTGCCCAATATTTTAAAAGATTCTGTTGAAATAGATTGAAAGAACTTTTCGCACGGTGCCACTTTGAGTTGGCTGATTCCAAGTATACCGGCTTGCTTTTCAAGCCTTTGGAAGAATTGACCTAGGTCAAGGGTTCCATTGGTGTAAAAATCATCAACATCAATTCTTGCAATAATTTTCTTTCCATGTTTCAGAAAACATGTATTGTTTGTTATATGCAAGACCACTACTTTTCGTATTTCGTCATTACAAATGACTTCATATACGTTGGGCTTAGAAGCGTTGTCAAGTGTTTGCATAGGCAAATCTTCTTGAGCATTTCCTGCGCAGGAGTTTTTTTGTTTACTTTGATTTCTAGTAGTGACTTTTTAAACATTGTATTGGTTATGTTTTTAAGATCATTAATAGTGATGTGATGTGAAAGTGCATCAGCTACAAAATTTTTTTTTCCTTTCAGATACTCAACAGTAAAATCGTATTCTTCTAGTTCTAATCTCATTCTTGTAAGTTTTGAGCTGGGGTTTGTCATTGAGAACAAGTACGTTAATTGCCTATGGTCTGTTTTTACTGTGAAATGTTTGCCATAAATATATGGTCGAAAATGTGTAATTGCCCAGTGGATTGCTGCCAATTCTTGTTCTGTTGTTGATTTGTTGCTTTCACCTTTAGTGAATGAGCGTGAAGCATATGCAACTGGGAGTTGTTTATCTCCATAGTTTTGTGTTAGAACAGCTCCACAGGCGTGTTTGCTTGCATCTGTAATAATGCAAAATTCTTTATAGAAATCAGAATATTTCAATAAAGTGGGCTTAATTAAAGACTTTTTTAAATAATTGAATCCATTTTGGCATTCATCAGACCATTGAAAATTAACATTCTTTTTGCATAACCTAGTTATATGCCTTGAATAGTCGGCGAAATTTTTAATAAAAAGTCTAGTAGTTGCAGAATGCTACAAATCTTCTAGCGCTATCAGCGTCCGTTGGGACTGGTTAATTTTTAGTTACAGTGCACTTATGACCTAGGAATGTTACTTCGTGCATGAAGGAAGAGCATTTTTCTGGGTGTAGTTTAAGGTTGTGTTTATGTGTCATGTGTTTTTCCGAACAACCGATGACAATTAAGTCATCCAAGAAAGCTTGTGAAGGGTCTAATCCAGAAAAAGCTATTGTCATCATTTTTTGAAAAAAATTTGGCGCTATTTTTAATCCGTAAGGTAATCGTGTAAATCGATATGAACCATTGCTGGTTGAAAAATACCTTAAATTTCTAGAGTGTTCTTTCAACTCTATTTGATGAAATCCAGACATTAAGTCTAGACACGAAAAATATTTAGCTCTGCCCAATTGGTCAAGAATATCATCAATTCTGGGAAATGGAAAGTTATCCCATAACAGCTTTTTATTAATTTGACAATAGTCTGTTACTAATCGCCATCGTTTTTCATTTGAACCTGGTAAGCCTTTCTTTGGCACCAGTAGTACTGGACTGTTATATTCTGATACTGAGGGCTCTACTATTTTATGAAGAATGAGTTTGTTAACTTGTCTGTTAATTTCGTCTTTGTGAGCGTGTGGTATTCTTTTATTCTTTTATTTTTATATACACTGGTTCTGTGTCTTTTAATCTCAGCTCTTGTTTGTAAAATTTGTTTGGTTATAGATTCGGTTTATAGTCCGAATATGTCTGTGTATTTGGTGCAAAGACTTTTTAATACAGGCTTAAATAATGGTGGAAAGTTCTGAACTAGTTTTTTCATGACAGTTTTTTGTCTTTCTTTGTTAGTTTCTTGGACTATCTCGTAGTCACTTAGAGTTTCAATTTTTATTTTATTAAGGTTTAATATTTTGGTTGAACCAGTTGTGTTTAGTATTCGGACAAATGTATTCTGTTGGTTGGAAATTGAAAAAATGAAAATTCCTTCCTCAATTTCTTGATTTGGTATAAGAACATTTTGTTCTTTTGAAACTATGTTAATTTGACGGATAACTTCAGCACGAGCTGGAAGTATTGTGGCATTATTATCACAAGTGTGAATAATTTGTATATGTATTGTATAGTTTAGATTATCTGGCCGTAGTATTAGAGAATCACTTTATTGTGTGAAGTCTAATTGGCAATTGTATTTTTTTATGAAGTCTATTCCAATAATGCCATCGCTTGGTATTGGAAAGTCTTGATCGACTATATGGAAATCATGTGGTATTACATGTTTTCCTGTAGATTGTTGGCTGGTGATTGAGAAGAACTACAACGTTTGGTTGCTTACAAGAGACTGAGTTTATTTCATCATAGTACTTAATAGCTAATAGCGTTGCCACCTAACATATAACATAGAATTGCCATATCAACACTCTTCCTCAATTCGATTGTTAATACTTAGTTTAATCCGAGCAACGCAGTACATTTCATATGATTTACTTTTGACAAATTCTTAGTCAGTATATCGGCAATCATTTCATTGGTTGGACAGTATGTTAGATTGATTAAATTTTGCTCAAAATAATTTCTTACATGGTGATATTTTACATCAATGTGTTTGCTTCTGGCGTGATAAACTGGATTTTTTTCAGGATTTAAGGCGCCTACATTATCGCCATACTGCGTTGCTCGGATTAAACTAAGCATTAACAATCGAATTGAGGAAGAGTGTTGATATGGCAATTCTATGTTATATGTTAGGTGGCAACGCTATTAGCTATTAAGTACTATGATGAAATAAACTCAGTCTCTTGTAAGCAACCAAACGTTGTAGTTCTTCTCACTCACCATCCAACAAATTGCATGCGTACGCACGCAAGCCAAAAGCACGCAAGTCAAAACAAACCTTAAAACCATTTTCGGTTGCCATTGAGACCGATATTAAATTATCCGTACGCGACATGAACACATTTTTTGGGGGTGACCGCTAAAAGCTGGGATCCAAGAATTGTGCCATTTCTCAGCTTTTGAGTGGGAGCCATCGATTGGGTTAGATGCGCCGGCTAGGCTGCTCTTTGTTTATGATCGCCGAAATTGTTTACAAGTGCAGCTTGGGAATGTTTATAGTAGCGCAGCTTGCGAATGTTTATAGTAGCGCAGCTTGGGAATTTTGTGTTACTGTTGTATTAAAAATGTTCCATGTTACAATAGTGTTAGGTTCAATGTTTTTAATAATTTCTTTTGAATTTATGCGCTCAAAGTTACATATTGGTTTAGTGTGTAATGATATTTTCGTAATACATTCATCAATAATTGGTTCTTTTTCTCTATTATAAATTTTATTCTTTTTCAAAATAAGATGTAGTACTAGTGTAGTTGAGTTGATAGCCATCGTGGTCGGGATATGGAATGATTTAAATGGTGTTAGAAGATTGAAAGTCGATTGGGATATGGGATACAATTAGTATGATATCTTGGTAATTAATCCAAGTGGATGTTTTGATTAAAAGAATGTTTCGGTTATTAACACTGTCAAGTTTGTCATAGGTAAGTAATTTGGGATTGAAAAGACCTAATCTGGACAATTGCATGCCCATTTCAATATCTTCTACATATTCTATAAATTGTAATAATTGGTAAGTAAATGTGTCTTGTAGTGTCCTTTTGTTTTGTTGATCTTTAAATTCTTGCATTTCGCTGTTTATTATGTTTATTATGTCATTTATATCTTTAGTTTGAACTATGTTTAAAGATAAGTTTTCAATGTTTTTCTCGAACTCAATTCTGTCATTATCGTCGAGTGTGCCAAAAAGAAATTTGTATAATGAGCCTACAATGTTGAACAGTCCGCGTTTATTACGATTCTCATGATGAAATATTATACCATTTAGTTCTTGTTGTAGTTTAGAGTATAAATAATTGATTTGTGATGAATTTTTAAAGTTTTGAATGGTTCTACGAAAATATTCATTTGTTATTATTATTTCAGTTACGTTAATTCGCAAAGAATAATGTTCAAATCTAGTTGGTAATTCTAATGGTTTATCTGAGAACAGTAAGTATCCGTGGTCCGTATCCAGGTTATTGATTTGAATTTGTTGCACATGACATATGGTAAAGAGTGCGAACGATATTATGATTATGAAGTAGGAACCTGTGGAGTTTCAATTTGAAAAATTTTCTTTCGTTTTTTAAATTGTGTTTTATAATAATGTGTTGTTGTATTTTTGTTAGTGATTTGGTAATGATCGGGATCTATTTGTGTGACATTTTGGTTGGCTTTGAATGGGTTTTCCAATTTCCCTTATTGTAATGGTCCCTTTTGATATCTAGTATTGATTTCGTATTCATGTCGGCCACTGTTTGTTTTATTTATCGTCTTTTCTTTTCTGTCTTGTGTATCTAGAATTGGTTGTCCGCCGTATAAGAATATGTGTGCGGGAATTTGTCCAGTGGTGTCATGTTTGGATTTATGGTTGTAAATATAAAGGATAGTTTCTATTTTACTGAGCTTGTTTTCTTCGTCATTTAATGTATTTATGATTCTGATTTTTTCGTTAATAGTTTTATGAAGTCGTTCAATGTCTGCTATGCCTGTTTAGGATGAGTTTAGTTGTATTTCTACTCCTTCACTGTCAAGCCATCTTTTGAGTGCTGATGAATGCGCCGTCTCGGTCTGCTTTTAATAGTATTGATTTACCTAACTGATTAAATATGCGCATTAATGCGTTTTTGCATTCATTTTGATTTGTTCGAGAGTAGCAAATTTTAAATAAATATCAATACAACTTAGATAATGCTCTCCTTCTGAAGAATAGATGTCTATTACAAATGACATCGCGACAATGCTCTGGTCTGGGATTAATTTCCATTGGCATGTCAGTATTTCTGTGTTCGGTTTTTGCTAAATTGCAGATGTGACATTCGATTAAAATGTTTTGAGTAATCAACTGGCTGTTAGGAAAATAATAAGTTTCAGCGAAAAGCTAATTTGTTTTCTGAATTCCTGGATGAAGAAGTTTTTCATGGGTTTTAAAAATGAGTTCTTTAAATTCGGCGTATGAATTTATATTTTTTAGCTGGGTAAGGCTCCGAAGAATTTTATTATGACTGGTATTGATAATTTCTTTGTGTGCGTTTTGAATTATTTCAAAATCGGCATCACTATCAATAAACAACACACTAGACTTGGTGCAAAAGTGATCAATTAAATATTGTTTGGCCTTTTAGATGTGTTTATAGGTTTCTCGGTAGTAAATATTAAATTGCTATTGTCTTCATCAGAACTATGCTGTGTTTCCACTCCAAAATAGGCTTGCTCTATTTTAACGCGTGATAAAGCGTCGGCTATGTGATTTTCCTTTCCTTTTATGTATTAAATGTTAAAATCATATTCTGATAATTTAATTATTCATCTTGTTAGTTTTGAATTTGGCTCTTTCATTTTGTAGAGCCAACATAGTGGTTGATGGTCACTATTTATTTCAAAATGTCGTCCCAGTAGATAATGTCGAAAAGTTTTTGTTGCCATACAATAGCTAAAAGTTCCTTTTCTATGGCACTGTAATTAGTTTCGTGTTCGTTTAAAGTTCTGCTAACTAAGTGGGTGTCCGTTTTGAGAGAGTACAACAGCTACGTTACTTGCATCTGTAGTTAATACGAATTTAGTATTAAAATCTGGTATTTTTAAGATGGAATCATTGGAGATGAGTTGTTTTACTTTTTCGAAAGCTTCAACGTATTCTGGATTTTTTGTATCAATTTTTGAATCTTTTTTTAGGGCTGCTGTCATGGGTTTGGCTATGTCTGCGAAATTGGGAATTTTCTATAATATCCGGTTAATCCAAGAAAGCCTTTAATTTCTTTGGCCTTTTTAGGAATAGGGTATTTTTGAATAGCCTTGATTTTCTTAGGGTTGGGCTTTTTTCCTTCCTTAGTTACGATGTGCCCAAGGAAGTTACTTTCTTGTTTAAGAAACTCGCATTTATCAAGTTGTAGTTTAAGATTAGCTTCAGAAAGCTTTTCGAAAGCTAGTATAAGTGAATGTAGATGTTCTTCTAGCGATGTGGAAAATACGATAATATCGTCCAGATACACTAAACAATGCTTATTTAATAATGGCCGTAAGACATTATTAATGCAACGTTGAAAAGTTGCAGGAGCATTTTTTAAACCAAACGGCATACGAAGGTATTCATAATGACCATTTTTGGTTGAAAAGGCTGTTTTATGTATTGCTTCCGGATGCATTTGCAGCTGATTGAAGCCTTTCGCAAGATCAATTGTGGTAAAATAATTACATCTACCTAGCTTCCCTAATATTTCGTCCATGTTTGGTATCGCGTGTCTGTCATTAATAGTTACTTCGTTTAGTTTTCTATAGTCGATTACTATTCTAAACTTTTGTTTACCTGATGCGTCTTGTTTTTTCGGGACAATCCATATTGGACTGCAATAGGGAGAATTACTGGGTCTTATGATATCTTGTTCTAACATATCTTGAATTTGTTTTTCAACCTCTTGTTGAAAGGCTTGAGGATAGCTGTATGGTTTGGAGTATATTGGGGAATTATGAGTAAGGTTGATATTGTGTTTCTCTTGATTGCTGAAACTAAGTTGATCTCTTTCTTGAAACTGAATATGCTGTTAGGACGTTAATAAATTTTTTAATATTGATTTCTCTTCTTTATTTAGATGATCTAAACGATAAATATTTGAATTTTCGCGTAGTTGTGTATTGAAATTGTGTGGGGACTCAGGACTATTGTAATATTCTGCAGATACGGAATTTGGATTGGCTACAAAATGATTTTGATTTATTATTGGCGAATCATTTATTAATTTATATTTTTTATTGAATAGTGTTTCGACTGTGATTTGTAATCTATTACAGCTTGGGCTTGTGATAAATGATTTTGATTTATTATTGGTGAGTCATTTATTAATTGGTATTTTTTATTAAATAGTGTTACCGACTGTGATTTGTAATCTATTACTGCTTGGGCAACTTTCTACCAATTAATATGTCATAATCCGAAGAGAATTTATGTAAAAGGAATTCACTATTACTCTTGAATATGTTATTAGAATGAACATTGATCTTTTTTGTAATTGTTAATGGCCCGTTACTTGTTTGAATTAGACATCACTGTAGAACCTGTATCAATAAGGCATTTTAAATTCTTTCCTTTATGGGTCAATTTTATAAATTGTTGTTGTCCGAGGCTGGTTGCCGAAAATTTTCAGCTTGTTCAAGTTCTATCTCGTTATACTGCTCAGTTTCGGGCTCAGCTACTAGCATTTGTGAATCTGAATAATCAGAATTTTGTGAATATCCCTGCTCTTGGTAGTATTGATAATAAGAGGCTAATTGATTGAAATATTCTTGTTGAACATATTCATTAAAGTTCAGTTCTTCTTGGTTCCTGGCCTCGTGATCTATACTCATTTACGCACTTTCAGCTGGTCTAGGGCGTTTGATTGGTTGATTGGATAAACCAGGAGCATTATTGATTGGTTCCCTCTGTGGAATGGTATTCTGATTCTGTCTGAATCGATTATGGTCAAATATTGCATATTGTTAATGTTATAAAGAGGTTGTGGTGGATGAAATGGGCGTTGAACATATGTTATTTGGTTGAAGGAATGTTGGAAATCTTTGAAAATTGTTTTCGAAGATCCGCATAACATCGGCACTGATGCAACGTTCCACAAGTCCAAAAATAATTGATTGTTGCCGTAATCTCTTTTATATCATTTAATTTTTCTAATGCCTCTACCAATGAATCTGTTGTCTTCCCTCTCTGTATGACTCCGAACAACATTTTACTCGGATATTGGTTAATTGTTCTTTGTAAAGTGTTGTTTAGAACATGTTCCACTACATCAAGAACTATATCCCAATGTAAATTTTTCTCTGTATCTACCAATTTTTCTATCATCGACCCTAAACTCCGGTTGATTCTTTCAACTTGCCCATTTGCTTGAGGTGAACCAGTTGCTACCTTTACATGCCTTTTTTCATTTTCATGCATCATTCAAAATCTTTCGATGTAAATCAACTGCCTCTGTCGGATATAATACACTTTGGTCGGCTATACGCTCTAAAATAATCTGATAATGCATTCATTACTTCCTTCGTGTTTGTGGTTTTTGTCGCATAAAGCCTAACAAACTTACTAAATGCGTCCACAATAACAAAAATGTGTTTATTAGATCTGCCCTTGTCAACTGGACCAAAATGGTCAATGTGAATAACTTCGAAAGGAACTGATCCCTTAGGTATATTGTGTAAAAAACCTTCTTGTTTTCCATGTTTTGCCGAATAACCAATACATTTTAGACAATTACTAATGTGCATTTTTGCTTTTCACCTAATTTTTGGAAACCAATAATTTCTTAAAATTATATCCGTCATTTTATCTACTCCCACATGGCCTAATTCGTTGTGATATTTGTAAAGAACATGATTCTCTGTCTTCTGGCACATAAAGCAATAAACTATTATACTCTCTTTTTTTAAACTTTTTTTTAATTCTTTTAGTTTTTTATTTCTGTTTTGACATACTAAAACCTGCGTGTTCTTACTCAATGCATCCACATGCTGCATTCTACTTCCTGGTCTATGCTCTGGTTTAAAATCATAGTTTTGTAGATCCAGTAACCATCTGTCAATTGCTGGACTCATTGCTCTTTTATTTATTGCTAAATTTACCGAATTACAGTCAGTTACTAACTTAAAATGTATGCCCTGTAAATAAATCCTAAATTTTTCTAAAGCAAGTACTATTGCTAGCGTTTCTAGTTTGAAACTATCATATCTCGATTCTGTGTCGGTTGTTCTTCTAGAAAAATAAAAAATAGGATGCATCTTACCATCCTCTTTTCTTTGCATAAGAATCGCTCCAAACCCTAGAGCGCTCGCATAAGTATGTAATTCTGTCTCATCATTCGGATTGTATAAGGCTAATATTAGTGCCTGTAACAAATTTGCTTTCAACATTTCAAAGCAGTCTAATTCTGTTTTACCAAACTTTTAGTTTTTTATCTCTATTTTGACATACTATTATATTTTCCTCAAACGTGTTTGTATCTATTGTTAAAACCTGCGTGTTCCTACTCAATGCATCCACATGCTGCATTCTACTTCCTGGTCTATGCTCTGGTGTAAAATCATATTTTTGTAGTTCCAGTAACCATCTGTCAATTGCTGGACTCATTGCTCTTTTATTTATTGCGAAATTTATCGAATTACAGTCAGTTACTAACTTAAAATGTATGCCTTGTAAATAAATCCTAAATTTTTCTAAAGCAAGTACTATTGCTAGCGTTTCTAATTTGAAACTATCATATCTCGATTCTGTGTCGGTTGTTCTTCTAGAAAAATAAAAAATAGGATGCATCTTACCATCCTCTTTTCTTTGCATAAGAATCGCTTCAAACCCTAGAGCGCTCGCATCAGTATGTAATTCTGTCTCATCATTCGGATTGTATAAGGCTAATATTAGTGCCTGTAACAAATTTGCTTTCAACATTTTAAAGCAGTCTAATTCTGTTTTACCAAACTTAAATTATCTTTTCTAATAAGGTCATAAAGAGGCTTTGCTTTTGTTGAGAAATCCTTAACAAATCGTCTAAAATACGAACATAGTCCCAAAAAGCTCTGGACATATCTTGCTTTATTTGGAATTGGAAAATCTTTAACTGCTTGCAATCCTTTATCATCCGGCCTAATACCATCTCCTGATACTAAGTAACCCAAATATCTTATTTCTGACTGGAGAAACTCACATTTGTCAAGTCTCAATTCCAGTTTATTTGCCACAAGCCGATGAAACACTTCTTCTATTATTTCCAAATGAGATGCACTGTCCTCTGTAGCTATTACTATGTCGTCCATATAAACTATTAATTTGTCTGCCCTTATGTCCGAAAATAACTTATTTACAAACCTCTGGAATACAGCCGGTGCGTTCCGAAGGCCAAATGGCATTCGCAGCCATTCATACTGTCCCATAGGAGTCGTGAATTAGGTATATTTCATGGACTCTTCATGCATATAAACATGAAAATAGCCATTTTTCAAATCTAATTTCGTAAAATATTTCTTTCTTGAAAGTTTATCTATAATATGTGGAGTTGGATAACTATCTTTCAGCATACTTTTGTTAAGTGTGCGATAATCAACACATCTTAACTCTCCACTCTTTTTTCTTACTAACACTATAGCCGATGCAAACTCTGATTCACTTTCCTTGATGTAACCTTTTTCTAAATATTCATCTATCAGATTCTGAACTTGTTGCTTTTCCGTCTCGGTGGATAATGAAATGGCTTAACATTTTCAAAAGAGAGCTTCATTTCTCATTTATTTTCTGGAACTAAAGGCCACTTCGCATTTTTATAAAACATTCGCATTTTGAAAAACAAATATATATAGTAACATATGTAGAGACATATGTACCCACACAAAACTCCTAGCTCGCACTTTTCATTTATATTACGCATCTCATTCCCACAGAGTTAAGCTAAACATCATAAAATAATCAAGTGGTGACAATAACAATTCTGGCTTCCACCATTGGGGTTGAAACTGCTAACGTTGCACAAATCCTGGCCGACAGAATTCTCTCAATCTCAATTCTCTCAATCTCTTTAAGATCGAGATCACTTTGTTTACATAAGAGCCAAAAGCTCCAAAAGTCTAAAGTCCAAAGCATAAAAGCTCAAAGCCGAGGTTTGTTATACGTCTGCAGAACATAGCATAAGTTAGTCTAGATTTACATCTGTACTCCGTAGCTTCGGTTTAATAAAAATAAATTATATTTTTTTAAACAACCAACATACGAACTACGTTATTGGCGCAGCCGGTAGGATATCGTAAATTATCCTTGTAACAGTAATCGGTCCTTTTCGATCCGTTTAAAGAAATCCTTGTACGACCAAGTGATCTCCTAGGATTGAGCACGCGAATTTGCCGCAAAAAGTGATCTGGTTCGAGAACATTACACTTTTGGAAACAATTTATTGATATCCGCCAAAGAATCAACGCGTGTGAAAATAAACTCAAATACCCAATTATCAATCGTGGCCCACAGTTAAAGTGCGACCGCCATCAAAAAAATAATTGCCATTTTTAGAAAAACCGCGTAAAAACTTGCAATTCACCAAACAGTGGTCTACTAATAAATAGATTCTTTGAACTATTTTGAACAACTGTAAATAAGGACTTATTCCTGGGCTTTACACATCATTAAATTGATCCCTGTAAACATAAGATCCTTTTAATCCAACTAAACTAAAACAACCTGAAGTGACTATTAAAACAAAAAAATTTTTTTTTGTGAAAAACATAAATTGAACAAATTGAAACAACCCAACACAAATTGAAAAAAAAAAAAAATAAAATAAAAAGTTTACAAAACAAAACAACATGACAACAACAGCAACGATGGAACTTTCCGAGATGCACCTAAAACAAGCACTAGGACAGATACGTCAAGTGCCCATCTTCGATGGAAAAACTGTGAAACTGACAGCCTTTATAAGGAGAATCGACTTTATTATGCAACTCTACCCAACCAAAGACGTAAGACAGCACAGCGTTCTATTCTGAGCAATAGAAATGCAGACATCTGGAGCAGCCCAACGAGTTTCACAAATGACAGCAGCCACCAACTGGAGAGACCTGAGGAGTGCCCTGATCGACGAGTTTAAGACGCAGACACCATATGAGGAACTACTGAGACGACTATACAACACAAACTACAATAATAGTATCCGTAAGTTCGTAGAAGAATTAGAATATAAGAGTTTTGTAATATCGAATCAGCTTATGTTGGAAAACCAACCACAGAACACAATTCTTTATACAAATGCAATGAATAACACAATCAAAGACGTAATTACAAAGAAATTACCCGACAGAATATTTATGACTTTAGCGAGACATGACATTACAACCGTTTCAAAATTAAAACAAGTAGCTCAACGCGAAGGACTTTTCGAAAATGGTTATACTGAACGTTCTAACCAAAATAATGACAATTCAAAGTACCAGAAACCCAATTATAACGACAACCGTGGAAAGGGAACCAATCAAAATTATTATCCAAGCCCAAATTACTTAAACTACTCTAAACCAACCTATAAACCAAAAGAAAATGCTGAAAGTAATCAAGCATTATTCAAAGAATTTAAACAAAATCTTGATCAAGGTAGATCACAAAACCAAATGAATTACCACAATCAAAACCAAAGACCTTCGAATCCTCCTGTTAAGAGACAGCGAAAAAGTACAAATGGTCACTCCAAAATTGAAATTTCCGAAAATTTTCATCAAGGAACCTCGGACCAAGAAGAATGAATCCTTTCATTCGAATAATTATGAATGGACAGGACTTTAACTGTGTAATTGACACAGGTTCTTCCATCAATTTAATAAAACATAATTTCCTAAATTTTCCAATCAAAAATTGCAAATTAAATGTGCAAACAATAAATGGCACTATTCAATTAAAGAATTCCGTGTCATTTGCACCAAGTAAACTTTGTCCCACTCACCAAATATTTTACATACACGACTTCTCAGACAATTACGATATTCTACTAGGAAGAGAATATCTAGAATCATGCGAAGCAAAAATCGATTACAAAAATAAAACAGTTATCCTAAATGAACATTCATTTCAAATGAGATATGATCGTGAGGATTCTGTTAAGGACAAGACTGCATTTCAATGCCTTGATCCGCCCCGTACAAATGATATAGCTGTTAATTACGCTATAAACAACGATCTAAATGAAACAAACCAATTTAGATTAAATCATCTGAACGATGAAAAAAAATCGAAACTTACCAAAGCTCTTTATGAGTTTAGTGACATTCAGTACAAAGAAAGTGAAAATTTGACTTTCACCAGTACAATTAAGCATGTCATCCAAACCAAACATGAAGACCCAATCCAAAAGCGACCATATAAGTATGCGCAAACATTCGACTAAGAAGTCGACAAACAAATCAAAGAAATGATTGAACAAGGTATCATTCGCAAATCAAACTCGCCTTATTGCTCACCAATTTGGATTGTGCCAAAGAAACGTGATGCATCAGGTAAAGAAAAGTTTCGTATAGTTATCGACTATCGAAACCTTAATGAAATAACAATTGATGATAAATATCCTATTCCGGTCATGGATGAAATATTAGACAAACTTGGAAAATGTCAGTATTTCACCACAATTGACCTTGCAAAAGGATTTCATCAGATTCAAATGGACCCACAAAGTATACCAAAAACAGCTTTTTCAACTAAAAACGGACATTACGAATACACTCGAATGCCTTTTGGGTTGAAAAATGCCCCCGCAACATTTCAACGTTGCATGAACAATCTGTTAGAAGATTTAATCTTTAAAGATTGCCTCGTATACATGGACGACATAATAGTGTATTCCACTTCATTGGAAGAACATCTATTATCATTAAAAAGGGTATTCTCAAAACTACGAGAAGCTAATTTGAAATTACAACTAGACAAATGCGAATTTATGAAAAAAGAAACCGAATTCCTTGGACACATAATTACAACAGAGGGAATTAAAGCAAACCCAACTAAAATCTCTGCCATACAAAAATTTCCAATACCAAAAACAACAAAGGAAATAAAATCATTTTTAGGCCTTTGTGGTTATTATAGAAAATTCATTCCAAACTTCGCACACGTTGTAAAGCCAATGACTTTAAAATTAAAGAAAGGTGCAACAATAAACACAAACGAACCAAATTACATTTCTGCTTTTGAAAAATTAAAAGTACTTATAACGTCCGATCCAATATTAGTTTATCCAAATTTCGAGAAACCATTTTGTCTCACAACTGATGCCAGCAACATTGCAATTGTAGCTGTTCTGTCTCAAAATCAAAAACCCATTTGTTTCGCAAGTAGAACTCTAAATGAACATGAAATTAATTATGCAGCAATTGAAAAAGATCTTTTAGCCATCGTTTGGACAACTAAATATTTCCGATCTTATCTCTACGGCAGAAAATTCGAGATCCTCAGTGATCATCAACCAATTGTTTGGCTTAATAATATTAAAGAACCAAGCATGAATCTGCAACGTTGGAAAATCAAACTAAATGAATTTGATTATCACATTAAATATGTACCAGGCAAAGAGAATTATGTTGCGGACGCTTTATCCAGAATTAAAATTGAAGAAAACTTGTTAGGAGAAACTCCTGAAGTAACAGTAGCAACAATACATAGCGCCCAAGAGGACAGCCAGTCCCACATTTCACTGACTGAAAGACCAATAAATTATTTTAAAAGACAAATAGAATTTGAAAAAAGTAACATAAATAACGTATCCGTAACTAATTATTTTCATAAAACAAAAATTTTAATAAAATATGTTGATATGACACCTAATCACGCAAAAGAATTAATTAAAGAATACTTATGTTCTAAGAAAAGTGTCATATATTTCAGCAACGAAGCCGATTTTCTTACTTTCCAAAATACTTTCGTTGAAATAATAAGTCCCGATAATATAACAAAAGTAATGAGATCTACTAACAAACTAATAGACCTCCAAACGTACGCCGAATTTAAAGAATTCATAATAAATACACATCAAAAGTTATTACATCCAGGAATAGAAAAAATGACATTATTATTTAAAGAAAAATATTATTATCCAGATTACCAAAACTTAATACAGAATATAATTAATGAATGTAAAGTTTGTAACATAGCAAAAACAGAACATAGAAACACTAAATTAGCTTTTGAATTAACTCCAGAAACCCATAATCCCAGAGAAAAATATGTCATTGATTTCTACATGGTAGACAACAAACAATTTCTATCTTGCATAGACCTATATTCCAAATACGCAACTTTAATAGAAGTAAATGGTCGAGATTGGCTAGAAGCTAAAAGAGCTCTTTTAAAAGTATTTAATGACATGGGTAAACCAATCGAAATAAAAGCAGATAAAGACTCAGCATTTTTGTGCACCGCACTACAGATTTGGTTAAAATCAGAAGACGTAAATATATCCATTACAACTAGTAAAAACGGCATTTCAGACATAGAAAGATTCCATAAAACAGTAAATGAAAAATTAAGAATTGTCAATTCTGACACAAATCAGGAAGATAAGCTAACTAGATTCGAAATAATACTTTACACTTATAATCATAAAACTAAACATAATACGACTGGTAGAACACCAGCAGATATTTTCATTTACGCAGGAACTCCTGAGTATGAAACACAACTAAATAAGAAAAACAAAATAGAAAGACTTAATGAAAATAGAGCCGAATTTGAAATAGACACTAGATACAGAGAATCACCATTAGTAAGATCTAAATCGACAAACCCTTTTAAACAAACAGGAAAAATAACACAAATAGATGATAAACATTATGAAGAAGTAAACAGAGGTAGAAAGATAACTCATTATAAATAAAAATATAAAAAGAAGAAAGTAACTAATAAAAGTAAATACGATAATTCCAGATCAACCAATAACCCGAATCAAGATAATAACACTTCATAACTTATCAACCCTAAATAACTAAAATATGACTCACTCTCACATTTAAACGCTGAAAAAATAATAAATATTAAAACATCAACTTGGCTAAAAACAACTACTAATGAAATTTTGATCATTTCCCATATACCACGCGAAATTACAAATACCGCACTATACGACATTATTCCATACCCTGACGAAAATAAAAACATTTTAACTGAAACTATACATGACACTTACTACTTACAAAATAATAAAGCATTTACAGTAACAAATAAAGATTTAGTTATGAATAAATGTATCACTGGAATGTTAAATCAAAATAAGACAGAATGCAGATATGCAAAAACACACAACTTTGAAATTAAGTACGTTGAACCAAAAATTTTTTTAACATGGAACTTACCTAAAACTGTATTACATCAAAATTGTTTCAATAACGAAATACTTATTGAAACAATATGATAAAAGCCATAAATTGTTCACTCCAATTAGATGAAATATTAATAACTAACACTATGTTAGATTACACACAAACAGTTTATATAAATAATAATGTAACTAAATTAGAACCATTGTCATATGTCCAAACCAAAGAAATTATATTACAGCAAACAAAATTGTATAACATGTTCCAAATAATAATAACAGCATTAATAATAATTTTTTTTGTATTAATATTGTACACTATCTTTAAATATAAGAATATTCCAAGAAAAATTATTGTAAATTATAAGAACAAAAAACAATCAACCCCAAACATACAATTAAATATTCAAAAAGATACAGAGTTAAGTCAAAATGAAATTGAACTTGAAGAAATTGTATTAGATCCAACATTATATCCAAAATTAACCGCCTAAGGACAGGCTCATTTCTTAAGGATGGGGAAGTAACATATTTAGAGACATATGTACCCACACAAAACGCCTAGCTCGCACTTTTCATTTATATTACGCATCTCATTCCCACAGAGTTAAGCTAAACATCATAAAATAATCAAGTGGTGACAATAACAATTCTGGCTTCCCACGAACTTATCGAATATCATAAACAATTCGCCAGAATCGCTATTCCCACCATTGGGGTTGAAACTGCTGACGTTGCACAAATCCTGGCCGACAGAATTCTCTCAATCTCAATTCTCTCAATCTCTTTAAGATCGAGATCACTTTGTTTACATAAGAGCCAAAAGCTCCAAAAGTCTAAAGTCCAAAGCATAAAAGCTCAAAGCCGAGGTTTGTTATACGTCTGCAGAACATAGCATAAGTTAGTCTAGATTTACATCTGTACTCCGTAGCTTCGGTTTAATAAAAATAAATTATATTTTTTTAAACAACCAACATACGAACTACGTTATTATATTGAAATCGTTCTTTAACTCTCATTTATTATTAAATTATCGCTTTCATTTGTACTGGGATGATCCAACGGCAACACACTAAAACACCGCATAACCTCTTCTTCTTTTTTAAATTAAATAGCTAATTCTCTACAATCTTCTCTTTTGAACACTCATTCATTGGACTTTAATTTTCTTTCATTCTATTGTTAAGCCTTTCATTTACCTGACACTCATTTTTTTAAATTTCTTACATATTCGTTCTTATTCTTCTTCTTATACTCGGAACAGGTTGCACTGCCACAGCCATAACACGACTCATACTCCCGTTTTGGTTTGCTGCACTCACTGGCAAAATGGCCCAATGCGTTGCAATTATAACAATGCTGAGCCGCTTTCCATTCAGGGTTGACAGTTCTCTTTCCCACTGCCGAAGTCGTCTTGGGCAGCGTTATCTTTTCAAACGACTGCAACAGCAGATCCGGATTCCTGAAACACTGCATATGCGCCTGATGCCGTAAACTTTCCTCGGGTATACCTTCTATCAAATTATCGATCAGCTCCTCCTCGCTGAGTTCTATTTCGGCAGCCAACATAATTTTTTGTTGATAAAATGCTGAAAAATCTTCATTAGCCAACCATTTGCGTCATACTTCCGGAGTAGCATCAGAATATTTTTCCTCACGTGAAAAACGTCTTTAAGTTTGTTTACCAACCCGTCTATTGGCATCTCTATGTGGTTGCTATTTGAATACAGCCACACTTGCGCATCACTAGTTAATTTCTTCATAACTAGCGTTCGCAACATGTTGTCATCCAAATTGTAAATGGCAACAATTGACTTTAGTTTCGCAACCCACATTGTTGCGGAACTTTTGCCATCGAACTCTGGCAACATCATATTCAGCATCATATTGCTAACGCCGCTATTGCTCTCTTTCTGTGATCTTCGCAACATTTCGTTTTCATCCTCATTTTTAACAGTTGTACTTCTGCACTGTCGTTTTCGTTCTCTTCTTCCTCTGCGCCTTCGTCAAACGAGCGTACAATTTGTATGCCAGCGCCGTTGTTCAAATTTTCGTCTGCATTTTGCACACCGTTGTTGTTGTTGCACTCGTTTTCGTGTGGATTCTGCATTACGATGCTGACTTCGCCTTCGTTTTCGTCTTGACTTAGCATTGCGTTGTTGGTGTTTTCATCGTCGTCTTGACTTTGCATTGCTTTGTCACTTCTATCGATTTCACCAGAACTTCCTGGCTCTGCTCCGGGAGGCCCCTCGCCACGTACTATTATTGGGATTTCACTAATTCGAGCCGCCAAAGCAGCCTTGCTCCCAATTGTTGGCAATTCCAGACGTCCAAGCCAACGTTTTAATTCCGCCAGCGTATATTCACTCGCATTAATTGCTTGCATTTTAAAGTCTGTGCACTTCACTTATTAATTTGTTATTTAAGGCACTTGCAAAATTTGTTTCGTTTGTTTCAAGACAAACATTTTTACTGTTTTTACGCGTTTTTGTGGTTTTCTTTGTCTTTAATCCCACTTCTGAAGTTTGTAGTGACACACGATATTCTCTTGTTTAATGCCAAACTCAGAATGATCTTTATTGATTCTCTTTTTGTTCTTCTTGCTTATAATTATGTGTATATATATTATGTGGATCATGTGTATTATGTGTATCTTATCTTATTGTCTTACTTATTCTACATGTATTACTTATTGCTATGTAATGGCTATGTAACGTATTTTATATCAATTACTACATTTTTATACAGTTCCCTTACAAGGCACTTTGCAAGGCACTGAGCGCTTTGATTATTACTGTAAATCATCAGTTGATATTGGCTCAAAGCCCATCTCGGCCACCAGTTTTCGTACGTACACCGCTTTTTTGCCTGCTGTAGAAAGCGTTACGTACACCGCTTCTGTGCTGCTGAACGCGACAAGGTCTTGCTTCCTGGACTCCCATGAGAAGGCTGTTCCAGCAATAATGAACGACCAGCCACTAAAAGATTTGCGGCCCTTGTAGTCACCAGCCCAATCGGCATCTACGTAACAGTGGGGAGAGACACCAGTTTTGGAGTAGTGTAGTCGCATGTCTGAGGTACCCTTTAAATATCTCAAGATGCGCTTTGCAGCCACCTCATGCTTCTTGTGAGGGTCTGCATTTCTCTGTGCCAGCTTAGAGACAGAGTGTATTATATCTGGGCGAGTTGTCAGTGCTAGATATAATAACGATCCAATGAACGATTGGTATCTTATTTTGTCCACCTTTGAAAAGCCATCGACGTCGCATCTAGTCTGAAAACCAGCTTCCAGTGGGGTTGTTATGGACTTGCAGTCTTTCATTCGCTAAATAAACCTTGTATATACTTTTTATGACCAATAGATACGCTTCCAGTTTTGCCTATCCAATGGAATTCCATGCAGAGGAAATGCTGCACCTCGCCGCCATGACCACATCAAATTGTTTGATATAAGCTGCTTTATACGGGCTATGTCTTCTTCTCGGGTACATGCAATTATAAAATCGTCAACATATACAACAATTACATTAAGATACCCGTCTGTTTGGTTGACATACGCAGGATTCGCTTTGGCAAGGTGCGAATCCGATTTCCAACAGAGTTTGCTCCAGCTACTGGTTCCATTCACGGCCACTCTGCTTCAGGCCGTACAACGATTTTTGCAGTTTACGCACACGCTTCGGATGATTTGCATCTACAAACCCTTCAGGTTGCCGCATGTAGACGATATCATGTAACTCGCTATTGAAATACGCAGTTGAGACATCCATCTGGAGTAGGTGCATCTCATGCTCGAAGGCCAAAGCAATCACCAATCTGATCGAGGAGTAGCGTGCCAGAGGAGAAAAAGTTTCGTCGCAATTGACGCCATATTGCTGGCCACATCCCTTTGCAACTAGTCTGGCTTTGAAGCGCTCAACGTTGCCGTTCTGGTCACGCTTAGTGGTATACACCCATTTGGATCCAATTGCTTTTTTACCAGTGGGAAGATCAACCAGACTCCATGTTTTAATATTGTGCAGATGAGTATACTACTTCTGCATCGCAGCTTTCCATTCATCAGCATGTTGTGAACTTAGTGCTCCTTTAAAACAACTGGGAATTACGACATCCTTGGCGGTTAAATTTACCATGTTGCATTCTTTGCGAGGACGACCTGGATTCCCGGAGCGAACTATCTTTGGCCTGCCTGGGCCTCTCTGATCTTCAATCTCTGGCAACGGTTGCTCGTACTCGGGAACTAGTTCTTCTTGCATACAGTCCCTGTCAAACTGCTCACTTGGCTCCAGCATTAATACATTGGTGAACGTCCCTTGACCCCGAATATTACCGAATTGGTGTTCTATAAACATGCATTGGGTATAGTCACGCATCTCTTAACAGGATTATCAGGCGATAGGCTTTAGCGGTTTCGGAGTAGCCTACCAGAATGTGCTCCACTCCCTTTGGCGAGAACTTCCCCTTATGGCATTTGTCTAATACGTGCCAAATACTTTAAAGTGTGATACAGTTGGCTGTTTTCCATACCATGCCTCATGGAGTTTTGTTGCTCAAAGTTGCACTTTCTGACCTATTACTGAGATATACAGCAGTTGCAATTGCTTCACAACAAAATGAATCACCAACCCCAGCATGCAACATCATGCTGCGTGCCATTTCCACTAATGTTCTGTTGGCGCGCTCTGCTACACCATTTTGCTGTGTGTGGAACAGTGAGCTGTCTTTTGATCCCATGTTTCGTCAGGAAACTCTAAATGCACCACTCAGTTACTCACGACCACTGTCGCTTCTGATCTTTTAATTTTTTATCAGTTTGATTTTCGGCCATGGCTTTAAAGTCTTAAACTTCTCGAAAACCACGTCTTGGTTTTCAGAGTATATACTGACATATATCGCGTTTATCGTCAATAAATGTTAGAAAATAACGGGTCCACCTTGCGATGTAGTGGAATAGGGCCACAAATGTCTGTGTGTATTAAGCCCAACACTTCTTTTGACCGATTTTCCGACGCCTTCGGAAACTTTTTTACCCACACTTTACATTTGGCGCATGTTTCACAAGCAAAGTTGTTGATATGGCAATTCTATGTTATATGTTAGGTGGCAACGCTATTAGCTATTAAGTACATGATGAAATAAACTCAGTCTTGTAAGCAACCAAACGTTGTAGTTCTTCTCACTCACCATCCAACAGGTTATGGACCCAGTGACAAGTGTGTATATAAGAAATAGTGTATGAAGTGGAGAAGAAAATGAGACGAACAATTTTTCTGTGCATAACGGACAATGCATAAATATTAAAAAATAATTTCAGAATATGAGTTCTATGTACAATATTGAAAAGTTGGATGACACCAACTACGACTCATGGTGTGTCTTGGCGCGTAGTGTTTTGGTGCATCAGAATCTTTGGGCTGTGGTTTAAACGAATATGTAAAGCAGAAGATGAGAGAAGTTCGGCGTTTCAGACATGGAAGCGCGAAAATGATAAAGCCATGGCAGTACTGTTTTTGTCGATTAGTGCGTCGCAAATAAATTGTATAAGGAAATGCGAGTCAGCATGTCAAATTTGGAGTGAGCTTCAACAGCTTCATCGTCCAAGTGGTCCTGTATGCAAGGTGACATTGTTCAAACAGTTACTGAACAAGAGAATGGCAGAAGGCGAAAATGTGCAAACGCATATAATGGAGTTCTCGAACATTGTTGAGAATCTATCAGCAATTGGAATAACAATTCAGGAAGAGCTGATCGTAATTATGCTGCTGGCCAGTCTGCCAATGTCCTATGAAAATCTGGTAGTTGCTTTGGAGGCTCGTGATGGATTACCGAGTCTGAGCGTCATAAAATGTAAATTGACAGAGGAAAATGAACGACGAAAAGTCAGCGATCAAAAAGAGAGCACACAATCATTTTCTGCGCGTCCAACTGGACAAGGAGGCAAGGGGCGAGGAAAATACGCAAAGACAGAGGGTCGCCGTGATTTTAAATGCTATAAGTGTGGTCAGCCTGGGCATTTCGCGGCAAAATGTACATCCAAAGAGGACAACGAAAAAATTCGTAGAAAAAATGTAGCAAAAAACGAAGCATCAAAGAATAAAGAATCGATATATCGTTCGTTTGCTGGTTTTTGTGGAAATAATCGAATGAATACGAATGTTTGGGTTATCGATAGTGGAGCAACATCACATATGTGTACACATCGTGAATTATTCGATAAGTTTGAGAAACATGACGATAACATTGAATTAGCTGGAAACAATTTCACCATGGCGTGTGGACGAGGCACAGTGGTTGTCAACAGTCTGTGTGGCGTTAAAATAACACTGAAAGACGTGCTATTTGTTACTGATTTGCAGTGCAACTTTTTGTCGGTAGGAAAGTAGAAAGCAGTTGCGAGTAGAAAGCAGTTGCGAGTGGATGTCATGTTGAGTTCTATCGTAAATATGCTAAGATTTACGATAAAGATGCTACGATAATGAAAGCCAAAAAGGTCGGCGGATTGTTTCTGTGAGAAACAAAGAATTCTGAGAAATTGTGTGTATCGAAAGCTTCGGATGATATAATGAAATGGCATGAGAGATATGGGCATCTAAATGTGCAAAGTTTGCAAGAACTAAGGAGCAAAGATATGGTGCGTGGATTGACATTAAATTCAACAAAAATGAATTTGGACTGCATAAGTTGCATGAAAAACAAATGTCACGTGAGCCCATTTGAGAAGTCGCAAACAAGAGCTGATGAGCTGCTTGAGCTGATACATACGTTTGCGGACATATTAGTAAAATATCTAATGGAGGAGCCCGATATTTTGTGACGATGATCGACGATAAAAGCCGATATATTCACGTTTACTTCATGAAACACAAATTTGAAGTGACGAAGATATTTAAGGAACAATCACCATGATAGAGCGTCAAAAAGATGAAGGTGAAAGTAGTAAGAAGTGACAATGGAACTGAATATGTCAACAAGGAATTTGACGAATATTGAAGTCTACAGGAATCAAACGGCAGCTCACTGTACCATACACTCCGCAACAGAATGGAGTTGCGGAGCGCTGCAATCGGACTTTGGTGGAAATGTCACGAGTTATGATTAATAGTGCTGGCTTGAACGAGAGTTATTGGGCGGAGGCAGTCGCATGTGCTGCATACCTAAGAAACAGATCGCCGACGAAAGCATTAGATGGCACAACGCCATTTGAGATGTAAGCCAGTAGTAAAGCACTTGAGGGTGTTTGGAAGCATTGCCATTGCACTTGAAAAGGGTCCGAAGAAAAAATTCCAGAAGAAAGGAAAAGAGTATACGATGGTCGGATATGCGGAGTCGTCAAAAGCGTATTGATGATCGACAAGACAACCGGAAACGTAAAGATCAGTAGAGATGAGAATAGTACATTCAAAAAAGGTGAACCAACAGTACTAAATTATGGTGGACGACGAATCTGATGAACAATCTGATAACATGGCAGAAAGTGATGGTGTTGAGATAATCAGAAGACATTCCGGACGACCAAGACCACATTCAGGAATTGGCCGTAAATACTGTCCAGGAAAAGAACACCGAAAACGGGTTGGCAGACCAAAAATTATAAGAACTGGCTTGCTTGAAAGGCAAAGTCTTCAATACAATGTGCTGAATATGATGTTAGCCAATGACATCGAAGTTCCATTAAACGTACAGAAGACGACAGAGTTAAGCCGATAAATGGAAGTCGGAATGCAGGAAGAGTATGATGCTCTAATTGAAAACGATACTGGGACTTAGTGGAAACACCAGGAAGAAGCATAGGCTGAAATGGTTGTATACTTGAAAACGAATGAGCTGGTGAAGTCGAGCGCTACAAGGCGCGTTTGGTCGTAAAGGGTTGCAGTCAAAGATATGGCATAGACTACGAAGAGACGTATTCTCCAGTGGTACGTTTTGCGACAATTCGAATGATTTTGGCTATGGCAGCTGAGTACGAGCTATATGTACACCAGCTAGATGTGTCGACGGCATACCTAAAGGGAGTCTTCAAGAAGAGATATACATAAGCCAACCAGAATTTTACAACGACGAGTCTGGACATGTTATGAAGTGAAGAAGTCACTTACGGCCTTAAGCAAGCGGGCCGAGTTTGGAAAGAAGTTAGCGAACATGTACACAAGATGTACAGAGAAAAGGACGATCAACATAATCGCTGTATATGTTGACGACTTGATGTTGGCGTGTTCAAACGAGGGTGAGATGCTGGCTACTATACATGCGATCTCTTCTGAATTTCAGGTTGTCGACAAAGGTCCAATAACAAACTTTTTGGGCTTGGAAATCCAGAGAGAAGGCGAAACCGGTTCGATACGTGTGAGCCAAAAGAAGCATATAATGGGATTGATTATGAGATGGGCATGGTAATTGTCGCACAGCTTCAACACCGTTTGAAGCTAATTTTCAAGTCAACTGTGAAAATGAGTCGTGTAAGCGCGTTGATGTGACCGAGTATCAATCTGTCATAGAATCGTTGATGTACATTGCGCTATGTTCACGACCAGATGTTTTGCACTCAGTGTGCAAGCTTTCGCAGAGGAATTAAATCCTCACGGCGAACATCTTGTGCGGCAAAGAAGTTCTAAGATATCGACACAACGGCAGATTTGGCGTGACGTACAAGAAATCCGGAGTGGATATAAGGCTAAGCAGACGCGGATTGGGCAGGTGATCTACCGGATGTCTATAGGAAGTATCATGGATACACTTTCATGTGGGGAGGAGCAGTTCTTTCATGAACGTCAAGAAAACAAAAATCGGTTGCACTAAGCAGCACGGAGGCAGAGTATATGGCACTCTCAGATGCTACAAAAGAAGCGATTTATTTGAGAAAATTAATTAACGAAATGAATTTGTATTTCAAACTTGATTGTGTAACCATGTAAAAAATCCAGTTTATCACTCCAGAAGCAAACAATGATGTAAAATATCACATGTAAGAAATTTTTTGAGCAATCAATCTAACATACTGTCCAACCAATGAAATATGCGATATATATAAAAATTGTAAAAGTAAATATATGAAATGTAGGTTGTCGGATTAAATAAGCATTAACAATCGAATTGAGGAAGAGTGTTGATATGGCAATTCTATGTTATATGTTAGGTGGCAACGCTATTAGCTATTAAGTACTATGATGAATAACTCAGTCTCTTGTAAGCAACCAAACGTTGTAGTTCTTCTACTCACCATCAACAATTGCATGTACGAGCAAGCCAAAAGCACGCAAGTCAAAACAAACCTTAAAACCATTTTCGGTTGCATGAGACCGTTTAAATTCCGTACGCGAATGACAATTTTTGGGGGTGACCGCTAAAAGCTGGGATCCAAGAATTGTGCCATTTCTCAGCTTTTGAGTGGGAGCCATCGATTGGGTTAGATACGCCGGCTTGGCTGCTTGGGGATAAGTGCAGTTGGGATGTTTATGGTAGGCAGCTTGGATTTTATAGTTGGGATAGTTTTTGATGTGGAATGACGTTAGGCTGTTGTATTTGTTATTAGAATACTCAGTTGATTTACTGTGTGATGTATAGCAATGTCGGCGCGGAGCCGTCCGGGAGGGCCGCCAATCAGGTAGAGGAAACGTTTGATGTCTACGCGGAATACAGTGATTTGGGCATGGATTTTTGGTGCTTATGGCCACGTCTATAATTGTGGAGGTTAAATTTTAGGAAGGAGGGTTAGACGAAATTCTATATTAATTTATAAATAGTTAGTAAGGAAATTGAATTGTAGGTAAGCTAAATAACTTTTAATTTAGTAGTGTTTATTTGGTTTATCTGGGAATGGTGTGAGCGTTAGTTCGTTTTTGTTCGCTGTACCACCGTGAAAGCCTTTGGTTAGTAATATACTTAAGAATTATTTTTTATTATAGCTTTGGATTTTTCAAGGCTTGGTTTGTGGTGTGGTCGGTTGCTCGTTGTTGGATTTAGTGTGATAGTGGATTTATGGCAAATAGACTTGCGTTTGGCTTTTTGTGTTTTAAAGGATTTGATGCAAAACACACAAACCGAATCAAATAAATATAATAAATAAAAAATATTTAATGGTGAAATAAACACTTAAAATATACTAACTTCGTGTAACTAGTTTGGTGGTGGTTTTTGACCTTTGTTCTTTTTGTTATTTGCACAGAGGTAAAGCGCGGTAGCATTTACTACTACAGCTGTGGGGTTCACTGCGGTAGTTCACTTTTTTTGTTTTTGCTTTTTTGTTGTCAAAGAGCCGATATTCCTAATCAGGCGAATATCGCTAATCAGCTTTATCGTTTGCGTGGTGCGTTTGTAAGATAGTTTTTGTTGTTGTTGACAACTCAGCTTTTGTACGCTTGTTTTTCTTATTGCTGTTATTTTTTCAAAAGGCTATTTAGCAGTTCCATTTTTTTTTTGTCGCCAACTTTTATCATTTTTAGCAAGTTTCGGCTGATTTTTGGGTTAGTACACTACGCGTTGATAGATTTAATTAGTTTGCAAAGTAGTGAGACTGTTGTAGTGTCGCGAGAGCCTAGTGCGGTTAACTTTTCGTTTAGAAAAGTAGAGAGCCAAAGCGAAGGGAGTTTAAAGTTGGTGCGGTAGTTTCTCAAGTTGAAGTTGTTGGTGTCTGAGGTTTTTGACGGTTTCATCTTCAGCCTAAGGCGATAAGCAGAGAAGCCAGTTTCTACCATTTTTCCCAATTACTTGCAAAATCAGGTACATCTAAAAACAGAAATTTGGTTTAGGAGTAGAGTGTGTTATAATAATAGACAGAAAATTTTAAGCACGGTAGTCTCTTGCGTTTTGTAAGAGGTGTTCCAGTGTAGAGATGTGTTGGATTTAAGGGTTAGTGTGAGTTTTTTCGTCACTTTAAACTTTTAGGGAGTGTTGGTCGGTTAGAGTTTGTTTATCTAACATCTCTTAATGTCCCATAGGTGCTTTATTAGTTTTCAGCGTCCAGTGTCTATAGTGTCGTGGGTCGGTGAAGCGAGGCCTTTAGGGTTAGTGTTTGGGAGTTGTAAGTCTTGCACCTTTGCAAACAGTTCGTGTTGGAATCGTAGGTAGGGTTTGGGGCAGATGGTGATCTTCGGTGGAAGTATTCGGTTTCTGCGGGAGTTTTTTTGTTTACTTGATTTTAGTAGTGATTTTAAATTTTTGGTTATGTTTTAAGATCTTAATAGTGATGTGATTGAAGTTCGCTACAATTTTTTTCCTTTCAGTTTCACAGTAAAATCTTTTTCAGTTTATTTTGTTTGAGCTGGGGTTTGTATTGAGACAAGTCGTTATGGTTGGTTGTTAGTGATTTGATAATTTGGTGAATGTGTTGCCAGTGGAGCAATTCTTGTTCTGTTGTTGATTGTTGCTTTCACCAGTGATAAGGTGAGTATCACTGGGAGTTGTTATTAGTTTGTGTTAAACAGCTAAGGCGTGTTTGTTGTTTTTAAAATTCTAGTGGTTTTATAAAGTGGGCTATAGTTTTATTATCCATTTTGGATTACAGACATGTAATTTTTTGCATAACCTAGTTTCTGATAGTCGGGTTTTTAATAAAATCTGTAGTAGTTGCAGAATTACAAATCTTCTAGCGTTAGGTGGAGACTGGGTTTTATCGTGACTTAGGATTTACTTGTGATAAGGAGATTTTCTGGGTGTAGTTTAAGGTTGTGTTTTTTGCACAAGTCAAAAACTTTTTTAGTTTTGATATGTGTTTTTCCGAACAACCGTACTTAGTTCCAAGAAGCTTGTGAAGGGTTAATCCAGAAAGCTATTGTATCATTCTTTGAAAAGTTGGCGCTTTATCCGAAGGTAATCGTGTAAATCGATATACTGGTTGAAAATTCTTAATTTCTAGAGTGTTCTTTCAGCCTTGTTTTTTGAGCTGCCACGCCCCCTCATAAGAACAAAAAACTTACTATACCGTTAAAGTTTATTCGTTTGATTGACATTCGTTTAGAGATCATTTAACTTCCTAAAAGTTAAATCAAAATCCTTGTCAAACAAGAGAGCTACACGTTTAAGTTTTTTTAACTCAAATCCTTTCCACAACACTACAACTTTTCTCGTTTGGTCTACCTGTTGGCGGCAGCGCTGCTCGGAGCCGCTGGCGCGCCGACAATCTATAATACACAATATATAATTAGATATTTGATGTGTTATTAAGTCCAATAAATCCACGCACACTCTAACGGCAACGCTGATTTTTATTTCAAGAAAATGCGGGAATTTGGGTTCACGACAACTCGCTTTATTGAAGAACAGCTTAAGACTAACAGATATCTGCTTAATGAATAAAAATGAAAGTTCTGTTTACAGGGATTTAAATGTTTACAATTTGAGGGTGAACGCTTAAAGCTGGGAACCAAGAATTGTGCGATTTCTCAGCTTGTGACTGTGAACCAAAAAAATGCTGATCGAGCTATTTTCGATCGTTGTCGATTGATTGGGGGAAATGCGCCGGCTAGGCTGCTCTTTGTTTACAATTGCCGAAATTGTTTACAAGTGCAGCTTGGGAATGTTTACAGTTGGGGAATTGCCGAAAATGTTTACAAGTGCAGCTTGGGATTGTTTATAGTTGGAGAATAGCTTTTTATGTGGAATTCGATGTCTAGGCTGCTATGTACTGTTGTTATGTATGTTGTGGACAGATTCAGTATGAATATGTCACTTCCCTCTCCTTAAGAGGCGAGCCTGTGAGTCATGGTGAAACGGATGGGTAGAGTTTTGGTAGTGTAGATTGTTCCATGTCGATAGTTGTTTCATCTTGTTGCTCGTGCTGTTCTTGTTGTACTTGTTGTTGAACTGATTGTAGCGTTTCGATCTTGGTTTCGTGAATTTGTTTTTTACATTTTTTCTGGATTAATTTTATAGGACTACAAGATACATATTTTAAGTATACGAATATGATTATGAATATAATGATAATAATTATTATAATTGTATGCGTAAGGGCATTATTCTGTGATACTATTTTTACAATATCAGCATGTTTTATGGGTTTAACTTTAATAATTTCTATAGGTGGATACAAGGGTGTAAGATCCACTTCTGGTTGTAAGTAATTGTCGCTTAAAATTATATTATTTATCTGTAATTTACATTGGTTAATGTTAATTATTTTATTGCCTGAATATTAAGATTTACATTATCTTGTTGGCAATTTTGTTTTACTGTTGTGTTTGAAACATTCCAAGTTACAATTGTGTTAGGCTCAATGTATTTTATCATATCTTTTGTATTTATGTGTTTAAAATTACATATTGGGTTTGTGTGTAGTAGGATTATTGTAATACATTCATCGATAATTTGTTCATTTTCTCTATTATAAATTTTGTTGTCTTTTTCAAAATAGGATATTGTACTAATGTAGTCGAGTTGATAGCCATCGTGGTCGGGATATGGAATGATTTTAATAGTGTTAGTAGATTGGAAGTCGTTTGGAATATGGGATACGATTAGTATGAGATTATCTTGGTAATTAATCCAAGTGGATGTTTTAATTAAAAGAATGTTTCGGTTATTAACACTGTCAAGTCTGTCATAGGTAAGTGATTTGGGATTGAAAAGTCCTAATCTTGACAACTGCATGCCCATTTCAATGCTTTCTACATATTCTATAAATTGTGATAATTGGTAAGTAAATGTGTCTTGCAATGTTCGTTTGTTTTGATTATCTTTAAATTTTTGCATATCGCTATTTATTATGTTTATTATATCGTTTATGTCTTTAGTTTGAACAATGTTTAAAGATAAGTTTTCAATGTTTTTCTCGAATTCAACTCTGTCATTGTCGTCAAGTGTCCCAAAAAGAAATTTGCATAGTGAGCCTACAATGTTGAATAGTACGGGTTTATTACGATTCTCATTGTGAAATATTAAGCCATTTAGTTCTTGTTGTAATTTAGTGTATAAATAGTTGATTTGTGATACATTTTTGAAGTTAGGGATAGTTCTACGAAAATATTCGTTTGTTATTATGATTTCCGTTACGTTAATTCGCAAAGAATGATGTTCAAATCTAGTTGGTAGCTCTAAAGGTTTGTCTGAGAACAGTAAATATCCGTGGTCCGTATCCAAGTTATTGATCTGGATTTGTTGAGCATGACATAGGGTTAGGAGTGTGAACGATGTTATGATTGTGAAGTAGAACCTGTGGAGTTGCAATTTGGTTAATTTTCTTTTGTTTTTATACTCTCTGCAAGAGTATATTGGGTTTGTGAAAATGTATGTAACAGGCAGAAGGAGGCGTGGCAGACCCCATAAAGTATTATATTCTTGATCAGCATCACAAGCCGAGTCGATATAGCCATGTCCGTCGTCCGTTGTCCGTCTGTCTGTCTGTCCGTCTGTCCGTCTGACCGTCGTCCGTTGTCCGTATGAACAAAAGATTTAGAGATGGTAAGAGTACAAGTTCGAGCTTGGTTAATGATCAGATATTAGCAGTCAATACAAGAATCTTTTTTTATTTCGATGCAACGCCCCATTCGCCCACAATGAGCGAAAAACTAGAACACCTCGGAAAAAATCGGTGTTTTCGGGAATATCTCATAACTATTATTATGATACCAATTTGGTATGAAGGTTTCTAGTGACAGCGTAAATGCATAACCATTTAAAATTTTGGACTGCCACGCCCCTTTCTCCCACAACTGTTCTCAACTTTCGTTCCGTTTTTTTTGCATTTGTTTATATAGTACAGTATTGTAATTTATAATTCGTGTGGAGACTAACTATATTAAACTATCCTGAAAGCCGCTTTGAAATCGCACGATAAACAAGAAAACTAGAAGCATTACAATATTGATAACTGAATGCAATATCGTGTATGAGTGAAGCGAAACAAAATCATACAAGCACATGTTCGAATGTTTTCGCTGCCTGTGTGGCGGCAGCTCTGCCGCATTCGTATCAATGTATGAGTGAAGCGAGATAGAAACATACAAACATATGTTCGAATGTTTTCGTTGCTTGTGTATCGGCAGCGCTGACCGCAGTCGCTGGCCGCGCTGAATACACACATACATACATATATGTATGTGTATTCGCATACAGACAAACAGATGTATGTTTGATTATGCTCAGATTGTTTTTGTTTCAACGTGTTTTAATGCAAGTACTACACATTGTAATATCTCTAGACCGATTTTAATAAAATTATCGGGAAAAAATGCAGAGAGTATATTACGGTCGGGCGTGCTCGACTGTACTTTTCCTTCTTGTTTAAATTGTGTTTTGTAGTAATGAGTTGTTCTATTTTTGTTAGTAATTTGATAATGGTCAGCATCTGTTTGTGTGACGTTTTGGTTGGCTTTAAATGGGTTTTCTAATTTTCTTTTTTGTAATGGACCCTTTCGATATCTAGTATCGACTTCGTATTCATGTCTGTCACGGTTTATTTTATTTATTGTCTTTTCTTTTCTGTCTTGTGTATCTAAAATTGGTTATCCGGCGTATAAAAATATGTGTGCGGGAGTTTGTCCAGTAGTGTCATGTTTGGTTTTATGGTTGTTAATATAAAGGATAGTTTCTATTTTGCTGAGCTTGTTTTCTTCACCGATTAATGTATTTATTATTCTGATTTTTTCGTTAATAGTTTTATGAAGTCGTTCAATGTCTGCTATACCAGTTTTTAATGTGTTTAACTGTATTTCTACTCCTTCACTGTCAAGCCATCTTTTGAGTGCTAAGCTGGTGAATGCGCCGTCTCGGTCTGCTTTTAATAGTATTGGTTTACCTAACTGATTAAATATGCGCATTAATGCGTTTTTGCATTCAATCCAATCTTTTGTTTTGATTTGTTCGAGGGTAGCAAATTTTGAAAAAATGTCCATGCAACTTAGATAATGTTTTCCTTCTGAAGAATAAATGTCTATTAAAAATTTATCGCGACAATGCTCTGGTTGGGGAGTTATTTTCATTGGCATGTTTGTATTTCTATGTTCGGTTTTTGCTAGATTGCAGATGTGACATTCGTTTATGATGTTTTGTGTCAACAACTGGCTTTTGGGGAAGTAATAAGTTTCACCGAAAAGTTTGTTTGTTTTCTGGATTCCCGGATGTAAGAGTTTTTCGTGGGTTTTAAGAATGAGTTCTTTAAACTCGGCGTATGAATTTATATTTTTTAACTGAGTTAGGCTTCGAAGAATTTTTGTATGATTAGTGTTTATTATTTCTTTGTGTGCGCTTTGAACAATTTCAAAATCGGCATCACTATCTATAAATAAAACACTAGACTTGGTGCAAAAGTGATCAATTAAATATTGTTTCGCTTTTTCTATTGTCATATTATCATATGTAAAGTGGGTAATGGATTTTTTGAAATAATTTTCTTTTCTAATGTTGGGAATGCCTTTGGAAAATATGATCTGTCTTTTAAATGTATTTATAGGTTTCTCGGTAGTAAATATTAGGCTGCTATTGTCTTCATCGGAACTATGTTGAATCTCTTCTCCAAAATATGCTTGCTCTATTTTAACGCGTGATAAAGCGTCGGCTATGTGATTTTCCTTTCCCTTTATGTACTTGATATTAAAGTCATATTCTGACAATTTGACTCTCCATCTAGTTAGTTTCGAGTTTGGCTCTTTCATTTTGTAGAGCCAACATAGTGGTTGATGGTCACTATTTATTTCAAAATGTCGTCCTAGTAGATAATGTCGAAAGGTTTTTGTTGCCCATACAATGGCTAAGAGTTCTTTTTCTATGGCACTGTAATTAGTTTCATGTTCATTTAAAGTTCTGCTAATGTAACTGAGTGGGTGTCCGTTTTGTGAGAGTACAGCTTCAAGAGCTACGTTACTTGCGTCTGTAGTTAATACGAATTTAGTATTAAAATCTGGTATTTTTAAGATGGGGTCACTGGAGATTAGTTGTTTTAACTTTTCGAAAGCTTCAATGTATTCCGGATTTTTTATGTTAATTTTTGAATCTTTTTTTAAGGCTGTTGTCATGGGTTTGGCTATGTCTGCGAAGTTGGGTATAAATTTTCTATAGTAACCGGTTAATCCAAGAAAACCTTTAATTTCTTTGGATTTCGTAGGAATTGGGTATTTTGAATTGCCTTGATTTTTTCCGGATTTGGCTTTATTCCTTCTTTAGTTACAATATGTCCAAGGAAAGTAGTTTCTTGTTTAAGAAACTCGCATTTATCAAGTTGTAGTTTAAGATTAGCTTCAGAAAGCTTTTCGAAAACTAGTTCCAGTGAATGCAGATGCTCATCTAGCGATGTGGAAAATAAATGATGTCGTCCAGATACACTAAACAATGCTTATTTAATAATGGCCGTAAGACATTATTATGCAACGTTGAAAAGTTGCAGAAGCATTTTTTAAACCAAACGGCATACGAAGGTATTCATAATGACCATTTTTGGTTGAAAAGGCTGTTTTATGTATTGCATCCGGGTGCATTTCCATCTGATGGAAACCTTTCGCAAGATCTATTGTGGTAAAATAGTTGCATCTACCTAGCTTTCCTAATATTTCGTCCATGTTTGGTATTGGGTGTCTGTCGTTAATAGTTATTTCGTTTATTTTTCTATAGTCGATTACTATTCTAAGCTTTTGTTTACCTGACGCGTCTTGTTTTTTTGGGACAATCCATAGTGGACTGCAATAGGGAGAATTACTAGGCCTAATGATACCTTGTTCTAACACTTCATGGATTTGGTTTTCAACCTCTTGCTCGTAAGCCAGAGGATAAGTATAAGGTTTAGAAAAAATTGGGGAGTTATGAGTAAGATTGATGTTGTGTTTCTCTTGGTTGCTGAAGGTAAGTTGATCTCCTTCTCGAAATTGAATATGCTGATAGCACTTTAATAAATTTGTTAATTTTGATTTATCCTCTTTATTTAGATGATCTAGACGATAAATATTTGATTTTTCGGGGGACTCAGGGCTATTGCAATATTCTGTAGATACAGAATTTGGATAGGCTAAAAAATGATTTTGATTTATTATTGGCGAATCGTTTACTAAATTGTATTTTTTATTGAATAGTGTAACTGTCTGGGATTTGTAATCTATTACAGCTTGGGCTTGTGATAACAACTTTCGGCCAATTAGTAAGTCATAATCTGAAGAAAATTTATGTAAAAGGAATTCACTATTACTCATGAATATGTTATTAGGAGGAACATTGATCTTTTTTGTAATTGTTAATGGGCCATTACTTGTTTGAATTAGACATTCAGTATCTACAACTTGTAGATTGAAAATATTGGATGTCATCATATTAACTGTAGAACCGGTATCTATAAGGCATTTTAAATTCTTTCCTTTATGGGTTAACTTTATGAATTGTTGGTGTCCGAGGCTGGTTGCCGAAAATTTTCAGCTTGTTCGAATTCCATTTCGTTATACTGCTCAGTTTCGGGTTCGTTTATTGGTATTTGTGAATCCGAATAGTCTGAATTTTGTGGATATCCCTGTTCTTGGTAGTATTGAGGATAAGAAGCAAATTGATTGAAATATTCTTGTTGCAAATATTCCTGGTAGTTCAATTCTTCTTGGTTCCTAGCCTCGTGATCTATACTCATTTTACTTTGCGCACTTTCAGCTGGTCTAGGGCGTTTGATTGCTTGATTGGATACACAGGGAGTAGTATTGATCGGTGCTCTTTGTATAATGGCATTCTGATTTTGTCCGAAACGGTTCGGAAATTTGGTCTAGGTGTAAACTGTACTGGTCTTGTCTGAATCGGTACTGGTTGAATTGGTCGAGGTAAATAAGCGTTATTGTAATGCATATTGTTATTGTTAAAATGTGGTTGTGGGGGATGATGAACATATGGCTGATGATTATGATATGGGACGTAAGGGGTGTTACTTGGTTGAAGGAATCGTGGATATCTTTGAAAATGAGGAATGGTTGGAGGTGGCTTATAACTCTTTTCTTGTTTTATTTAATTGAATTAGAACTTTGACATTGTTCGTCATACAGATTTTTTCTTGTAATAGATTTATTAATGATCTTAAATCCAATTTATAATTCGGATACAAATGTTAGTGGGCAATTTTTGAACAAGATCGTCAATACTAGTTTTTATTAACCGCGTATACAATATTTTTTCGTCAATGTTATTTTCTAATTCTAGCTTACTCATCAAAGTCCGTCTACGGTATTCGGCTTCTTCCAGAAATTCTCGTACATTCCCTTTGAAAGGTGTGTTCCTGAATTCCTCTAGCAAGATGTGGTTCTTAGTTTGCGTTTTATAGTTGAGTACTAGTTGTTTTCGAAGATCCGTCCAGGTGTTTAGGTTATTCATGCCAAGGGATAGCATAACATCGGCACTGATGCAACGTTCCACAAGTCCAAAAATAATCGATTGTTTAGTTTATTTCTTATAATTCACTTTGTTTGCTTAATTTCGATTGTTGTTTATTAGTTTTTCTTATAATTCACTTTTTTTTAACTTAATTACGATTCAGTTTATTTCTATTCGTTTGCACAGATAGCTATTTCGAATTTTATTGAGATAACCAGGTGAAAAATCCAAAACTATTTTTAAATAAAACAAATTGTAAGTTCTTAAACGTTACAATTTATTGTTGGACTTGGCAATCGCGGAAAGGCTTGGCAGCGTGTGTGTGGTTAAAGCGAGACGAAAACGAACTAAACTGCTGCTCGCGACAGCCGCATTGCCGAATACAAATTCGACTTACAGACTAGCTTAAGTATTAGAGTTCGATACACTACTGGACAATTCAATAATATCGTTAATTTAAGCTTATCCTAACAATTCATTATTTTCTTTACTCTAACTTATGTTTATGATCCAACATTCCGGCCACCTTGAAGGGATCGCCTTCAATCCCTTGGTAGCCCGGGTGTGAGCGCGTCTCCCATGTCCACTGAAGCCGGCGGCCTTGGGTCGACAATGGCCACCACGTCGGTCAGGTGCCAACGGAAATCGCCCTCTGTGAGCTGACGGCTGCTCAGCTGCCGGGAAAGTGCATCCTAGTACTCCCTTCCCAGGTTTCTCACGAACATGTGTCGTCTTCTCACTGTAACTCTGGACTGGTGTGCCACGTCGAGCAAATATGTTCACTGTGAAAAATAGAGGTTCAGTGGATCTTGCTGTAAATTCAGTATGAACAGCCTTTGATGCAAAACACGCGAACACCGAAATATACACTTTTAAAGTGGTTAGACCTCTTATTTTAGTCAATGACTTTGTGGTACCATACAAATCCTCACATAAGGGAATCACAGAGATTCGTCTACCTAAATCGTCTGACTTATCAATCAGCGATTGCAAAAATGAATGCCCAATGTCAGCCTTTTTTGGCTTAACAAGTTTCCTGCTGAGCTCTGCTCGCTGAGTTAGTTGCAGCAGAATCAGAAACGCGAATCTTAATTTTTTATTCTCGACAGTATATGGTTCTACAATAGCTTTCGATCTGAATCGATACATATAATCAACAATTGGTTCGATTTTATGACGATATTTAAGCTTCGGAACTTCACACCCTCTTGACCACAAATCAGCTGGATTTGATAAAGTCGGTGCATTTTTCCAAGATACATTATTGGCCATATCTAGGATGCCTGCAACACGATTGGCTACAACTGTTGCAAATTGTGAAGGGGAAGTATTTATACAATGTAGTGCGGCTTCTGAATCATTCCAGAAACTCGCACTCTCGATTCGACATCGGTAAAACGCGTGTATTTGGGCCAACATACACGCGAAAGTTTCTAACAATGTTTTTAGCTTGGCGGGACTTATTTTGGCGAACCTACGAACCAAGTGATACTGAAAAGTATCCAATCTTGGTGTCCACCTCATGCCAAGCGTTCTTGTCGAATCGGCATCATTGGAAATCCAAAGTTTATCATTTCCGCCTTCTACTACTTTAGAATGGTTTGAAAACCATTTTGCCAATTGAAATTCGCCCGTTTGGATATCTGCCGTGAGGGCAGGTCGGTTCAGACGGAACCTACAAAATGAACGAATAAGATCCCTCTGAATAACAGGTCTCAGGACGCACTGGTGTGAAAAAGTGTTATGTGGTCCTGGTGGAACTTCTGTATCTAAGAACGACACATGACTAAGGTCAAGATTCTCGGTCATGAAACTTAAATGTACATCATGGACTTCCAAATTCATGGAACGTAGATGTCTCTTGGCAATTTGTGACGATTCCAGTACTTTGGGATCAGTAATAAAAGACAAATTAAACCCAAATTGTCCAGTCGGCAATTTACGAACGCTGTCCCGAACACCTTGTTTGCAAAAGATGTGCTCCGCATTAAGATTTTCGGACACACTTGTCTTTGGGACAGCTTCAACTTTACAGTGTTGATCTACACTGTCTTTAAAACGAACATCTTGTCTATGTTGCATCACTGAGCAACATATTGGGCTTTTGGTAAACATTTTCTTGCACCGCCCTGATGCCACCCAACCAAACAACGTCTTTTGTAGTAATGGACCACCATTCGCCAGTCGAATTCGTCCATTACAAAGCATTTCGAAAAATGAGTCGGCTCCCAGAAGCATATCTATTTGCTGGGGTTTATAGAATTCAGGGTCAGCCAGTTCGACGTTTGCTGGAATCTTCCACCGATTAATGGGAAGATCACAATCTGGCTGCCTGCTACAAATCGATTTCAGCACCCAAAACTCGGTGCTGAACTGATATCTCGATACACGAGACGAAACTATTGTCGATACTTTTGTTTTTGCAGTCAATCTCGACTGTCCAACCGACTTTACGGTTAAGCTCTTGTTGTTGCGTTGAAGGCGCAAGGCTTGTGCGAGATCTTCCGTCATAAAGTTAACTTGAGAGCCTGAATCCAACAAGACTCTAGCATTTCGATTCTGACCGAATCTATCTCGAACTATAACAACTGCCGTTGCAAGAATTACCTGATCGGTTTCGCTAGCAACATGATCAACATGGGCAGGATGAGCAGAAGCCTCTGATGTTTCTAAGGCTGCGTACTTATGTAGGAGAGTATTGTGTGGGCGAGAACACACTCTACACTTTGACGCAGTGCAATTGGACACTCTGTGTCCCGAATGTAAACAATTTATACACAGTTGACTGGACTTCACGAAATTAAATCTGTCGTCAACTGGCAGTGCTGCGAACCCTTGACAATTTCCAATCATATGGTTTTCACCGCAAAACTGGCATGTGGGTTCAACTTCTTTTTCAGCATTCGTACACGAAAACGACGATTTTTTAGCGTGTTTTATTTCAAATGTTTGCTTCATCCTAGACTTTGAACTTTCTTCAGCAGACAAATGCTGATATCGCCTGTTCAAAGCAGCAACACAGTCAGCCCATTTCGGCAATGTGTTATAATCAAGTTGTTCCTCATACTTCGACTTTGTATGAGGATCTACCTTCGACATGACTATATGAATCAAGATTGCATTTGCAAAATCTTGTTCATCTCCAACGGACATTAACGACTCAAATATTGCCGATACCGAGTCAACCATTGTTCGAATTCCAATGGCTGATGGCTTAGACATCGGCTCAATGTCGAACAACTGGGCGATAGTGTCAAAAAAGATCAAGCATTTGTTGTCGTATACTCGACTTAGACTCTCTAATGCCTTTGGGTAATTGGCATCAGATACCTGAAAGGCTCTGATGGTACCTAATGCCTCATCAGATAAGCACGATAACAAATGATTGAACTTTTCAATATTTGAAAGCGAGCGATCCGAGTCTACTAAGCTATTAAACAGACCGATAAATTGCCTGTATTCCGAGTGTTTACCGCTGAATTTCGGCAACTTTAATTTGGGCAAGTGAGAATGGTGAGAATGCTGAGGTTCGTTTTCTGCTGCTTGATGCGCACTTAGGGCTGACATGTATGAAGACCATGCCAAAATACATGTTTCCTCAAGCATTGCACGGCTAGTATTATCAGGATCTATTGCATCGATCTCCGACTGCAGATCCATAGCTTTGGCAATATACGAATTTAGTATATCTAGCCGGCACTGAACCTCAAATTTACTTGGAGTCACCATTTTATTAATGAGTGAACTCCTTTGGCGCTCTATGTCGCTCTCTAACCCAGTAATAATCAGCCTATAAAGAAACTTGACTGAGAAAGATAATCAAATAATTAAAGATAATCAGTTGATTGAAAACAGTTGACGATCAATATAATTTAAGATGTAAGATGTAGAATATTGAAGATAATCAACTGACTAAATAACTTTCATGAATAATATAGATAATAGCAATTAAGAAAACCAAGTGTATACAGATAAGAGCTGACAGTTGTCAACAACAACAAATAACTATCTACGCAAACGCACCCGCACAAACGATAATCAGCTGATTAGCGATGTTCGCCTGATATGCAATATTCGGCTGATTCGACTGCACGCTATGAACAACAATAACAGCGCAACAAAATGCGTAGGAGGGCAATTGCGCTATTTAATAACAACAACAGCGCATGCGTAGGTAGGCAAACGATGCAATCTACGCAACAACAACTAAAATGCTTGCAGTTAATCAGCAACAACAACTAAATGCTTGCAGTTAATCAGCAACAACAGCTAAAATGTTTGTTGTTTTAATCAGCGAACGTTTGTACGTTTGCTAGCGCTTATGTATGTAAGCAGCGTTGACACAAACAAAGTAAAGCAAAATCAAAGTAAAACACAAACAAAGTACAAGTTAACTACCGAAAGCTTAAGCTCCACAGCTGTATGTATGTATGTATGTAAATGCGATCTGCGCTTTACTTATGTACAAATTGTGAATAGCAAAGAACAAAGGTCAAAAAACCCACCACCGAATGTATGTAGATATAGGCGAATAGCGAAATTAAAGAGGAATGGTGAACGTTGATATGTATATATAACTATGTTTATTTGCACAAGTTAAGTGTTTTGTTTTATTTATGTATGTATATTTATTTGATTCGGTTTGTGTGTTTTGCATCGAATTGCCTTTTTAAATCACAAAAATATCAGTGCCGAAACGCAATGTCTAATGTGCAACAAATGGAGCAATACGTTCTTATTTATTATGTGCCGCTTCTATACTTGCACTTTCTATATTCTCCTGCACTGACTCGTTTGGGCACTGTTACCTGATCAACAGAAGAGTCGCTCTTGGGCTCAATTCTGGGTATTATCTCCAATATGGGTGTCTTTAACTCCTGGCTGTTCAAATCCAGAATTCCACTATGGTCAACAGCTCCAGGCAGATCCAACCACGAGTTTATCGATACCGACACACACTACAACCAAGCCTTGAAATGTCTTAAAGACCAACGAACGCGATTGAAAGTCCCTGCTCGGGCGCCAATGAAAAATCCAAAACTATTTTTAAATAAAACAAATTGTAAGTTCTTAAACGTTACATTTTATTGTTGGACTTGGCAATCGCGGAAAGGCTTGGCAGCGTGTGTGTGGTTAAAGCGAGACGAAAACGAACTAAACTGCTGCTCGCGACAGCCGCATTGCCGAATACAAATTCGACTTACAGACTAGCTTAAGTATAAGAGTTCGATACACTACTGGACAATTCAATAATATCGTTAATTTAAGCTTATCCTAACAATTCATTATTTTCTTTACTCTAACTTATGTTTATGATCCAACACCAGGTATGTCTGGAATTATGTTCTCTTCGAATTCTATCGCGTCTTCTTGAATTATTTTCAAGTTGTTTTGAACATCCGTGGCTTTGGCAAATGCGAGTTTTTTGGTTTACACGTCACTGTCGAGGTTTTTTATAAAACTTGACGCGGTATTGGCCGTCGCTTGGGTTGCCTTCGCGTTGGTTGTTTTAGCGGATAACAAAAAAAGGATTAGAATTAATAACTGAGTTATTGCATCAGAATCCACACTTTAATGTTATCCTACCGGCTGCGCCAATTAGATATTTGATGTGTTATTAAGTCCAATAAATGCCGCGACACACTCTAACGGCAACGCTGATTTTTATACTCTCTGCAAGAGTATATTGGGTTTGTGCAAATGTATGTAACAGGCAGAAGGAGGCGTGGCAGACCCCATAAAGTATATATATTCTTGATCAGCATCACAAGCCGAGTCAATATAGCCATGTCCGTCTGTCCGTCTGTCTGTCTGTCCGTCTGTCCGTCTGACCGTCTGTCCGTCTGTCCGTATGAACAGATTTCAGAGATGGTAAGAGCTACAAGTTCGAGCTTGGTCTCAATCAGATATTTAGTCAGTCAATACAAGAATCTTTTTTTATTTCGATGCAACGCCCCATTCGCCCACAATGAGCGAAAAACTAGACACACCTCGGAAAAAATCGGTGTTTTCGGCGAATATCTCAGTAACTATGGTACTTATGATCACCAATTTTGGTATGAAGGTTTCTAGTGACAGCGTAAATGCATAACCATTTAAAATTTTGGACTGCCACGCCCCTTTCTCCCACAACTGTTCTCAACTTTCGTTCCGTTTTTTTGCATTTGTTTATATAGTACAGTATTGTAATTTATAATTCGTGTGGAGACTAACTATATTAAACTATCCTGAAAGGCGCTTTGAAATCGCACGATAAACAAGAAAACTAGAAGCATTACAATATTGATAACTGAATGCAATATCGTGTATGAGTGCAAGCGAAACAAAAACATACAAGCACATGTTCGAATGTTTTCGCTGCCTGTGTGGCGGCAGCGCTGCCGCATTCGTATCAATGTATGAGTGCAAGCGAGATAGAAACATACAAACATATGTTCGAATGTTTTCGTTGCTTGTGTAGCGGCAGCGCTGCCCGCAGTCGCTGGCCGCGCTGAATACACACATACATACATATATGCATCATATATTGTCTTTCGTATGTGTATTCGCATACAGACAAACAGATGTATGTTTGATTATGCTTAGATTCTTTTTGTTTTAACGTGTTTTAATGCAAGTACTAAACATTGTAATATCTCAAGACCGATTTTAATAAAATTATCGGGAAAAAATGCAGAGAGTATATTACGGTCGGGCGTGCTCGACTGTACTTTTCCTTCTTGTTATTTCAAGAAAATGGGAATTTGGGTTCACGACAACTCGCTTTATTAAAGAACAGCTTAAGACTAACAGATATCTGCTTAATGAATAAAAATGAAAGTTCTGTTTACAGGGATTTAAATGTTTACAATTTGAGGGTGAACGCTTAAAGCTGGGAACCAAGAATTGTGCGATTTCTCAGCTTGTGACTGTGAGCCAAAATATGCTGATCGAGCTATTTTCGATCGTTGTCGATTGATTGGGGGAAATGCGCCGGCTAGGCTGCTCTTTGTTTACAATTGCCGAAATTGTTTACAAGTGCAGCTTGGGAATGTTTACAGTTGGGGAATTGCCGAAAATGTTTACAAGTGCAGCTTGGGATTGTTTATAGTTGGAGAATAGCTTTTTATGTGGAATTCGATGTCTAGGCTGCTATGTACTGTTGTTATGTATGTTGTGGACAGATTCAGTATGAATATGTCACTATATATATAAATATGCACACATACATATTTGCAAATAATCGGAAGAATGATAGAAGAGGAGTGTGGTTCAACTGGTAGAGTTGCGGCGCTATATGGAACCTTCGTCTGAGAAGCGGGTTCGAACGCTGACAATGACAATCGTTAATATACATTTTTAAATTTTAATTGAAAATGTAAATATTAAATTTTAATTTTGTAAATGTATTTTTAAAATTTTATGCACACTACTATGGGAGTACGGGGTCTTTTACAGTCGGCTCGATCGACTGTAGCCTTTCTTACTTGTAGATTATTAGGTTTGCCATCAAACTCTGGTATCATAGCTGTGGCTAGCTTAATAAATTCTACTTTTGTTTGAGCCATTTTGGTTTTTGCTATTAGCTTTTGTTTTGAATCGATTGATTCACTTGTTGTTTCTTCTAGTGATTCTATATCACTTTCAGATTCAACATCACTTGACTGTATTGATTTGTCTAATTCTTTTAATTGACTGGGATTGAAATCTGCCAATTTGTTTAGACTTCCTGGCACATTGATTTGAATATGTCGCCTATTGGTGACGGAAATTAATCTTGTGTTTAGGGATTTTATAACCCTTAAACATTTTTCTCTATGCTCAGGTATTAGTTTAGTTTCGTACCTATTAACTATATCTACGATATTATTATATTCCTTAACTAATATTTCAATATGGTTCGTTAACGTTCCTGCCTTTATAATTGCATCTTTATTTATGCATTTATAAGATTTGTCAAATTTATTACGAGATGCGTTTATATGATTTGCAATCTCGTTCCATTCCATTCTTTCTGGAATTATTGCTTATGTAAACGAACGAACCATATTGTTGTTATACCTAATAATGAATGATCTTCTTTTACTGATTATACCCGTTACTCGTAGAGTACAATCGTTGGAATGTATGTAACAGGCAGAAGGAGGCGTGGCAGACCCCATAAAGTATATATATTCTTGATCAGCATCAATAGCCGAGTCGATATAGCCATATCCGTCTGTCCGTCCGTCCGTCTGTATGAACAAAAGGATCTCAGAGACTATAAGAGCTAGAAAGGTGAAAGGGGTCGCAAATGAAAGGTACAATACCCAAGCAGTACGAGTTTGTTTTTGTTTTTTGACACGCCCACTTTAGGGCGTTCTATCTTCATATAAAGGCAAATGTACAGATAAAACTTGAATGTTTTAGTATAGAAAACTTTTTTGTTAGCAATGCTATCTGATCCAAATTTACACGGAGACTACATGTCTATGAAGTTCATATACTGACCAAGTTTGATCGAAATCGGACAACTATATCGTATAGCTCATATAGGGCCGATCGGTCAAAAACACGCTCCAAATATAAATTAGTATGAAAAAATTTTGCATTAACTTAGCTATCTTAATGAAACTGACACAAAATAAATAAGTCACTAATATAAATATACTGACCAAGTTTCATAGAAATCGGACTACTATATCGTATAGCTCCCATAGGGACAATACGTCAAAAATTTGCATTTAGTATGAATTTGTATGAAAATTTTCTGTGTTTACCAAGCTATCTTAATGAAACTGATACTGAATAAATTTATCAATAACATAAATGTACTGACCAAGTTTCATACAGATCGTTTGACTATATCGTATAGCTCCCATAGGAACAATCGGTCGAACATTGAGTAACGGGTATCCTAAAGTCGCGAGGCGACTGTAGCATTCTTTCTTGTTTTATTTTGACATATGGTAGTGTTGTGAATACCATTGCTTTTTCTACTTTGTCACAATATATTAGTGGACTGTTATTTCCACCGAAAGCTTCTATATAATCGTTTTCGAACTGATTAGTGGATACGTATTTGCTATAAGAATGCAATAGTTTAATTGCATTTATGCGAAAGTTTGGACAGTTATCATAAACGAGGTTAATCTTTTCCTCAGTCATTACTTAAGTTCCGTTTAGGTTATTTGCCCTACTCATGTATCTTTTCTTAAGTATCTTGTACTTAACATAAAGCGTAAGCAAAAATTGTAAAATAAGTATGATTGTTATAACTAATAGAAGGATACACAACGATTTTATATCGTCAGTATGATCAACTATTTTAACGTTGTTTACAACGTTGGCAGTATTATCATCTGCCTCACTTGAGTCACTAAACCATCCCATTGTGGTTTGAAAAAAAAAACTTTTTTTTATTATATATATTCAATAATGCGCTTATGGAATAAAAATTTTAATTAGCCTTTTTCTCCTGGTGTGCCCGGTACTCAGCTATTGTGAGTGGGCGTGGTCCATCGTTTGGAAACACCTCCAGGTACTCCTGAAGCTTCCCTTTGCTCAATTGGAGCAGTATCGGAGCTGTCGTCATTCATTGGCTAGACTTGGCTCGTCTAGCGGTGCCGGTGCTGGTCTTCGCACAGGCTGCATCTATAACCAAAAATTATTTTTTTTTTTTTGTTTTGTATTTAAATTTTTTTTTTTTGTTTTGTTTTCTTTTGTTTCCAACGGTGAGTGCACCAACAAATTTGTTTCTCTTAATTCTAATTTTTGATTTTTGCACTCAAACATTTGGCAATTTAATTGATTTTTTTTTCTGTTCAACAACTACTAAATGTTAACAATTATTGTTTATATAAATCGTTGGACTCGATTTTCTTTCATGTTGGCTACATTATTAAATTCACTATTTGTTTTTTAACCTTTCATTTGTGGTTAATATCACCGTTATCACTGCGTATCTGCGCTTAAACTTGTTCTAAGTTTAAACTAAATGTTAACATTTTTCTTTTCTTTTCTTTATCTTTTTCGTTTATGCGTTTTTCTTCATTCGATATCTGACATAATTCAATAAGTGTTTTTGAATTACACTGTCACGGTCGCCATGTGTTAAATGGAGTCAATGTGGGTTTAAAACAAAGTAGAACTCGAGAAAAGCTTCTGCTCTTGTTGGTGGTTTCTTTTAGACTGTATTTTCAAAAACATTTTTTTGTTTCCTTAAGTCTAATACATAGTGTTCTTATTGCTATATGGTTGCTTATGTATATATGCTGGAGGCATACATATGATCTGACCACTTGAACTGCAAAGTGCACGCTCAGCATTTCCCACGCGCTGCGATCTGCTTATTCATAAGCGTCTGATCGCATTACATATGCGCTGGAATTTTTACGTAATTTAGTGTGGTCTTTAGAATGTTTGGGTACTGTTTATTTAATATGTCAAAGTGTCACAATGTATTAATGAGCTACAGGGGAATTGCGAAGTTGTCAGCAATCATTAAGCTCTCCGAAACGATAGTAACATCGACTTTGCAACACCTCTGCAAGTCAATTATCTCTCCCGCCCAACACGGGTTTGTTAAGAGTCGGTCGACTTCGACCAATCTATTAAAATTTACCTCTTTTGTTAATGAGGCATTCCTTAATAGAATGCAAACTGATGTCATATACACTGACTTAAGTAAAGCATTTGACTCTGTTAATCATAACCTTCTTTTACATAAATTTAGTATCTTAGGTTTCTTCTGTGGATATCATCATATCTAACAGGTAGGACCCAAAGGGTTATGCTTAGATCAGTCATCTCCAAATCTGTTTTCGTTACTTCTGGAGTTCCCCAGGGTAGTCACCAAGGGCCATTTTTTTTTTAATCATTTTATAAACGACTTAGCCTCTTCGCTATCCCATTGTCGCATAGTTATGTAAGCAGATGATGTGAAATTATTATTATCTTACAAGGACCCCGCGATCATGTGTTACTACAAGATGATTTAAACACAATGCACAACTAATCACTTGAACCTATTTTTTTTTTCTAATTTCCAGTTTATGATTTAACAGGGTTACTCCTTAGACAATTACTATTTAGACAATGTACGCTTTACACATCCCTTGTCCGGCCCATTCTCGAATATTGTTCATGTGTCTGGTCTGCATAACCACCAGGTTACCTCTAGGTACTCTGGGCGTACCGCTGCATCTCCTCAGAGGACAAGTAACAGTGCATCATCCATTCGGGACTTCGCGGTATCCATTGCCCAGCCGTCAACCTCGTTGAGGGTTCAGTCAGAGAATTTTTTTAATTTTGTTATCTTTACAGATTGTTATTCGTAAAGGTCCTCTAGAACAAAAATCTTACTGTTGCCGTGCTATATCGTTGGTGGGCATATCTTAAATACGAAATTTTGTAAACACCCCATTTAATGATAATTAATGTTATTCCTGGGCTATTTTTCAATCCAAGAGGCATTTTTAGTTTAAAAAACAGTTTTTGGTATACTTTGTGGGTCCATTTGTATTTGATGAAATCGTTTTGATAAGTTAATCGGGGTAATATAGTGACCTTTTCCAAGATTACCTAGTACATCATCCATGAGTGGAATAGGATATTTATCATCTATTGTTATTTCATTAAGGTTTAAGGTCAATAACTATACGAAACTTTTCTTCACCCGATGCATCACGTTTCTGTGGAACAATCCAAATTTGTGAGCAATATGACTATTTCAATTTACGAATTATACATTGTTTAATCATTACTTTGATTTGTTTTTCGACTTCCTCGTCGAAAGTTTGCGCATGTTTTGTAATGAGGAAAATCAGTCTTATTTTGGGTGTTGCCTAATTCAGAATGAATTGATCTTTCTTTATTTGATAATGAACTTAGCCTTAAGTACATAATAAAATTTGTAGTTTTGTCGCTCAAAGCAGCGGAAGAACGGGAGTACATAGCATGCCATGTGCGTTTGTATATTTGTTACTATATATATATGCAGAAGGTATATACATTGACATGCACTTGGGACCAAACGCTTAACCAACGTCATAGGGCTTACGTTGCAGATCTCACGCTGCAGGCCAGTCCACAAATAAGTGGCTGATCATATTACGACATATACCATGGCGGTCAATGCGCTTGATACTCTAACTTTGATATTGGGCATATGATCTCTTTACATATTGTATACACTACAATGGGCATATGCGTATTTACATGTAACATGCTACACATCCCCTTTTTCGCAATTTATAATTCGGATAGAAATGTTAGTGGGCAATTTTTGAACAATATCGTCAATACTTGATTTTATTAATCGCGTGTACAATATATTTCGTCATGGTTGTTTTCTAATTCTAGCTTACTCATCAAAGTCTGTCTACGGTTCTCGGCTTCTTCCAGAAATTCTCGTACATTCCGTTTGAAAGGTGTGTTCCTGAATTCCTCCAGTAAGATGTGGTTCTTGGTTTGTGTTTTGTAGTTACGTACTAATTGTTTTCGAAGATCCGCATAACATCGGCACTGATGCAACGTTCCACAAGTCCAAAAATAATTGATTGTTGCCGTACATCATTGGTTGTGTAGAGGGCTATTAGATTCAGAGTTTAATAAACTAAAAATGTGTTCTTCTTGCTTATAATTATGTGTATATATATGATGTGGATCATGTGTATTAAGTGTATCTTATCTTATTGTACATTCCTTATTCTACATGTATTACTTATTGCTTTCTACTTATTGCTATGTAATGGCTATAATTCGGCCTATCCTGACTGGAGTACTCCAGGACTCCTTACAATATGCTTTACTTTTTGAAAATAAATAGTTTTTTCTATGTGTGTAAGAGTCTTAATTTATATATACAATATCATCATTAGTATTTGTTTTAATTTTTTCTTCTGTTATTTCCAAGCCAGGGTTTCATGTTTGCTACTGCCCAAACTCCTTTGTAAGGGATTCTCGATTGTTGAAAACCATCTACGTCTTCAACAACATATCTGTCGTTTCGTAAAACTTTTGCAATTTTATAATGTCCTTTGAATTTGGGTATCAGTTTTTTACAAATTCGTACGTGAGTGTCAAAATTTTTGATCATTACTAAGTCTCTATCTTTATATGTGTGTGGAGCTTGTCTTTTTATATCTACCATTTTTTTATTAAATTCCTGTACTTTATTTTGACTATTTTGGTCGGCTATACGCTCTAAAATAATCTGATAATGCATTCATTACTTCCTTCGTGTTTGTGGTTTTTGTCGCATAAAGCCTAACAAACTTACTAAATGCGTCCACAATAACAAAAATGTGTTTATTAGATCTGCCCTTGTCAACTGGACCAAAATGGTTAATGTGAATAACTTCGAAAGGAACTGATCCCTTAGGTATATTGTGTAAAAAACCTTCTTGTTTCCCATGTTTTGCATAATAACCAATACATTTTAGACAATTACTAATGTGCATTTTTGCTTTTAACAATTTTTGGAAACCAATAATTTCTTAAAATTATACCCATTTTATCTACTCCCACATGGCCTAATTCGTCGTGATATTTGTAATGAACATGATTCTCCATGTCTTCTGGCACATAAAGCAATAAACTATTATTCTCTCTTTTTTTAAACTTTTTTTTAGTTCTTTTAGTTTTTTATCTCTATTTTGACATACTATTATATTTTCCTCAAACGTGTTTGTATCTATTGTTAAAACCTGCGTGTTCCTACTCAATGCATCCACATGCTGCATTCTACTTCCTGGTCTATGCTCTGGTGTAAAATCAAATTTTTGTAGTTCCAGTAACCATCTGTCAATTGCTGGACTCATTGCTCTTTTATTTATTGCGAAATTTATCGAATTACAGTCAGTTACTAACTTAAAATGTATGCCTTGTAAATAAATCCTAAATTTTTCTAAAGCAAGTACTATTGCTAGCGTTTCTAATTTGAAACTATCATATCTCGATTCTGTGTCGGTTGTTCTTCTAGAAAAATAAAAAATAGGATGCATCTTACCATCCTCTTCTTTGCATAAGAATCGCTTCAAACCCTAGAGCGCTCGCATCAGTATGTAATTCTGTCTCATCATTCGGATTGTATAAGGCTAATATTAGTGCCTGTAACAAATTTGCTTTCAACATTTTAAAGCAGTCTAATTCTGTTTTACCAAACTTAAATTCTCTATCTTTTCTAATAAGGTCATAAAGAGGCTTTGCTTTTGTTGAGAAATCCTTAACAAATCGTCTAAAATACGAACATAGTCCCAAAAAGCTCTGGACATCTCTTGCTTTATTTGGAATTGGAAAATCTTTAACTGCTTGCAATCCTTTATCATCCGGCCTAATACCATCTCCTGATACTAAGTAACCCAAATATCTTATTTCTGACTGGAGAAACTCACATTTGTCAAGTCTCAATTCCAGTTTATTTGTCACAAGCCGACGAAACACTTCTTTTATTATTTCCAAATGAGATGCACTGTCCTCTGTAGCTATTGTGTCGTCCATATAAACTATTAATTTGTCTGGAATACAGCCGGTGCGTTCCGAAGGCCAAATGGCATTCGCAGCCATTCATACTGTCCCATAGGAGTCGTGAATGAAGTATATTTTATGGACTCTAATTTCGTAAAATATTTCTTTCTTAAAAGTTTATCTATAAGGTCATCAATATGTGGTGTTGGATAATTATCTTTCAGCATACTTTTGTTAAGTGTGCGATAATCACCACACATTCTTAACTCTCCATTCTTTTTTCTTACTAACACTATAGCCGACGCAAACTCTTCACTTTCCTTGATGTAACCTTTTTCTAAATATTCATCTATCAGATTCTGAACTTGTTGCTTTTCAGCGTACGATAACCGTCTCGGTGGATAATGAAATGGTTTAACATTTTCAAAAGAGCTTCATTTCCCATTTATTTTCTGGAACTAAAGGCCACTTCGCATTTTTATAAAACTTGCCAAATATATATTGAAATCGTTCTTTAACTCTCATTTATTATCAAATTATCGCTTTCATTTGTACTGGGATAATCCAACGGCAACACACTAAAACACTGCATAACCTCTTCTTCTTTTTATAAATTAAATAGCTCATTCTCTACAATCTTCTCTTTTGAACACTCATTCATTGGACTTTCATTTTCTTTTATTCTATTGTTAAGCCTTTCAATTACCTGACACTCATTTAAATCTTGCTTGTACTCACTTTGACTTTTCATTAGACAGACCATAATATTAAACACATCCATTTTTTGTACAATCATTTGGCGACGGTTTAACTGCATTTTCAAATTCTTTTCTATCAATAATTTCACTCACTAGTTTAAATTTACATATTGCCATAAAATTTCTTCCTAAAACCACATCATAGCTCATTGACTCGTTTGCCACTACATGCATGTCGAATTCCAATTTAATAATTCCAATAATAATGAAGCATTTTTTTTTTATAAACGTGTAATTTACTGTTATTTATTCCAAAATAAGTCTCTTCATTGCGCATCACTAGTTACTTTCATCATAACTAGTATCATCCAATTTGTAAATGGCAACAATTGACTTTAGTTTCGCAACCCACATTGTTGCGGAACTTTTGCCATCGAACTCTGGCAACATGTCTTTAACGACATTCAGCATCATGTTGCTAACGCCGCTATTGCTCTCTTTCTGTGATCTTCGCAACATTTCGTTTTCTAGTTTTATGAGTTTCATCCTCATTTTAAACAGTTGTACTTCTGCATTGTCGTTTTCGTTCTCTTCTTCCTCTGCGCCTTCGTCAAACGAGCGTACAATTTGTATGCCAGCGCCGTTGTTCAAATTTTCGTCTGCATTTTGCACACCGTTGTTTTTGTTGCACTCGTTTTCGTGTGGATTCATTGGCCCTTCGCCACGTACAATTATTGGGATTTCACTAATTCGAGCCGCCAAAGCAGCCTTGCTCCCATTTGTTGGCAATTCCAGACGTCCAAGCCAACGTTTTAATTCCGCCAACGTATATTCACTTGCATTAATTGCTTGCATTTTAAAGTCTGTCTTCAATATGTTTACTGCGAGAGTGAAACTTTGAATCCTTTGCAAGGCACAGAGCGCTTTGATTATCACTGTAAATCATCAGTTGATATTGGCTCAAAGCCCATCTCGGCCACCAGTTTTCGTACGTACACCGCTTTTTTGCCTGCTGTAGAAAGCGTTACGTACATCGCTTCTGTGCTGCTGAACGCGACAAGGTCTTGCTTCCTGGACTCCCATGAGAAGGCTGTTCCAGCAATAATGAACGACCAGCCACTAAAAGATTTGCGGCCCTTGTAGTCACCAGCCCAATCGGCATCTACGTAACAGTGGGGAGAGACACCAGTTTTGGAGTAGTGTAGTCGCATGTCTGAGGTACCCTTTAAATATCTCAAGATGCGCTTTGCAGCCACCTCATGCTTCTTGTGAGGGTCTGCATTTCTCTGTGCCAGCTTAGAGACAGAGTGTATTATATCTGGGCGAGTTGTCAGTACTAGATATAATAACGATCCAATGAACGATTGGTATCTTATTTTGTCCACCTGTGAAAAGCCATCGACGTCGCATCTAGTCTGAAAACCTGCTTCCAGTGGGGTTGTATTGGACTTGCAGTCTTCCATAACGTATTCGCTCAATAAACCTTGTATATACTGTTTATGACCAATAGAGACGCTTCCAGTTTTGCTATAAGCTGCTTTATACGAGCTATGTCTTCTTCTCGGGTACATGTAATTATAAAATCGTCAACATATACAACAATTACATTAAGATACCCGTCTGTTTGGTTGACATACGCAGGATTCGCTTTGGCAAGGTGCGAATCCGATTTCCAACAGAGTTTGCTCCAGCTACTGGTTCCATTCACGGCCACTCTGCTTCAGGCCGTACAACGATTTTTGCAGTTTACGCACACGCTTCGGATGATTTGCATCTACAAACCCTTCAGGTTGCCGCATGTAGACGATATCATGTAACTCGCTATTGAGATACGCAGTTGAGACATCCATCTGGAGTAGGTGCATCTCATGCTCGACGGCCAAAGCAATCACCAATCTGATCGAGGAGTAGCGTGCAACAGGAGAAAAAGTTTCGTCGTAATTGACGCCATATTGCTGGCCACATTCCTTTGTAACTAGTCTGGCTTTGAAGCGCTCAACGTTGCCGTTCTGGTCACGCTTAGTGGTATACACCCATTTGGATCCAATTGCTTTTTTACCTGTGGAAAGATCAACCAGACTCCATGTTTTGATATTGTGCAGATGAGTATACTCCTTCTGCATCGCAGCATTCCATTCATCAGCATGTTGTAAACTTAGTGCTCCTTTAAAACAACTGGGAATTACGACATCCTTGGCGGCTAAATTTACCATGTTGTATTCTTTGCGAGGACGACCTGGATTCCCGGAGCGAACTATCTTTGGTCTGCCTGGGCCTCTCTGATCTTTAATCTCTGGCGACGGTTGCTCGTACTCGAGAACTAGTTCTTCTTGCATACAGTCCCTGTCAAACTGCTCACTTGCCTCTAGCATTAATACATCTGGTGAACGTCCCTCTGACCCCGAATCCTTACCGAATTGGTGTTCTATAAACACTGCATCTTGGGCTATAGTCACGCATCTCTTAACAGGATTATACAGGCGATAGGCTTTAGCGGTTTCGGAGTTGCCTACCAGAATGTGCTCCAAATACAGTTGGCTGTTTTCCATACCATGCCTCATGGAGTTTTGTTGCTCAAAGTTGCACTTTCTGACCTATTACTGAGATATGCAGCAGTTGCAATTGCTTCACCCCAAAATGAATCACCAACCCCAGCATGCAACATCATGCTGCGTGCCATTTCCACTAATGTTCTGTTGGCGCGCTCTGTTACACCATTTTGTTTCGTCAGGAAACTCTCAAATGCACCACTCAGTTACTCACGACCACTGTCACTTCTGATCTCTTTTAATTTTTTACCAGTTTGATTTTCGGCAATGGCTTTAAAGTCTTTAAACTTATCGAAAACCACGTCTTTGGTTTTCAGAGTATAAACTGACATATATCGCGTTTTATCGTCAATAAATGTTAGAAAATAACGGGCTCCACCTTGCGATGTAGTGGAAATAGGGCCACAAATGGCTGTGTATTAAGCCCAACACTTCTTTTGACCGATTTTCCGACGCCTTCGGAAACTTTTTTACGCACACTTTACATTTGGCGCATGTTTCACAAACAAAGTCATTCAAATTGCATGCGTAAGCACGCAAGCCATGAACCATCTCCTGGTTTATCATTTTATTTAGGCTGTTAAAGTTTAAATGTCCAAAGCGATCGTGCCACGTGATTAGCTGACTTAACTTTGCATTTGCCATAAATGCCTTTTTTAAACAAAAATGTTCTTAAACAAAGTTAAATCGATGATTTTCTTTGCACTTATAAACGTGTCACCTTTTCTGTCTTTCACACAGGCTCTGTTGTTTTCAAAACAAACTTTAAAACCATTTTCGGTTGCCCCTTGAGACCGATATAAAATTACATTGTAAGTCTCTCACATACAGCACATTGACCAATTCGATTTCATTATCTTGCCAGTACAACCGCACAGTACCGCATCCTTCAGTTTCAATGTAATTATCGCCTGCCAACATAATTATACCCGTTACTCGTAGAGTACAAGGGTATATTGTAATCGTTGGAATGTATGTAACAGGCAGAAGGAGGCGTGGCAGACCCCATAAAGTATATATATTCTTGATCAGCATCAATAGCCGAGTCGATATAGCCATGTCCGTCTGTCCGTCCGTCCGTCTGTCCGTCCGTCCGTCTGTATGAACAAAAGGATCTCGGAGACTATAAGAGCAAGAAAGGCGTCGCAAATGAACGGTACAATACCCAAGCAGTACGAGTTTGTTTTTGTTTTTTGACACGCCCACTTTAGGGCGTTCTATCTTCATATAAAGGTTAATGTACAGATAAAACTTGAATATTTTAGTATGGAAAACTTTTTTGTTAGCAATGCTATCTGATCCAAACTTACACGGAGACTACATACCTATGAAGTACATGATCAAGTTTGATCGAAATCGGACAACTATATCGTATAGCTCCCATAGGGCCGATCGGTCAAAAACACGCTCCAAGTATAAATTAGTATAAAAAAATTTTGCATTGACTAAGCTATCTTAATGAAACTGACACAAAATAAATTTATCAATAACATAAATATACTGACCAAGTTTCATACAAATCGGACTACTATATCCTATAGCTCCCATAGGGACAATCATTCAAAAATTTGCTTTTAGTATGAATTTGTATGAAAATTTTCTGTATTTGCCAAGCTATCTTAACGAAACTGATACAGAATAAATTTATCAATAATATAAATATACTGACCAAGTTTCATTCAAATCGGACTACTATATCATATAGCTCCCATAGGAACAATCGGTCGAACATTGAGTAACGGGTATCATAAAGTCGCGGGGCGACTGTAGCATTCTTTCTTGATTTCACTGAACTCACTGTCACTCAACTTATTTGGACTATCAAAATAATAATTATATAGTTTATAGATTAGATTTTTTCGAGCGAACGAAAGAATATTGTTTGAAATCATCTGCAGCGGAGAGCAAAAAATTGCGTGTCAAAATCGGAACAAGTACCAATGAATGATTAAACACCGATCAAGTGAACAACCTACTTCACTTGACCGACGATGGACAATTTCAATACATATTGTTTGAAATCATCTGCAGCGGAGAGCAAAAAATTGCGTGTCAAAATCGGAACAAGTACCAATGAATGATTAAACACCGATCAAGTGAACAACCTACTTCACTTGACCGACGATGTACAATTTCAATACATATGCGATGCATCGCAAAAACCGTGGAGGTCCCAGTCTAATATGGACTTAGTTCCAAGCCATCTAGGGATGCGTAGACGGCTGAGACCCAGGGAGTCCTGCAGGAAATCATGCCACTGATGCAGAAGAAGTGGAGTTCCGTTAGTTCCGTTAGACAAATTTGTTGAATAAAAATCTTGGCTCTAATGACGAAGGCCGCTAGCCAGCCCGCGGGAGCGAACAGCTTCGCTATGTGGGATAGTACTTCCTTCTTGGAGATGGACGTCTTTAGTAGAGGGTCCACAATAGAAAAGAATAAGGAATCACTGGTGGCTTGCCAGCGGATACCCAATGTCTTAGCCGGGCTCACGTCCTATAAGTCCAGGAAATCTTAATGCAACAAATGCTCCTTCGGAAGAGCCTGGAGTACTTCCTTCTTGTTTGTTGTCCATTTTCTCAATGGGAAACCAGCTGAATGGAGAGCAGCGTTGAGCTCTTGGATGGCGACGTGAACGTCTTCCATGGTGTGTGCACCGGCGAGGACATCATCTACATACATGTAGTGAAGGAGGTTTTCACTTGACCTCGGGTACACGTGTTGCACGTCTTGCGCCAGCTGCATTGCATTCGTAGCTGCGAGGAAGTCCCTTTCGAGCGCCTTGCATGCTCCAACAAGTGTTTTGCCGTTGTCGGAGTATATGCGTTGTGGACACTGTCTCCGGGACACAAATCGTGAGAAGGCGGCCTGGAACTTGTCTGTGGTGAGGTCAGAAGTCGCCTCGAGATGGATTGCCTTAGTGTAGTGACGGAGGATTTCACTTGCCCTCGGGTACACGTGTTGCACGTCTTGCGCCAGCTGCAAAAGGACTCAGATGGCTAAGAAGGGTGGGCAGTTAACGCCAAAAGTGACAGTTTGCAGCTCATAGTCCTGGAGATTACCGCTACTTTCTCGATGAAGGATACGCTGGAACTAAGTGTTCTTGGAATCGACTAGGATTTGTCGATACATTTGTGTAATGGCATTAAAGATGAATTGGAAAAAACCCCATTTAAGTACCTGCAGCGTAAAATCGGCCTGGAGAGTTGGCCCGGTATACAATGCGTCGTTCAGACTGATACCTCTAGTGGAAGGGCTTGAGACGTTGAAGACGACACGCAACTTGGTGGTAGTGTTGTCAGGTTTGAAGACAGCGTGATGAGAAAGGTAGAAGTGATGGAGCACCTCCATTCCTCAGGAATTAAGCTAAAGCGATGGGACTGGAGTGGCCCAAATCGACACCGTTCGGATCTTTAAAGGGTAGGGATACAACATTGCAACCATCCTTCCTTCGCCTGGTAGTTTCTCAGAAAATCTGCGCACAGATCACATCTGCTTCCTTTTCCGGCGTTGCTGTAAGATCTTCCACCTTCCAGTTTTGTCTCTGGCGCGACGCCCGTTTGAGCCGAGAATGCTTTGCGCGGCCTTGGAGATTTGAAGAGGATGGGCGCGCATAACACCCACCCGAAAATGGTTTCAAGGCCGACGAAATCGCCACCAACATCCTTTTTGATTCTTTTCCCAAGGATATAAGAGAAAAGACCCACCCCAATCATCATTTCAATTGGGGCAGGCTTGTTGTAGTGCGAATCAGCCAGCGGGCGATCTAAGCACTCGTAGCGGACCACGTCCGAGAAGGGTGCGTCGGAATCGCCCCTGTCAGTCTTGAAACGACTAAGGCTAACGCTTCAACTTGCCTCCTGCTGTCGCAGGGGGCAGACAGTTTCGGCGGAACCTCCGTCGCTTTGAACCATACCGGAAACCGCTGCGTTGATTGGGCAGAAAGGCGGCTGGATGAGATTAAAGATCCTCTCGGACAAGGAATCGGCCCCCGATTCGATCAGGGCACGCACATGAAACTCCTCACCCATATGGCTTTATTATGGGTCTTTGCTGGGAATGCTTGGACCCGAGTTGTGCTGAGTTGTCCTGCAAACTTGGACTCGCCCGATGATCCTCCGTGGCTTCAAGGTGAGATCGTCCCAGGATGACACCGCAGTCTTATTCGGGACGGATTGCTCCCACAATAGGATGGTGGACTTTGGCAGCTTACTAGTACAGATCGCTATGAGAGGACTATCCCAATTTTCTGTACTAGCTCCAGATCGCTCCAAGGCTGTCAAACACCCTTGAAAGGCCGTCCGCAGCTCGGGGGAATTTGGAGGAGCTGCTTGGCTTTCGTCATGATCAATAACCGAATATTTTCGTACCGAGCAGTGAAGTTGTGCCACGCGGACTGGAAACCTTCATTTGTTAAAGGGAACTTGGAGACGATGGCTCTAGCTTCCCCGCGAGTTTTGGAGTTTAAGTAGTAAAGTTTTTATACTCTCTGCAAGAGTATATTGGGTTTGTGCAAATGTATGTAACAGGCAGAAGGAGGCGTGGCAGACCCCATAAAGTATATATATTCTTGATCAGCATCACAAGCCGAGTCGATATAGCCATGTCCGTCTGTCCGTCTGTCTGTCTGTCCGTCTGTCCGTCTGTCCGTATGAACAAACAGATTTCAGAGATGGTAAGAGCTACAAGTTCAAGTTTGGTCTCAATCGATCAGATATTTAGTCAGTCAATACAAGAATCTTTTTTTTTTGCGATGCCACGCCCCATTCGCCCACAATGAGCAAAAAACTAGACACACCTCGGAAAAAATTGGTGTTTTGGGCGAATATCTCAATAACTATTGCACCTAGGATCACCAATTTTGGTATGGAGGTTCCTAGTGACAGTGTAAATGCATTGACATTTAAATTTTTGGACTGCCACGCCCCTTTCTCCCACAATTAATAAAAATTGTCCTCAAATTTCGTTCCGTTTTTTGGCTTTTGTTTATATAGTACAGTATTGTAATTTATAATTCGTGTGGAGACTAACTATATCAAACTATCCTGAAAGGCGCATTGAAATCGCACGATAAACAAGAAAACTAGAAGCTTTACAATATTAATAACTGAATGCAATATCTTGTATGAGTGCAAGCGAAACAGAAACATACAAGCACATGTTCGAACGTTTTCGCTGCCTGTGTGGCGGCAGCGCTACCGCATTCGTATCAATGTATGAGTGCAAGCGAGATAGAAACATACAAACATATATTCGAATGTTTTCGTTGCTTGTGTAGCGGCAGCGCTGCCCGCAGTCGCTGGCCGCGCTGAATACACACATACATACATACATGTATATGCATAATATATTGTCTTTCATATGTGTATTCGCATACAGACAAACAGATGTATGTTTGATTATGCTTAGATTGTTTTTGTTTTAACGTGTTTTAATGCAAGTATTACACATTGTAATATCTCTAGACCGATTTTAATAACTTAATCGGGAAAAAATGCAGAGAGTATACTACGGTCGGGCGTGCTCGACTGTACTTTTCTTTCTTGTTCTACTTCTGCCAGACACGGATTGCCGATGTATATGGCGGAGAATAAATAACGGTATGTTGGCCATGCGAGGCCATCGCCTTCGAAGATTTCAACCTCATGGCGCCAGTCGGTGGCCTTGGGAAAATGGAGCAGCGGAAGGCATAGCAGGAGCAGGAGTATTCTGAGCAGACAGTTCTTCAATGCGTTTTCCAAAGAGAGTTCCGCATTGCGTGTATACCATGTAGCAGTATTCGGGCTTTGCCTTTATGGTTAGTCATTTGGGACTCTTCTAAATTTTGGGCCGACAGGGCCCTGTGGCAGCGGGTGTATACCGTCTTTAGTTGTTACTGGAGTCCGAGGCGAAGTGTCGGTACGACCCGGGATCGTAAGGCTTGAAGACTTAGGAGCAGCCTTAGAAGGATCAGAGGACATTATCTACCGAAACGTAGGAGAAAGAATATTCCCGGTTCAAACAGGGATGCACGAAACAACAGAAAGTGGACTGTATTTACACGAACTTATCAAATATCATAAACAATTCGCCGGAATCGCTATTCCCACCATTGGGGTTGAAACTGCTGACGTTGCACAAATCCTGGCTAACAGAATTCTCCTAAATCTCAATCTCTTTAAGATCGAGATAACTTTGTTTACATAAGAGCCAAAAACGAAACACTACAACCAGATAAATAACAACTACAACAAGAACAACACCAGCAACAAAAAGAAATAACTATCGAGATGGTCCAACTAACATTACCAAACCTCTACCCATTGGTTTCACCATAACTCACAGGATCGCCTCTTAAGGAGGGGGGGAAGTGACATTCATACTGTGTATATCTAAGTTATACATAGCAGCCTAGACTATAAAAGTTTCCAAGATGCACTTGTAAACAATTTCGGTAAGCCAAAGCATCTCCCATCATTGGGGTTGAAACTGCTGACGTTGCACAAATCCTGGCCGAAAGAAATCTCTTAAATCTCAATCTCTTTAAGATCAAGTTCTCTCTATTTCCATCAAAGCCAAAAAACACTTTCCATATAATATCGATAACAACATTATTAATTATTTTTATCGCATTAATATTGTACATTATCTTTAAATATAAAAAATATTACACAAAAAATTATAGTAAATTATATGAAAAAGAACTTTCAGCCATCGTTTGGGAAACTAAATATTTTCGATCTTTTCTCTACGGTAAAAAGTTTTTAAATAACCAACTTACAAACTGCGTAATTGGCGCAGCCGGTAGGATATCGGGAAATATCCAAGTAACAGAAATTGATTCTTTTAGATCCGCTTATAGAGACTCTTGCACGACCAAGTGACTCTAGGATTTAACACGCAAATTTTCTGCAAAAAAGTGATCTGGTTCAGAACATTACAATTTTGGAAAACAATTTTCTGATATCCGCAAAAAAAACAACGCGTGTGCTAAAACTTAACAACCCAATTATTAATCGTGGCCCACAGACAAAGTGCGACCGCCATCGAAAACATAATTGCCATATTAAGAATAACGCGCAAAACTTGCAATACACCAGTGTTCTGTTAATAAATAGATCCTTTGAACTATTTTTAACAACTGTAAATAAGGACTTATTTCCAGACTTTACACATCATTAAATTGATCCCTGTAAACGTAAGATCCTTACAACCCAACAAAATAAACAAAACGCTGAAGTGACTGTCGACATCAAATATATTTGTGAAAAAAATAAAATTAATAAAAATTTCACAACATAAAAAAAAACATGACAACAATAGCAACGATGGAAATTTCTGAGATGCACCTCAAACAAGCACTAGGATAGAAGAATAGATAAGAAGGATTGATTTTATTATGCAACTTTATCCGACCAAAGATGTAAGACAGCACAGCGTTCTATTCGGAGCAAAAGAAATGCAGACATCTGGAGCAGCCCAACGTGTTTCCCAACTGTCAGCTGCCACCAACTGGAGAGACCTGAGGAGTGCCCTGATCGACGAATTTAAGACACAAACTCCATATGAGGAATTATTGAGACGACTATACAACACCAATTATAATAATGGTATCCGTAAGTTTGTAGAAGAATTAGAGTATAAGTCTTTTGTTATATCTAATTAGCTTATGTTAGAAAACCAACAGCAAAACACAATATTATACACAAACACAATGAACAATACTATTAAAGACGTTATCACCAGAAAACTACCTGACAGAATATTCATGACCTTAGCTAGACATATTACGACTGTTTAAAACACGTAGCTCAACATGAAGGACTTTACGAAAATGGCTTTAACGAACATACTAACCAAAATAACGATTTGAATTTTTTTTTTACAACAAACCTAATAATGATAACCGTGGAAAGGGAACTAATCAAAATTATTATCCAAGTCCTAATTATTCAAACCATTCAAACCCAAGCAATAAACCAAAAGAAAATGCTGTAAATAATCATGCATAATATAAAGAATTCAAAAAAAATCTTGATAAAGCTAGATCACAAAACCAAATGAATTACAACAATCAAAACCAAAGACCTTTGAATCCTCCTCTTAAGAGACACTATAAATAGGCACTATGAATGGACAGCACTTTAACTGTGTAGTTGACACAGGTTCGTCCATCAATCTTATAAAATTTCTTAAACTTTCCTATTAAACATTGCCAATTAAATGTGCAAACAAAAAATGGCAGCATTCAATTAAAAAATTGTGTATCTTTTGCCCCTAGTAAACTCATGCGAAGCAAAAACTGATAACAAAAAGAAAACAGTTATTCTAATCGAACATTCATTTTAAATGAGATATGATCGTGAGGATTCTGTTAAGGACAAGACTGCATTTCAATGCCTTGATCAAAATTCTTTGAGTTTAGTGACATTCAGTACAAGGAAAGTGAAAATTTGACTTTCACCAGTACAATTAAGAATGCCATCCAAACTAAACACGAAGACCCAATCCAAAAGCGACCATATAAGTATGCGCAAACATTCGACAAAGAAGTCGACAAACAAATCAAAGAAATGATTGAACAAGGTATAATTCGAAAATCACCCGCCTTATTGCTCACTAATTTGGGTTGTGCGAAAGAAACGTGATGCATCAGGTAAAGAAAAGCTTCGAATAGTTATTGACTATCGAAACTTAAATGAAATAACAAATGATGATAAATATCCTTTTCCGGTCATGGACGAAATACTAGACAAACTTGTAAAATGTCAATGTTTTACCACAATTGACCTTGCAAAAGGATTTCATCAGATACAAATGGACCCACTAAGTATACCAAAAACATATTTTTCAACTAAAAATGGACATTACGAATACACTCGAATGCCTTTTGGGTTGAAAAATGCCCCATCAACAATTTAACGTTACATGAACAATCTGTTAGAAGATCTAATCTTTAAAGATTGCCTTGTATACATGGATCATATAATAGTGTATTCCACTTCATTGGAAGAACACCTATTATCATTAAAAAGGGTTTTCACAAAACTTCGTGAAGCAAATCTAAAATTAGAAAAAGAATTTTTGTTCGAACAAATTTGATACTCGATCGTTTGTGTGCGTACCGCGGGCGTGCTTATACTCGTTTTACTCAAGTATATACTCGAGTATTTTGCCGTTATATGGAACATGTTGAAAGCAAGCAAAACCGAAACTTATAATATTTTGCATGAAATGTTCTCAGCTTTGGTACTAAACTAAATGTTTTGCCGGCGTTAAAGAATGTTTTTTAAATAAATTAAAATTTAATAATAAATGATATTCTGCTTTCAACACTCTGTTTATACATTGTTAATATAGTACAGTATTGTAATTTATAACTTGTGTGAAGACTAATTATATCAAACTTTCATGAAAGGCGCATTGAAATCGCACTGTTCACGCCACAATGTGAACTGGATGAGTGTGAGGGCGGATTTTTCTTCTGCAGAGAAGACGGTCACACCGAACGGAGTGAAGGGCATTATATTGTAAAGCGCCATTTACAATAGTCGCGAATTTTCCATCGCCATCGTTTTTCATAATTATCTCTTTGTCTTTATTCAACCCGCTCGCTACTGTACGCGTGTGAATAAATAAATACGTACGAATTTAAAATCACCAAACGCAGTATCGCGCGTATTTATTTAAACCAACCAACCCTCTTCACCCCCGCAGCAGCATCAGCAGAAGATATTGGCACCCGTCAATTCAACACTTTATCAGCGTCCGCCCTACTCCGAATATTTAGTTCTTCGAGCCGGATATCCTTCCGCTCCTCCAGCTTGCATCGGTGGAAATACTGATAAGTACTGCTTTTGTGATTGTTCACTTATATACACATTGCAAAGCGCAGGGTTTCCCGCTCTCCTATACCGACTTGTGCACTTTGCAACATTTGTATATTCTCCAATACCTGACCTGTCCCGCAGGTTCCACAGGTTAAACAGATATATGTTGAACTAATCCTGTGTTTGTGTTCTGTAATTGTTTGTAGCAACCGTCACTTCAAATTTCCGCAACATAAATACCCACATAAGTACATACATACCAGAGACCTGCAACGAGTAAAATTTCAAGTATACTCGAACGCTTACTCGTGATAAAATTTGTTCGAACAAATTTGATACTCGATCGTTTGTGTGCGTACCGCGGACGTGCTTATACTCGTTTTACTCGAGTATATACTCGAGTATTTTGCCGTTATATGGAACATGTTGAAAGCAAGCAAAACTAAAACTTATAATATTTTGCATGAAATGTTCTCAGCTTTGGTACTAAACTAAATGTTTTGGCGGCGCTAAAGAATGTTTTTGAAATAAATTAAAATTTAATAATAAATGATATTCTGCTTTCAACACTCTGTTTATACATATGTTTTGTACAGATTAAAAATGTTCCGATTTGTAAAATCAGCATTACAATATAATATTGAAACCCTTTCTTACGCTCAACAGTTAAACATAGATGGGCTCACCTTTTGGAAATTCCCTTGTTTGGCAAGAGTATGACTCTGTGAGTTATGTAAAAGGGCCGTTTGCATTAAGCGCAATATGTGAAGCAGGTAGATACTCTTCCATTTGGGATTTTCTGTCTTAAAAAAATATTAGCGAAATGCGTGGTATGTCAAACATATCAATACTTGCTCGCACAAATACACACAAAATAACAAGAAAGAATGCTACAGTCGCCCCGCGACTTTAGGATACCCGTTACTCAATGTTCAACCGATTGTTCCCATGGGAGCTATACGATATAGTCAAACGATTGGTATGAAACTTGGCCAGTACATTTATGTTATTGATAAATTTATTCTGTATCAGTTTCATTAAGATAGCTTGGTAAATACAGAAAATTTTCATACAAATTCATACTAAAAGCAAATTTTTGACTGATTGTCCCTATGGGAGCTATACGATATAGTAGTCCGATTTATATGAAACTTGGTCAGTATATTTATATTATTGATACATTTATTTTGTGTCGGTTTCATTACGATAGCTTAGTCAATGCAAAATTTTTTTATACTAATTTGGAGCGACCGATCGGCCCTATGGGAGCTATACGATATAGTTGTCCGATTTCGATCAAACTTGGTCAGTATATGAACTTCATAGACATGTAGTCTCCGTGTAAATTTGGATCAGATAGCATTGCTAACAAAAAAGTTTTCTATACTAAAACATTTAAGTCTTATCTGTACATTTTCCTTTATATGAAGATAGAACGCCCTAAAGTGGGCGTGTCAAAAAACAAAAACAAACTTGTACTGCTTGGGTATTGTACCTTTCATTTGCGACCCCTTTCACCTTTCTAGCTCTTATAGTCTCTGAGATCCTTTTGTTCATACAGACGGACAGACGGACGGACGGACGGACGGACGGACGGACGGACAGACGGACAGACGGACAGACGGACATGGCTATATCGACTCGGCTATTGATGCTGATCAAGAATATATATACTTTATGGGGTCTGCCACGCCTCCTTCTGCCTGTTACATACACTCCAACGATTACAATATACCCTTGTACTCTACGAGTAACGGGTATAAAAACAACCCTCAGCGTGTTGCGCGTGCCATCAGTGTTGCTCTCTAAATTGTTTCCCGCTTGATCTAGCCTTTAATTAAGTGTACATGGGAAAATCAATGCACATATATTACAGATATTTCATTTTTTATATTACCCATTATGATTTATTAAATTATTAAAAATTTTCTTATTATTTTTCATTGTAATCTAGCCTTTTTGCTTATTTTCCGTAGAACTAGCATATTTTCCTCCCAATAAATGACAACACTGCGAACGTCGCTCAACGCAAGCGAACGTCACGCAACTCAAGCGAACCAACGAACTTTACTTGATAATAATAATATGAGAAAAAATGTTTAACATTGTTTTGTGTGAAGCTAAGCACCGATTTTGATATTAGTGCTAACTTGCCTAGTGATTATAAGTTTGAGACTCCACCTGACAAGGTGTTGAGTTCTCAGCAGCAGCTTCCCCTACCTCTTCCTCCTGGTTCGCTCCTCACGTCACCAGTGCATAATGGGCCTCCCCTTTGATCCTTTTCTCCCTCTCCCCGCAACTCTTCACCTACCAATTCACGTATTCCTCCTGCAACATCTCCTTTACCTGATCGACCGTCATGTGCCAACGTTGCTTTCCCGACACTGCCTGTTCCCCCCGTAACGCCCTCATCACCCATTATGATCAATTCGGTGACTGTTAATGGAGCTACGGCCACTAGTAAAAACTCGAAAAGTCCCCTATTCGACATAACAGTCGTTCTATTGCCACGCCCGCAGCTCCCCCTTCACCCCCTAATATAATTGTTGTACCTGGGAATTGCCTATTCTTCTAGCTCTAAAAGCCCCCCAAGTCGACGTAACAGTCATCCCATTGTAGCTCAGCCTCCCCTGCTTACGGTCGTTGCTCCCCGTAAACAGATATTTGTATCCAGACTTTCTGCAGACACGACTATTGAGTCAATTGCTGCATTTATTGCTACCAAAACCCCTGGTAGCGTCTCTATTTCTAAATTTAATTTCTCTGAGCCCAGAGAGATCTCATCGTTTAAGATTAGTGTGTCCCCTGATCTGTTTCCTATCATATGTGACCCAAAGTTTTGGCCTCCTCATATGATTGTTCACGAGTTTAAGCAGAAGACTAGAACTCGTTCAAATCCTGTCACCTTTCCGACTAATGGTCCTCAAGCGGCCTCAGTCATAGCCTCAAAAAACTAGACTCTGACCAACTTTTCATTCTGTGTCAGTTAAAACAATTACAAAGGAATAGTTTCTCTTTTGACACCGATATTATTGCATTCTCAGAGACTTGGCTTAATTCCAGTATATCTGATAATGAAATAATGTCGTCAAAATAAAATATCTTTCAGCATTTCAATTTCATCAAAGAAGTATTTATCACATTCGTGATTGTGATTACTTTGTGACACTTGGTGATTTTAACTTGCCAAACGTTTCCTGGACGTTTTTCAACCAGTTTAATGTCAGTTTGATTGATCTTTCTCTTTTTCAAGTCAATCATGTATCTAATCGTTTAAACCGGATGCTGGATCTCATCTTTGTAAGTGATTCATCCAGTGCTGTTGTCACTAGATCTTCTCCTGTAGTGGTACCTGAAGATTCTTTTCATCCTACCCTTGGACTGTCTTTGTCTATCCCTAACTCAACCCATTTACCTCATTCTTTCTCTTCCAACTCGCGCCGTTGCTTTCGCAAAGGAAATTTTTCTTTGCTTAACCAACTGATTCTTGCTACTGACTGGTCTGTACTATACGGCATGAAAGATATTAACATAGCTGTCGAGTATTTTTACAACATTTTAAATTCATTCTTTGATGTCTGCATCCCTAGTGTTGTAAAGTCCGTTTCACATAAACCGCCTTGGTTCTCACCAAGATTATCAAACTTAAAAAATAAAAAATCTAAATATTTTAAAAGGTTTAAGCAGACAGGCTCTAACTTAGACTTTTTAAATTATTCTAAAGTTAAAGCAGCCTTTACCCTTCTTAATTCTCAATGCTATGAAAATTATCTTGTTCGTTGCAAGACTCAATTTGCGCGTGATCCTAAACAATTCTATAACTTTGTTAATTCTAAACGTAAATCTAGTACTTTACCCTATTATTTCTTTTTTAATTCCAGTAAAGTAAGTGGGGATTAGGCCGCTTCCAATCTCTTTGCTAACTTTTTTCAATCTACTTACACCTCTAGTTTGCCTACTAACTTCTCTTACCCCTATAAACTCCCATCCTCTAATTCTGTTTTTCTTCCGCATATTACCTATAGTTGTATACTCTCTTCAAATAACACCTTAAAATCTTCCTTCTCTCCTGGCCCCGACAACACTCCAAGTTGTGTGCTGTTCTTCTATAATAAACCTCTATTAATTCTGTTTAACCTTTCTTTAGAATCCTCTATCTTTCCTACCTTATGGAAAGAATCTCACATTATCCTACTGCATAAAAAAGGGTGCAAGTCGGATATATCCAACTACAGGGAAATTGCAAAGTTGTCAGCAATCCCTAAGCTCTTCGAAAAAATAGTAACATCGACTTTGCAACACCTCTGCAAGTCAATTATCTCTCCCGCCCAACACGCGTTTGTTAAGAGTCGGTCGACTTCGACCAATCTATTAGAATTTACCTCTTTTGTTAATGAGGCATTCCTTAATAGAATGCAAACTGATGTCATATACACTGACTTTAGTAAAGCATTTGACTCTGTTAATCATAACCTTCTTTTACATAAATTTAGTATCCTAGGTTTTCCACCCACCCTTCTTCTGTGGATATCATCATATCTAACAGGTAGGACCCAAAGGGTTATGCTTAGATCAGCAATGTCTAAATCTGTTTTCGTTACTTATGGAGTTCCCCAGGGTAGTCACCTAGGCCCATTGTTTTTTAATCTTTTTATAAACGACCTTTTCTCTTCGCTATCCCATTGTCGCATACTTATGTATGCAGATGACGTGAAATTATTATTATCTTACAAAGACCCCCAGGATCATGCGTTACTACAAGATGATTTAAACACAATGCATAACTGGTGCATAACTAATCACTTGAAACTAAATATTTCTAAATGCCTGTTTATGACTTTTAACACGGTTACTCCTTTCTTAGCCAATTACTATATTGACTCTTAAATCGTATACTGTCAGTTGAAGATCTTGGTGTTCTTTTTGATAATAAATTAAGTTTCACACATCATATCTCCTCAATTGTTAATAAAGCCAAGGGTACTCTTGGATTTATTAAACGCTGGTCTAAAGAATTTAATGATCCCTTCGTCACAAAACTTCTTTATACATCCCTTGTTTGCCCCATTCTTGAATATTGTTCATGTGTCTGGTCTCCTCAACATGCTCATACTCAAGATTTAATTGAGTCAGTGCAGAAGCAGTTTTTACTCTTTGCCTCGATAATTGGGACCCCAATCTTCGCCTTCCTTCCTACTCCAATAGGCTCTTACTCCTTAATATAGTTGGTGATATCTGCTCCCCATCTCTTTTAGAACGCCTTAATTTCAACATTCCAACCAGGGCAACCAGGTACTACATCCCTTTATTTCTTCCCATATGCACTACTGACAACGCTTTGCACAATCGTTTTCGGGTATTATGCGCTCAATATAACGAATACTATAGAATTATTGATATCCCATCTTAAAGCTTCTCTTTACAGCCAACTCCGTCAAATCTCTGATCTTTAGGGGCAGTATGTTTGGCATTTTAGCCATTCACGTGTTCCTTTAAATCAGAAATCTTTCGTGATTGTTTTGGCATACATTTGCATTGATCTGGTTGGGTTTTTCTGGGTTTTCCCAATCCTTGCAACAAATGTTGGATCAACTTCTTTACTTTTTTCCCAGATTATCGATTAACGATAAACTATTAATAATTTAATTAACTTAATTCTAAATTCTTTTAATATTTTCAGTTAAAATATATTTTTATTATATCTTTTATAGTCATAAATATTAATTTTAATTATAAATATAACTTTATATTTTGGTTTACTCGCGACTGCATTAAGTCTGCGTTAATAAACAAATAAATAAATAAAAATAAATAAATAAATGGGCAAGAATGGTTAGTGAATTAAAAAACAAACTAAAAGACTATGAAAAAATAAGTGAGAAAAAGAAAATAAGTGACAAATTCGAAAAAGAGAGGAAAATGCAAAATGGACAAAGCTTACAATATGGTAATAAAAAAGATGTAGTTTGATTCAATTGTGGTGAAAAGGGACATTTGACTAATAGTTGCCAAAGTAAAGAGAAAGGGAATAAATGTTTTAAATGCAATCAATTTGGTCACATATCCAAAAACTGCAAAGCTGAAAAACAAAATAATGAAAAAACAGTTGTGAAATAACATCTAAAGAGGTGTCCCTGAACAATAGAAAATGCATGGCATTATTCGGCACTGTTAGTAAATTTAATATTATTCGGAAAGACTTGTACGACGAACTTTTCATGCCAAACTTAAAACCATGCAGAATGTGTTTTTGGTCGGTTTAGAGACGAGAAAAACTCAGGCGCAGTTAAGCCGATTGGTCAGATTGAACACAACATAGTTATCGACGGTGAAGAGAATGCATTAAGTTTTTACGTAGTCGAAGTAAAGTTTATGGACATAAAGCTAATAATTGGAGAAGAGCTTTGTTTGCACGCAGAAATTTCTTTCAATCGCAATGGCGTAAAAGTTCGTAGAACGTTGGCTGAGAGCAGCGAATACCTAGATTCGCCTATAATGAAAATTGACGTCGTGGTGAATAATTCGGATCTCGATATAAACGAGGCGGTAAGCGAGACAGCACAAGAGAAGCGACGTTGTGCACAAACTGCGGCACGCATCATAGAAGAGCAGATCGACGAGTGGCTCAATAACGGAATAATAGAGGAGTCAGAATCAGAGTTTACTAGCCCTGTTGTACTAGTGAAGAAAAGCGACGGCACTCCACGTTTGTGTATTGACTTTAGACGCATCAATAAAGTCATTGTAAAAGATCACTTCTGTTTGACTTCCAACCCAGTGCTCGCAATATACAACCAAAATACAGATGCAAGCGTAGACGGTTTTGGAGCCGTGTTGCTGCAAAAGTCACCAGACGATGGCCAGTTGCATCCTGTATACTACATGAGCAAGAAGACGACGGAAGCACAGCGCAAGTACACTAACTATGAATTAGAAATACTTGCAGTAATCGAGGCTTTAACGAAATATAGAGTTTATCTTCTGGGCATTCCGTTCAAAATCATAACTGACTGCAATGCATTTTCCAAAACATTAGAGAAACAGAGTCCTTGTACGAGAGTTGCAAGGTGGATTATGTTTTTGCAGGAGTACAATTATGAAGTCGAACATCGCGCAGGATCACGGATGCGTCATGTGGACGCACTGTCACAATATTCAATAATGTAAATAACCGACGGAAGCATTTCAATGGCTATAGCGAAGGCACAGCAGCTAGACGAACACATTTGCACGATTATGAAGCTCATCACAGAGGAAAATCAGCAGTACAATGAATAAAGCAAAGCTGCGTACCCAGAGCTTAATTTTTGGAAACCCCTCTCTTATCATTTCAGCGCAGCTTTTACATAACAGGATTTTATTCAGTACTGCGAAGACGAAAAAATAAAACTGGTAAAGACGACCACAGGGCTTCCACGAGTCAAAGGACAGGTGGAAAGGCTAAACGTTTTGGCCAAGATTAGCATAGACGATCCAACGAAGTGGTACAAACATGTTAGCCAAGTCCAGCAGGCGATTAACTCGACATACACCAGAAGAGTCGATACCACACTTTCCAACTTATGATGGGTACCAAGATGCGTACCAAAGATGACCAAAATCTGCAGGACCTGATACAGAAAGAGCTCATCATTGCTTTTTCAGAAGACCGCAAAGAACTTCGAGCAAAGGCGAAAACCCAAATCTTGAATCTTCAAACGGAAAACAAGAAGACCTATAATTTACGACGTAATCCGGCCAGGCAGTATGACGTAGGCGATTTAGTTGCCATAAAAAGAACGCAGTTTGGAGGCGGACTTAAACTCAAGCCAAAATTTTTGGGTCCGTACAAGGTGAAAAAAAACGATGCATACGGTGTCGAGAAAGTTGGTATCTCCGACGGGCCAAATCACTCTTCGTCATGTGCAGAGTACTTAAAGCCATGGGCCACGTTCAACGACGGTAGCAGCTACGATGCATTCGAGGCGGATGCATAAGCAGGATGGCCGGATGTGGGTTGGTGAATAGATCCCTAGACAACAAAAACAGCAACGAGCATCATCATTCCATAAAACAGTAAATGAAAAATTAAGAATTGTAAATTCTGACACAAATAATGAAGACAATCTAACGATATTTGAAATAAAACTTTTCACAAAACATAATACGACACAAATCACGAAGATAAACTAACTAGATTTAAAATAATACTTTATACTAATAATCATAAGACTAAACATAACACGACTGGTAGAACACCAGCAGATATTTTCATCTACGCAGGAACTCCTGAGTATGATACACAACTGAATAAGAAAAACATAATAGAAAGACTTAACGAAAATATAACCGAGTTTGAAATATATACTAGGTATAGGGAATCATCATTAGTAAGCTCTAAATCCACAAACCCATTTAAACAAACAGGAAATATAGCACAAATAGATAAAAAACATTATGAAGAAGTTAAAAAAGGTAGAAAGAATCAAAATATGAATCAAAATATAAGAAGAAGAAACTAACTAATAAAAGTAAATACGATTGCGGTTAAAACTGCTGAAGTTGCACAAATCCTGGCTGGCAGAATTCTCCTAAATCTCAGTCTCTTTACGATAGAGATCACTTTGTTTACATAAGAGCCAAAAGCTCAATAAGTTGAAAGCCCAAATAATAAAAGCTCAAAGCCGAGGTTTGCTCAACGTCCCCAGAACATAGAAAAAGTTAGTCTAGATTTATATCTGTACTCCGTAGCTTCGGTTTAAGAAAAATAAATTATATTTTTTTGAATAACCAACTTACAAACTACGTTATTATGTATATTAAAATTATACTCTTAGTTTTAAATTAATAAAACAAAAAAATAATTTAGTATTTTTATTTAAATGCGTGCTCGTCCCTTTTATTTCTGGAATAAAATAAATTATTAGTTATCAAGGAATTGATAATAGAGTTTTCGATTATTATTGATTGGGGACAATCGAATATCGTGTCGTGATGATTTGATTATCGCTACAATTTTCCGTAATTTAATATTTATAAAAAAACGATCAAGGAATTAATCGAGGAATTTTAAAGAACGATCAAGGAATTGATCGAGGAATTTACCCTCGGCTCAGTCACGGCAAGCGTCACTGGAGCGACAACACTGATAGCGAGTCAGCTGTTCTGCCGGTGATTGATTTTGTAGTCCGAAACTTTATTTTTAACTACTCAAGTGCCAATGCCATTGAAAAGAATTATAACGATATATTTAGCAATAATTATTCGAGACGCGGGTCTCCAATAGCGGCAGTGGAAATTAATGCGCGGGAAAACCGGTCGCTTTTCGCAAATGTATTTACATACATGCAAGTACTTCATTACATGTAGGTGTACTTACATACATTTGTGCTTGTATGTGAGAGATTAAAAATGGGCAAAATAATGAAAAATATATTATTCTGCACTTTTGATCGCTATATCGCTAGATCGCTGTCCGAAAAATGTTCGAATCACAATGATCAGTTGCCCGTTTTCTGCTTGATTCGAACATGATCGTTTGATATCAAACAATGAACGATCATCCCCATAGATCGTTTGCTGATCGTTCGATTGGACCAACGAGTATTCGAACGCAACCTGCTTGCCCGTAATTTGTACTAAAAAACGTTCGAGTATCAAGCAAGTTTGTTAGTTCGCTTGAGTTTCGTGACGTTCGCTTGCGTTGCGAAGGAAGACTATCTACCATCTGCACATATTGCGCTATATGCAAAACGGCCCTTTTAACATCTACGTTTAACTGTTGAACGTTAGAAATTATTCAATCGGCACATTTTTAATCTGTAAAAAAATTATGTATAAACAGAGTGTTGAAAGCAGAATATCATTTGTTATTAAATTTTAATTTATTTCAAAAACATTCTTTAACGCCGGCAAAAACTAATTTGGTTTAGTACCAAAGCTGAGAACATTTCATGCAAAATATTATAAGTTTTAGTTTTGCTTGCTTTCAACATGTTCCATATAACGGCAAAATACTCGAGTATATACTCGAGTAAAACGAGTATAAGCACGCCCGCGGTACGCACACAAAAGATCGAGTATCAAGTTTGTTCGAACAAAAATTATTACGAGTAAGCGTTCGAGTATACTCGAAATTTGTATACTCGTTGCAGGTCTCTGGTATGTATGTACTAATGTGGGTATTTATGTTGCGGAAATTTGAAGTGACGATTGTTACAAACAATTACAGAACACAAACACAGGATAAGTTCAACATATATCTGTTTAACCTGTGGAACCTGCGGGACAGGTCAGGTATTGGAGAATATGCTATCAGTATTTCCACCGATGCAAGCTGGAGGAGCGGAAGGATATCCGGCTCGAAGAACTAAATATTCGGAGTAGGGCGGACGCTGATAAAGTGTTGAATTGACGGGTGCCAATATCTTCTGCTGATGCTGCTGCGGGGGTGAAGAGGGTTGGTTGGTTTAAATAAATACGCGCGATACTGCGTTTGGTGATTTTAAATTCGTATGTATTTATTTATTCACACGCGTACAGTAGCGAGCGGGTTGAATAAAGACAAAGTGATAATTATGAAAAACGATGCCGATGGAAAATTTGCGACTATTGTAAATGGCGCTTTACAATATAATGCCCGTCCTTCCGTTCGGTGTGACCGTCTTCTCTGCAGAAGGAAAATCCGCCCCCACACCTATCCAGTTCACACTGTGGCGTGAACAGTGCGATTTCAATGCGCCTTTCATGAAAGTTTGATATAATTAGTCTTCACACAAATTATAAATTACTATACTGTACTATATTAACAAATGCCTATAAACGGAAGGAAAGTTGAAAATTCTATTTATTAATTGTGGGAAAAAGGTGCCTGGCAGTGCAAAATTTTAAATGCCAATGCATTAACGCTGTCGGCAGAAACCTCTATACCGAAATTGGAAATCCTAGGTGCCATAACTAGTGAGATATTCGCCGAAAACACCGATTTTTTTTTGAGGTGTTTCTAGTTTTTTGCTAAGTGTGGGCGAATCTGTCGTGGCATAAAAAAAAAAAAATTTTGTATTGACTGACTAAATATGTAGTCGATTGAGACTGAGCTCGAACTTGTAGCTCTTAAAATCTCTGAAATCTGTTCGTTCATGCGGACAGACAGATAGACCGACGGACAGACGGACATGGTTATATCGACTCGGCTTTTGATGCTGATCAAGAATATATTTACTTTATGGGGTCTGTCAGGCCTCCTTCTGCCTGTTACATACATTCCAACGATTTCAATATACCCTTGTACTCTACGAGTAACGGGTATACAAATAGAAAAACGGACAAAGCAAGAATATAACAATAAGAAACAAGTGCGACAGAAAAATAAAAGAATATTTAACATTGCTGAAGTAAAACACATCGTCATGTGCCAATCATTTTTCAGGAATTAGTGCAACAGTGACTATCGTGCCAGTGGCAAACGGAGGGACCGCCCGGAATTGTGGCTTCGGCCGATTAGATGACGAGTTGCTCCACACCGATATCGCGTGTGTTCCGTATCTGCGGCCGTAGCGTCTGCTTGCTGATAAGACGGAATACATCAATAGTGACCGCGGTGCAAGTCGTTGCTGTGCCTGTCTTCATGGTCGGCCGGCCCACCAATCGCTATTGTGGCTTCGACCGATTAGCTGTTAGAAAGTTCGTGTCGATATCGGGTGTGCTCCGTTCCTGCACGGCGTTCCGCGCCGCCAAGTGCTATTTTGGCTATCAGCCGTTTAGCTATTGTTGGACCCGGGTCGGCCTAAGGTGTACACGATTCCTAAGTCGTAGCGTCTGCTGGCTGCGGAAGTGGAGGCCATCTAACCATACGACACCGGCTTCGGACAGTCTCAGCTGACCCGACAGCACCTACAGTAGCTGCGGCTAATTAGTTGCTTTCCGAGTCAGCGCCGATATAAAGAGTATTCTGTGTTCCTAGGCCGTAGCGTCTGCTGGACACGGAAGGCAGAATACACAGATCAGTCCGTCGCAATAAAGCATTGGACGCACCTTTTCTTTTCCGCCCTATCGTTCTTTACTAGTGCTTATTTGCACAAATATAAATTTTCTTTAAAACACAGCCCTGGCCGGACTGAGACATACCCGACCAAAGGTTCAGTCGTTATACGATGTATTGACTGTCAATATTTTATCTAAGTGGCAACTGCATAACTGTCATTCACTGCATAAATGGCATAAGATATATCGACACCTTTACCAACATGCATATGTGCAAGCCATCAATCTGGATGCAGGGATACCAGAGATCGTTCTATTTCCTGTTTGAAAATTAACCAAACCAGTCGCATCGAAGTTAATTTTGTGCCATCGAGCATATTTTCATCAATTTGTTTTGTGTTAAGTGCAGCGTTTGCAAAAACTACTCCGTAGCAGCAAGAGCAACAAAAATTGTGCTATGCTCTCGCTACCGCTCTGAGTTTTGTCGAGAGCCGTAGCAGAGCCGTAGCACATCGATCGAAAATTTGTGCTCTGCTATGCTCTCAGCTCTGACACGCAAAAACTACCGCTGTAGCAAGTAGCAAAAAAAAAAAACGATGTGCTACGCGTAGCCGTAGCAGTAGCACAAAACAGAGGGCGAGATGAGAGCGTAGCAAATGCTTTTGTTTTTTGTGCTACGGCTCTCGTGAGTGTATTTTCTCTGTGTTGATTTTCTTCGTTTCTTCGCTTGTTTGTAAAATACCGTTAGTTCCTTTGTATTGAATTTTAGTAGAATGAGTTTGTCACTTTTGAATATTGCCTTGATGCGTGAACATGTCTCAGCAAAGGAAGAATTTTAACATTTCAAAACATTTTGATGTAAATGGTGACGATCACGTTAAATGCAAGATATGCAGTCGAATATTGAAAAATGGTCGAATTTTTAATTTAAAAAAGCATTTACTCTTGCATGAAGTCCCAGGTGATGAAAACGAAAATGTTGGGAGTGATATGTTAAGCCGTGGCACTTCAAAAATCTCAAGAAATCAATGTATTAAAGTCAAAATAAATCGTAAATCCTTAATACGCTCATATATTGGACTTGTCACTGAAGAAGCTGTTCCATTTCACGTCCTAAATTCAAAAAACATGCGCAATATAGTTGACCCTATATGTGAAGGTTTTGAGTTAAAAAATGGTGGCAACTTTAAGTTAAATGGAAGCAAGTGCAAATCTATTCTTAAACACGTAGCTGACAATGTAAGACTGGAAATTAAACAGGAGAGTCTAAACCGACTCTTATCATTGAAAATTGATTGTGGAACGCGTCTTGGGCGTAATATTTTCGGAATCAGCGCTCAATTTATCCAAAAAAATGAAATTAAATCGAGAATCCTTGGAATGGTGGAACTGAAAGTATCTGAGTCAAGCACGTCTAAAAATCTGGCTAAAGAAATAGTTGGAGTATTAGACAAGTACGAAATTTCTCTCAGTCAAATTGTGTCTATCACTTCCGACAACGGGGCAAATATGATAAAAGCTTCACGACTTTTATCCAAATTTAACCAAAGCCATGACGATTTCGACGAAGCCGGAATTGAAGAGAACAACGATGAGTACACTAGACAAATCAACAACTTCGATAATCCAGAAAATATATATGTGGGTGAAATTCAAATATGTCGTTGCGCAGCCCACACAGCACAACTCTGTGCACTCGACGTGTTAAAAATTAATGTTGTTAGGAAGTTTGTATTGGAATGCCGAAACTTAACGAAATACATTCGGAAACCGTCAAATGGCTACCGCGACTTGTTCGAGTTGAAAAGCTTTAAGTTGCCTCAGTTAGATTGCCCTACGAGATGGGGATCAACATTTACAATGATTGATAAATTAAATAGCGCAAAAAGTGTACTGTGTCTGATCGAGGCTGTGGCAAATAAATCAGATGATGAAAATTTTGAGGCAAATGAAGCTTTATGGGATTTTATAGAATCATACATTACTATAATGGCTCCTCTACAAAAGTCAATCATAAAATTCCAAGAAGAGCAATTGCATTTTGGAAATTTTTACGCTCAGTGGCTAATATGCAAATTAGAAACACAGCAAATATTGTTAACAAACTCATCCGATAAGTATTCACCAATAAATGTGATTGGGAAAAAACTTATGGACAGCATGGAAGCAAGAACAAAAGCATTGGTGTCAAATGTGGGCTTCGACGCATGCTTGTTCTTGGACCCCAGATTCCATCACACTATAAACGGCCGAAAAAAGGAAAGAGCTATTAATTTCTTGAAGATGTTATGGGAGCAAATAAAACTTCACAACCCCACTCTTAGTTCATCAGGATCAAACTGTCTAACAGACGCCGACTCTGGACACTCCAAGGGCAATAACTTCGATCTGCTGGACGACTTTTTAAGTTCTAGCATGGTACTGCCGAACGAATCAACAAATGTGTATTCAAAGATTGAATCATTAAAAATACCATTTATGAAAGCAAGTACGCATGTTTTAAATTTCTGGAAAAATAGGAAGTCCAGTGATCCTGAGCTTTACGCCATCAGCAAAGTATGTTTTGCTATACCGCCAACCCAAGTAAGCATTAATTTTTTATTAAAAAAAAATTTAATCATAAAGTTAACATTTCTTATTAATTACAGGTTACAATAGAGCGAGCGTTTTCAACTTTGAAACTGGTGCTGTCTGATAATCGAAATCGCCTATGTCACGAAACTTTGGAGAATATTCTACTAGTCAGGCTAAATTCCACACATTTAGATAGTGCTATAGATAATTTAAGTTTATTTGAGAATGAAAATGAAAATTAATCTTAAATATATAATATATATGTACATAAAAATATGTACATATGTCTATAATATATATGTAATAACGTAGTTTGGTAGTTGGTTGTTCAAAAAAATATAATTTATTTTTATTAAACCGAAGCTACGGAGTACAGATGTAAATCTAGACTAACTTATGCTATGTTCTGCAGACGTATAACAAACCTCGGCTTTGAGCTTTTATGCTTTGGACTTTAGACTTTTGGAGCTTTTGGCTCTTATGTAAACAAAGTGATCTCGATCTTGAAGAGATTGAGAGAATTGAGATTGAGAGAATTCTGTCGGCCAGGATTTGTGCAACGTCAGCAGTTTCAACCCCAATGGTGGGAATAGCGATTCTGGCGAATTGTTTATGATATTCGATAAGTTCGTGGGAAGCCAGAATTGTTATTGTCACCACTTGATTATTTTATAATGTTTAGTTTAACTCTGTGGGAATGGGATGCGTAATATAAATGAAAAGTGCGAGCTAGGCGTTTTGTGTGGGTACATATGTCTCTACATATGTTACTTCCCCATCCTTAAGAAATGAGCCTGTCCTCAGGCGGTTAATTTTGGATATAATGTTGGATCTAATACAATTTCTTCAAGTTCAGTTTCATTTTGACTTAACTCTGTATCTTTTTGAATGTTTAATTGTATGTTTGGGGTTGATTGGTTTTTGTTCTTATAATTTACAATAATTTTTCTTGGAATATTCTTATATTTAAAGATAGTGTACAATATTAATGCAATAAAAATTATTATTAATGCTGTAATTGTTATTATTTGGAACATGTTATACAATTTTGTTTGCTGTAATATAATTTCTTTGGTTTGGACATATGACAATGGTTCTAATTTAGTTACGTTATTATTTATATAAACTGTTTGTGTGTAATCTAACATAGTGTTGGTTATTAATATTTCATCTAGTTGGAGTGAACAATTTAGGGCTTTTATCATATTATTTCCTTCAATAATTATTTCTCTATTGATACAATTTTGATTTAATACAGTTTTCGGTAAGTTCCATGTTAACATAATATTTGGTTCTACATATTTGATTTCATAGTTTTTATGTGTTTTTGCATATCTGCATTCTGTTTTATTTTGTTTTAATATTCCAGTAATACATTTGTTCATAACTAAATCTTTATTTGTTGCGGTAAATGCTTTATTATCTTGTAAGTAGTAAGTGTCATGTATAGTTTCAGTTAAAATGTTTTTATTTTCGTCAGGGTATGGAATAATGTCGTATAGTGCGGTATTTGTAATTTCGCGTGGTATATGGGAAATGATCAAAATTTCATTAGTAGTTGTTTTTAGCCAAGTTGATGTTTTAATATTTATTATTTTTTCAGCGTTTAAATGTGAGAGTGAGTCATATTTTAGTTATTTAGGGTTGATAAGTTATGAAGTGTTATTATCTTGATTCGGGTTATTGGTTGATCTGGAATTATCGTATTTACTTTTATTAGTTACTTTCTTTTTATATTTTGATTTATAATGAGTTATCTTTCTACCTCTGTTTACTTCTTCATAATGTTTATCATCTATTTGTGTTATTTTTCCTGTTTGTTTAAAAGGGTTTGTCGATTTAGATCTTACTAATGGTGATTCTCTATATCTAGTGTCTATTTCAAATTCGGCTCTATTTTCATTAAGTCTTTCTATTTTGTTTTTCTTGTTAAGTTGTGTTTCATACTCAGGAGTTCCTGCGTAAATGAAAATATCTGCTGGTGTTCTACCAGTCGTATTATGTTTAGTTTTATGATTATAAGTGTAAAGTATTATTTCGAATCTAGTTAGCTTATCTTCCTGATTTGTGTCAGAATTGACAATTCTTAATTTTTCGTTCACTGTTTTATGAAATCTTTCTATATCTGAAATGCCGTTTTTACTAGTTGTGATTGTTATATTTACGTCTTCTGATTTTAACCAAATTTGTAGTGCGGTGCACAAAAATGCTGAGTCTTTATCTGCTTTTATTTCGATTGGTTTACCCATGTCATTAAATACTTTTAAAAGAGCTCTTTTAGCTTCTAGCCAATCTCGACCATTTACTTCTATTATGTTGCGTATTTGGAATATAGGTCTATGCAAGATAGAAATTGTTTGTTGTCTACCATGTAGAAATCAATGACATATTTTTCTCTGGGATTATGGGTTTCTGGAGTTAATTCAAAAGCTAATTTAGTGTTTCTATGTTCTGTTTTTGCTATGTTACAAACTTTACATTCGTTAATTATATTCTGTATTAAGTTTTGGTAATCTGGATAATAATATTTTTCTTTAAATAATAATGTCATTTTTTCTATTCCTGGATGTAATAACTTTTGATGTGTATTTATTATGAATTCTTTAAATTCGGCGTACGTTTGGAGGTCTATTAGTTTGTTAGTAGATCTCATTACTTTTGTTATATTATCGGGACTTATTATTTCAACGAAAGCATTTTGGAAAGTAAGAAAATCGGCTTCGTTGCTGAAATATATGACACTTTTCTTAGAACATAAGTATTCTTTAATTAATTCTTTAGCATGATTAGGTGTCATATCAACATATTTTATTAAAATTTTTGTTTTATGAAAATAGTTAGTTACGGATACGTTATTTATGTTACTTTTTTCAAATTCTATTTGTCTTTTAAAATAATTTATTGGTCTTTCAGTCAGTGAAATGTGGGACTGGTTGTCCTCTTGGGCGCTATGTATTGTTGCTACTGTTACGTCAGGAGTTTCTCCTAACAAGTTTTCTTCAATTTTAATTCTGGATAAAGCGTCTGCAACATAATTCTCTTTGCCTGGTACATATTTAATGTCATAATCAAATTCATTTAATTTGATTTTCCATCGTTGCAATTTCATGTTTGGTTCTTTAATATTATTAAGCCAAACAAGTGGTTTATGATCACTGAGGATCTCGAATTTTCTGCCGTAGAGATAAGATCGGAAATATTTAGTTGCCCAAACGATGGCTAAAAGTTCTTTTTCAATTGCTGCATAATTAATTTCATGTTCATTTAGAGTTCTACTTGCGAAACATATGGGTTTTTGATTTTGAGACAGAACAGCTCCAATGGCAATGTTGCTGGCATCAGTTGTGAGACAAAATGGTTTCTCGAAATTTGGATAAACTAATATTGGATCGGACGTTATGAGTACTTTTAATTTTTCAAAAGCAGAAATGTAATTTGGTTCGTTTGTGTTTATTGTTGCACCTTTCTTTAATTTTAGAGTCATTGGTTTTACAACGTGTGCGAAGTTTGGAATGAATTTTCTATAATAACCACAAAGGCCTAAAAATGATTTTATTTCTTTTGTTGTTTTTGGTATTGGAAATTTTTGTATGGCAGAGATTTTTGTTGGGTTTGCTTTAATTCCCTCTGTTGTAATTATGTGTCCAAGGAATTCGGTTTCCTTTTTCATAAATTCGCATTTGTCTAGTTGTAATTTCAAATTAGCTTCTCGTAGTTTTGAGAATACCCTTTTTAACGATAATAGATGTTCTTCCAATGAAGTGGAATACACTATTATGTCGTCCATGTATACGAGGCAATCTTTGAAGATTAAATCTTCTAACAGATTGTTCATGCAACGTTGAAATGTTGCGGGGGCATTTTTCAACCCAAAAGGCATTCGAGTGTATTCGTAATGTCCGTTTTTAGTTGAAAAAGCTGTTTTTGGTATACTTTGTGGGTCCATTTGAATCTGATGAAATCCTTTTGCAAGGTCAATGGTGGTAAAATACTGACATTTTCCAAGTTTGTCTAATATTTCATCCATGACCGGAATAGGATATTTATCATCAATTGTTATTTCATTAAGGTTTCGATAGTCGATAACTATACGAAACTTTTCTTTACCTGATGCATCACGTTTCTTTGGCACAATCCAAATTGGTGAGCAATAAGGCGAGTTTGATTTGCGAATGATACCTTGTTCAATCATTTCTTTGATTTGTTTGTCGACTTCTTTGTCGAATGTTTGCGCATACTTATATGGTCGCTTTTGGATTGGATCTTCGTGTTTAGTTTGGATGACATGCTTAATTGTACTGGTGAAAGTCAAATTTTCACTTTCTTTGTACTGAATGTCACTAAACTCATAAAGAACTTTGGTAAGTTTCGATTTTTCTTCATCGTTCAGATGATTTAATTTAAATTGGTTTGTTTCATTTAGATCGTTGTTTATAGCGTAATTAACAGCTATATCATTTGTACGGGGCGGATCAAGGCATTGAGATGCAGTCTTGTCCTTAACAGAACCCTCACGATCATATCTCATTTGAAATGAATGTTCATTTAGGATAACTGTTTTATTTTTGTAATCGATTTTTGCTTCGCATGATTCTAGATATTCTCTTCCTAGTAGAATATCGTAATTATCTGAGAAGTCGTGTATGTAAAATGTTTGGTGAGTGGGACAAAGTTTACTTGGTGCAAATGACACGGAATTCTTTAATTGAATAGTGCCATTTATTGTTTGCACATTTAATTGGCAATTTTTTATTGGAAAATTTAGGAAATTACGTTTTATTAAATTGATGGACGAACCTGTGTCAATTACACAGTTAAAATGCTGTCCATTCATAATTATTCGAATGAAAGGATTCATTCTTCTTGGTCCGAGGCTCCTTGATGAAAATTTTCGGAAATTTCCATTTTGGAGTGACCACTTGTGCTTTCTCGCTGTCTCTTAACAGGAGGATTCGAAGGTCTTTGGTTTTGATTGTGGTAATTCATATGGTTTTGTGATCTACCTTGATCAAGATTTTGTTTGAATTCTTTGAATAATGCTTGATTACTTTCAGCATTTTATTTTGGTTTATAGGTTGGTTTAGAGTAGTTTAAGTAATTTGGGCTTGGATAATAATTTTGATTGGTTCCCTTTCCACGGTTGTCGTTATAATTGGGTTTCTGGTACTTTGAATTGTCATTATTTTGGTTAGAACGTTCAGTATAACCATTTTCGAAAAGTCCTTCGCGTTGAGCTACTTGTTTTAATTTAGAAACGGTTGTAATGTCATGTCTCGCTAAAGTCATAAATATTCTGTCGGGTAGTTTCTTTGTAATTACGTCTTTGATTGTGTTATTCATTGCATTTGTATAAAGAATTGTGTTCTGTGGTTGGTTTTCCAACATAAGCTTATTCGATATAACAAAACTCTTATATTCTAATTCTTCTATGAACTTACGGATACTATTATTGTAGTTTGTGTTGTATAGTCGTCTCAGTAGTTCCTCATATGGTGTCTGCGTCTTAAACTCGTCGATCAGGGCACTCCTCAGGTCTCTCCAGTTGGTGGCTGCTGTCATTTGTGAAACTCGTTGGGCTGCTCCAGATGTTTGTATTTCTATTGCTCCGAATAGAACGCTGTGCTGTCTTACGTCTTGGGTTGGGTAGAGTTGCATAATAAAGTCGATTCTCCTTACAAAGGCTGTCAGTTCCACTGTTTTTCCATCGAAGATGGGCACTTGACGTATCTGTCCTAGTGCTTGTTTTAGGTGCATCTCGGAAAGTTCCATCGTTGCTGTTGTTGTCATGTTGTTTTGTTTTGTAAATTTTTTTTTTCAATTTGTCCAATTTATGTTTTTCACAAAAAAAATTTTTGTTTTAATAGTCACTTCAGGTTGTTTTAGTTTAGTTGGATTAAAAGGATCTTATGTTTACAGGGATCAATTTAATGATGTGTAAAGCCCAGGAATAAGTCCTTATTTACAGTTGTTCAAAATAGTTCAAAGAATCTATTTATTAGTAGAACACTGTTTGGTGAATTGCAAGTTTTTTTACGCGGTTTCTCTAAATATGGCAATTATTTTTTCGATGGCGGTCGCACTTTAACTGTGGGCCACGATTGATAATTGGGTATTTGAGTTTATTTTCACACGCGTTGATTCTTTGGCGGATATCAATAAATTGTTTCCAAAAGTGTAATGTTCTCGAACCGGATCACTTTTTGCGGCAAATTCGCGTGTTCAATCCTAGGAGATCACTTGGTCGTACAAGGATTTCTTTAAACGGATCGAAAAGGACCGATTACTGTTACAAGGATAATTTACGATATCCTACCGGCTGCGCCAATAACGTAGTTTGGTAGTTGGTTGTTCAAAAAAATATAATTTATTTTTATTAAACCGAAGCTACGGAGTACAGATGTAAATCTAGACTAACTTATGCTATGTTCTGCAGACGTATAACAAACCTCGGCTTTGAGCTTTTATGCTTTGGACTTTAGACTTTTGGAGCTTTTGGCTCTTATGTAAACAAAGTGATCTCGATCTTGAAGAGATTGAGAGAATTGAGATTGAGAGAATTCTGTCGGCCAGGATTTGTGCAATGTCAGCAGTTTCAACCCCAATGGTGGGAATAGCAATTCTGGCGAATTGTTTATGATATTCGATAAGTTCGTGGGAAGCCAGAATTGTTATTGTCACCACTTGATTATTTTATAATGTTTAGTTTAACTCTGTGGGAATGGGATGCGTAATATAAATGAAAAGTGCGAGCTAGGCGTTTTGTGTGGGTACATATGTCTCTACATATGTTACTATGTATATGTATATACTATAAGTCCATTATTTTTATAAGTTTATGAATTTTGAATTATTATATGTTTTTAAGTTTTAAATATCTCATAATTGATAAGAACACACATACATATGTAGATATAAATGAAAATGAATGCATGGTTTTCTACTATATATATAAGTCCATTATTATTATAATTTTATTTTCAACATTGAATAAAATATGTTTTATTTATTTTAATTTTTTGTGTACATATACCTTACATACATACAATACACTTGCTACGAAACAAGCGAAGAAAATAAGGGTTGTTTCACAAACAAACAAACACAGAGAAAATACACTCACGAGAGCCGTAGCACAAAAAACAAAAGCATTTGCTACGCTCTCATCTCGCTCTCTGTTTTGTGCTACTGCTACGGCTACGCGTAGCACATCGTTTTTTTTTTTGCTACTTGCTACAGCGGTAGTTTTTGCGTGTCAGAGCTGAGAGCATAGCAGAGTACAAATTTTCGATCGATGTGCTACGGCTCTGCTACGGCTCTCGACAAAACTCAGAGCGGTAGCGAGAGCAAAACGAAAAACTACGCTGTAGCAGAGCATTTTCAAACGCTGGTTAAGTGCACTTATTTAGTGACTCCATATAAGGTATGTGTTTTTACACTAATAGGCTTGTGGCCTTTAAGCGTCTTTTTGTGTACTTTTGGAGTGTATTTCCCTGGAAGAAGACAAGGAAAAGGTGCTAATGGCACATGTTTGATGCCACCACGGAACGCATCTAAAATATAATCGTATTGACTACACATTGTGCTATAAACAATTCTAAACTCTTTTATATAATCCTTCCCAAAGTTGATATTTGTTGCTAAAAATTCTGCTGTTGAAGCCACTATAAATTGATAAAATATTAATATACACACGCACAATTTGAATCATTTTTTATATTAAACACATAGTAAAACCTCCGAAATCAATATTCATGACTTGATTTCTTCAAATTGTGTTCCAATCACAAACCATTAACGGCGAAACTTGCACGTACTCTCGATTGCAACAGCAGACTTTACAGCTTTTATTCTCAAATGGTGCGCTGGCATGGGTACAGATCTGTCTGCTCGCAGTCCGATCACGTAGAAAAATTTACAAATTTGCGGAAATGCTGTAGTTAGAGTGGGCAAGGGCAACGGTTCGAATTAGTATACGGCTTGCCGGGATAATTCGCGATAACATGCCTGGATTGCTTACACGGCAGACGGGATCGGATCCTCGTCTAACAACAAATTAGTAACTAAAGCGCCTGGATTATTCACATGGCAAACGGGATCAAATCCTTGTCCAACTTCAAGTTAGTAACTAAGCGCCTGGGATCAGATCCTCATCTAACTACTGGTTAACGATTAGGTTGTGTAGTAGTAATAAAGAAGTTAGTTGAATCAGTCTCAATATAACATAAGTCTTTATTTCTACTAATTAATTAGGAATTAAGATTAAGTCTAAATGTTCCCTGCTGTACTGTCTTCTTGGAGCTCTAACGCCCCGCTATCAACAACTTGCTCTTTCCCTTTCATACGGGCGCGCCAACTTGCGACGTCTTTTCTCTTGCGCTGCCGATCAAAAAGTAAAGGCGACGCTCTCGATCGACCTACGTTTAATATGTCGCGATAAAACTCCACTACGAAAGCTTTCTCTTCACCACAGAATTTTCGTGCAGAGCTGCACCAGACCGCTCACCACGCATCCGACAGAGGCCGCCGCCTATCTAATGCAGATTCCTGCCGTTATATTAAAAGCTTACAAAATAACAGGTCTTCAGTGGCGTAATAATACTAAAAATAAAATATATTACTGCTATGTTTGGCGGTCAATTTGGCTGCCGCCTTACAATATAGCTACATATGTCTCTATATATGTCACTATTTATATGTGCATAATGTAAATATAATGTCAAATTTATATGTTCATACAAACAGATTAATGTTCGATTATACTTGGTTTCTGTTTACTTTGACTTGTTCTAATACAAGTACTGTCCATAAAAATAATAGGATACCGATGTAACTAATTTAATTGACAAAAAAAGCAAAGTATTATATCTGGTCGGGCGTGCTTGGCTGTACTATTCTTTCCTGTAAGAAATGTGAAATCTATTTTTATTTAAATTAGCCGCGCTCACCAGAAAGATAAAAAGAAGGGGTAACTCTGTTTACCTACAAATCTTACGCCTGCGGCTAGGGTCCCGGCACAGAACAGGCCGGAACAGACTACTAAATGTGAATGCAGATAATCGGATACTACGGAAACGTGAAGCGTGGTCTAACTGGTAGACTTTCTGTATGTTCTCAAACCAATTTGCGGTTTTTTGTTTGGCGTGTATGTGTAAAGTGGAAGGTTCGACTGCTATAATTAAATTTTTTTAATACGTTTTATATTTTGTATTTAAATATAGTTAAAATCAAATATTAATTTTATATTATAGATACAATGATTATTTCTATGCAAATATCGTTTTTGTATCGTTTTTTTCACAACGCCGTCTTTTGCCATTTAGTGAAACTTAAAGTAAGGCATTCGGTGTACAAAAATCCAATTGGATTTTTTTTAGCTACACTCGCGAAGCACACTTTGGTTATGGATGACAAAAAAGATTTTATGCTGCAAAATATCTTACAGTGTTCAGTACTAACTGAACAAAGAAAATGGCGCAACTTGCCAGCGTAAGTGAGACATGACTTGCAACTTAATTTAAATTTAACAGACGCGGTTGCAAATTTAATAATTAATTGGAAAAATCTTAATAATTAAAACAATTAAACAATTTTTATTATTTCTTTATTTAGGGAACATGCTTCAGTAAATCATATGATGAAACATTCCATAGAATTTATGGTCGTGAAGTGGCTAGATTCGGTTGAAAACCTTGTAGGGGTCAAGCCGATAGATAAGTTATTTTCCAATGAAAAATATCCGCTCCCTGAATCTATATTTTCTTATTGGGAATCTCGTCAAGAAAACCTAGAAAATCTTGCACATCAATTGGGTGATATCCGGATAAAGACTATTGGATTTGTTTTAGAGAAAATACAGTCAGTATTTGAACACTCTTATCGGAGAATTGTTGAACTGGTCCTGGAATCTTTGGCGGAAGCGCGGGACATAACAAAATGTTTAGCGGCTTTGGTAAGATTCTAACCGGTTATTGGCCATTTCTACCCATATTTCTTGTGTATTCCTTTACAGAAAAAAAAAATAGATAAATTCGAGATGAATAATATGGATGATAATAGACCTGAAATAAGGCCTTTAATGCTTACAGTGGGCCTTGTTTGGGGCCATTCTCGATATTTTCATACACTTGACAACATGACACTCTTCTTTAACCTGTATCATAACTCCCTTATTGAATGTGTTATACGAACTATTGAGCCCGACTCAATGTTTCAAGGCGACGTAGAAGAAGCTTACAAAAAAATTATTATGAATATACAACATCTGGATTATTACAAGTAAGTAGTGTATGTTAACTTAATGTACATCTTAATCTAACATGATACCTACAGAACTATATATAGAGAATGTAGAAATTCTCTAAAAAAGTTCAAAATTGGTACAACGTTTAACTCGCAGGACTGGACTTGGCAGTCAGCAAAAGTTTTCCAACGTTTAGATAGCTTTATCGAAAGACTTCATGAGCTTAAAGAAATGTTTAACACTGGTCGTGACTTTATGAAATTGGATAAAATAGTAATAGGCGGACTTAAAGGGAGGCAAATTTCATATGCTCTTGAAAAAATAGTAGAAGATTATAAAAATTATTATCGAGAATGGACCAACATACAGTACAATCCCCTGGATCCGGAGGCTGAGAATTCATTATTTGAAGTAGATCGTGTAAACTTTAAACAGAAAACAGACATGCTGGAGCGTATGATTTCATCCCAATTCGAAAAAGCTCTCATAGATTCCCATGATTTATTACTGGGCGGCCAAATTCTTTTACGACCTATTGTAAGATCTCATATAAACACATTTATGCATGTTATTATCGACGATTTTGAAAATGAAGTTTTATGTGTAAAAGAAGACTTTAATGTAATTAAGCAACTTTATGGCGAAACAGGAGTATTGGTTTGTAAACAAATCTATTTTTCCAACCTTTATTGATATTAAACATACAGGACATACCGACGGATGACTGTTTTCCCAAAACGTCAGGAACTATTGCTTTGCTCAATAAACTTAGACATCGAATTAGTGCGATGTATAAAGATGCTGATATGTATGATTACCCGTAAGTATTACCGATTTTTAATTAATTTTTCGAAGAAAGACCTCATATTGATATTTCTTTGTATCACAAGTTAGAATTCCAATGAAGTGTATATATTCTAACTTAACGACATCAGACGAGCCTATGTAACCATGTCCGTCTGTACGTTTTGCGGTCTAGTATCTCAGTTTAAGATTTGCAATAGGCGGTCCAAGATCGGTTCAAATTTTGGCAAATGTTTGCAACACTACTTACCGTTCTCTCAAGTTGTACAAATCTCTTCTATCACATGTAATTCACACATCGTGTTTACTATACTAAACAAATCAGGCTTCGACAACAGTAGCTTTCATAAGACATCGGTCGAAACTGTTCACTTGTGTAAAAAAATATTTTAAATTAACAAATCTCAACCGTGCTCACAAATTATCTGTATTTTATATTGGAATTGTCTCCAAGATTCATTATTGCTTGTCTCTTAGGTACCTGCAAATCAAAAGAAACCTCCTTCTGTCCGTCACCAGCATGCACCGTTTAATTTTATATTAATAAGATTTTAACTATCTTCAATAAATTCGGTCCAGATCGCAATACTATAGGACAAATCGGAATAAAAAAGAATAAAATACCGTACACTAGTATGAGTACCGGATCACTTAAAGTCGCAGTGACCTTGCTTTTAACCAAAACCCCATTGTCCGATGGCAAAATTATTATTAATATTGTATTTTGGAATAATGAAAAAGATATTTTTCATATTTTGTAAATAATATTTACAAAATAATAATAATATTTATTTTGCTTCGTAATATTCTTTTCGATTATCCTTCATTTACAGACTTTTTGAAAATGAACGCGGGAAAAATATTTTGGACCTTTATAATCTAATGCTGCTCGAAATTAATGATTTTATAAAACATATATTAAGTAAATGGTCTGTTGAGTGTTGGTCCAGCATTCAAGAAAGTATGTCTATAACACTGCTTAAAAGAATTGAAAATGAAAATATTAGTGTGAACTTTAGCGAAAATCTTATAACAGCTCTAAAAGATATAAAGGTTTTGCGTTTACTCGACTGTGATCTTACTCCGAACCTTATAAAGTTTTTCAGTCTGGAAGAGGATCTTTGGGTATGCATATTAAACATAGAACATATAAATATTTATTCACACAATATTCTTTAGCAAGCGCGCATAAAGCTACTTCGAATTGCTGAGTGGGTAAACGATATATACGACCGAGCCCATGAAACAGAACGAGATCTTATAGCTGTTGAAATGGCAATGATAGAGGAGCAAATAAAACCATTGATTAATAAAATTACTTGGGACCGATACAGTAAGTAACACATAAACCAAACTTAAATATAAATTGGAAGAATTTGTTCACTATTATAATTTTATTAGTTAACTTATTTCCATTTGTAGAAGTAAGTTAAGGGTACGGTATCGAATCATGAATTAATCGATATTAATTGTTATATCAGCAGCTTTCATTATTATTGTAGGTCATTATAGGTACTATTACTTAAATTTCAGTCCTTGCAATTGATATTTATCACAAAATTTGTTTATGAGTCCTATTATAATTATAACAACATTAAAAATTATTTTAACCGTAAAAAATTTTTACTTTTGACAAAAAATTAATAACTAAGAAAAAAATAAAACACATTTATAAACATTTGCAAGCTGCACTTGTAAACAGTTTCGGTAATCTTAAATACAGAGCATCTTAACTGGCGAACCTTAGCCAATCTATCAGCAACGATCGAAAACCACTAAATCAGCATATTTTTGCTTGCTTTTCTTGGTTCCCTGCTTTAAGTGGTCACCCAAAAATTGTAAACATTTAAATCCCAGTAAATAAAACTTTCATTTTCTTTTTGATAGTCTTATGCTGTTCTTGAATAAAGCACGTTGTGAATTAAAACGCTAACCTCGTCTTAATATAAATAGCAGCGTTGCGGTCACCCCTTAATAAAAATATTGAAATCCCTGTAATCAGAACTTCCATTATTATCAATTAAGCAGATATCTGTTAAACATAGCTGTTCTTGAATAAAGCAAGATGTTTTGAATTTAAACTCTCGCATTGTCTTTAAATAAAATATCAGCGTTGCCGTTAGAGTGTGTCGCGGTATTAATTGGACTTATTAACACATAAAATTTCTAATTGGAGCAGCCGGTAGGATAAAAATAAATTGTGGATCCTGATGCGATAACTCAGATATCTTATTAAACTTATTGTTGTAATATAAATTATGTCCGACGGGCTAAATATGGCTGTTTGTAGGAGGGCCGACGCTGATCAAGTTTTAATTGGCGCGTGCCAATATCTTCTGCTGCTGCTGTTACGTTGGTTGAAGAGTGTTTGTTGTTTTTTGCGTACCGCATTTATGAGGTGGACAGGAATGCTTTTTATTGCCCATATAATGTTGGTCTTGCTGATGAGGGTGAGTGGTGAAGGTGAGTGTTTGTAGTCTAGCTGCCTCATAGACACTCTCAATGTCAGAGCAATGTACGACGAGAGGGATCGTTTGTAGTTTCCCAGGACGTTACTAAGTTCAGGTTTTTGACCTGGTTGATGTTCTCGAAGACTTACGGAGTTCCGAGATTGTGGAGGTCCAACACGGGCGGTCTTGCGTCCGCTGATCTTGCTAATAGGGCAGGCTATACCAGTTGCCCTGTTTAGGGCGAAAATCAGGGAGGAGGCGAGTGTCTCTGAGTGGTCTTCCCAGTTAGTGTGAATGGGTTAGGAATCTGGGGGGGATAAGTGGCGCCAGACGGTAGGAGAAAATATTTCAATCTGTCTTTTTCAGATTTCGAGAGGGAACTGTTTGAGGGATGTCAATTTTTTTGGTTTCGATATATCGATGGTCATAGAAGGAATGTTCACTTAGAAACTTCCATGAATGAATATGAGATTCTATCGAACTGGAGAAAATAATAAAAGTTGGCTCGTTACCCCTGTTACAGATAACAAGCGTGGTTGAAAGGATGTAGTTGAAAATGGACGCACCCCTATTGTTTGTGTCAGTGATGCCCCACTGCTTTTCTTTCGCTGGCCTCGCTGGAGGGGTTGTCCTTTTCGTTGCTCAAGTAGGTCGAGCAGAGCACTACCGATCGTCTTGAGTGTTCTAGACACACTGTAGTGTTGTCTTCATTACTAAAATTGGGAAGTAAAAAGATTGGCAGATCTTAACTTGCTAGAATACAAGTGCGGGCTTTACTTGCTTTATCACTGCAGCGTTCAGCTTGAAGTTGGAGTGCCCAAACCAGAAATGCGGCCTTTGCATAGCCACGGTTTCTGGATGAATACAATGTCTGTACCTCCCCTGGCTAGGAGATACAGGAGAGCAGCGAAAGCTCCCTTACAGTGGTGGTGCTTTATTTGCAGGAGAGAGCTCGACAGATCCTTCCAGGATATCCCCCTTGATCGACTCGGACGCTTTGAGGAGTTCGAACATGTCCAGGTCCGACTATTATTAAGGGCCTGGATGGGCCGATCGGCTCCTCGACTTTGGATACTTTTCGATTGTCCGTAGGAAGTTCTAGGTTGCAGACTTGAAGAAGTCGCAGGATTTGGCGCGCGGTTGGTTAGGAATGCTGTCACAGTCTACAGCTTTCAGATTGGCTCCTGGGTAGACTTCGCCTAGGGATGCTACTGCCTTTTTGTAAAGGGTGACGAAATGGATATCAAGACAGGCGATGGCTATCACTCTGCCCTGATACCACCCCGCGTCATCACAGCTGGTCAGGGTACCCTCGCACTCCTCGAGTTTGTCAATGAACTTATCCTGGAGCTCGTTTTCGACGATTCTCCATTTGTCCTTTGGGAGAAGACCATCAGGTTCACCCCAGTCTAGGACAACGATGATAATCTTGTTCCTAGGGAGAATGGATCTGGCCCAGCTGACCAGTTCCACACTCTCCTTGTTACCGTCATCACTGTTTTTCGAGACAATAAGGGCAGCTCATCTTTAGTCTTGGAAGGATGCTTTCTTCTTTCTCTTTTCTTCTGCTGGTGGAGGTGGAGGAGTCCTCCCGCACGACCCCCGCTGCGGGATCAGGCTTTCGCGGCCCTTATTGGAAGTCCTGCACACTTGTACTCACCCAAAGATCCTCTGTGGCTTCAAGTACTCGACAGCGATCAGTCAGGAAGCAGTTGAGATCATCCCAGGATGAGACCGCATACTTATTCGGGACGGATTGCCCCATAAAAGGATGGTAGCTTAGTAGTACAGATCGCCATGAGAAGAATATCCCAATTTTCTGCACACGCTCCAGATAGATCAAAGGCTGTCAAACACCCTTGCCTGTAGCTCTCGTTAGGCCTTGCCGGACTCGTGTGCATTCGAAAGAATTTGGAGGAGCTGCTTGGCTTGTGTCATGATCAACAACCGATCATTTTCGTACCGAGCAGTGAGGTTGTTCCACGCGGATTGGAACCCCTCATCTGTTTAAGGGGGAATTGGAGACGATAGAAAAAAGTGGAAGTTAGAGCCTCTGTTTAGCGAGCCTAAAAGAGCGTCAACGCATCGCATGTAGCAATAAAGTCGGAACCCGAGATTTTGGCTGATCGAGTGAGTATGGGATACTCAGGTAAGGTCACTTTCGGAGCAGGAGAAGCGCTATTACGAGGATTTAAAGAGAGCGTGAAACCGGAGAACCGCTAAGTAAATATTAATATATAAAATTATAAGGAAAACAACACTAGATAACAAATATTTTATTATTTTTTCGTAAATGTTTTTTTTTTCTTTTTAGACCGCGTACTCTTTAAAAAAGAGTAAAGGGGGTCTATTAAGTTTGTCAGAAGCGAGATGTGCGTAACAGGCAGAAGGAGGCGTGGCCGACCCCATAAAGTATATATATTCTTGATCAGCATCAACAGCCGAGTCGATATAGCCATGTCCGTCTGTCCGTCTGTCCGTCCGTATGAACACCTGGATCTTTTAAACTACAAGAGCTAGAGACACCAAATTTGGAATGTAAGTCCGTTATTTTGTAGAGCAGATCAAGTTTATTTCAAATTGTTGCCACGCCCCTTACCGCCCCCGCAATGAGCAAATAACCAGACACACCTCGAAAAAATTTGTGTTTTAGGTGAATATCTCAGTAACTATAGCACTTAGGAGCACAAATTTTGGTATACAGGTTCTTAGAGACAGCCTTAGTATAATGTCATTAAAAATTTTGAGCTGCCACGCCCCCTTTGCTCATCAAAAATAAAAGACTCTCCAGCTTCAATGCCTTGTTTCAGGCATTAAATCAAATAGTACAGTGTTGTAATTTAACATACGCTTAGAGAATTACTATTTCTAACTTTCCTGAAAGTGGCATCAAAATCCTATGTCAAACAACAGAGAAATTACGGTTCAAAGTCGAAGTTATTTTAAAGCAAAATCACTGCATGCGCGCAACACATACAAACAAACACAGAAACATACAAACATATGTTCGAACGTTTTCTCTACCTGCTTTGGCGGCAGCGCTGCCCGGAGCCGCTGGCCGCGCCGACCAATGCTATACATACACACATATGTATGTGTGCACATACTTATATGGAAATAATCGGAAGAATGATAGAAGAGGGGTGTGGTGCAACTGATAGAGTTGCGGCGCAATGTGGAACCTTCGCATGGATCGCGGGTTCGAGTGCTGACGATGACAGTTGTTAATTTATTTATTTTTTAATTTTAATTCAAAATGTAAATATTTAATTTTAATTTTTTAAATTTCATTTGAAAATTTTAATTTAAATAAAATGCAATACTATGGGAGTACGGGGTCTTTTACAGTCGGGTCGATCGACTGTAGCCTTTCTTACTTGTTTTTCATATATTTTGTCGATTATAATTTTTTTTCTGTTTTATTTGGTTCTCAGGAAACATGAAAAAAAAACAAAATATAATATTAATTAAAAATTAATAAAGAATACTTTATGTGTTATTTTTAAATGTGTGTTAGTTCCTCTTTGAGCTTGGTGGCTTCAATGCTCGCAAAGTAATTGGGAATATATTATTTTGCACACTAGCGATCATTTTATCACTTCTAACCAACACTCGCGATTTAACGACACTTGTCTGTTTTGCTTATTGGCAGACTGCGATACTGCGTTTTCTAAAATTCTAAATCATTCTAAAATATATTTTTATATGATTTGCTACGCGTTCAGTGATGAGCGGGTTGAAAATATACAAATTAAAATGACTTAAAAATGATGGCGATGGAATTTGCGACTCATGTAAATGTCGATTTACCAGTCACTTGATTCTGTGTCCGTCTTCACTGAAGGTGGAAATCCCCACACCCAACCTGGTCACCCTTCTCCTTGCCTGTAAAGGCAGAATCTCTGGTTAGAGGACCTCAAATTTCAAGCTGTATGCAGCTGACGTAACAGGTAAAGCCCGCTATTTCATCCTAGCATGTAAAGATATGCCAATCTTCTTTTTTATAGTCTCTGCAAGAGTAAATTGGGTTTGTGCAAATGTATGTAACAGGCAGAAGGAGGCGTGGCAGACCCCATAAAGTATATATATTCTTGATCAGCATCAACAGCCGAGTCGATATAGCAATGTCCGTCTGGCTGTCTGTCTGTCTGTCTGTCCGTCTGTCTGTCCGTATGAACAAACAGATTTCAGAGATGGTAAGAGCTACAAGTTCGAGCTTGGTCTCAATCGATAACATATTTAGTCAGTCAATACAAGAATCTTTTTTTTTTCGATGCCACGCCCTATTCGCCCACAATGATCAAAAAACCAGACACCCCTCGGCAAAAATCTGTGTTTTCGGGGAATATCTCAGTAACTATGGCACCTAGGATCACCAATTTTGGTATGCAGGTTCCAAGAGACTGAATAAATGCCATGCCATCAAAAATTTTTGACTGCCACGCCCCCTTTTCATAAAGGAACTAAAAAACTATTAATATTTCAATACGTTTTTAAGGCATTTCTTCTTATTGTCGAGTATTTTTATTTTTATTCGTGTAAAGACTAACTATATCAAACTATCCTGAAAGGTGCATTAAAATCGGACTGTAAACAAGAAAACTAGAAGCGTTACAATATTGATAACTGAATGCAATATCATGTATGAGTGATAGCGAGACAGAAACTTACAAGCACATGTTCGAATGTTTTCTCTGCCTGCGTGGCGGCAGCGCGGCCAGCGACTGCGAATACACACATACATACATACATGTATATGCATCATATATTGGCCTTCGTATCAATGTATGAGTGCAAGCGAGTCAGAAACATACAAGCACATGTTTGAATGTTTTCGTTGCTTGCGTGGCGGCAGCGCTGCCGGCAGTCGCTGGCCGCGCTGAATACACACATACATACATACATGTATATGCATCATATATTGTCTTTCGTATGTGTATTCGCATACAGACAAACAGATGTAGGTTTGATTATGCTTAGATTGTTTTTGTTTCAACGTGTTTTAATGCAAGTAATAAACATTCCAATATCTCTAGACCGATTTTAATAATTTAATCGGCGGAAAATGCAGAGAGTATTATACGGTCGGGCGTGCTCGACTGTACTTATTTTACTTGTTAATATAATTGAACGTTGATGTACTAACGAGACAGTACATTCAAGTGGCCCAGCAACACAAAGCAACGTGCTTGTTAGAGCGCGGAACCCTGCAGATAATGCAGCCATCTCCCGCCCAACTGACCGAGGGACACACCGTATAACGTGCGGACATTACGTTACACTTACTATAGTAAAGATATAATAAATTGGCTTGACACCAGGTTTGAAAGCTGTCGAGATCGGATTGTAACCTGCTTCAAAGAAGACACTCAGAAGCCGACACACAGAGTTGGCATACTTGAGTACCCGAGAGTGACTTATTGCTACGGAAGATCAATTATGAACAATATAAATAGCAATGGACTGAGATGGCTTCCTTGTGGGACGCCAGAAGTAACTTGAACAGATTTCGATAATGAGTCTTTAAAAAACACCTTTTCTATTCTTTCTATAGGAAAACCCCAAAAGATTGCTTTTATGTATTAAGAGCCTGTGGTTAACGGAGTCATAAGCTTTGCTGAAATCTGTATAATTCCTGAATTCCTAACAGGTACGTGATAGTGGATCTTTATTTCACAAACCCATGCTGGCAGGGTGAATTCATAGATCTACAGAAATGTTGCAGTTGAGATGTTAGTAATTTCTCAAAAGCCTTGGGAATAGTAGACAACTTTGAAATACCTCTTTGATTTGTTTCCGTTTGTAAAGAGATGATTTCCAAACTTCAAAAATCAGATCAAGCATCCTATTTAAGGAGTTTGGGGATGACATTGATCTGAAACAATGAAATCCCAAACAGAATGAAGAAGAATGACGAATACAGGAGCAAGTGATAAAAACACTAGTGTTATTTAAGCATAACTTAATAGCAACAAATTCTATATCCACAGATATTTCGGCTAACACCTCAGGCCAAACACAGACACAAATTGGGCTGGGTTACGTGCAACTGTTAGTGTCCCCTTTCACTTCTGCGTTAAGCCAGGCTTCACTCAAAGCTTGTCCACTCAGCAGGAAAGCACGATGCTACAAGCCTCCATGGTGGACTCCTCCTCTGAACGAGCTCCGCTTTTCGGTCAGGAGGCTTTTCAACTTAGCAAAGAGTTAACTCTTAAGAATCTTGGCTAAACTACAAGGCCTCGCTCTCTTCCTACAGCAAGGAGCTACACAAAGCCAAGCGTAACGCCTGGCGTAGTTTCTGCTCAAATATAGAGGATGTCTCCGAGGCAGCAGACTCAGAAAGGTACTCTCTATATCCTCCCCTTCACTGGGCTTCCTTGAGCGAAGTGACAACTCCTGGACATCAACTAGCGAGGAGACACTTGAACTGTTGACTAATGCTCACTTTCCTGGATGCTCAGATAACCCTGTCCCATCCCCCTTAAAGGGGCTTTTAAAAAAATTCTCTCGGAGCCAATCACCGAAGCTCTAACCGTCAACCTCGTAAAGCAACTGCTAACCTGCAGAATCATCGAGGCCTCTCTTTGTTACGTCAGCACTAACAAATACGTCACAAGGGGTACTCCCCAGGGTGGTGTCCTAACACCCCTTCTATGGAACGTGGCGGTCAATGTACTTCTACGTGAACTGAACAGAGGTGGGTGTCAGGTTGTTGCCTACGTTGACTAACTTTCTCTGGTAAATGTGATCGAATGAGCGATTCTCTTCGCTTCCTATCCGACTGGGCCACAAACAACGGACTGGGGGTGAACCGAGCTGGTCCTGTTTACTAACTAAACTGAGTGATAAAGCCAAGTATCTTGGCGTATTCCTTGATCGTAAACTAAACTGTAAGGCGTGCATAGAAGTCGCCCTTTTCACATGCATGAAAACAATAGGCATATTACCAGATGGCTTTACACTGCAATCGTCCGACTAATCCTCTTGTATGGAATTGTAGTATGGTGGCCCGCCTGAAAAGAAGGACCACTCTCGACAGATTAAATTAAATACAACGCATGGCATGACTTCTCACACTGGGAGCCCTGCGCACCACACCAGGTGAGGCCGTCGATGCCATCCTACACTTTCTCCCTCTAGAATAAAAGAAGCCAAACTCTGGAAACCAAATGCTCTTGGGCATTCAAATATTCTGTCGGAAATGCCCGTCGGCATCCAGAACACCGACTACTGTATTCCCACGGTATACACAAATACTTCTTTAAGAGTGGTTTTCCCATCCAGAGAGACATGGAGAATGGCTCTCCATACACAAGCACCTTCTTAGAAATTCTACACTAATGGCGCGCGATTAGAGGGTCGCACAGACGGGTGCCTTTACTGCCTCGACTTGGGCATTGCTAAATCTTTTAGAATGCCTGACCACTGCAGTGTCTTCCAGGCGATAGTCAATGTCATTTTAGAAGCTCTGCATATCAACTGGGACATCCCCTACAGCTGCAGAATTAGCATCCTTTCTGATAGCCAAGCAGCCTTTAATTCTTTAGCGGCTGTATCTAGGAACTCCAAATTACTAAACGAATGTCGCAGATCTCTGACGAAGATGGCTGATCTGCTCGATATTCTCCTCCCTGCCCACAGCAACACAGAAGGAAACTGTGTTGCAGATGAGCTCGCAAGGATGGGTACGGTTTCCGCTCCCGAACACGTACCCATGCCTCTGGCGTCTGGCAGACTTAATGTAAGAAACCACCGCAAGATGCAGAACCACTCCGTCGAAAGAACGTACAGGCAAGCTATTCATGCTAACACGCAAAAGATGTTCTGTAATCTTTCGCGCCCTCACAGGACACTGGTTGATAGTGATACATGCTTCCAGACTGTCAGTTAACTCTCACGACTTCTGTAGAATTCGAGGAGAGGAAAAGACGGTGATCAACCTTTGACCCCCGTATGGTATTACAAGCCGACCAACGGCCCATGTGTATTGGTGCTCTCTGCGACACCAACAGCCATTCCACAATTAACAAATTTTATGAGCCGCAACTCTTTCTGATGCCAGCATGTCACAATTATCAACTGAAAAACGTTGAAAAATTCAAAATAGAGAAAAAAAATCTATACACTTTTGTCAACCTTAACTACTACATATTGGCCCAGTACACAACCATTGATGTAGGTTGCATCAGCTCCGATATTGTACTATCCCTTGGCATAAACCACCACGGATCTTCGAAAACAATTAAAACCCAAACCAAGAACCATATCTTACTGGAGGAATTCCAGAACACACCTTTCAAAGAGAATGTAAGCGAAATTCTGGAAGAAGCTGAGTAACATAGATCTGAGGATCTTAATGAGTTAGCTAGAATTTGAAAACAACTGATCGATCGACCTTACACAAACAGGTTGGATTACTGGCAACAATCTCCAGCAATGTTGCAATGTTTTTGGAATAGGTGACACCTGGAATATCTGACCACTTAACAACAGCGTCATATATGGATCGCCAAGTCTCCAAGAATTTCAACAGGAGATATGGTTTTAATTAAGGAAACCAACACACCTCCTGCAGCTTGAATTCTAGCTAGGGTCATGGAAGCATTCCCTGGAGCCGACGGATTGGTTCATGCAGTCAAGCTCAGAACTCCCAATGGAGAGACAAAATGCCCGATTACCAAGATTGCAGTTTTACCTAATTCAGAAACCGCGTTTCAGGGTCGCGCGGGATGTTCAGGAACGGATTAGTTTGACTCCTAAAAATCGAATTTTTCTTCCCCTTAATTTCATTATTTTTATGCACTCACATATTGCGCGGTAGATATAAGTATGATGCCACATAATTTTAAGTAACATTGTGAAATACTTTAGCAACATTGTGAATTACTTAAGCAACACTGCGAAGTGCTATACCTTATGTTTATCTCTTTCTAACATACATATATTGAAGTTATGTATAAGTTTAGTTTTACATTGACGGCAGATTAGAGTAGACGCGCATAAGGCGGTCTGCTAATTACAATAAAGCAAATAATTGAACCAGTCTCCATTATTCCTGCTAAATCAACAATATTTTTAACAACCATTTCATCCACCGCAACCACATTATAACAATAACAATATGCATTATACTAACGCTTATTTATATCGACCAATTCAACCCGTACCGATTCCTTTGACCAGTACAGTTTGCACCTAGACAAAATTACCATCAAAGCTTATTTATTTATATTCCAAAAAAAACAAGTAAGAAACGTACACTCGAGCACGCCCGACCGTAAAATACTCTCTGCCTTTTTTCCCGATTAAATTATTAATATGGGAAAATGGGGCGTGGCAGTCCAAAATTTTAAATGTCAATGCATTTACGCTGTCGCTAGGAAGCTCCATACCAAAATTGGTGACCCTAGGTGCCATAGTTACTGAGATACTCGCCGAAAACACCAATTTTCCCCGAGGTGTGTCTAGTTTTTTGCTCATTGTGGGCGAATGGGGCGTGGCAACGAAAAAAAAAAGATTCTTGTATTGACTGACTAAATATCTGATCGATTGAGACCAAGCTCGACCTTGTAGCTCTTACCATCTCTGAAATCTGTTTGTTCATACGGACAGACAGACAGACAGACAGACAGACAGACAGACAGACAGACAGACAGACAGACGGACAGACAGACGGACAGACGGACATGGCTATATCGACTCGGCTTGTGATGCTGATCAAGAATATATATACTTTATGGGGTCTGCCACGCCTCCTTCTGCCTGTTACATATATTTTCACAAACCCAATATACTCTTGCAGAGAGTATAAAAACATGGATCAATAATGCTTCTGGTGTATCCAACCCACCTATCAAATGCCTTAGACCAGCTGAAAGTGCGCAAAGTAAGATGAGCATTGAATTAAATTATCAGGAATATGTTCAAGAAGAATATTTCAATCAAAAAGCTTCTTATCGTCAATACTAACAAGATGAGGGATATGCACAAAACTCAGATTATTCAAATAATATTAATAATAGTGAATACGTTTTACATAAATTATCTTCTGATTATGACTTATTAATTGAGAGAAAAAGGTTGTTACAAACCCAAGCAGTAATAGATTACAAATCCCAGTTAGTAACACTTACTAATACCATTAAAATCATTCCATATCCCGACCACGATGGCTATCAACTCTACACTAGCACTACAAATTATTTTGAAAAAGACAACACGATTATAATTCTGACTTACCATACCCTTATCATTTAAATTCCTTCAATTGTAATTTTACACCAGTCATCACCGAAAGTTCGCTTTTATCTAATTTAAAGGCTACTAAATCTGTTTTTTCACCTGGTCTAGACGGAGTCCCTGGCTGTGTGCTTAAAAACTGTGCGGATGGCCTTTTAAAGCCCCTGTATAAACTATTCACTTTGTCCGTTGAAACATGCTGTTTCCCTGATGTTTGGAAATCATCTTACATTATTCCTCTTCACAAAAAAGGAAATAAATGCAATGATTGCAACTATAGGGGTATTTCCAAGTTGTCTGCTATTCCCAAGGCTTTTGAGAAATTGATAACATCTCAAATGCAACATTTCTGTAGATCCATGATTTCACCCTGCCAGCATGGGTTTGTGAAATATAGATCAACGACCACTAACCTGTTAGAATTTACATCATTTGCAGAAAATTGAGAGAAAATTGCAAACTGATGTCATTTACACAGATTTTAGCAAGGCTGTCGACTCCGTTAATCACGGCCTATTAATACACAAGCTCAATCTTTTGGGTCTTTCCTTAAACTTTACTCTTTGGATTTTAAATTACATTCTGAATGGCAACTCTCTTAAAAGAATTGATTCGTGCTTTTAGTGTCCTGGGCTTCATAAAGCGCTGGTCAAAAGAATTTAACGATTCCTATTTAACAAAAACATTTTTTACTGCTTTGGTACGGCGTTTTCTTGAATATGGATCTTGTATTTGGTCACCTCAATACAGGATTCATCAGGAGAGAATAGAATCTGTACAAAAACAATTTCTTCTTTTTGCTCTAAGGTCTCTCAACTGGAATACTAACATACGCTTACCATCGTATCGTAGTAGACTTTTACTAATTAATCTTCCCTCTTTGTCTGATCGTAGGACAGTGCTCGGTGTAATTTTCTTACACAAACTTATCAATGGTGAAATCGATTCCTCTGAATTACTCAGCCAGATTAGTTTTGCTGTCCCGATTAGACCAACTAGAAACTTTCTTCCAATTTCTTTTCAACCTTGTTCTACCAATTTTTCGCATCATAATCCTTTCCGAGTCCTATGTAGTAACTACAACAAACTTTCTCGAGTTGTAGGTAGTTCTACTTCTATCCCCTTAATTAGAACATCTCTTTTCTGTCACCTGTCTCGATTTTAATTAAATTAGTTTATAATTTAAGATTTATTGTATTTTGTTTTATTGTCATTTTATGTTCTAACAAATAAATTCGTTTCGCGTTTATCGTTAGCCGTACGTTATGCGGTGTGCCCCTCGGTCGGTTGGGCGGGAGGTGGCTGCATTATTTGCAGGGTTCCGCGCGCTAACAAGCTCGTTGCTTGGTGTTGCTGGGCCACTTGAATGTACTGTCCCGTTAGTACATCAACGTCCAAATAAACAATAACTTGGATACGGACCACGGATACTTACTGTTCTCAGATAAACCATTAGAATTACCAAATAGATTAGAACATCATTCTTTGCGAATTGACATAACTGAAATAGTAATAACAAACGAATATTTTCTTAGAACAATTCCAATATTTAAAGATCAACAAAACAAACGGACACTGAAAGACACGTTTACTTACCAATTATCACAATTTATAGAATATGTAGAAGATATTGAAATGGGCATGCAATTGTCCAGATTAGGTCTTTTCAATCCCAAATTACTTACCTATGACAGACTTGACAATGTTAATAATCGGAACATTCAAATTGTATCCCATATCCCAATCGGCTTTCAATCTACTAACACCATTAAAATCATTCCATATCCCGACCACGATGGCTATCAACTCGACTACACTAGTACTACATATTAATTTGAAAACGACAATAAAATTTATAATAGAGAAAAAGAAACAATTATTGATGAATGTATAACGTAAATATTATTACACTAAACCAAAATGTAATTTTGAACTCATAAATGCAAAAGAAATGATCAAATATATTGAGCCTAATACAATTGTAACATAAAACATTCTAATAAAACAGAAAAACAATTTTTTAAGATAAGTAATGTCAAGCTTAATATTAATAGTAATAAATAAAACATAAATAGTATAATTTACTTACAACCAGAAGTTGATCTTAAACCATTGTATTCACGAATAGAAATTATTAAAGTCAAACCCATAAAACATGATGATATTGTACAAATAGTATCACAGAATAATGCCCTTACACCAACAATTATAATAATTATTACCTTTATATTCATAATCATATACTTAAAATATGTATCTTGCACTCCCATTATATTAATATTAATCCATAAATGGGAAAAACAAATTCACGAACCCAAGAACAAAACACTACAACCAGATAAATAACAACTACAACAAGAACAACACGAGCAACAAAAAGAAATAACTATCGAGATGGTCCAACTAACATTACCAAACCTCTACCCATTGGTTTCACCATAACTCACAGGATCGCCTCTTAAGGAGGGGGGAAGTGACATTCATACTGTGTATATCTAAGTTATACATAGCAGCCTAGACTATAAAAGTTTCCAAGATGCACTTGTAAACAATTTCGGTAAGCCAAAGCATCTCCCATCATTGGGGTTGAAACTGCTGACGTTGCGCAAATTCTGGCCGAAAGAAATCTCTTAAATCTCAATCTCTTTAAGATCAAGTTCTCTCTATTTCCATCAAAGCCAAAAAACACTTTCCAAATAATATCGATAACAACATTATTAATTATTTTTATCGCATTAATATTGTACATTATCTTTAAATATAAAAAATATTACACAAAAAATTATAGTAAATTATATGAAAAAGAACTTTCAGCCATCGTTTGGGAAACTAAATATTTTCGATCTTATCTCTACGGTAAAAAGTTTTTAAATAACCAACTTACAAACTGCGTAATTGGCGCAGCCGGTAGGATATCGGGAAATATCCAAGTAACAGAAATTGATTCTTTTAGATCCGCTTATAGAGACTCTTGCACGACCAAGTGACTCTAGGATTTAACACGCAAATTTTCTGCAAAAAAAGTGATCCGGTTCAGAACATTACAATTTTGGAAAACAATTTTCTGATATCCGCAAAAAAAACAACGCGTGTGCTAAAACTCAACAACCCAATTATTAATCGTGGCCCACAGACAAAGTGCGACCGCCATCGAAAACATAATTGCCATATTAAGAATAACGCGCAAAACTTGCAATACACCAGTGTTCTGTTAATAAATAGATCCTTTGAACTATTTTTAACAACTGTAAATAAGGACTTATTTCCAGACTTTACACATTAAATTGATCCCTGTAAACGTAAGATCCTTACAACCCAACGAAAGTAAACAAAACCCAGAAGTGACTATCAACATCAAATATTTTTGATGGAATCCAATGGAATCCACCGAATGAGGAATTATTAAAACGACTATACAACACATTATAATAATAGTATCCGTAAGTTTGTAGAAGAATTAGAGTATAAGTCTTTTGTAATATCTAATAAGCTTATGTTAGAAAACCAACAGCAAAACACAATATTATACACAAACGCATAGAACAATACTATTAAAGACGTTATCACCAGGAAACTACCTGACAGAATATTCATGACCTTAGCTAGACATGACATTACCACTGTTTCAAAACTGAATCAAGTAGCTCAACGTGAAGGACTTTACGAAAATGGCTTTGAAGAACGCACAAACCAAAGTAACGAAAATTCAAAACACAACAAACCTAATAATGACAACCGTGGAAAGGGAACTAATCAAAATTATTATCCAAGTCCTAATTATTCAAACCATTCAAACCCAATTAATAAACCAAAAGAAAATTCTGTAAATAATCAAGCATTATATAAAGAATTCAAACAAAATCTTGATCAAGCTAGATCACAAAACCAAATGAATTACCACAGTCAAAACCAAAGACCTTCGAATCCTCCTGTTAAGAGACAGCGAGAAAATATAAGTGGTCACTCCAAAATGGAAATTTCCGAAAATTTTCATCAAGGAGCCTCGGACCGACAAGAATGAATCCTTTCATTCGAATAGTTATGAATGGACAGCACTTTAACTGTGTAATTGACACAGGTTCGTCCATCAATATTATCCATCTATTTTATGGACTCACTAAGTATACCAAAAACAGCTTTTTCAACTAAAAATGGACATTACGAATGCACTCGAATGCCTTTTGGGTTGAAAAACGCCCCAGCAACATTTCAACGTTGCATGAACAATCTGTTAGAAGATTTAATCTTTAAAGATTGCCTTGTATACATGGATGATATAATAGTGTATTCCACTTCGTTGGAAGAACACCTATTATCATTAAAAAAGGTGTTCATAAAACTTCGTGAAGCAAACCTAAAATTACAATTAGACAAATGCGAATTTCTTAAAAAAGAAACGGAATTCCTTGGACATATAATAACGACAGAGGGAATTAAAGCAAATCCAACAAAATTCTTTGCCATACAAAACTTTCCAATACCAAAAACACCCAAGGAAATAAAATCATTTTTAGGCCTTTGTGGTTATTATAGGAAATTCATTCCTAACTTCGCTCACGTTGTAAAGCCAATGACCTTAAAATTAAAGAAATTAAATTAAAAGTACTTATAACGTCCGATCCAATATTAGTCCATCAAAATTTCGACAAACCATTTTGTCTTACAACTGATGCCAGCAATATAGCTATTAAAGCTGTTCTGTCTAAAAATCAAAAACCCATTTGTTTCGCAAGCAGAACTACTTATACCCTACATGCACTAAAATATAGAATAAAAACAAGAAAGAATGCTACAGTCGCCCCGCGACTTTAGGATACCCGTTACTCAATTTTCGACCGATTGTTCCTATGGGAGCTATACGATATAATCAAACGATTTGTATGAAACTTGGTCAGTACATATATGTTATTGATAAATATATTCTGTATCAGTTTCATTAAGATAGCTTGGTAAATACAGAAAATTTTCATACAAATTCATACTAAATGCAAATTTTTGACTGATTTTCCCTATGGGAGCTATACGATAAAGTAATCCGATTTCTTTGAAACTTGGTCAGTATATTTATATTATTGACTTATTTACTTTGTGTCAGTTTCATTAAGAAAACTTAGTCAATGCAAGATTTGTTCATACTAATTAATATTTGGAGCGTGTTTTTGACCGATCGGCCCTATGAGAGCTATACGATATAGTTGTCCGATTTCGATTAAACTTGGTCAGTACATGTACCTCATAGACATGTAGTCCCCGTGTGTAATTTGGATCAGATAGCATTGCTAACAAAAAAGTTTTCTATACTAAAACATTCAAGTTTTAGCTGTACATTTACCTTTATATGAAGATAGAACGCCCTAAAGTGGGCGTGTCAAAAAACAAAAACAAACTCATACTGCTTGGGTATTGTACCTTTCATTTGCGACCCCTTTCACCTTTCTAGCTCTTATAGTCTCTGAGATCCTTTTGTTCATACAGACGGACGGACGGACAGACGGACAGACGGACGGACGGACAGACGGACATGGCTATATCGACTCGGCTATTGATGCTGATCAAGAATATATATACTTTATGGGGTCTGCCACACCTCCTTCTGCCTGTTACATACATTCCAACGATTACAATATACCCTTGTACTCTACGAGTAACGGGTATAAAAATGCTACAGTCGCCCCGAGACTTTAGGATACCCGTTACTCAATGCTCGACCGATTGTTCCTATGGGAGCTACAGAAAATTTTCATACAAATTCATATTAAATGCAAATTTTTGACCTATTGTCAATATGGGAGCTATACGATATAGTAGTCCGATTTGTATGAAACTTGGTCAATAAATTTACATAATTGATTTATTTATTTTGTGTCAGTTTCATTAAGATAGATTAGTCAATGCAAAATTTGTTCATACTAATTTATACTTGGAGCGTGTTTTTGACCGATCGGCCCTATGGGAGCTATACGATATAGTTGTCCGATTTCGATCAAACTTGGTCAGTACATGTACTTCATAGGTATGTAGTCTCCGTGTATGTTTGGATCAGATAGCATTGCTAACAAAAAAGTTTTCTATACTAAAACATTCAAGTTTTATCTGTACATTTACCTTTATATGAAGATAGAACGCCCTAAAGTGGGCGTGTCAAAAAACAAAAACAAACTCATACTGCTTGGGTATTGTACCTTTCATTTGCGACCCCTTTCACCTTTCTAGCTCTTATAGTCTCTGAGATCCTTTTGTTCATACAGACGGACAGACGGACGGACGGACAGACGGACATGGCTATATCGACTCGGCTATTGATGCTGATCAAGAATATATATACTTTATGGGGACTGCCACGCCTCCATCTGCCTGTTACAAACATTCCAACGATTACAATATACCCTTGTACTCTACGAGTAACGGGTATAATTACGGGTATAATCCACAGGTTCATACTTCATAATCATAATATCGTTCGCACTCTTTACCATATGTCATGCGCAACAAACTCAAATCATCGTTTTCGCTTCGCTTTCGCTGACGGACGTGTTTTACATCGCTTCTATCTGTTTTTTAGTTTTCCTCGTTTAAACGCAATTATTTGTATCATATTTCTGGCTTAATTCTTTTGCAACATTGTGTGCTACATCGGTTGTGTTGATACACATTGTTTTAATACATTTTAAAGCCAATTTTAATAATTTTTGTGTTTAAAGCAACAACAATTTCACAGCTAAACATTCTGTTTACTTATTTCTGCGTTTGTTTGGCGCTGTGTAATTGTTCTTGTAATTTTACGCCGTTGCTTGTGCTAACAATTGTTTGTGTAAACTTTATCTCGGCGTTATTTTTGTGCTCTCATCGTGCTCTCTTCTATTTTTACGCTCCCGTCGCGCTCTCACCGCGCTCTATTTTCTTATTTTTGGTGTTGGCCGGTAATTCCGTTTTCTTGCTTTCGGTCGCCGCGCCCGCGCATAAGTTGTTTTTGTGCATCACATTTGTTTTTGTTGTAAGTAAACATTGTAGCTTGCACATTAACCCTAACTTGCCTTCTTATTTTTTTCTCAACTAATCTATTATTTTAACAGTGCCTATTAGCTACTTATTCTATTTTATTTATTCATCGCTTACATTAATTACCTCAACAATGTATGTCTGCTATAACGCAAATTGCCAGGTGTGAACAAACGTTAAGGTGGGTTTTGTTTGCTGCTGGCTATGTGAAAATGTTTCACATGAAAAATGTGCAGGCCTCAACGGCCGGATTGTCGACCTGATTGAGTCTAAATCAGGTTTAAAGTGGACATGTGAAGATTGTAGGGATGTCGAAAGAGACATTATGAGTTTCATGCGACACACTAAAAGAGGCTTTGGGGACCTATTTGGCAGATTTAAAAGTCTGTCCGATAGTTTCGCTGCTTTGGTCAAGGAGTTTAAAGATGATTAAATGATTCTCCAAAGCGTAAAAAGGCCAATTTTAGATTGTCGATTGGCCCTAACGAACTTTTAGTCCCTCATCACATGCCTACAACGTCCGCATCTTCCCTAATAAACTTTTCATCCCCATCCTCAAATATTATTGCTAGTGGTGATGACAACTTTATTTTACCCACAGAAGTTGTCCCCACGATTCCCGAAGCAGTAGTTTCAGATTCGCTAAGTGTCAATACTGTTGAAGTTGGCGAATCAAGTAATGAGTCTTCTACTGAAGTAACTACAGTGTCTGATAAAAAAAACTCTTGTTTCCAGGCTTGCCCCTGATACCACATCGGATGATGTTAAGGCCTTTATTCAGGCTAAATCTGAAGCCAACTTTACGGTGGAAAAATTTAAATTCTCTTATCATCGGGAAATTTCCTCATTTAAAGTTAGTGTTCCGGCCAAATATTTTATCACAATTTGTTGTAAAGAATTTTGGCCGGACCATTTAATAATAAAGGAGTATACAGCGAAGAAAAGAAATCGGACGCCGATTTCACTGCCTTCCAACCCTGTCCCGGCCTCTGATTCCGGAAAAAACTAACTTCGTCCCTCTCGTTTGCCTATCAAAACGTAAGAGGTCTTCGTAGTAAGCTTAGCAATATGTATTTAAATAGTCTGTCTTTTCAATTTCATGTCGTGGCCTTTTCTGAAACATGGTTAAGGCCCGATGTTTTAGACTCTGAAATCCTTTCCAATAAATTCTCTATCTATAGAAAAGATCGTACATCTCGCCGAGGCGGTGGTGTGCTTATTGCCGTTGATGTTAACTTACCCTCGGAAGAAGTAACAATCGATGGCTCTGTAGATATTGAATTTGTTGCTATTAAGTTATGCCTAAATAACATTAGTGTTTTCATTACTTGCTCCTTTATACCTCCTTCTTCTGACTCTTCTCTTTATTTATTACACTTTTCTGCCGTTAAATCAGTTTCCTCTATGTTATCCGATCGTGACTTTCTTATAGTTCTTGGCGAGTTTAATATTGCTGCTACTAAATGGATTTCGTGTCCCGACTCTGCCGTGTTGACCCCCACGACTCAGCACGATTTTCTTGACGATCTGTTTGGAATTTCATTGCTTCAGATCAATGATATTCCAAACTCGTTAAATAGAATGCATGATTTGGTTTTTGTTTTGGATCAATCGTGTTTTTCTGTATCCCGAATTAAACCCTTATCAAATCCTGAAGATCCTTACCACCCGACTTTGGAAGTGTTGATTGATTTACCTGCCCGGGTATCCCGTACTAGTAGTAAATCTACTAAGCGATATCGTCAGTTTCGGAAAGCCGACTTTAACAAGTTGAATGTACTGCTAGTACTGCCCAGACTGACTGGTCCCGGCTGTTCATGTGTAGAAATATGGATAGTGCAATCACATCATTTTATTATACATTGAATTCCTTACTTGATGTCTGTGTTCCGCTTTGTGTTCCAACTAGGTCTAACAAGCCTGTTTGGTTTACCCGTGAATTAACATTGCTTAAAAATAGAAAATCTAAATTTTATAAGAGATTCAGGGAACTGGCTCTTCCTTGTATCTTTCTCGATATCTGATTGCTCGATCTGATTTCTATGTTCTGAATGACCGTTCATAAGGAATACCTTACCGACTGTGGGCAACAGTTCCGAAGGAATCCTAGACGGTTTTACAACTTCATTAATTCGAAGCGTAGATCATCAATGCTTCCATCTAGTGTGGTCTTTGAAAGAGAAAGTGCTAATTCGGATCAGGCTATCGCCGATTTATTTGCCGACTTTTTTCAAACTACATATAGTAAACACGATTATAATTCTGACTTACCATACCCTTATCATTTAAATTCCTTCAATTGTAATTTTACACCAGTCATCACCGAAAGTTCGCTTTTATCTAATTTAAAGGCTACTAAATGTGTTTTTTCACCTGGTCTAGACGGAGTCCCTGGCTGTGTGCTTAAAAACTGTGCGGATGGCCTTTTAAAGCCCCTGTATAAACTATTCACTTTGTCCGTTGAAACATGCTGTTTCCCTGATGTTTGGAAATCATCTTACATTATTCCTCTTCACAAAAAAGGAAATAAATGCAATGATTGCAACTATAGGGGTATTTCCAAGTTGTCTGCTATTCCCAAGGTTTTTGAGAAATTGATAACATCTCAAATGCAACATTTCTGTAGATCCATGATTTCACCCTGCCAGCATGGGTTTGTGAAATACAGATCAACGACCACTAACCTGTTAGAATTTACATCATTTGCACTAAAGGGCTTTGAGAGAAAATTGCAAACTGATGTCATTTACACAGATTTTAGCAAGGCTGTCGACTCCGTTAATCACGGCCTATTAATACACAAGCTCAATCTTTTGGGTCTTTCCTTAAACTTTACTCTTTGGATTTTAAATTACATTCTGAATGGCAACTCTCTTAAAAGAATTGATTCGTGCTTTTAGTGTCCTGGGCTTCATAAAGCGCTGGTCAAAAGAATTTAACGATCCCTATTTAACAAAAACACTTTTCACTGCCTTGGTACGGCCTATTCTTGAATATGGATCTTGTATTTGGTCACCTCAATACAGGATTCATCAGGAGAGAATAGAATCTGTACAAAAACAATTTCTTCTTTTTGCTCTAAGGGCTCTCAACTGGAATACTAACATACGCTTACCATCGTATCGTAGTAGACTTTTACTAATTAATCTTCCCTCTTTGTCTGATCGTAGGACAGTGCTCGGTGTAATTTTCTTACACAAACTTATCAATGGTGAAATCGATTCCTCTGAATTACTCAGCCAGATTAGTTTTGCTGTCCCGATTAGACCAACTAGAAACTTTCTTCCAATTTCTTTTCAACCTTGTTCTACCAATTTTTCCCATCATAATCCTTTCCGAGTCCTATGTAGTAACTACAACAAACTTTCTCGAGTTGTAGGTAGTTCTACTTCTATCCCCTTAATTAGAACATCTCTTTTCTGTCACCTGTCTCGATTTTAATTAAATTAGTTTATAATTTAAGATTTATTGTATTTTGTTTTATTGTCATTTTATGTTCTAACAAATAAATTCGTTTCGCGTTTATCGTTAGCCGTACGTTATGCGGTGTGCCCCTCGGTCGGTTGGGCGGGAGGTGGCTGCATTATTTGCAGGGTTCCGCGCGCTAACAAGCTCGTTGCTTGGTGTTGCTGGGCCACTTGAATGTACTGTCCCGTTAGTACATCAACGTCCAAATAAACAATAACTTGGATACGGACCACGGATACTTACTGTTCTCAGATAAACCATTAGAATTACCAACTAGATTAGAACATCATTCTTTGCGAATTGACATAACTGAAATAGTAATAACAAACGAATATTTTCTTAGAACAATTCCAAAATTTAAAGATCAACAAAACAAACGGACACTGAAAGACACATTTACTTACCAATTATCACAATTTATAGAATATGTAGAAGATATTGAAATGGGCATGCAATTGTCCAGATTAGGTCTTTTCAATCCCAAATTACTTACCTATGACAGACTTGACAATGTTAATAATCGAAACATTCAAATTGTATCCCATATCCCAATCGGCTTTCAATCTACTAACACCATTAAAATCATTCCATATCCCGACCACGATGGCTATCAACTCGACTACACTAGTACTACATATTAATTTGAAAACGACAATAAAATTTATAATAGAGAATAAGAACCAATTATTGATGAATGAATTACGAAAATATTATTGCACACTAAACCAATGTGTATCTTTGAGCGCATAAATTCTAATGAAATGATTAAATAACATGGAACATTTCTAATACAACAGAAACACAAAATTGTCAGAAAAGTAATGTCAATCTTAATATTCAAGGCACTAAAATAATTAATATCAATCAATGTAAACTAAAAATTAATAATATAATATTAAGCGACCATTACTTACAACCAGAAGTGGATCTTACACCATTGTATCCACCAATGGAAATTATTAAAGTTAAACCCATAAAACATGATTGTAAAAATAGTATCACAGAATAAAGCCCTTACACATACAATTATTATTATCATTATATTCATAATCATATTCCTATACTTAAAATATTAATCCAGAAAAAATGTAAAAAACAAATTCACGAACCCAATAACGAAACGCTACAACAACAAGTACAACAAGAACAATACGAGCAACAAGAAGAAAAGGTTGTCTATCTTTGATTGTAGTTCTTCTTTGTCTTCTTGATTTAGGGTTCCGAAAAGGTTTTTATAAAAAGTTGCCATGAAATTTACAAGGCCTTTTTTATAACGTTTTACTAGTTTTATACCGTTCATTTCTCTATCAGTTTTTGTTATATTGATAGTTAAATAGTGATACTCGAATTTTGTGGGTAGATTCAATGTTCCTGTTTGAAATATAAGATATCCATTCTTAGAGTTAATTGGATTGATTTCCAAGTTCTGTCCTTTTATTGGGGATATAAAGTAAAGTAGCATGAATGTTATAATTAGAGTTGGTAAATTATGAAGAGTTATCATCGCGATTCGGGTTATTTGTTGATCTGGAATTATCATATTTACTTTTATTAGTTACTTTCTTCTTCTTATATTTTGATTTATAATGAGTTATCTTTCTACCTCTGTTAACTTCTTCATAATGTTTGTCATCTATTTGTGCTATATTTCATGTTTGTTTAAATGGGTTTGTGGATTTAGAGCTTACTAATGGTGATTCCCTATACCGAGTATATATTTCAAACTCGGTTATATTTTCGTTAAGTCTTTTTATTATGTTTTTCTTATTCAGTTGTGTATCATACTCAGGAGTTCCTGCGTAGATGAAAATATCTGCTGGTGTTCTACCAGTCGTGTTATGTTTAGTCTTATGATTATGAGTATAAAGTATTATTTTAAATCTAGTTAGTTTATCTTCGTGATTTGTGTCGTATTATGTTTTGTGAAAAGTTTTATTTCAAATATCGTTAGATTGTCTTCATTATTTGTGTCAGAATTTACAATTCTTAATTTTTCATTTACTGTTTTATGGAATCTTTCTATGTCTGAAATGCCGTTTTTTCTAGTTTTAATGGATATATTTACGTCTTCTGATTGTAACCAAATCTGTAGTGCGGTGCACAAAAAGGCTGTCTTTATCTGCGTTTATCTCAATTGGTTTTCCCATGTCATTAAATACCTTTAAAAGAGCTCTTTTAGCTTCTAGCCAATCTCGACCATTTACTTCTATTAAAAATGCGTATTTCGAATATAGGTCTATGCAAGATAGAAATTGTTTGTTGTCTACCATGTAGAAATCAATGACATATTTTTCTCTGAGATTATGAATTCCTGGAGTTAACTCAAAAGCTAATTTAGTGTTTCCTGAATAAGGTTTTGGTATTTTGGATAATAATACTTTTCTTCAAATAATAATGTCATTTTCTCTATTCCTGGATGTGATAACTTTTGGTGTGTATTTATTATGTATTCTTTAAATTCGGCGTAAGTTTGGAGGTATATTAGTTTGTTAGCAGATCTCATTATTTTAGTTATATTATTGGGACTTATTATTTCAGTAATATTTCAAAGTAAGAAAATCAGCTTCGTTACTGATATATAAAACTTTTTAAGTATTCTTTAATTAATTCTTTTGCATGATTAGGTATCATATCAACAAATTCGCTCCATATGCATTTGACATAAAGTCCTATGTGTTCACAAAATTTCATCTAGATCGGACTACTATATCATATAGCTGCCATAGGAACAATCGGTAATTGAAAAAAAATTAACGCAATGTGCATGACTGCAAGGGTATATAATCTTTGGCAAGCCGAAGATAACCTTTTTTTCTTGTTTTGGATTCAGTTTGTTTTTTCACAAAAATATTTGATGTTGATAGTCACTTCTGGGTTTTGTTTACTTTCGTTGGGTTGTAAGGATCTTACGTTTACAGGGATCAATTTAATGATGTGTAAAGTCTGGAAATAAGTCCTTATTTACAGTTGTTAAAAATAGTTCAAAGGATCTATTTATTAACAGAACACTTAGTTTAGCGCGTTATTCTTAATATGGCAATTAAGTTTTCGATGGCGGTCGCACTTTGACTGTGGGCCACGATCAATAATTAGATTGTAAAGTTTTAGCACACGCGTTGATTCTTTTGCGGATATCAGAAAATTGTTTTCCAAAATTGTAACAGATCTAAAAGAACCGATTTCTGTTACTTGGATATTTCCCGATATCCTACCAGCTGCGCCAATAACGTTGTTTATAAGTTGGTTATTCAAAAATATATAATTTATTCTTCTTAAACCGAAGCTACGGAGTACAGATATAAATCTAGACTAACTTATTCTGTGTTCTGGGGACGTTGAGCAAACCTCGGCTTTGAAATTTTAATGTTTGGGCTTTCAACTAAAGAGTTTTTGCCTCTTATGTAAACAAAGTGATCACGATCTTAAAGAGATTGAGATTTAAGAGAATTCTGATAGCCAGGATTTGTGCAACGTCAGCAGTTTCAACCCCAATGGTGGGAATATCGATTCTGGCGAATTGTTTATGATATTTGAAAAGTTCGTGGGAATTGTTATTGTTATTGTTACTGTCACCATTTGATTATTTTATAATGTTTAGCTTAAATCTGTGGGAAAGTAATGTGTAACATAAATGAAAAGTTAAGACTTAAACAATATCTTATATAATATTTGCCTATCCCTGCGGTACGGCCGTAGAGCAATGCTTCACAGGGACAAGGAAACCTACCTTCTATTCCTCAAGTCTTCTCAGACGCTCGGTTCTGCGGAGTTCCGACATTGTGCCAGCTGCAAAATTGCTAAAGGCAGTCCATATAAATGGGTCTCGGATCATCTCATCGACAATGCTTGACGTGGTCAGATCACGCCCGCTGGAACTATTTAAATTTCGCCTTTGTTCTGCAAAACGATCACACACGAAGATGACATGTTCTGCATCTTCGGAGTGGAAGCCGCACCATCTACAGGAAGGGGAGTCCGCATGTCCAAACCTGTACAGGTAATGACCAAAGCAGCCATGTCCGCTGAGTAGTTGGGTGGTGTAAAAATTTACTGCACCATGCTCCCTGTACAGCCATCGCCTAATGTCAGGAATGAGCCGATGGGTCCAACGCCCGTTCTCAGAGGCATCCCAGCGTCTTTGCCATTGGTTTAAGCTGTCTTCTCTAGCTGCCTTCCGTGCAACCTTTTTGTTGGCACCGGCTTGGGCGGCTTGAGCGATTGCTCTCTCTTCTGCGACAAGAAGATTTATTGGAAGCAGTCCTGCGATAACTAGTGCTGCTTCGTCCGAAATTGTGCGGAACCCACAGCAAATCCTTAGGGCAGAGAGTCGGTGTATGGACTTTATTCCTCGAGCATAGCTTGGGACCTTCATTCCGTCTGCCCAGATCGATGCAGCGTATGTGATGACCGAGCGTACCACGCTTGTAAGAAGCAGCCTGCTTTGTTGTCTCGGACCACGTGCGTTTGGCATAATCCGAAACAAAGCACGGCTTGTGTTTGCAGCTTTCTCCTGAACATATGACAGGTGCTCACGGAAACACAGTCGGGTGTCTATCATAACCCCAAGGTAGCGAATGGCCCGCTTTGACGTTATGTTTTGGGCGCCGACACAGATGTGCGCTGTCTCCACGACAGAACGGGAACTGACAAGGACTGCCTCCGTTTTTTGTGCCGCTAACTCAAGGCCCACTGAGTCCAGCCAGTTGGCTAGCTCAGAGATGGCCATGTTGCATGTGGTCTCAACATCCAACAAGTGTTTGCCAACCACTGTCAGTGCGACGTCATCCGCATAGCATGTTAGTTTGCAGCCGGAAGGTAAAGGTAGCCTCAGAATATCGTCATAGACTATATTCCACAATAATGGACCCATCACCGAGCCTTGAGGTACACCTGCAGAGACGTTGTACTCCCGTTCCCCGAGTTCAGAATCATACTTAAGCACTCTTCCTTCAAAATAGCTGCGCGCAATGGATTGAAGGTACTGAGGGATTGCGAGTCTCCGTAGTGCACACAGGATTCTGTCCCATTTCACCGTGTTGAAGGCGTTTTTGATGTCAAGAGTGACAATCAGCCAGTATTCCTTCGTTCCTCCCTTCCACTAGTGCCCTCTGCTGCAGCATGCGCAATTCCTACAACTCTTTGAATGGCATCAACTGTTGACATGCCTTTCCGAAAGCCAAATTGATACGGCGATTGTCCTCCAACCGCGTCAATATCCCTTATTAGCCGTGTGCAGATTAGGCTCTCCAGCATTTTCCCCATGGAGTCGATAACACATATCGGGCGATATGAGCCTGGACTATTTGGGGCCCTTGCAGTTTTTGGAATTAGCACGAGGTGTTGAGCCTTCCTTGTGTAGGAAAGAGTCCTTCACGAAGACATTGTGTATACGCCATCGCATAGGCCACGGGTTGGCAGGCAACCGCCAGTTTGACTGCACGGTTTGGGATTCCATCCGGACCAGGGGCCGTGCTCGAACTCATTTTTCGAGATAGTGCCAGAATCTCATCAGCCAAACCGGGCTCAGTATGTTGCCTTTTGTGGTCCGGCGAACGGCCTCCTTCGGTCCATGCTAGAGTCACAGGCGGTCAAAACATGGCTCGATAGTTGATTGGCCATCTCCTGTGCTGATCCTGCAATACTCAGATCTTCCATCGCCCGAACGAAGTTCGGAACACAAAGCGATCCTTCGGGAAATGCAGTCCTGCGCCCGGGGAGGGGGTTGTTCGAGCTCGAGTCTATCCTTACACCAAGTGTATATATCAGCGCCTCATGATCACAGGCAGTGTAGATATTGCCTATGGACCAGGTGGATCGAGGAGACATGGCTGGAGACGAATGTTAAGTCAACAATCGATCCGGCATCTCCACAATTGAACGTGTTCGCTGAGCCACTGTTGAGGAGGCTTAAGTCAAGAGTGGCAAATGCTTCGAGAAGAATACGACCCTTAGCAATAGCATCAGAGCTGCTACTCCTGGATATATCGCTACCCCACTCCTGAGCCCAGGCGTTGAAGTCTCCTGCTATAACGGTCGGTTTGTGGTCTCTCGCATCGATGGCCAACTCATCTATTACTGCGGCAAATCCATACCGACTTAAACTTTGCGGGAGATAGCAGCTGTAAACCCAGAGGTTTCCCAGTTTAGCCCTCACAAAGTGTCTTGACGCGGCCGCAGACGATGGCCGGAGACTTGGTCTGCTACAAGTCCAGATCTTGGATCCAACCGCCCTCATCCGGTGTGCCATAAGGCTCGCTGATGATAGCAACATCTGATTTTAGCTCACGCACTGACTGCGTAAGCAGGGCCCATGCGGCCGCGCAGTGGTTCAAGTTTATTTGAACAAATGCGGTCATTGAGAGAGAGGTGTGGTCTTCTCTGAGCCCTTCGAGGAGATCGGGCACCTGACACTTCCAGCTATATGATTGGAAGGCCTTCCAATCTGGTCGCAGCGGAAACATTTAGCTTCGTTTTTACAGTCACGTATTTTATGACCAGTAGATCCGCATCGGAAACATAAATTGCTTCTATCGATGGCACTGGTGCATCTTCTTGCTAAGTGTCCAACTTCTTGACATTTGTAACACCTTGGAGGTTGTGTTAGCTTCTTAATCCTGCAAACTGACCAGGCTACCCTGACTTTGCCAGCTTCCAGGAGACGCTTGGCGGTGGTTGCTGGAACGCTGAGGATGGCACGTTGAGTGCTTCCAAATATAGGACGCAGGCTTCTTATTGAAGACATCTCAATAGCAATTCCCAGCTTATCCTGACATGCCTTTGCAGATCTTCCCCAGTAGACATCTCGTCTAGATCGAGAACTTCGAGACGGGTCAGATGGGTCAGAGCTCGTGCTTCCACTTTATCCTCCAGAGCAGCACCAATACTGTCCCGAAGCTGTTGCGTTGGTTCTTGCGCTGACCCGCACAGTTCCAGCAAAAGTGAGCCTTTTCCGTCCTGGTTGCGAGTAACCAAGCTCAGAATCTCGGATCTCGGCTCGATTATAATGGCATCAGGGCGTTGCCTCGGTTGGCGCGCTTTTGCTCTTCCCTTTACCTCCGTCCAACCCGGTGCCTGGGGAGCACCTTCTCCCTTATTCTGGGGGGGAATGGGACCTGGACCTTTATTTCGCTTAGAGCTACTCCTGTCGTTCCTCTCGACGTGCCGCTTAGCCACATTTCCTTGTGGAGACCACTGCGTGTCTTGGGATCTGGACATCCGCTCCACCTCTGGGCTCCTATGATCATACATGTGGAGTGCAGACTTCATGTCCTTGTTAATGTAACGCGCGTCTCTCACCATTTTTGACAATTTGGAAGATTTATCAACAAGTGACATGAGGATCGACCTAAGATCACCATTTCCCGTATTGTTCAATACCACAGTGGCTCCACTAAAATCGAAGGGGTTCACAGGGATTATGGCAGGTGCTGATGCTGGCATCGCTGGCTCACTTGCAATTTGCACTGGTGGGGCTAGCTGGAGACCTCTGGCTGCACCTACAGAAACCACTGGAGCTTGGTTAAGTGGGTAAACGCCACTGGGCGTTTTTCACTCTTGAGGAGGCGATCGGCCCAATTTGGAACGCTGCCCAAACGCTATTCGCTTCTCAGCCTTCTTTTGCTCTGCATCCATAACCTCATTCATCACCAAGGCCCTAAGTTCCTATTTACTAGGGACCTTCTGCTACCAGGAGATATACCGCTCCGCCTCGGTCGCCAGAGCCACACTTTCGGTGCACCGCAAGGCGGCGTGGTTGATAGTTGGTCAAGTCCAAGACATAGGCACCTTATCCACTAGTAAACGAGAACAGGAGCCTTGGATAAAGAAAGAAATGCGCAAATTCCAGTATATTTGGAGAACCAAGTTTACCAAAAACACCGCGATTTCAGCTATTTTAAATTTGGCGCTCAATTTTGAATTGGCGCGCAACTTTACCGGTTCGACTTTCTGGCAACCCTATATCGATCGACAGAAGTCAGGCAGCCCTGTTGAGATCACCAGATGTCTAGCAACTCTGAAAAGCAGCTGTTCCACTCGAAGCAAACAATAATTTTATTTGGCTGAGTGAAAGTTGTTTTTGTTGACACTTTACACTCGAGGAAAGCAGAAAAGGCGCCAACACAAACAATAAAACGGCCTCACCTCTCTTCTCCTACCAGTATCTGAGGACGACACTGTCCCGAACCTGCAGGAAGGACGTCAGCCGGACCGGGTTTCAGGAGACAGGCAAGTACCTTCGTGGTAGAAAAAACCCACTGATGCAAGACACCGCCTAGATTTCAGGTGTAGCACAACTTTAACACAACTTTAATATGGAGCTTCGAGAAACACGACCGCACTTGAAGAAACTCACTCACTGACCAAAAAATGAAAAGTGTGAGCTAGGCGTATTGTATGGGTACATATGTCTCAACATATAATATTATATATATCTAATTATTTATAGTTATTTTAAGGCACTGTCCTGCATTAGTTTTTTATATATTATACATATTTTATATTTAATTGTTGTGGTTTTTTTAATATTATTATGGCACTTTTTTTTCACTACACGCTGCTGCTGACTGTGACATATTAATAATGTGCAGGTTATGTTTTCCCCCTCTATCCTCTCTTTTAGTGGGGACTATCCGAATTTCGGACACACTAACCTCGACTTAAAGCTCCAGATGATCTTTTGGCGCGGGTAGGGTGGAAATATTACTGGAACTAGATTCAAACAGAATTTTAATTAAAACATAGTTACTTTAAAAAGAACTAAGTTTAATTATGGCACATACCCTTTCTTTTTGGTAAGCAGCAATAGCTGCTGCGCTGAGCGGCAAAAGAAACGGCGGCAGTAAACGAACACAAAAGCAAAGCGGCTGCACCGTGGTTGCTAATTACAGGAAAAATTAGATTTTTGTTTTACCGTAACATCTTTTTGCAACTGTACCTGGTACTTAAAAATGTTGTTCTGGCCTTCTGACACCAAGGAGATCGTCCAAAGAAAAAGAGCGATTTTTGGTAAGATGTCTCCTTTTATAGGCCCACATTCCATGCTCAACGCTCTCAGATTGGAATATTACCGATATGGACCCACGGTGCTCTTGCCTATCCGCATTATCCGCATTTCGGATAACACAGCTCTCTGTTTTATATGCTTTCCCTTCTCTTCGTTTACTTGCACACAGCATGCGAAAGCTCGATATCAATTCTTATTTACTCTCATGCGCTCTTGCACTTAGTTTCCCCTCTATCTTTTGTTTGTCTATTTTTCTTCCTGATCTTATATTCCCCTCTTTTTATACTCTCTGCAAGAGTATATTGGGTTTGTGAAAATGTATGTAACAGGCAGAAGGAGGCGTGGCAGACCCCATAAAGTATATATATTCTTGATCAGCATCACAAGCCGAGTCGATATAGCCATGTCCGTCTGTCCGTCTGTCCGTCTGTCTGTCCGTCCGTCCGTCTGTCCGTCTGTCCGTCTGTCTGTCCGTATGAACAAACAGATTTCAGAGATGGTAAGAGCTACAAGTTCGAGCTTGGTCTCAATCGATCACATATTTAGTCAGTCAATACAAGAATCTTTTTTTATTTCGATGCCACGCCCCATTCGCCCACAATGAGCACAAAACTAGACACACCTCGGAAAAAATCGGTGTTTTCGGCTAATATCTCAGTAACTATGGCACCTAGGATCACCAATTTTGGTATGAAGGTTTCTAGTGACAGCGTAAATGCATAACCCTTTAAAATTTTAGACTGCCACGCCCCTTTCTCCCACAATTAATACAAATTGTTCTCAACTTTCGTTCCGTTTTTTGGCATTTGTTTATATAGTACAGTATTGTTATTTATAATTCGTGTAGAGACTAACTAAATCAAACTATCCTGAAAGGCGCATTGAAATCGCACGATAAACAAGAAAACTAGAAGCATTACAATATTGATAACTGAATGCAATATCATGTATGAGTGCAAGCGAAACAGAAACATACAAGCACATGTTCGAATGTTTTCGCTGCCTGTGTGGCGGCAGCGCTGCCGCATTCGTATCAATGTATGAGTGCAAGCGAGATAGAAACATACAAACATATGTTTGAATGTTTTCGTTGCTTGTGTAGCGGCAGCGCTGGCCGCGCTGAATACACACATACATGCATCATATATTGTAATTCGTATGTGTATTCGCATACACACAACAAGATGTATGTTTGATTATGCTTAGATTGTTTTTGTTTTAACGTGTTTTAATGTAAGTACTACACATTGTAATATCTCTAGACCGATTTTAATAATTAAATCGGGAAAAAATGCAGAGAGTATATTACGGTCGGGCTTGCTCGACTGTACTTTTCTTACTTGTTTTGTTTATCTTGTTTGTCATAGCTAGCGTTACATGCGTTACAGCGCAGGCGACAGATTTGTCGAAACAGATTTGCGCTGTAACAACAAATGTTATTTTTTGCATCTGCCTACCATTACACACACGATAAACCTCTTGTCCCTGTAAATTTTCTAGGATATTAAAGCTATTTCCAAGTTTTTTCTTAATGCGGCATTTAATAAATTGTGGAGCCAATTTAGCATTAAAATTTTGCAAAAATTTACTAAGGCAGAAATTCCTTCTAAATACCTCTTGACCTTCTTTTTAAGACACCGGTTTGGATCGCAAATTATATTGAGCTGCATTACGCTCATAAACTGTACGAATATTCTTTTGCAAGTCTTTTCGCAATAAGGCAAGTTTATCTGCTCTAGGAACAGCTCCATGCGGATCTTCTAGTAACGATACATTCATCAATTGTTCAATCCGAACAAAGCCGAACAAAGCTCCGAACGATTTACACGTTCCGCCGCGTTGCTCTGAGGCGAATACAAGGGTGTATATACGTGTCTTACACCAAGTTCTGTAAGGAATGCATCAAATTCATTAGCACGAAACTGTGTGCCATTATCGCTAACCAATACTTCAGGAACTTCAAAGCAATGAAATATGTGTTTAAGCAAAAATTCTTGAATAGCAGATGTAAATTTCTTTAAAGGACAAAACCAATGAAATTTGCCGAAATGGTCTAAGACAATAAGCAACCCTATATTGCCACTTTTGATTGTAAGCCCATTGGTGGTCTAAGAATCTGATTAGGTGCTTTTGTCGCTTTGCAAGTATCAGTGTATCACAGTATCACAATGATGAAATCACACTATCATGAGCTTGTTTAAGAACTTCGGCTCTTAGTCGTGTTGGAATCCATAATTTCCACAAACTCTCATCCTGATCTTCAAGTCCTTTAGAATGTTCAGTTCGTATATAAATATACTGGGTAGAAATTTTAATATCCGGGAATTTAGACTGTTGCAGCGAAAACTTTTTCTTGAAATCTTGATACTCAGTGTCAAAGAAGGCATCTGAGTCCAAGTCTACTATAGGACCGATTTCAAGCTCTGCAATCTCTTCTTCACAAATTCTAGACAGGGCATCAGGAACTATATGATCCTTTCCTATGTAAAATTTTAAATTTATACGTCTGCAGTCGAAAAATCCATCTAGCAAGCATACCAGAAGCATTTTGCTGACGCATAAGCCAAAGGAGACTCGAGTGGTCTGCAACAACTTCAAATTCCTGTAACTCTAGATAACACCTAAACTTCTTTATGGCTAGAACTACTGCCAACTATTCTCTTTCTGTTACGCTATAATTCCGTTGTGCGCGATTCAGTTTTTTGGACATAAATGCAATGGGCATTTCTTCGTCTTCTGCTGATAACTGTATTAACACATCGCCTATTCCGCAATTACTGCCATAGCAGAGTAGATAAAACTTTTTACCTAAATCTGGATTTTGTAAAACTGGAGCTGTAGTGAGTATAGTTTTAAGCTTGTCCATAGCATCTTGTGCTTCTTTAATCCTTTATAAACCTTCGGTACCAACCGCATATACCTAGAAATCCGCGAACCTGTTTAAAATTCTTTGGTGGGGGCCAGTTTTGAATACATCTAATCTTTGCAGGATCCGTACGTATTCCACCACTTCCTATAATATGACCTAAATAACTTACGCTCTTCACGCAGAAATGACTCTTTTCAATATTAAGTGTTAGGTTTGCTTTGCGAAATTGTTCCGCATGTCGTACTAATACCGCTAAGTGAGTAGAAAAGCTCTCAGAGACTATACACACATCATCCAAATATCCAAACACACAATTTCGAAGATCTGGGGGTATTATTTTGTCCATAAGACGACCCATCGTGGCTGGGGCATTGCATAAGCCAAAAGGCATTACTTTAAACTGGTAAAGGGGTCGGCCAGGAATAGTAAAAGCCGTTAGTGGCCTTGCTTCTTTAGTTAATTCAATTTGCCAAAAAGCGTCTTTTAAATCTAGCTTAGTAATGTTTGCTTTTGGCAAATATGATAAAATTCCTTCAGTTCCAAGTCAAGGATAAGCATCCTTTCTCGTTGCTTTATTATTTTCCGAGCATCTAAACATAATCTAATTTTGTGCGGTTTAACAACAAGCCGCATGGGAGAACTCCAAGCGCTGTTCGATGGTTCTATAACATCGAGATCAAGCATACGATCTATCTCCGCATATAGTAGCCGGGCTAACAGGATAAAAACGCTGTTTAACTGGACGTACATCACCAACGTCGATATGATGTTGGATTAAACTGGTACGACCTAATACTTCTTGACAATTTGGAAATAAAGATTTCACGGCCTTTAACTGTCGCAGCTGCACCTCTGTCAAGGGATACGCATTATCTTCTATTTGCCCAACTTGTCGCAAACTCTTCAACACGAGACTTTTCAGCACTGAGGAGCTAGCGCGAACTCTTTCCAAAAATCAATGCCTAAAATTAGCCTTTGCTTTATTGATGGAATAGGGTATAGCTGTAGGTACTACTTTGTTATTCTCTTGTACTTTATTGGGGCGTTAAGCACACCAACAATTCTGTGGGCTTTTCCATCTGCCGTTTGCACTTGGGACTTAAGCGATTTGAATTCACTATATTCTGCAAAGTTTTCTAAGGCCAGATCGGATCCAATACAGCTAACATTCGCACCAGTATCTAATAAGCCGAGCTCAGTTAATTTAAAAAACAGACTTCGGCATAACAACGCGCATCACTTTTGTTACTTATAATAGTAGAAACTAACAACTTACTATATTTCCTTATTCATCTAAAATATATCCGCAAATCACTTCTTGCTTTTAACGTACTTATATCATTAAAAATCTTATTCTTAACTTCTAAATAATTTCTAAGCCTTTCATGATAAGGCCGTGCATACATAGGCATCTTAATTTCATCCGCAACCGTTCCAGAATTAACTATAAGCGGATTTGTTTCTCCAGTACTATTTTTATCTGCATCTTGTTCTCTTAATTTGATTTTGGAGGGAGCATCCTGCTGTTGTTGGATGCACCCTTTTGTCGGTTTTCCGACAACCGCTTTAGTGCAAGACTTGTCACTGAGGCTTGTATACATTTGGAGCACCACAACCACAAAATATGCGACGTTCAGCAAGACAATTTTCCCAGAAATGTCCTGAGGTATCGCAGTTCCAGCAAACTATGTTTGACTGGCGAATAGAGTCAATCTCCGGTATTGCTATTTCATCCGGACCATTTTCTTCCTCTATCTCATCGGCTGCATAGATCTTTCTAATTGGTAAAGGCTGTTTTGCCCGAGACGAGACATTAACATTCGCGTGTTTAAGTACTGTCGTTCGTGCTCCAAAATGGGTGCCGAAATCTAAGTGCCAACGCATTGAACGCCAATGTGAGTCTCGAGTGAAACACACGTGGACCCTCTGTTTCACAGCGGTGGTCGGGACCCTTTAATACCCTAGCTCTTTCGGGGTGGGGTGGGTTTGCTGTGTCCCAAGTTCCCGCGACATAAAAATTATTATTATAAATTATTATTATTATAAAGCCGAGCTTCCCAAAATACAAACCAATAGTAACCAATATTATTAAGACAGGTGAAAAACGAAAGAAAATCTTTATACAATTGTTCGGTGCAGGATCAAAGATGTTGTTTGATCCTCGCGGTCTTTACCCTCCCTACCAATGAATCTCCTTGCGAGTCTGTGAGATTTTAACACCTTAACATTTCATAGCCCCTAATATGTAACCTTCGACCATTTATATTTTGAACGACGTTCAAAACGTACAATAAACCAACATCGTCCGAGGTTCGGGCGAGAGCGGTAGCGGGGCAGGATCCTCTGGTTCCCTAACTCATTCGGGAGTGCGGGGGAGGAGCTCTACTCCCAAACATGGCAACAATCACCATGGCCAAACAAAAACAAAAAAAAAAAAAAAGGAAAACCCATCCTATTGCTAAAAGAGGCGAGGTCTATGGTGTCAGTTGACACTCGCATTCTCTACCATACCGAACCATGATCCTTCCAAGACATTAATTCTTATTAAATTTTTTTTTCCGAAAATTTTACAATAGATTTAATTTAATTGCATTGAATGGTTGTTTACTTTAACAAAGCTTTAAATTAAATTTTCTTTTCCACGAAAATGAATTTATCTTGAAATGTTTGTTTTATGTTCTTTCTAATTTCTAAATTTTTTTGTTTCCTTTCTTTAGTGCATTTAATTTTCTTTTGTTTTATCGGTGCGTAATTTCCTAAATTTTTACAATTTTTGGATTAAAAGAGAATTTTTTTCTTCGTTCAATTTTCTTTGTGCACTGTTAATTCGAATAGTTTTCATTACAATTTAGTTTTTTTTTTTACTTGTTGTTACGTTTTATATCTGTACAAAAATATCGCTTGTAAGTTAGTACTCAATATTGAAAAAGATTAGCAAGGTGACTTAGGTTAAGTCCACAGGTATTCCAGATTCACAGAAATCATTTTTTTTTTTTATGCACTTACATGACAAAATTCCAACGTTGAAAGGCCTTCCATCGGTGGTGTCGTTTGATTTAGCAGGTTAGATTAGTATGTTGTATTTAAATGTACATGCGATATTGCAGAACGGTTCGGTGCACAAAGAACACATTTGGTTTTATAAAAATATATAATTTTTTTTTTCAATTTTCTTTTTTTAGACAAACATTTCAAGCAAAATTCAATTCAACTAATTTTAATTAATCTTTTTTTTCAATTACCTTTCGTTTCTTTCTATCATTTTACGTTAACAGGTGGCAAAAGAAAAGGCGGCAGTAAACGAACACAAAAGCAAAGCGGCTGCACCGTGGTTGCTAATTACAGGAAAAATTAGATTTTTGTTTTACCGTAACATCTTTTTGCAACTGTACCTGGTACTTAAAAATGTTGTTCTGGCCTTCTGACACCAAGGAGATCGTCCAAAGAAAAAGAGCGATTTTTGGCAAGATGTCTCCTTTTATAGGCCCACATTCCATGCTCAACGCTCTCAGATTGGAATAATACCGATATGGACCCACGGTGCTCTTGCCTATCCGCATTATCCGCATTTCGGATAACACAGCTCTCTGTTTTATATGCTTTCCCTTCTCTTCGTTTACTTGCACACATCATGCGAAAGCTCGATATCAATTCTTATTTACTCTCATGCGCTCTTGCACTTAGTTTCCCCTCTATCTTTTGTTTGTCTATTTTTCTTCCTGATCTTATATTCCCCTCTTTTTTTGTTTATCTTGTTTGTCATAGCTAGCGTTACATGCGTTACAGCGCAGGCGACAGATTTGTCGAAACAGATTTGCGCTGTAACAACAAATGTTATTTTTTGCATCTGCCGACCATTACACACACGATACTCTGATTCGATAGATAGAAGATTAGCGGGAATCAGATACGAATATATTTTGCATGATATGTTCCTACCTCTTGTCCCTGTAAATTTTCTAGGATATTAAAGCTATTTCCAAGTTTTTTCTTAATGCGGCATTTAATAAATTGTGGAGCCAATTTAGCATTAAAATTTTGCGAAAATTTACTAAGGCAGAAATTCCTTCTAAATACCTCTTGACCTTCTTTTTAAGACACCGGTTTGGATCGCAAATTATATTGAGCTGCATTACGCTCATAAACTGTACGAATATTCTTTTGCAAGTCTTTTCGCAATAAGGCAAGTTTATCTGCTCTAGGAACAGCTCCATGCGGATCTTCTAGTAACGATACATTCATCAATTGTTCAATCCGAACAAAGCCGAACAAAGCTCCGAACGATTTACACGTTCCGCCGCGTTGCTCTGAGGCGAATACAAGGGTGTATATACGTGTCTTACACCAAGTTCTGTAAGGAATGCATCAAATTCATTAGCACGAAACTGTGTGCCATTATCGCTAACCAATACTTCAGGAACTTCAAAGCAATGAAATATGTGTTTAAGCAAAAATTCTTGAATAGCAGATATAAATTTCTTTAAAGGACAAAGCCAATGAAATTTGCCGAAATGGTCTAAGACAATAAGCAACCCTATATTGCCACTTTTGATTGTAAGCCCATTGGTGGTCTAAGAATCTGATTAGGTGCTTTTGTCGCTTTGCAAGTATCAGTGTATCACAGTATCACAATGATGAAATCACACTATCATGAGCTTGTTTAAGAACTTCGGCTCTTAGTCGTGTTGGAATTATTCCACAATTTCCATAATTTCCACAAACTCTCATCCTGATCTTCAAGTCCTTTAGAATGTTCAGTTCGTATATAAATATACTGGCTAGAAGTTTTAATGTCCGGGAATTTAGACTGTTGCAGCGAAAACTTTTTCTTGAAATCTTGATACTGTAACGAAGTCTCTCAGGCCGGGGCGTGTCTCAGTCCGGCCAGGGCTGTTTACAGAAAATTTGTTTATTGCTGAAAGCACTGGTAGTGTAGTGACGGTGGTCACGAGCGTTTTCTAAAGAGAAGAGACGGCTTGGTTGAGACTTCCACGGCGCCACCGATGAATTTACCCAAGGCTTCCCGCAACCAAATAGTATTTGCTCAAATGGCTGAAGGGATAGTCCGGGTGTCGTGGCTCAAGAGAGACTCGTGCGATAGTTCCTCCACAACCAACCAAGTGTTCGCTTTAGAGGCTGGAGTGAAACTATCGGTTATATTTTCCTTTAGCTGCCCGTGCGTTCCCCACAACCTAAAAGAATTCGCTTTAGAGGTTGGAGTGAAGTCACTGGCTGCTTCCAGAAATTCGCAGTGTCGGTCACGGGCGAAGGCTGTTTGGGTTACATACACTGTGCGTATAATGAGTCTGTGTCTTCACATCACCGTCAAGTATGCGCTCTGGGGTGATGTGAATTTGCACGTGTTGACTCGTGTCATTGGCTTCAGCAATCCCCTGCAAATCAAGAAGTATGTGCTGTCGAGATTGCCGGGAGATTACTGGAAGCTATGAGTTAGGCACAGAGAATTTTGTGAGCGTTGCGTATTGATTCTCGCGATTCCCGAAGATGTACACAAATAAAGTAAGAATCGATATATTGAAATCTTTGGCCCACTGTATCGGGTTTTTATTTCCTTTTGCACACACGCAGTTTCGACCTAACCTAACCTATACTCTACTTATATTCCAAATTCGTGGCTCACCTCGTGGCTTCTATGTAAGTGTATGTGTGTGTGTGTGGCGTGTAGTATGTGTGCGTGTGGTTGCAAAATCGTAATCCGTTTTCTCCGTTCCGCATCGAGTTCCTGGTCTTGTGTGTCGTCTACGTTGTTCCTTAGTAATTCCTGGTCTGGTGTCTCCTGCGTTGTCCCTTTGTCGTTCCGGGTCGTCGTTGTGTATCCTCTTGTTATCTACACGTGGGTCTTATGTTTTTTTTACTCGCGTAGTAGTTTCGTGCACTCTTGCTTTGTTTGCTTGCCGAACTCATACTGACGCTTGCCAAATTTTCCGCGAACATTCTGCCGCCTGAATGTAGGCCTCTGTCGCAGTCAGCGTCGAATTCGTACGCCGCGCTGTCGCCACTGGCAGAGTAGTGTGCCCGCTCTTACACAGGCTGCTAGAGCGACGCTCTCACTCTCGCTGTGTGTGCGCATAACGGTAAATTTGTGGCTTTGCTCTCGTTGTGTCGCTTCGCGACGATCGCTGTCTCGTTTTGTCTTTCCTTGTCGCTTGTGCGTGTGTATCCCGCGCTGCAGTCTCTTGTTCGTGTGTACTGCTTACGAGCAGTCATGCGCCACTCTGGTGTGTCGCTTAGCGACGATCGCTGTCTCGCTTTATCTTTATTTGATGGTGTGTTGCGAGACGAGGCTCCAGCGCTTCTACCAGTTCGAGGGGTAGCTGCCGATCCGGCGTGAAAACCTTCCAGGATGGGGGTGCGGTAACCATCACGAGGCCCAGTGGCGGTATCTCCTCCATGCGGCTGAGTGGGGCACTTGCGATGATGGGTGCCGAAGTGTTGGCCGTCATCCGTTGTCGAGCTGCGGCTGATGTGCTGGGCCCGTCGTCGTCGATTGCTGTCCACGGACGCCTAGCGGTGGGTTCTCCCTCGTCCGAACTGATGTCCGAAAAGTCTGGGTAGGCTCGCCGTCTGCACCTCGAGACTAGTCCATATGGACGCGCTGTGCCCACTTCAGGCTGAGCTGCTGGTGGTCCCGCCGTGTCGGCTTGCATCTGGTCGTTGCTTGAGGGCGTGCCGATAGTCGATGCTCCGGTGTCTACTGGTACTGCGGCGTTCGCTCGGGCTCTGTTTTCGGCTTCAATTTCTGCCAAAGCCTCCTCGTAGGTTGGCGGTGGTGTCTCGGGCCAGCTCCCATACGCGGGCGGCGGATCGTCGATCTCCATTGCTACAGGTGCCTGTGCAGCTTCTCCGTCGCTGTCGCTGATGGTAATGGTCTCGTCCGCCGGGGTTTCCGCGGCCTCCATGGGTGGCCGAGGGGGAGTGACCATCCGGTGGACGAGGTTGGGGAAGCGGCCATCTAGCAGTGGCTCATCCATTTCCAACTCCATCTCCTCTGCTACCGGCAGTGTTGCTGGCAGCTCTACTGGCCCTTCCTCTTGTATGTCGCCTAGGACGGAGCTCTCGAATTCCGTATACCGGCTTAACGTCGCTAGTGTTTCGGGACTGAGGTCAAGTCCCAAGACTGACGGTGGCCGGGGCGGTGTCGTCAAGTCCACGAGTTCCGCCGTCGGACGAGGTGGCGTCCCCGTCGTTCCGCTGCTTGAGTCCGTGTCAGAACTATCGGGTTCGGCGACCGGTTCGGCCTGCGCATGCGGGTAGGCGGGTCGGCTGGTCGATGCTGACGCTCGGATCCGCTGTGGGCGACGTCTCATGGCGACTGTAGGGAGAGAGTACATTTGTTAGAGTTTTTTCCTAGTGTGAGGAGCCAGCGCAGAAGCGTAGTCCATTGGGTTAGTGAGAGGATAGCTTGTTAGGGTCATACTGGCCGTTAGAACCCAACCCATCTTCGGACTCATGTTCGTGGAACGCCTTCAGATCCGACAGACACGCTACCCGCCGTTCTTTGCTACGGGTGTGTTGGATTCGTACGATAGTCGGAGATGTATATTTCAACACCCTGTACGGTCCGTCGAAACGCGGGGCGAGTTTTGCGGCGAATCCCTCTGCTGCTTTTGAGAGATGGTGCTGTCGCAAAGCACTTCGAAGGGTTCTTGGACGACTCGTGTTCGCATTTCTCCTGGGGGTTTTAATTGGCTCGCCTTAAATCTTTGACAGACCTCACAGTTGCGTACGTATTTCGCCACGTCGCGGAATAGTCCTGGCCAGTAGTACCGTTGTGAGACCCGGTAGATGGTTTTGCGGATTCCCTGGTGTCCGGCGGTTGGTTTATCGTGGCATTCAGCCAAGACCCTCGAACGATGCTCCTTTGATATGCAAAGTTTCCATGGCAAGCATTCTTCGTCGTCAGGGCCTCGGTTGCTCCTTCGGTACAACTGGTCGTTTTCGCAGACATATTCCGGATGCTTTGCAGGTTCCTCTCTCACCGCCTTCAGCATACGCTCCAGCCAACCGCACCGGGAAGGTTTTTCAGTAGCGAGCTGCAGTGTCTCCAATGGTTGTCTGGACAAGGCGTCAGCTACGATGTTCTGTTTCCCTCGACGATAGTGAACCTCGTAACGATATTGCTGGAGTTCAAAGCCCATCTTGCTATTCGACCCGTCGGGTTATCTATGGAGTTGAGCCACTTAAGTGCGAGGTGATCCGTAACGATGTCGAATTCGTACCCTTCTAGGTAGCAGCGCATCTTACGTATCGCCCAGACAATGGCAAGGCACTCCTTTTCCGTCGTTGAATAATTTTCCTCGGCGGAGATCAGACGACGGCTTGCGTAGGCAATCACCCGCTCGACTCCGTTGATTTTCTGGGTCAACACTGCGCCCAGACCATATTCACTGGCATCTGTCTGGAGAGAGAAGCGTACCGCAAAGTCCGGACAAGCCAGGACTGGCGCCTGCGTGAGCCTAACCTTGAGTTCCTTGAACGCTTCATCTTGGGGAGCATCCCACGTCCACTTCTGGCCTTTCCGAAGTAGCTTTGACATTGGTTGAACGACGCTTGTGTAATCGGGTACAAAACGTCTGTACCATGCCGCAATTCCAAGACATCGGCGCAACTCCCTCACGTTCGTTGGCGGTGCCAATTCCTTTATGGCCTCGATCTTGCCAGGGTCGGTATGGATGCCCTCCTCGCTTACGACGTGTCCCAGGTACACAAGTCTCTTCTGAAAGAAACAGCACTTGTCGGTGTTGAGTTTCAAGTTTGCTGTGAGCAACCGGCTGAAAACCTCGTGCAAGTTGCTGGCATGCTGTTCCAGTGTGGCTCCGACAACAATTATGTCATCCAGGTAAGCGAAAGCGAAGGGCTCCATATCCGGGCCGATAACTCCATCTAGCGCTCGTTGAAATGTGGCGGGTGCGGAGTGTAACCCGAACGGCATCACCTTCCAGTGGTATAGTCCTCGACCAGGGACTGAATGCCGTGCATTCTCTGCTCTCCTCAGCTATGGGTATCTGCCAGTAACCATTTTTGAGATCCAGGGTAGAGATATACTTGGCATTCCTCAACTTCTCCAAGATGTGATTAATCCTCGGCAGCGGATACGCATCTGGGACCGACTGCGCATTGAGCTGTCTGTAGTCAATGCACATTCTGACGTCCCCTGTCTTCTTCTTCACGAGCACTATGGGCGCGCTATGCGGGCTCCTTGAAGGTTCGATGCGTCCGTCCCTGAGGAGCTCGTCCACCTGATCGTCTATGATCCTCTGCATTGCCGGGTTTTTGGGGAAGTATCGTTGTTTAATCGGGCGATCGTCTTTAAGTACGATGCGATGTTCTGCGATGTGGGTCACTCCTGTGATTCCCTGGAACTTTGCCAGTTTCTTGCTCAAGAACTCACCGATCCACGCGCTTTCCTGTTCCGGCGTCAGATTACCGGACATGGTCGCCAGATAGTTACCCAAATCTGCTGCTAGGCTTGTTCCGCCCGGTAGTTGGGGCTCCTCGTAGGCTGTACCCCGTGTTTTCCGGAATGGATTGCTCTTCATCGCCCGCTCACAGATTCCTGGTAGAGCTGGACTTCGTTGCGAGTTGATATTCGATGGGATCGTCCGTAAGGTGTTTGTACGTGGTTGGCTTTGCGTCGGCATGGTGGGTCTTAGCTGAAGCCCAGCTTGACCGCACTCCAAACGCATTTCCATACCGCACAAGAAATCCATACCTAGGATGACTTCGTCCACAATGGTGGGAAGAACAAGCATAGACAAGTTTACATGCCGCTGACCCAGCTGGACGCGAACGCAAAGTGCTTGGGTAACTTCCTTCTGTGACCCATCGGCGAGGCTGATCCGAGTGAACGCTGTCTGTTTGTTCGCTGCTGTACCAATGAGTTGAGCCACTTGATCGTTGACAAAGCTCCTCGTGGCTCCCGTGTCAACCGTAGCTACCAGAGCCTGACCCTCGATGTAAATGGTGGCTACGATTCGTCCTCTCTCAAATCTCATTGGTGTTTTTATTGGCGGGTGGAAGTCGGCGCTGTCCCCGGTCGATCGCCCGTCGACGGGGAGCGAGCTCCGTTTCCCGACGCCTTTGTGCGACAGCAGTCCACTGTGCGAACCTCACGGCGCCCACAATCCCAGCAAAACAGGATTCGGGGATTCCTGCAGTCTCGACTGAAATGCCCTGACTGGCTACAGTTCCTACAAGCCTGACGGACATCCACGTTTGCGTTCGCTTCCTGTATCATATGGTTGTTCACGGACGGCTCGCTGGCATGTCTTCTCCCTGCATTGCCAATTGGCGGTCGGGTGGCTCTCGCTTTGACATCCTCGTAGATGGTGACCAGCTTAGTTAGTTGCTCAAGGGTAGTGAATTCGTGCCGGCGTGTGTACAACTGGTACTCTGGCAACAAATTCTCGTATATACGGTGCAGCTCCTGGTCGTCGGTGTACGCTGCCCGTCGCATCATGACCCTCAAGCTGATGAGATAGGACGTGTACGGCTCGCCCGGTCGCTGCGTTCTGTCGCGGATCTCATCCTCCAGTCGTTGAAAATACCGGGGATCTAGGAAGAAGTCTAAGAAGCTCCTCCTGAACTCTTCCCAGGTGACTCCGTTGGATTTAGTGACGCGGAACCAATCGGCCGCTGCTCCTGTCAACAATCCTGCAATGGCCGGCATCAACTGCTGCTGGCCATCGAGTTGGTACATCGCGACCATGTCTTCCAGGTGTTCAATAAATCGTAAGGGGTCCGCTGAACCGCCGTCGAAAAAGACTCTCCACTTCCGTAGCCGATCCACCAAGCCGAGCTGGAAGCTTCGCTCGCTCTGTGGAGGATGGTTGTAGTGAAATCTCGGGTTGGCTGATTCTCCCACGCTCGATGCCGTGGCGGGCACCCTGAGCGAGTGGCTCCCCGCTGATGGCCGACTGCCTGGCTGGTGAGAGCACTCCTGTAGCACAACGGTGCTTCCCGCGACGCCTGTGTTGGGCACGGCTCCTTCAGGTGCTGGCGAAGTACCACGCGATCTGGTTTTGACATCTGGTGCAAACCCGAGTGTGGATTCTAGCTCAGCGAGCCTATGGGCGACATTTTCCGGCAAGTTGGCCTGACCCGCGAAAGTCGAAAGCCTACCCCTGAGCTCGTTCACCGTGCCTTCCGGGTCCTGGCCAAATTCGGTCAGAATCGCCTGCAGCTCCGGCTTGCGACGATGGTATATCCACTGGACTCCCATGTTGGTTTATATATATTTTTTTTTTTGTTGCGTCGTTATTCCCTTATAGGGTCCCTCGATGAATTACTCGTTGTCACTGGTGAACTCCCTAGTATGATGTGTAAACTCCTGGGTGCGAACGATGAATTTCCTCATGCGCTGTATAAATTCCTGTGAAATTTGCTTGCAGTCACTGGTGAATTCCTCGTTGCGACTTGTGACCTTTAAACTCAAACCTCGTGTTGGAAAGATTACAAAAAAAAATAATTTTTCTCGTTCGACTCGTTCCGCTCTTTCCCCAAGCGCACGAATAAATATTTTGGGAAAAAAAAAGTATATCTGGTGGTTAGGAGGTAAATAAAATGTTGCCTGCCTGAACTGCGTGGTGCGAAAACATAGTATGCCTCGTAGAAAACCTTTTCTCTTTTTTTTTATCTTTGCTCTAATGACGTTTTAAGTCATATAAGATGGGAAAATATGCATATGTATAAATATAATTATTTAAAATATGGACAAACTACCAGCGTCCCTGCTCGGGCGCCATCTGTAACGAAGTCTCTGAGGCCGGGGCGTGTCTCAGTCCGGCCAAGGCTGTTTACAGAAAATTTGTTTATTGCTGACGGTGGTCACGAGCGTTTTCTAAAGAGAAGAGACGGCTTGGTTGAGACTTCCACGGCAATGGCCAAGTATGCGCTTTAGCAGTTACCGTAGAAGACGCCACCGATGAATTTACCCAAGGCTTCCCGCAACCAAATAGTATTTGCTCAAATGGCTGAAGGGATAGTCCGGGTGTCGTGGCTCAAGAGAGACTCGTGCGATAGTTCCTCCACAACCAACCAAGTGTTCGCTTTAAAGGCTGGAGTGAAACTATCGGTTATATTTTCCTTTAGCTGCCCGTGCGTTCCCCACAAAAGTATTCGCTTTAGAGGTTGGAGTGAAGTCACTGGCTGCTTCCAGAAAGTCGCAGTGTCGGTCACGGGCGAAGGCTGTTTGGGTTACATACACTGTGCGTATAATGAGTCTGTGTCTTCACATCACCGTCAAGTATGCGCTCTGGGGTGATGTGAATTTGCACGTGTTGACTCGTGTCATTGGCTTCAGCAATCCCCTGCAAATCAAGAAGTATGTGCTGTCGAGATTGCCGGGAGATTACTAGAAGCTATGAGTTAGGCACAGAGAATTTTGTGAGCGTTGCGTATTGATTCTCGCGATTCCCGAAGATGTACACAAATAAAGTAAGAATCGATATATTGAAATCTTTGGCCCACTGTATCGGGTTTTTATTTCCTTTTGCACACACGCAGTTTCGACCTAACCACCCTGTCTATACTCTACTTATATTCCAAATTCGTGGCTCACCTCGTGGCTTCTATGTAAGTGTATGTGTGTGTGTGTGGCGTGTAGTATGTGTGCGTGTGGTTGCAAAATCGTAATCCGTTTTCTGCGTTCCGCGTCGAGTTCCTGGTCTTGTGTGTCGTCTACGTTGTTCCTTAGTAATTCCTGGTCTGGTGTCTCCTGCGTTGTTCCTTTGTCGTTCCGGGTCGTCGTTGTGTATCCTCTTGTTATCTCCACGTGGGTCTTATGTTTTTTTCACTCGCGTAGTATTTTCGTGCACTCTTGCTTTGTTTGCTACGTCGAATTCGTACGCAGCGCTGTCGCCACTGGCAGAGTAGTGTGCCCGCTCTTACACAGGCTGCTAGAGCGACGCTCTCACTCTCGCTGTGTGTGCGCATAACGGTAAATTTGTGGCTTTGCTTTAGTTGTGTCGCTTCGCGACGATCGCTGTCTCGTTTTGTCTTTCCTTGTCGCTTGTGCGTGTGTATCCCGCGCTGCAGTCTCTTGTTCGTGTGTACTGCTTACGAGCAGTCATGCGCCACTCTGGTGTGTCGCTTAGCGACGATCGCTGTCTCGCTTTATCTTTATTTGTCGCTTGTACGTGTGTACTGCTTACGAGCAGTTATGCGCCACTCTGGTGTTGCGTGTGCACACTGGGTGCAAATAGTGTGTGTTCAGCCGTTTATGTGTGCTGCATTTATGCGGCGTCACAATACTCAGTGTCAAAGAAGGCATCTGCGTCCAAGTCTACTATAGGACCGATTTCAAGCTCTGCAATCTCTTCTTCACAAATTCTAGACAGGGCATCAGGAACTATATGATCCTTTCCTATGTAAAATTTTAAATTTATACGTCTGCAGTCGAAAAATCCATCTAGCAAGCATACCAGAAGCATTTTGCTGGCGCATAAGCCAAAGGAGACTCGAGTGGTCTGCAACAACTTCAAATTCCTGTAACTCTAGATAACACCTAAACTTCTCTATGGCTAGAACTACTGCCAACTATTCTCTTTCTGTTACGCTATAATTCCGTTGTGCGCGATTCAGTTTTTTGGACATAAATGCAATGGGCATTTCTTCGTCTTCTGCTGATAACTGTATTAACACATCGCCTATTCCGCAATTACTGCCATAGCAGAGTAGATAAAACGTTTTACCTAAATCTGGATTTTGTAAAACTGGAGCTGTAGTGAGTATAGTTTTAAGCTTGTCCATAGCATCTTGTGCTTCTTTAATCCTTTATAAACCTTCGGTACCAACCGCATATACCTAGAAATCCGCGAACCTGTTTAAAATTCTTTGGTGGGGGCCAGTTTTGAATACATCTAATCTTTGCAGGATCCGTACGTATTCCACCACTTCCTATAATATGACCTAAATAACTTACGCTCTTCACGCAGAAATGACTCTTTTCAATATTAAGTGTTAGGTTTGCTTTGCGAAATTGTTCCGCATGTCGTACTAATACCGCTAAGTGAGTAGAAAAGCTCTCAGAGACTATACACACATCATCCAAATATCCAAACACACAATTTCGAAGATCTGGGGGTATTATTTTGTCCATAAGACGACCCATCGTGGCTGGGGCATTGCATAAGCCAAAAGGCATTACTTTAAACTGGTAAAGGGGTCGGCCAGGAATAGTAAAAGCCGTTAGTGGCCTTGCCTCTTTAGTTAATTCAATTTGCCAAAAAGCGTCTTTTAAATCTAGCTTAGTAATGTTTGCTTTTGGCAAATATGATAAAATTCCTTCAGTTCCAAGTCAAGGATAAGCATCCTTTCTCGTTGCTTTATTATTTTCCGAGCATCTAAACATAATCTAATTTTGTGCGGTTTAACAACAAGCCGCATGGGAGAACTCCAAGCGCTGTTCGATGGTTCTATAACATCGAGATCAAGCATACGATCTATCTCCGCATATAGTAGCCGGGCTAACAGGATAAAAACGCTGTTTAACTGGACGTACATCACCAACGTCGATATGATGTTGGATTAAACTGGTACGACCTAATACTTCTTGACAATTTGGAAATAAAGATTTCACGGCCTTTAACTGTCGCAGCTGCACCTCTGTCAAGGGATACGCATTATCTTCTATTTGCCCAACTTGTCGCAAACTCTTCAACACGAGACTTTTCAGCACTGAGGAGCTAGCGCGAACTCTTTCCAAAAATCAATGCCTAAAATTAGCCTTTGCTTTATTGATGGAATAGGGTATAGCTGTAGGTACTACTTTGTTATTCTCTTGTACTTTATTGGGGCGTTAAGCACACCAACAATTCTGTGGGCTTTTCCATCTGCCGTTTGCACTTGGGACTTAAGCGATTTGAATTCACTATATTCTGCAAAGTTTTCTAAGGCCAGATCGGATCCAATACAGCTAACATTCGCACCAGTATCTAATAAGCCGAGCTCAGTTAATTTAAAAAACAGACTTCGGCATAACAACGCGCATCACTTTTGTTACTTATAATAGTAGAAACTAACAACTTACTATATTTCCTTATTCATCTAAAATATATCCTACAACGCAAATCACTTCTTGCTTTTAACGTACTTATATCATTAAAAATCTTATTCTTAACTTCTAAATAATTTCTAAGCCTTTCATGATAAGGCCGTGCATACATAGGCATCTTAATTTCATCCGCAACCGTTCCAGAATTAACTATAAGCGGATTTGTTTCTCCAGTACTATTTTTATCTGCATCTTGTTCTCTTAATTTGATTTTGGAGGGAGCATCCTGCTGTTGTTGGATGCACCCTTTTGTCGGTTTTCCGACAACCGCTTTAGTGCAAGACTTGTCACTGAGGCTTGTATACATTTGGAGCACCACAACCACAAAATATGCGACGTTCAGCAAGACAATTTTCCCAGAAATGTCCTGAGGTATCGCAGTTCCAGCAAACTATGTTTGACTGGCGAATAGAGTCAATCTCCGGTATTGCTATTTCATCCGGAGCATTTTCTTCCTCTATCTCATCGGCTGCATAGATCTTTCTCCTTGGTAAAGGCTGTGTTGCCCGAGACGAGACATTAACATTCGCGTGTTTAAGTACTGTCGTTCGTGCTCCAAAATGGGTGCCGAAATCTAAGTGCCAACGCATTGAACGCCAATGTGAGTCTCGAGTGAAACACACGTGGACCCTCGGTTTCACAGCGGTGGTCGGGACCCTTTAATACCCTAGCTCTTTCGGGGTGGGGTGGGTTTGCTGTGTCCCAAGTTCCCGCGACATAAAAATTATTATTATAAATTATTATTATTATAAAGCCGAGCTTCCCAAAATACAAACCAATAGTAACCAATATTATTAAGACAGGTGAAAAACGAAAGAAAATCTTTATACAATTGTTCGGTGCAGGATCAAAGATGTTGTTTGATCCTCGCGGTCTTTACCCTCCCTACCAATGAATCTCCTTGCGAGTCTGTGAGATTTTAACACCTTAACATTTCATAGCCCCTAATATGTAACCTTCGACCATTTATATTTTGAACGACGTTCAAGACGTACAATAAACCAACATCGTCCGAGGTTCGGGCGAGAGCGGTAGCGGGGCAGGATCCTCTGGTTCCCTAACTCATTCGGGAGTGCGGGGGAGGAGCTCTACTCCCAAACATGGCAAGAATCACCATGGCCAAACAAAAACAAAAAAAAAAAAATGGGAAACCCCATCCTATTGCTAAAAGAGGCGAGGTCTATGGTGTCAGTTGACACTCGCATTCTCTACCATACCGAACCATGATCCTTCCAAGACAGTTGAAAAAGATCCCCAAAGAGAAAGGCTTTCTACGCCATCACGTTAACAAGTCACAGGAATAGATTTAATTTAATTGCATTGAATGGTTGTTTACTTTAACAAAGCTTTAAATTAAATTTTCTTTTCCACGAAAATGAATTTATCTTGAAATGTTTGTTTTATGTTCTTTCTAGTTTCTAAAATTTTTTTTGTTTTCTTTCTTTAGTGCATTTAATTTTCTTTTGTTTTATCGGTGCGTAATAGGTTTTATTTTATTTTTGTATATTTATATATTTTTCCTAAATTTTTAAAATTTTTGGATTAAAAGAGAATTTTTTCTTCGTTCAATTTTCTTTGTGCACTGTTAATTCGAATAGTTTTCATTACAATTTAGTTTTTTTTTTTTTACTTGTTGTTACGTTTTATATCTGTACAAAAATATCGCTTGTAAGTTAGTACTCAATATTGGAAAAGATTAGCAAGGTGACTTAGGTTAAGTCCACAGGTATTTCAGATTCACAGAAATTTTTTTATGCACTTACATGACAAAATTCCAACGTTGAAAGGCCTTCCATCGGTGGTGTCGTTTGATTTAGCAGGTTAGGTTAGTATGTTGTATTTAAATGTACATGCGATATTGCAGAACGGTTCGGTGCACAAAGAACACATTTGGTTTTATAATAATATTTATTTTTTTTTTCAATTTTCTTTTTTTAGACAAACATTTCAAGCAAAATTCAATTCAACTAACTTTAATTAATCTTTTTTTTCAATTACTTTTCGTTTCTTTCTATCATTTTACGTTAACAGGTGGCACCAATGTATGCAAAATTTTCGCTATGTCAGTTTTTCCAGTTTAGGGTTATTGCCAAACTTTAGGCGGTTCGTTTAAATTGTCTGTCTTGTTATTTTTTTTTCTTTTCTATTGGGTTAAAGCACTAGCACGAAACTTGGAGCTTCGATCGATGGTACGGGCTTCACAAGACGTTTCATTTTTCCTGGAGTCACTTTAAAGGGGACAAACCTGTCCTTGGAGTGGCTGGCAGAGTCACTGTGCACTCCAAGATCGGGTTCCGCAGATATCCACGACAGACAATAATGGTGTTCGTATAACGCACTCCAAAGAAATTATTATGCCCGCACCAATTTCTGGCAATATCAGGCTTTGTTTGTCAAAAGCAATGATGCGGGAGGGGGAACGTATTATGCTCAACCCCCGGCTGAGAAACGAAAAAACCGATTAACATGACTGATATTTACCTACCTTTATTAAGCAAAATTCACTATGCTTAAATTGTGGGCCTCCTAAGGTCCAAGTACGTCGATGGCTGCGGATTACTCCAACGCAGCTTACAGATTGGATTGCACCAATCTAACCTTTAATTCCCGACTTCGAACTTTAATAACGACACTAGCACTGACTTGGCTGGCTTCAAAGGCGGAAAAGAACGATTTTGTCCTCCAATTAGAATTTATAGCGTCCAATTCCAATGAAAATATACAAAGCTCTCTCACCAATGTGCAAAGTTGGCTGCGCTGCTTAGCAACATAATTAGCATGCGTGCGCAGCTTAGAAGCTTTTATGCAGCCGCTTAAGCTTATGCTGCGGTTGCAGAACTGGGTCAAAGCTCTCGGATAAAGCTTTCGGATAATGTGCAGCGAAATCAAAGCTTTTGATAATTATTGCTATTGATCAATCGTTTTGCATGTTTTGTATCTATATCGTTGAAATGTGGCGGGTGCGGAGTGTAACCCGAACGGCATCACCTTCCAGTGGTATAGTCCTCGACCAGGGACTGAATGCCGTGCATTCTCTGCTCTCCTCAGCAATGGGTATCTGCCAGTAACCATTTTTGAGATCCAGGGTAGAGATATACTTGGCATTCCTCAACTTCTCCAAGATGTGATTAATCCTCGGCAGCGGATACGCATCTGGGACCGACTGCGCATTGAGCTGTCTGTAGTCAATGCACATTCTGACGTCCCCTGTCTTCTTCTTCACGAGCACTATGGGCGCGCTATGCGGGCTCCTTGAAGGTTCGATGCGTCCGTCCCTGAGGAGCTCGTCCACCTGATCGTCTATGATCCTCTGCATTGCCGGGTTTTTGGGGAAGTATCGTTGTTTAATCGGGCGATCGTCTTTAAGTACGATGCGATGTTCTGCGATGTGGGTCACTCCTGTGATTCCCTGGAACTTTGCCAGTTTCTTGCTCAAGAACTCACCGATCCACGCGCTTTCCTGTTCCGGCGTCAGATTACCGGACATGGTCGCCAGATAGTTACCCAAATCTGCTGCTAGGCTTGTTCCGCCCGGTAGTTGGGGCTCCTCGTAGGCTGTACCCCGTGTTTTCCGGAATGGATTGCTCTTCATCGCCCGCTCACAGATTCCTGGTAGAGCTGGACTTCGTTGCGAGTTGATATTCGATGGGATCGTCCGTAAGGTGTTTGTACGTGGTTGGCTTTGCGTCGGCATGGTGGGTCTTAGCTGAAGCCCAGCTTGACCGCACTCCAAACGCATTTCCATACCGCACAAGAAATCCATACCTAGGATGACTTCGTCCACAATGGTGGGAAGAACAAGCATAGACAAGTTTACATGCCGCTGACCCAGCTGGACGCGAACGCAAAGTGCTTGGGTAACTTCCTTCTGTGACCCATCGGCGAGGCTGATCCGAGTGAACGCTGTCTGTTTGTTCGCTGCTGTACCAATGAGTTGAGCCACTTGATCGTTGACAAAGCTCCTCGTGGCTCCCGTGTCAACCGTAGCTACCAGAGCCTGACCCTCGATGTAAATGGTGGCTACGATTCGTCCTCTCTCAAATCTCATTGGTGTTTTTATTGGCGGGTGGAAGTCGGCGCTGTCCCCGGTCGATCGCCCGTCGACGGGGAGCGAGCTCCGTTTCCCGACGCCTTTGTGCGACAGCAGTCCACTGTGCGAACCTCACGGCGCCCACAATCCCAGCAAAACAGGATTCGGGGATTCCTGCAGTCTCGACTGAAATGCCCTGACTGGCTACAGTTCCTACAAGCCTGACGGACATCCTCGTTTGCGTTCGCTTCCTGTATCATATGGTTGTTCACGGACGGCTCGCTGGCATGTCTTCTCCCTGCATTGCCAATTGGCGGTCGGGTGGCTCTCGCTTTGACATCCTCGTAGATGGTGACCAGCTTAGTTAGTTGCTCAAGGGTAGTGAATTCGTGCCGGCGTGTGTACAACTGGTACTCTGGCAACAAATTCTCGTATATACGGTGCAGCTCCTGGTCGTCGGTGTACGCTGCCCGTCGCATCATGACCCTCAAGCTGATGAGATAGGACGTGTACGGCTCGCCCGGTCGCTGCGTTCTGTCGCGGATCTCATCCTCCAGTCGTTGAAAATACCGGGGATCTAGGAAGAAGTCTAAGAAGCTCCTCCTGAACTCTTCCCAGGTGACTCCGTTGGATTTAGTGACGCGGAACCAATCGGCCGCTGCTCCTGTCAACAATCCTGCAATGGCCGGCATCAACTGCTGCTGGCCATCGAGTTGGTACATCGCGACCATGTCTTCCAGGTGTTCAATAAATTGTAAGGGGTCCGCTGAACCGCCGTCGAAAAAGACTCCACTTCCGTAGCCGATCCACCAAGCCGAGCTGGAAGCTTCGCTCGCTCTGTGGAGGATGGTTGTAGTGAAATCTCGGGTTGGCTGATTCTCCCACGCTCGATGCCGTGGCGGGCACCCTGAGCGAGTGGCTCCCCGCTGATGGCCGACTGCCTGGCTGGTGAGAGCACTCCTGTAGCACAACGGTGCTTCCCGCGACGCCTGTGTTGGGCACGGCTCCTTCAGGTGCTGGCGAAGTACCACGCGATCTGGTTTTGGCATCTGGTGCAAACCCGAGTGTGGATTCTAGCTCAGCGAGCCTATGGGCGACATTTTCCGGCAAGTTGGCCTGACCCGCGAAAGTCGAAAGCCTACCCCTGAGCTCGTTCACCGTGCCTTCCGGGTCCTGGCCAAATTCGGTCAGAATCGCCTGCAGCTCCGGCTTGCGACGATGGTATATCCACTGGACTCCCATGTTGGTTTATATATATTTTTTTTTTGTTGCGTCGTTATTCCCTTATAGGGTCCCTCGATGAATTACTCGTTGTCACTGGTGAACTCCCTAGTATGATGTGTAAACTCCTGGGTGCGAACGATGAATTTCCTCATGCGCTGTATAAATTCCTGTGAAATTTGCTTGCAGTCACTGGTGAATTCCTCGTTGCGACTTGTGACCTTTAAACTCAAACCTCGTGTTGGAAAGATTACAAAAAAAAATAATTTTTCTCATTCGACTCGTTCCGCTCTTTCCCCAAGCGCACGAATAAATATTTTGTGAAAAAAAAGTATATCTGGTGGTTAGGAGGTAAATAAAATGTTGCCTGCCTGAACTGCGTGGTGCGAAAACATAGTATGCCTCGTAGAAAACCTTTTCTCTTTTTTTTATCTTTGCTCTAATGACGTTTTAAGTCATATAAGATGGGAAAATATGCATATGTATAAATATAATTATTTAAAATATGGACAAACTACCAGCGTCCCTGCTCGGGCGCCATCTGTAACGAAGTCTCTGAGGCCGGGGCGTGTCTCAGTCCGGCCAAGGCTGTTTACAGAAAATTTGTTTATTGCTGACGGTGGTCACGAGCGTTTTCTAAAGAGAAGAGACGGTTTGGTTGAGACTTCCACGGCAATGGCCAAGTATGCGCTTTAGCAGTTACCGTAGAAGACGCCACCGATGAATTTACCCAAGGCTTCCCGCAACCAAATAGTATTTGCTCAAATGGCTGAAGGGATAGTCCGGGTGTCGTGGCTCAAGAGAGACTCGTGCGATAGTTCCTCCACAACCAACCAAGTGTTCGCTTTAAAGGCTGGAGTGAAACTATCGGTTATATTTTCCTTTAGCTGCCCGTGCGTTCCCCACAACCTAAAAGTATTCGCTTTAGAGGTTGGAGTGAAGTCACTGGCTGCTTCCAGAAAGTCGCAGTGTCGGTCACGGGCGAAGGCTGTTTGGGTTACATACACTGTGCGTATAATGAGTCTGTGTCTTCACATCACCGTCAAGTATGCGCTCTGGGGTGATGTGAATTTGCACGTGTTGACTCGTGTCATTGGCTTCAGCAATCCCCTGCAAATCAAGAAGTATGTGCTGTCGAGATTGCCGGAAGATTACTGGAAGCTATGAGTTAGGCACAGAGAATTTTGTGAGCGTTGCGTATTGATTCTCGCGATTCCCGAAGATGTACACAAATAAAGTAAGAATCGATATATTGAAATCTTTGGCCCACTGTATCGGGTTTTTATTTCCTTTTGCACACACGCAGTTTCGACCTAACCACCCTGTCTATACTCTACTTATATTCCAAATTCGTGGCTCACCTCGTGGCTTCTATGTAAGTGTATGTGTGTGTGTGTGGCGTGTAGTATGTGTGCGTGTGGTTGCAAAATCGTAATCCGTTTTCTGCGTTCCGCGTCGAGTTCCTGGTCTTGTGTGTCGTCTACGTTGTTCCTTAGTAATTCCTGGTCTAGTGTCTCCTGCGTTGTTCCTTTGTCGTTCCGGGTCGTCGTTGTGTATCCTCTGGTTATCTCCACGTGGGTCTTATGTTTTTTTCACTCGCGTAGTATTTTCGTGCACTCTTGCTTTGTTTGTTACGTCGAATTCGTACGCAGCGCTGTCGCCACTGGCAGAGTAGTGTGCCCGCTCTTACACAGGCTGCTAGAGCGACGCTCTCACTCTCGCTGTGTGTGCGCATAACGGTAAATTTGTGGCTTTGCTTTCGTTGTGTCGCTTCGCGACGATCGCTGTCTCGTTTTGTCTTTCCTTGTCGCTTGTGCGTGTGTATCCCGCGCTGCAGTCTCTTGTTCGTGTGTACTGCTTACGAGCAGTCATGCGCCACTCTGGTGTGTCGCTTAGCGACGATCGCTGTCTCGCTTTATCTTTATTTGTCGCTTGTACGTGTGTACTGCTTACGAGCAGTTATGCGCCACTCTGGTGTTGCGTGTGCACACTGGGTGCAAATAGTGTGTGTTCAGCCGTTTATGTGTGCTGCATTTATGCGGCGTCACAATACTCAGTGTCAAAGAAGGCATCTGAGTCCAAGTCTACTATAGGACCGATTTCAAGCTCTGCAATCTCTTCTTCACAAATTCTAGACAGGGCATCAGGAACTATATGATCCTTTCCTATGTAAAATTTTAAATTTATACGTCTGCAGTCGAAAAATCCATCTAGCAAGCATACCAGAAGCATTTTGCTGACGCATAAGCCAAAGGAGACTCGAGTGGTCTGCAACAACTTCAAATTCCTGTAACTCTAGATAACACCTAAACTTCTCTATGGCTAGAACTACTGCCAACTATTCTCTTTCTGTTACGCTATAATTCCGTTGTGCGCGATTCAGTTTTTTGGACATAAATGCAATGGGCATTTCTTCGTCTTCTGCTGATAACTGTATTAACACATCGCCTATTCCGCAATTACTGCCATAGCAGAGTAGATAAAACTTTTTACCTAAATCTGGATTTTGTAAAACTGGAGCTGTAGTGAGTATAGTTTTAAGCTTGTCCATAGCATCTTGTGCTTCTTTAATCCTTTATAAACCTTCGGTACCAACCGCATATACCTAGAAATCCGCGAACCTGTTTAAAATTCTTTGGTGGGGGCCAGTTTTGAATACATCTAATCTTTGCAGGATCCGTACGTATTCCACCACTTCCTATAATATGACCTAAATAACTTACGCTCTTCACGCAGAAATGACTCTTCAATATTAAGTGTTAGGTTTGCTTTGCGAAATTGTTCCGCATGTCGTACTAATACCGCTAAGTGAGTAGAAAAGCTCTCAGAGACTTTACACACATCATTCAAATATCCAAACACACAATTTCGAAGATCTGGGGGTATTATTTTGTCCATAAGACGACCCATCGTGGCTGGGGCATTGCATAAGCCAAAAGGCATTACTTTAAACTGGTAAAGGGGTCGGCCAGGAATAGTAAAAGCCGTTAGTGGCCTTGCCTCTTTAGTTAATTCAATTTGCCAAAAAGCGTCTTTTAAATCTAGCTTAGTAATGTTTGCTTTTGGCAAATATGATAAAATTCCTTCAGTTCCAAGTCAAGGATAAGCATCCTTTCTCGTTGCTTTATTATTTTCCGAGCATCTAAACATAATCTAATTTTGTGCGGTTTAACAACAAGCCGCATGGGAGAACTCCAAGCGCTGTTCGATGGTTCTATAACATCGAGATCAAGCATACGATCTATCTCCGCATATAGTAGCCGGGCTAACAGGATAAAAACGCTGTTTAACTGGACGTACATCACCAACGTCGATATGATGTTGGATTAAACTGGTACGACCTAATACTTCTTGACAATTTGGAAATAAAGATTTCACGGCCTTTAACTGTCGCAGCTGCACCTCTGTCAAGGGATATGCATTATCTTCTATTTGCCCAACTTGTCGCAAACTCTTCAACACGAGACTTTTCAGCACTGAGGAGCTAGCGCGAACTCTTTCCAAAAATCAATGCCTAAAATTAGCCTTTGCTTTATTGATGGAATAATGTATAGCTGTAGGTACTACTTTGTTATTCTCTTGTACTTTATTGGGGCGTTAAGCACACCAACAATTCTGTGGGCTTTTCCATCTGCCGTTTGCACTTGGGACTTAAGCGATTTGAATTCACTATATTCTGCAAAGTTTTCTAAGGCCAGATCGGATCCAATACAGCTAACATTCGCACCAGTATCTAATAAGCCGAGCTCAGTTAATTTAAAAACAGACTTCGGCATAACAACGCGCATCACTTTTGTTACTTATAATAGTAGAAACTAACAACTTACTATATTTCCTTATTCATCTAAAATATATCCTACAACGCAAATCACTTCTTGCTTTTAACGTACTTATATCATTAAAAATCTTATTCTTAACTTCTAAATAATTTCTAAGCCTTTCATGATAAGGCCGTGCATACATAGGCATCATAATTTCATCCGCAACCGTTCCAGAATTAACTATAAGCGGATTTGTTTCTCCAGTACTATTTTTATCTGCATCTTGTTCTCTTAATTTGATTTTGGAGGGAGCATCCTGCTGTTGTTGGATGCACCCTTTTGTCGGTTTTCCGACAACCGCTTTAGTGCAAGACTTGTCACTGAGGCTTGTATACATTTGGAGCACTACAACCACAAAATATGCGACGTTCAGCAAGACAATTTTCCCAGAAATGTCCTGAGGTATCGCAGTTCCAGCAAACTATGTTTGACTGGCGAATAAAGTCAATCTCCGGTATTGCTATTTCATCCGGACCATTTTCTTCCTCTATCTCATCGGCTGCATAGATCTTTCTCCTTGGTAAAGGCTGTGTTGCCCGAGACGAGACATTAACATTCGCGTGTTTAAGTACTGTCGTTCGTGCTCCAAAATGGGTGCCGAAATCTAAGTGCCAACGCATTGAACGCCAATGTGAGTCTCGAGTGAAACACACGTGGACCCTCGGTTTCACAGCGGTGGTCGGGACCCTTTAATACCCTAGCTCTTTCGGGGTGGGGTGGGTTTGCTGTGTCCCAAGTTCCCGCGACATAAAAATTATTATTATAAATTATTATTATTATAAAGCCGAGCTTCCCAAAATACAAACCAATAGTAACCAATATTATTAAGACAGGTGAAAAACGAAAGAAAATCTTTATACAATTGTTCGGTGCAGGATCAAAGATGTTGTTTGATCCTCGCGGTCTTTACCCTCCCTACCAATGAATCTCCTTGCGAGTCTGTGAGATTTTAACACCTTAAAATTTCATAGCCCCTAATATGTAACGTTCGACCATTTATATTTTGAACGACGTTCAAGACGTACAATAAACCAACATCGTCCGAGGTTCGGGCGAGAGCGGTAGCGGGGCAGGATCCTCTGGTTCCCTAACTCATTCGGGAGTGCGGGGGAGGAGCTCTACTCCCAAACATGGCAAGAATCACCATGGCCAAACAAAAACAAAAAAAAAAAAAAAATGGAAACCCCATCCTATTGCTAAAAGAGGCGAGGTCTATGGTGTCAGTTGACACTCGCATTCTCTACCATACCGAACCATGATCCTTCCAAGACAGTTGAAAAAGATCCCCAAAGAGAAAGGCTTTCTACGCCATCACGTTAACAAGTCACAGGAACTTAAAAATCTAACACATCATACAATTCATCGCAGAACAGAATAAAAACAATGATTTGCAAAACATTATAATCTTTTCATAAGAATTCATTGTGTTGTTTCGTTTTTGATTTCTATATATATCAACGCTAATTATTTATACATACATATAAGTTTTGTTTTCAGTTTATGACATTAATTCTTATTAAATTTTTTTTCCGAAAATTTTACAATAGATTTAATTTAATTGCATTGAATGGTTGTTTACTTTAACAAAGCTTTAAATTAAATTTTCTTTTCCACGAAAATGAATTTATCTTGAAATGTTTGTTTTATGTTCTTTCTAATTTCTAAATTTTTTTGTTTCCTTTCTTTAGTGCATTTAATTTTCTTTTGTTTTATCGGTGCGTAATAGGTTTTATTTTATTTTTGTATAATTATATATTTTTCCTAAATTTTTACAATTTTTGGATTAAAAGAGAATTTTTTCTTCGTTCAATTTTCTTTGTGCACTGTCCCCTTCGAATAGTTTTCATTACAATTTAGTTTTTTTTTTTTACTTTTTGTTACGTTTTATATCTGTACAAAAATATCGCTTGTAAGTTAGTACTCAATATTGGAAAAGATTAGAAAGGTGACTTAGGTTAAGTCCACAGGTATTCCAGATTCACAGAAATCATTTTTTTTTTTTATGCACTTACATGACAAAATTCCAACGTTGAAAGGCCTTCCATCGGTGGTGTCGTTTGATTTAGCAGGTTAGGTTAGTATGTTGTATTTAAATGTACATGCGATATTGCAGAACGGTTCGGTGCACAAAGAACACATTTGGTTTTATAATAATATATAATTTTTTTTTTCAATTTTCTTTTTTTAGACAAACATTTCAAGCAAAATTCAATTCAACTAACTTTAATTAATCTTTTTTTTTCAATTACTTTTCGTTTCTTTCTATCATTTTACGTTAACAGGTGGCACCAATGTATGCAAAATTTTCGCTATGTCAGTTTTTCCAGTTTAGGGTTATTGCCAAACTTTAGGCGGTTCGTTTAAATTGTCTGTCTTATTTTTTTTTCTTTTCTATTGGGTTAAAGCACTAGCACGAAACTTGGAGCTTCGATCGATGGTACGGGCTTCACAAGACGTTTCATTTTTCCTGGAGTCACTTTAAAGGGGACAAACCTGTCCTTGGAGTGGCTGGCAGAGTCACTGTGCACTCCAAGATCGGGTTCCGCAGATATCCACGACAGACAATAATGGTGTTCGTATAACGCACTCCAAAGAAATAATTATGCCCGCACCAATTTCTGGCAATATCAGGCTTTGTTTGTCAAAAGCAATGATGCGGGAGGGGGGAACGTATTATGCTCAACCCCCGGCTGAGAAACGAAAAAACCGATTAACATGACTAATATTTACCTACCTTTATTAAGCAAAATTCACTATGCTTAAATTGTGGGCCTCCTAAGGTCCAAGTACGTCGATGGCTGCGGATTACTCCAACGCAGCTTACAGATTGGATTGCACCAATCTAACCTTTAATTCCCGACTTCGAACTTTAATAACGACACTAGCACTGACTTGGCTGGCTTCAAAGGCGGAAAAGAACGATTTTGTCCTCCATTTAGAATTTATAGCGTCCAATTCCAATGAAAATATACAAAGCTCTCTCACCAATGTGCAAAGTTGGCTGCGCTGCTTAGCAACATAATTAGCATGCGTGCGCAGCTTAGAAGCTTTTATGCAGCCGCTTAAGCTTATGCTGCGGTTGCAGAACTGGGTCAAAGCTCTCGGATAAAGCTTTCGGATAATGTGCAGCGAAATCAAAGCTTTTGATAATTATTGCTATTGATCAATCGTTTTGCATGTTTTGTATCTATGGGTTGCATCTTTGAAATTCTTTGACTATATGATGACCATTACACATAACAAACTCAAACCTTCATTATAATTTTCAGAGATGCATTAAATTTATTTAACATGATCCATAGTATCTATTTCTATATTTTTTTCAGCGACAATATTCAAGAATTTCAAATACTGAATAACTTATTTATATTTGATACTTTTGCATTTGTATTATTTATTTAATTTTTATAGTATTTTATGCAAGTGCATATATTAAGATTCAGTGGATTAGCGTTGTTGTTGTGTGTTTTCAATTTTTTAATTAAATTTTTCTCTTTGTTTTTTTCAATATATTTTAGTGCATGTAGGGTACAAGTAGTGAATTATTATTATTATTATTTTTATTTAAATCAAAAATAATTGCAAAAATTTTATTTATATTTTTGGGGTTGCATTTTTTTATATTGCATTGACTAAGCTATCTTAATGAAACTGACACAAAATAAATAAATCAATAATATAAATATACTGACCAAGTTTCATACAAATCGGACTACTATATCCTATAGCTCCCATAGGGACAATCATTCAAAAATTTGCTTTTAGTATGAATTTGTATGAAAATTTTCTGTATTTGCCAAGCTATCTTAATGAAACTGATACAGAATAAATTTATCAATAATATAAATATACTGACCAAGTTTCATTCAAATCGGACTACTATATCATATAGCTGTCGTAGGAACAGTCGGCCGAACATTGAGTAACGGGTATCCTAAAGTCGCGGAGCGACTGTAGCATTCTTTCTTGTTTTGACTTAAATTGTACTACATATTTACAAATACAATGAGCAAAAAACCAGACACACCTCGAAAAAATTTGTGTTTTCGGCGAATATCTCAGTAACTATAGCACTTAGGAGCACCAATTTTGGTATACAGGTTCTTAGAGACAGCCTTAGTATAATGTCATTCAAAATTTTGAGCTGCCACGCCCCCTTTGCTCATAGGAACTAAAAAACTCTCCAGATTCAATTCCTTTTTGAAGGCATTAAATCAAATAGTACAGTGTTGTAATTTAACATACGCTTAGAGAATTACTATTTCTAACTTTCCTGAAAGTGGTATCAAATCCTATGTCAAACAAGAGAGAAATTTCGGTTCAAAGTGCATGTTATTTTACTGCAAAATCACTGCATGCGCGCAACACATACAAACAAACACAGAAACATACAAACATATGTTCGAACGTTTTCTCTACCTGCTTTGGCGGCAGCGCTGCCCGGAGCCGCTGGCCGCGCCGAACAATGCTATGCATACACACATATGTATGAGCACACATACATATTTGTAAATAATCGAAAGAATGATAGAAGAGGGTCGTGGTGCAACTGGTATAGTTGCGGCGCAATTGACGATTGTTAATTTATTTACTTTTTAATTTTAATTCAAAATGTAAATATTTCATTTTAATTTTTAATTTCATTTTAAAATTTTAATTTTAAGAAAATGGGCACTACTATGGGAGTACGGGGTCTTTTACAGTCGGCTCGATCGACTGTAGCCTTTCTTACTTGTTTTGTATTATTATACCCGTTACTCGTAGAGTACAAGGGTATATTGTAATCGTTGGAATGTATGTAACAGGCAGAAGGAGGCGTGGCAGACCCCATAAAGTATATATATTCTTGGTCAGCATCAATAGCCGAGTCGATATAGCCATGTCCGTCTGTCCGTCCGTCCGTCTGTCCGTCCGTCCGTCTGTATGAACAAAAGGATCTCAGAGACTATAAGAGCTAGAAAGGTGAAAGGGGTCGCAAATGAAAGGTACAATACCCAAGCAGTACGAGTTTGTTTTTGTTTTTTGACACGCCCACTTTAGGGCGTTCTATCTTAATATAAAGGAAAATGTACAGATAAGACTTAAATGTTTTAGTATAGAAAACTTTTTTGTTAGCAATGCTATCTGATCCAAATTTACACGGAGACTACATGTCTATGAAGTACATGGCCAAGTATTATTATACCCGTTACTCGTAGAGTACAAGGGTATATTGTAATCGTTGGAATGTATGTAACAGGCAGAAGGAGGCGTGGACGACCCCATAAAGTATATATATTCTTGATCAGCATCAACAGTCGAGTCGATATAGCCATGTCCGTCTGTCCGTCTGCCTGTCTGTCCAGCCAAAAGCTCCAAAAGTCTAAAGTCCAAAGCATAAAAGCTCAAAGCCGAGGTTTGTTATACGTCTGCAGAACATAGCATAAGCTAGTCTAGATTTACATCTGTACTCCGTAGCTTCGGTTTAATAAAAAATAAATTATATTTTTTTGAACAACCAACTTGCGAACTACGTTATTGGCGCAGCCGGTAGGATATCGTAAATTATCCTTGTAACAGTAATCGGTCCTTTTCGATCCGTTTAAAGAAATCCTTGTACGACCAAGTGATCTCCTAGGATTGAGCACACGAATTTGCCGCAAAAAGTGATCCGGTTCGAGAACATTACACTTTTGGAAACAATTTATTGATATCCGCCAAAGAATCAACGCGTGTGAAAATAAACTCAAATACCCAATTATCAATCGTGGCCCACAGTTAAAGTGCGACCGCCATCGAAAAAATAATTGCCATATTTAGAGAAACCGCGTAAAAACTTGCAATTCACCAAACAGTGTTCTACTAATAAATAGATTCTTTGAACTATTTTGAACAACTGTAAATAAGGACTTATTCCTGGGCTTTACACATCATTAAATTGATCCCTGTAAACATAAGATCCTTTTAATCCAACTAAACTAAAACAACCTGAAGTGACTATTAAAACAAAAAATTTTTTTGTGAAAAACATAAATTGAACAAGTTGAAACAACCCAACACAAATTAAAAAAAAAATAAAATAAAAAGTTTACAAAACAAAACAACATGACAACAACAGCAACGATGGAACTTTCCGAGATGCACCTAAAACAAGCACTAGGACAGATACGTCAAGTGCCCATCTTCGATGGAAAAACAGTGGAACTGACAGCCTTTGTAAGGAGAATCGACTTTATTATGCAACTCTACCCAACCCAAGACGTAAGACAGCACAGCGTTCTATTCGGAGCAATAGAAATGCAGACATCTGGAGCAGCCCAACGAGTTTCACAAATGACAGCAGCCACCAACTGGAGAGACCAGAGGAGTGCCCTGATCGACGAGTTTAAGACGCAGACACCATATGAAGAACTACTGAGACGACTATACAACACAAACTACAATAATAGTATCCGTAAGTTCGTAGAAGAATTAGAATATAAGAGTTTTGTTATATCGAATAAGCTTATGTGGGAAAACCAACCACAGAACACAATTCTTTATACAAATGCAATGAATAACACAATCAAAGACGTAATTACAAAGAAACTACCCGACAGAATATTTATGACTTTAGCGAGACATGACATTACAACTGTTTCCAAATTAAAACAAGTAGCTCAACGCGAAGGACTTTTCGAAAATGGTTATACTGAACGTTCTAACCAAAATAATGACAATTCAAAGTACCAGAAACCCAATTATAACGACAACCGTGGAAAGGGAACCAATCAAAATTATTATCCAAGCCCAAATTACTTAAACTACTCTAAACCAACCTATAAACCAAAAGAAAATGCTGAAAGTAATCAAGCATTATTTAAAGAATTTAAACAAAATCTTGATCAAGGTAGATCACAAAACCATATGAATTACCACAATCAAAACCAAAGACCTTCGAATCCTCCTGTTAAGAGACAGCGAGAAAGCACAAGTGGTCACTCCAAAATGGAAATTTCCGAAAATTTTCATCAAGGAGCCTCGGACCAAGAAGAATGAATCCTTTCATTCGAATAATTATGAATGGACAGCACTTTAACTGTGTAATTGACACAGGTTCGTCCATCAATTTAATAAAACGTAATTTCCTAAATTTTCCAATAAAAAATTGCCAATTAAATGTGCAAACAATAAATGGCACTATTCAATTAAAGAATTCCGTGTCATTTGCACCAAGTAAACTTTGTCCCACTCACCAAACATTTTACACACACGACTTCTCAGATAATTACGATATTCTACTAGGAAGAGAATATCTAGAATCATACGAAGCAAAAATCGATTACAAAAATAAAACAGTTATCCTAAATGAACATTCATTTCAAATGAGATATGATCGTGAGGGTTCTGTTAAGGACAAGACTGCATTTCAATGCCTTGATCCGCCCCGTACAAATGATATAGCTGCTAATTACGCTATAAACAACGATCTAAATGAAACAAACCAATTTAGATTAAATCATCTGAACGATGAAGAAAAATCGAAACTTACCAAAGTTCTTTATGAGTTTAGTGACATTCAGTACAAAGAAAGTGAAAATTTGACTTTCACCAGTACAATTAAGCATGTCATCCAAACCAAACATGAAGACCCAATCCAAAAGCGACCATATAAGTATGCGCAAACATTCGACAAAGAAGTCGACAAACAAATCAAAGAAATGATTGAACAAGGTATCATTCGCAAATCAAACTCGCCTTATTGCTCACCAATTTGGATTGTGCCAAAGAAACGTGATGCATCAGGTAAAGAAAAGTTTCGTATAGTTATCGACTATCGAAACCTTAATGAAATAACAATTGATGATAAATATCCTATTCCGGTCATGGATGAAATACTAGACAAACTTGGAAAATGTCAGTATTTTACCACCATTGACCTTGCAAAAGGATTTCATCAGATTCAAATGGACCCACAAAGTATACCAAAAACAGCTTTTTCAACTTAAAACGGACATTACGAATACACTCGAATGCCTTTTGGGTTGAAAAATGCCCCCGCAACATTTCAACGTTGCCTGAACAATCTGTTAGAAGATTTAATCTTTAAAGATTGCCTTGTATACATGGACGACATAATAGTGTATTCCACTTCATTGGAAGAACATCTATTATCATTAAAAAGGGTATTCACAAAACTACGAGAAGCTAATTTGAAATTAGAGCTAGACAAATGCGAATTTATCAAGAAAGAAACCGAATTCCTTGGACACATAATTACAACAGAGGGAATTAAAGCAAACCCAACAAAAATCTCTGCCATACTAAAATTTCCAATACCAAAAACAACAAAAGAAATAAAATCATTTTTAGGCCTTTGTGGTTATTATAGAAAATTCATTCCAAACTTCGCTCACGTTGTAAAGCCAATGACTTTAAAATTAAAGAAAGGTGCAACAATAAACACAAACGAACCAAATTACATTTCTGCTTTTGAAAAATTAAAAGTACTTATAACGTCCGATCCAATATTAGTTTATCCAAATTTCGAGAAACCATTTTGTCTTACAACTGATGACAGCAACATTGCCATTGGAGCTGTTCTGTCTCAAAATCAAAAACCCATTTGTTTCGCAAGTAGAACTCTAAATGAACATGAAATTAATTATGCAGCAATTGAAAAAGAACTTTTAGCCATCGTTTGGGCAACTAAATATTTCCGATCTTATCTCTACGGCAGAAAATTCGAGATCCTCAGTGATCATAAACCACTTGTTTGGCTTAATAATATTAAAGAACCAAACATGAAATTGCAACGTTGGAAAATCAAATTAAATGAATTTGATTATCACATTAAATATGTACCAGGCAAAGAGAATTATGTTGCAGACGCTTTATCCAGAATTAAAATTGAAGAAAACTTGTTAGGAGAAACTCCTGACGTAACAGTAGCAACAATACATAGCGCCCAAGAGGACAACCAGTCCCACATTTCACTGACTGAAAGACCAATAAATTATTTTAAAAGACAAATAGAATTTGAAAAAAGTAACATAAATAACGTATCCGTAACTAATTATTTTCATAAAACAAAAATTTTAATAAAATATGTTGATATGACACCTAATCATGCTAAAGAATTAATTAAAGAATACTTATGTTCTAAGAAAAGTGTCATATATTTCAGCAACGAAGCCGATTTTCTTACTTTCCAAAATGCTTTCGTTGAAATAATAAGTCCCGATAATATAACAAAAGTAATGAGATCTACTAACAAACTAATAAACATCCAAACGTACGCCGAATTTAAAGAATTCATAATAAATACACATCAAAAGTTATTACATCCAGGAATAGAAAAAATGACATTATTATTTAAAGAAAAATATTATTATCCAGATTACCAAAACTTAATACAGAATATAATTAATGAATGTAAAGTTTGTAACATAGCAAAAACAGAACATAGAAACACTAAATTAGCTTTCGAATTAACTCCAGAAACCCATAATCCCAGAGAAAAATATGTCATTGATTTCTACATGGTAGACAACAAACAATTTCTATCTTGCATAGACCTATATTCCAAATACGCAACTTTAATAGAAGTAAATGGTCGAGATTGGCTAGAAGCTAAAAGAGCTCTTTTAAAAGTATTTAATGACATGGGTAAACCAATCGAAATAAAAGCAGATAAAGACTCAGCATTTTTGTGCACCGCACTACAGATTTGGTTAAAATCAGAAGACGTAAATATATCCATTACAACTAGTAAAAACGGCATTTCAGACATAGAAAGATTCCATAAAACAGTAAATGAAAAATTAAGAATTGTCAATTCTGACACAAATCAGGAAGATAAGCTAACTAGATTCGAAATAATACTTTACACTTATAATCATAAAACTAAACATAATACGACTGGTAGAACACCAGCAGATATTTTCATTTACGCAGGAACTCCTGAGTATGAAACACAACTAAATAAGAAAAACAAAATAGAAAGACTTAATGAAAATAGAGCCGAATTTGAAATAGACACTAGATATAGAGAATCACTATTAGTAAGATCTAAATCGACAAACCCTTTTAAACAAACAGGAAAAATAACACAAATAGATGATAAACATTATGAAGAAGTAAACAGAGGTAGAAAGATAACTCATTATAAATCAAAATATAAAAAGAAGAAAGTAACTAGTAAAAGTAAATACGATAATTAAATTTTGATCATTTCCCATATACCACACGAAATTACAAATACCGCACTATACGACATTATTCCATACCCTGACGAAAATAAAAACATTTTAACTGAAACTATACATGACACTTACTACTTACAAGATAATAAAGCATTTACCGCAACAAATAAAGATTTAGTTATGAACAAATGTATTATTGGAATATTAAAACAAAATAAAACAGAATGCAGATATGCAAAAACACATAAAAACTATGAAATCAAATATGTAGAACCAAATATTTTGTTAACATGGAACTTACCGAAAACTGTATTAAATCAAAATTGTATCAATAGAGAAATAATTATTGAAGGAAATAATATGATAAAAGCCCTAAATTGTTCACTCCAACTAGATGAAATATTAATAACCAACACTATGTTAGATTACACACAAACAGTTTATATAAATAATAATGTAACTAAATTAGAACCATTGTCATATGTTCAAACCAAAGAAATTATATTACAGCAAACAAAATTGTATAACATGTTCCAAATAATAACAATAACAGCATTAATAATAATTTTTATTGCATTAATATTGTACACTATCTTTAAATATAAGAATATTCCAAGAAAAATTATTGTAAATTATAAGAACAAAAAACAATCAACCCCAAACATACAATTAAATATTCAAAAAGATACAGAGTTAAGCCAAAATGAAATTGAACTTGAAGAAATTGTATTAGATCCAACATTATATCCAAAATTAACCGCCTAAGGACAGGCTCATTTCTTAAGGATGGGGAAGTAACATATGTAGAGACATATGTACCCACACAAAACGCCTAGCTCGCACTTTTCATTTATATTACGCATCTCATTCCCACAGAGTTAAGCTAAACATCATAAAATAATCAAGTGGTGACAATAACAATTCTGGCTTCCCACGAACTTATCGAATATCATAAACAATTCGCCAGAATCGCTATTCCCACCATTGGGGTTGAAACTGCTGACGTTGCACAAATCCTGGCCGACCGAATTCTCTCAATCTCAATTCTCTCAATCTCTTTAAGATCGAGATCACTTTGTTTACATAAGAGCCAAAAGCTCCAAAAGTCTAAAGTCCAAAGCATAAAAGCTCAAAGCCGAGGTTTGTTATACGTCTGCAGAACATAGCATAAGTTAGTCTAGATTTACATCTGTACTCCGTAGCTTCGGTTTAATAAAAAATAAATTAAATTTTTTTGAACAACCAACTTGCGAACTACGTTATTATATATAATTAGATATTTGATGTGTTCAATGAATCCAAAAAATACCCCGTACTCTTTAAAAAAGAGTTTAATTGTATTTCTACTCCTTCACTGTCAAGCCATCTTTTGAGTGCTAAACTGGTGAATGCGCCTTCTCGGTCTGCTTTTAATAGTATTGGTTTACCTAATATGCGCACTAATTCGTTTTTGCATTCAATCCAATCTTTTGTTTTAATTTGTTCGAGAGTAGCAAATTTTGAATAAATATCAATACAACTTAGATAATGCTTTCCTTCTGAAGAATAGATGTCTATTACAAATTTATCGCGACAATGCTCTGGCTTGGGAGTAATTTTCATTGGCATGTCAGTATTTCTGTGTTTGGTTTTTGCTAAATTGCAAAATTGCTAAATTGCAAATTCGTTTATAATGTTTTGTGTTAACAACTGGCTGTTAGGAAAATAGTAAGTTTCACCGAAAAGTTTATTTGTTTTCTGAGTTCCTGGATGAAGAAGTTTTTCATGAGTTTTAATAATGAGTTCTTTAAATTCGGCGTATGAATTTATATTTTTTAGCTGGGTAAGGCTTCGAAGAATTTTAGTATGACTGGTATTGATAATTTTTTTGTGTGCGTTTTGAATTATTTCAAAATCGGCATCACTATCAATAAACAACACACTAGACTTGGTGCAAAAGTGATCAATTAAATATTGTTTGGCCTTTTCTATTGTCATGTTATCATATGTGATGTGAATAATTAGTTTTTTGAAGTAACTTTCTTTTTAGACCCCGTACTCTTTAAAAAAGAGTAAAGGGGGTCTATTAAGTTTGTCAGAAGCGAGATGTGCGTAACAGGCAGAAGGAGGCGTGGCCGACCCCATAAAGTATATATATTCTTGATCAGCATCAACAGCCGAGTCGATATAGCCATGTCCGTCTGTCCGTCCGTATGAACACCTGGATCTTTTAACTACAAGAGCTAGAGACACCAAATTTGGAATGTAAGTCCGTTATTTTCACGAGCAGATCAAGTTTATTTCAAATTGTTGCCACGCCCCTTACCGCCCCCGCAATGAGCAAATAACCAGACACACCTCGAAAAAATTTGTGTTTTAGGTGAATATCTCAGTAACTATAGCACTTAGGAGCACAAATTTTGGTAGACAGGTTCTTAGAGACAGCCTTAGTATAATGTCATTAAAAATTTTGAGCCACCACGCCCCCTTTGCTCATTAGAAATAAAAGACTCTCCAGCTTCAATGCCTTGTTTCAGGCATTTAATCAAATAGTACAGTGTTGTTATTTAACATACGCTTAGAGAATTACTATTTCTAACTTTCCTGAAAGTGGCATCAAAATCCTATGTCAAACAACAGAAATTACGGTTCAAAGTCGAAGTTATTTTAAAGCAAAATCACTGCATGCGCGCAACACATACAAACAAACACAGAAACATACAAACATATGTTCGAACGCTTTCTCTACCTGCTTTGGCGGCAGCGCTGCCCGGAGCCGCTGGCCGCGCCGAACAATGCTATACATACACACATATGTATGAGCACACATACATATTTGCAAATAATCGGAAGAATGATAGGAGAGGAGTGTGGTGCAACTGGTAGAGTTGCGGCGCAATATGGAACCTTCGTATGGATCGCGGGTTCGAATGCTGACAATGACGATTGTTAATTTATTTATTTTTTAATTTTAATTCAAAATGTAAATATTTAATTTTAATTTTTTAAATTTCGTTTGAAAGTTTTAATTTAAATAAAATGCAATACTATGGGAGTACGGGGTCTTTTTCAGTCGGCTCGATCGACTGTAGCCTTTCTTACTTGTTTAATGTTTGGAACGCCTTTAGAAAATATTATTTGCCTTTTTAATGTGTTTATGGGTTTCTCGGTAGTAAATATTAAGTTGCTATGCTGTGTTTCCTCTCCAAAATACACTTGCTCTATTTTAACGCGTAATAAAGCGTCGGGTATGTGATTTTCATTTCCTTTTATGTATTTAATGTTAAAATCATATTCTGATAATTTAACTCTCCATCTCCATTAGTTTTGAATCTATTTATTTCAAAATGTCGTCCCAGTAGATAATGTCGAAAAGTTTTTGTTGCCCACACAATAGCTAAAAGTTCTTTTTCTATGGCACTGTAATTAATTTCGTGTTCGTTTAAAGTTCTGCTAATGTAACTATTTGGGTGTCCGTTTTGAGAGAGCTACGTTACTTGCATCTGTAGTTAATACGAATTTAGTATTAAAATCTGGTATTTTTAGGATGGGATCATTGGAGATGAGTTGTTTTAATTTTTTGAAAACTTCATCGTATTCTGGATTTTTTGTGTCAGTTTTTGGCTTTATTGCTTCCTTAGTTATGATGTGTCCAAGGAAAGTAGTTTCTTGTTTAAGAAACTCACATTTATCAAGTTGTAGTTTAAGATTAGCTTCAGAAAGCTTTTCGAAAACTAGTTGGAGTGAATGTAGATGTTCTTCTAGCGATGTGGAAAATACGATAATATCGTCCAGATACACTAAACAATGCTTATTTAATAATGGCCGTAAGACATTATTCATGCAACGTTGAAAAGTTGCAGGAGCATTTTTTAAACCAAACGGCATACGAAGGTATTCATAGTGACCATTTTTGGTTGAAAAGGCTGTTTTATGTATTGCATCCGGAAGCATTTCCAGCTGATGGAAACCTTTCGCAAGATCAATTGTGATAAAATAATTACATCTACCTAGCTTACCTAATATTACGTCCACGTTTGGTATCGGGTGTCTGTCGCGTCTTGTTTTTTTGGGGCAATCCATATTGGACTGCAATATAGAGAATTACTGGGCCTTATGATACCTTGTTCTAACATATCTTGGATTTGTTTTTCAACCTCTTGTTCAAAGGCTTGAGGATAGCTGTATGGTTTGGAGTATTTTGGGGAGTTATGAGTAAGATTGATATTGTTTTTCTCTTGATTGCTGAAACTAAGTTGATCTCCTGAACTGAATATGCTGATTTGTGTTCCTAAGTGCTATAGCTACTGAGATATTCGCCTAAAACACAAATTTTTTCGAGGTGTGTCTGTTTTTTTGCTCATTGCAGGGGCGGTAAGGGGCGTGTCAACAATTTGAAATAAACTTGATCTGCTCGAGAAAATAACGGACTTACATTCCAAATTTGGTGTCTCTAGCTCTTGTAGTTTAAAAGATCCAGGTGTTCATACGGACGGACAGACAGACAGACAGACGGACATTGCTATATCGACTCGGCTGTTGATGCTGATCAAGAATATCTATACTTTATGGGGTCGGCCACGCCTCCTTCTGCCTGTTACGCACATCTCGCTTCTGACAAACTAAGTAGACCCCTATACTCTTTTTTAAAGAGTACGGGGTCTAATAATAAGATCTACCAACAAACTAATAAACCTCCAAACTTATGGCGAATTTAAAGAATACATAATAAATACACACCGAAAGTTATTACATCCAGGAATAGAAAATGGCATTATTATTTAAAGAAAAGTATTACTATCCATATTACCAAAACCTTATTCAGAATATAATTAATGAATGCAAAGTTTGTAACATAGCAAAAACAAAACATATAAACACTAAATTAGCTTTTGAAATAACTCCAGAAATCCATAATCCCAGAGAAAAATATGTCATTGATTTCTACATGGTAGACAAACAATTTCTATCTTGCATAGACCTATATTCCAAATATGCAATTTTAATAGAAGTAAATGGTCGAGATTGGCTAGAAGCTAATAGAGCTCTTTTAAAGGTATTTAATGACATGGGAAAACCAATTGAGATAAAAGCAGATAAATACTCAGCCTTTTTGTGCACCGCATCCATAAAACAGTAAATGAAAAATTAAGAATTGTAAATTCTGACACAAATAATGAAGACAATCTAACGATATTTGAAATAAAACTTTTCACAAAACATAATACGACTGGTAGAACACCAGCATATCTTTTGATCTACGCAGCAACTCCTGAGTATGATACAAAACTTAATGGGAAAAAAATATATAAAGACTTAGTCCTCGCGTGTACTATACATAGATCGTATGCGGCCCTTGGTAGTCCGGGCGCGGAGGTTGTTCAGGCTAGAAGTCCAGGAGAATTAAGGAGCGTTTTGCGAACATCAGATCTTTTGGTGAGCGCTCTGATGCCTCTTCCATAGAGCGAATTTGCGGTGCATTTAGACATACTAGCCTTGTTCGCTCTAAAACAGGACAATGGCAAAGTAGATGTTCTAGTGTTTCGGAAGTGTTAGGTTATTTACATTTTCTGCAGTCAGTGTCCGTGGTAATACCCAGCTTGGCCGAATGCGCAGCCGCTAGGCAGTGACCAGTGAGCACTCCGGTTAGCATTCTGCTGTCTTTCCTAGAGAGATGCAGTAGGAATCGGCTAAGTTTTGCATCGAATTCGTTGCACATTATTTTTGCTATTCTACACGAGGTGGTGTTACGCAACCTTAGGTCTATTAGTTTGCTGGTGCTCCTCTCAAGTTTGCTATACAACGATCTTAGGGACCATGCCACCTGCTCTGTTCTACATTCGGGTAGTTCAGTACCAGCCTTCGCTAGGGTGTCTGCCTCCTCATTTCCAGGGATTCCTTGGTGGCTGGGAACCCAGTAGATACGTACATGAGCTTGGTGTTAGTGTGTTCACAATATACGGCAGCTCCTACTCCACCTGCCATCTTGGAGCCGTCCGTATAAATGCAGAGATGACCTTCTTGCCAACTAAAGCAGTTCTTCCAGTCATTGGGTCCTAGATGCACCCGGGTTCTAACTTTAAAGCAGTTAGTAGGTTTGAGGTAGTCTGAGCATGTGGTCATATTCCTTCCATAGCCTTGCAGCTTAGAGCTGGCTTGGCTGCCACTAGCTTCGCGTGTAAGTCTAGCGGTGGTGTACCCAGGAGGGTCTCTAGAGCTTTGGTTAAGGTTGTGCCTTTTCCATTAAGGCAAGATAGGTTTTCTTTTCGGTAGCTTGCCACCACACGAGAGCAGCGTCAGACGAACAACTGAGATGTAGATCCAATGCATAAGTCTGGGCGATAGACCCCAAGAGCAACTGAGCATCTTCTTGGATACATACAGCTCCATGGTTGCCTTTTTCCCTGTCCAGCACCGTGCCAAGGTACTTCACGTGGGGCTTGGTTTAAGGCGCTTTCCGTTTAGCATCGGCGGCTGTCTACACAGTAGCCTCCTTAGCCTGGCGGTTTCGGGCACTGACTCTAGATTGGAGCAGAAACTCCTCCAGGAGCTTCTCTTGGCCTTCCTAATAGCGGATTTGTATGATCTGAGAGCAACCTGGTAGTCTTCGTAGATCATTCGCAGATCAGTCTGTTTGGCTAGCTTGAACAGAGCCTTAGCAACGTTCCTTAGAACGGACCTAACTTTCCGTCTAGATGGTTGGCATGACACGTTAGGCGTCTAGCAGAGTGGTGTTTAGTGGTAAGATTGACTGCTCAATGTCACTCACCGACTTGAACTGCACGATGAGGTGTCGTTTGGCGACACCCGTCATCGTGGCTCGCTTTGCGTGACCTCTGGGGATCGCTCCTTTAGAGCCTCGCTGTCTCTTGCAGACTGGGGCTTTCGCACTCTTGTTACTGTCGGCGGAGCGCTGCCTCTTCTCGGCCAGCATCTCATCCATTTTGTTGGCAAATCCGCTTTGCTCTGCGCCAACTGGGCGAAGTGTCGCCGGCTTTCTGCAATCCTTTCCTCGGCCCAGGCCAGCTTAGCCTTGTCTTGTTCAGACAGATTTGCTGTGCCATGGAGCCGACTGTGGATTTTCAGCGCCGCCTTGTATTGTGATTTCGCCCTAAGCCCCCGCCTGGTGCGTTAAGGCCCTTCCCTACGCAGGGAGCCGGAACCTTGCACCGGAGAGCGCAGCAGACTTTCTTCCTCAGTTGTATTTACTAAAACAACGCTCTCAAGGTCCGAGTCTTCTAGGACAATGGTACCCGAGCGTGTCAGCTGGTGTCTGTTGGCAGTCGTAGTACAACTGACTTGGCCTGCTCCCGCCAAGTCAGAGGTGTGACCACTGCCGACACGCAGAGAGGATTGCTCCCCTCGTGCTCGCCGGTGGAAGCAGTCACTTCTTCCACCGACGTTTGGGTTGACATCCCAGCCCGAGTTGTTTCCTCTTGCAGACTTTCCATAGTTGCTGAGTACCTCACTCCGGCTTTAGAGTTTTAGAGCATGCCGCCAAGGCAACCCATAGCCATGGCGTGTGCTCGGCACTCCTCATATGCCGCAACATGTGAGGGTACGGGACCACACCTTAGCTAGATACTACATAGCCTCGGGGGCAAGTGACATTGCATCAACACGTCGCCCGCGACGCAGTGTACATTGCCCAGCCGGCACCCTCGGGGAGGGTTCAGTTGGGGGATTTGTGTCAGCTTGGTGCCGTTGGGCCACCAAGGGAGGCAAAATTCTTCATGACAGCGGCTGGGCATCGATATCAGGTCGTCAGGAACATGGGAGGGCGCTATACGGTAAAATATCGTGGCCCGGAGTAAGGTGGGTGTGAAGTACCGCTCTTAACATATACTGTGGAACTAGGCATGGAGCCCTACGGATAAAATTTCCTTATTTTTGTAGAGCCCGTACTCTTTAAAAAAGAGTATAGGGGTCTATTAAGTTTGTCAGAAGCGAGATGTATGTAACAGGCAGAAGGAGGCGTGGCAGACCCCATAAAGTATATATATTCTTGATCAGCATCACAAGCCGAGTCGATATAGCCATGTCCGTCTGTCCGTCTGTCCGTCTGTCTGTCTGTCTGTCTGTCTGTCTGTCTGTCCGTCTGTCTGTCCGTATGAACAAACAGATTTCAGAGATGGTAAGAGCTACTAGTTCGAGTTTGGTCTCAATCGATCACAAATTTAGTCAGTCAATACAAGAATCTTTTTTTTTTCGATGCCACGCCCCATTCGCCCACAATGAGCAAAAAACTAGACACACCTCGGAAAAAAATTGGTGTTTTGGGCGAATATCTCAATAACTATTGCACCTAGGATCACCAATTTTGGTATGGAGGTTCCTAGCAACAGCATTAATGCATGGACATTTAAATTTTTGGACTGCCACGCCCCGTTTTCCCACAATTAATAAAAGTAATGCTCAAATTTCGCTCCGTTTTGTTAATATAGTACAGTATTGTAATTTATAATTCGTGTGAAGACTAACTATATCAAACTATCCTGAAAGGCGCATTGAAATCGCACTAAAAACAAGAAAACTAGAAGCATTACAATATTGATAACTGAATGCAATATCGTGTATGAATGCAAGCGAGACAGAAACATACAAGCACATGTGGCGGCAGCGCTGCCGCATTCATATCAATGTATGAGTGCAAGCGAGACAGAAACATACAAGCACATATTCGAATGTTTTCGCTGCCTGCGTGGCGGCAGCGCTGCCCGCAGTCGCTGGCCGCGCCGAATACACACATACATGCATATGTGCATCATATATTGTCTATCGTATGTGTATTCGCTTACAGACAAACAGCTGTATGTTTGATTATGCTTAGATTGTTTTTGTTTCAACGTGTTTTAATGCAAGTACTAACCATTGTAGTATCTCTGGGCCGATTTTAATAATTTAATCGGGAAAAAAATGCAGAGAGTATTTTACGGTCGGGCTTGCTCGACTGTACTTTCCTTACTTGTTTATTTATGGAAAGTAATTTAATTTTTTTGAATCGGCATTAAAATGTGAAGCCAGGAGCATGGATATCTATGATGTGGTGTGGGAACTGTTGGGCAAACGGTTCGAAAACAAAATTAAATTTTTTTTAGATCAATTAAACAGCTTTTTACTGACTGAAAATAGAATAATAGATGTTCGTGCAAAATATAATGTACATTGTAAAGAAAATGTATTTATTTATTTATTAACGCAGACTAAATGCAGTCGCGAGTAAATTTATAATTAAAATTACTGTTTATGAATATATAATTATAAAAAAATTTATATTAACTGGAAATAATAAAAAAATTTTGTTAATTCAATTATTAATTAGTTAATAGTTAACAGTTGATCTGGGAAAAAAGTAAACAAGTTGGAAGGATTGGGGAAAATGTATTTATTTATTTATTAACGCAGACTAAATGCAGTCGCGAGTATAACCAAAATATAACGTTAAATTTATAATTAAAATTACTATTTATGAATATAAAAGTATAAAAAAATTTATTTTAACTGGAAATATTAAAAAAATTTTGTTAATTAAATAATTAATAGTTAATAGTTGATCTGGGAAAAAAGTAATAAAGTTGAAAGGATTGGGGAAAACACAGAAGAACCCAACCAGATCAATGCAAATGTATGCCAAAACAATCACGAAAGACTTCTGATTTAAGGAAATCGTTCGAGCGCCCGATTTTCTATATGGTATATCTTTCGCAATTCGAAAGATATGGCCATAAAACTTTATACACGTATTCTCGAAACACGTATCTATCCGAAAATGAAAAAAAAAAAAATTGGAATTTTTGGATCCAACTGAGCAGAAACCTCCCTGCAAGGAACGCGTGACTGGCTAAGATGCCAAACATACTGCCCCTAGAGATCAGAGATTTAACGGAGTTAGCTTTAAAGTGAAGCTTTAAGATGGGAAAGTGAAAGAGATGTAGCAATAATTCTATAGTAATCGTTATATCGAGCGCATAATACCCGAAAACGACTGTGCAAAGCGTAGTCAGTAGTGCATGTAGGAAGAAATAAAGGGATGTAGTACCTCGTTGCCCTGGTTGGAATATTGAAATTAAGGCGTTCTAAAAGAGATGAGGAGCTTATATCACCTACCATAAGCTTGTGAAGAAAAATAACTCCAAGAACTCTCCTACGATTAAGAAGGGACGGAAGATTAAGGAGTAAGAGCCTATTGGTGTAGGACGGAAGGCGAAGATTAGGGTCCCAATTAAGACCTCGAAGTACAAAGAGTAAAAACTGCTTCTGCACTGACTCAATTAAATCTTGAGTATGAGCATGTTGAGGAGACCAGACACATGAACAATATTCAAGAATGGGGCGGACAAGGGATGTGCACAGAAGTTTAGTGACGAAGGGATCATTTAATTCTTTAGACCAGCGTTTAATAAATCCAAGAGTGCCCTTGGCTTTATTAACAATTGAGAAGATATGATGTGTGAAACTTAATTTATTATCAAAAAGAACACCAATGTCTTCAACTGACAGTATACGATTAAAGAGTACATTGTCAATATAGTAATTGGCTAAGTAAGGAGTAACCGTGTTAAAAGTCATAAACAGGCATTTAGAAATATTTAGTTTCAAGTGATTAGTTATGCACCAGTTATGCATTGTGTTTAAATCATCTTGTAGTAACGCATGATCCTGTTGGTCATTGTAAGATAATAATAATTTCACATCATCTGCATACATAAGTATGCGACAATGGGATAGCGAAGAGGGAAGGTCGTTTATAAAAAGATTTAAAACAACGGGCCTAGGTGACTACCCTGGGGAACTCCAGACGTAACGAAAACATATTTATATATTGCTGATCTAAGCATAACCCTTTGGGTCCTACCTGTTAGATATGATGATATCCACAGAAGGGTAAGTGTTAAACCTAAGATATTAAATTTATGTAAAAGAAGGTTATGATTAACAGAGTCAAATGCTTTACTAAAGTCAGTGTATATGACATCAGTTTGAATTCTAATAAGGACTGCCCCCCTTAATAAGGACTGCCTCCTACTCGTATTAACGATACTCGCCTTCCGCACTCTACCGATTTATGAATAAAGGGAGTTAATGATTGCAAACTTGGTTGCACGGTGTTTCCCTTTTTTAGTCTATCAAACTCCACCTTAAATTCTGCTCGCTGAACTAGTTCCAGCAGTTTTAAAAAAGCGAAGTTCAATTCCTTTGGTCCTAGTTCGACAGTGTGTATTTCTTGTTTTGATCTTGAAACGAATCTGTACATGTACGCCACTATTCGTACCAACTTGCGACATGACGAAAACCGGGACATGAACTCAGGTAACCGTCGAACTGCTAACTGAGCAGACGAGCGCTGACCTTTTGACCTCACTCCCTTTTAACTCATTCGGTATGTTGAAGTGTTCATTTTGAGGCCATTCTGTGTCGTCCTCGCAAAGAAATGGAGGGCCTTCGAACCATATTGACTGTAACAGTTCTTGAACGTCACAACCTCTCGACGCCAAATCAGCTGGATTGCTTGATGTTGGCACATGTCTCCAAGATACTTTAGGTGTCATCTCTTGGATGCCTGCAACTCGATTGGCTACGAATGTTGCTAATGTTGAAGGGGAAGTATTTATCCAATGTAGTGTGATTTCTGAGTCAGTCCAGAAATTCACACTCTCGATTCGACAGCGATCCAACATATGCTGTATGGAGGACCACAGTTGAGCTAACATAAAAGCCGCACACAATTCAAGTCTGGGAATGGACTTGGTTTTGAGTGGAGCGACTTTTGCCTTTGCCGTTAGTAACCGGCAGACGGTGTTGGTACCGTCGTTAGCCCGAATGTAGATGCAGCAGCCGTAAGCTTGACTGGATGCGTCCGCAAATCCATGCACTTGTATGTTTGCATTGGAGCTGGCGTGAGCGTATCTGGGAATTTGAACTCTATCTAGTTCTAAAAGATTCTCCTTGAACTTATCCCATCTGCTATGTAGTTCCATGGGCAGTGTATCGTCCCAAGGCAACTGCATGCGCCACAGCTCTTGAAGCAGAATTCTTGCCCGTATGCTGATTGGGCACAACAAACCAAGTGGGTCAAACATGCGTGCTGCAACTGACAGAATATTGCGCTTGGTGGGACTTAACTTGATAAAGCTATCATCCAAGTGGTACTGGAAAGTATCCAATCTTGGTGTCCACCTCATACCAAGCGTTTTGGTCGAATCGGCATCATTAAAACTTAAAAGTTTATCCTTTCCGCCTTCTTCTACAAACTGAGGATGGTTTGAAAACCATTTTGCCAATTGAAAACCGCCCGATTCGAGAATTTCGGGCACTTGTTTGCATATATTTTCCAATGTTTCGATATCGTCAGCTCCCGTAAGCATATCATCGACGTAGAAATCATTGCAAATGATTTCTGAACCAAGAGCATGGGTGTCCCTATGACTCAAACCCAGCTCCTGCAAACATCTGATGGCCAAAAACGGTGCGGACGCAGTTCCATACGTCACCGTGTTTAATTGATAAACTTGGAGCTCATCTGAAGGGTTTTCGCGCCAAACAATTAGCTGAAATCGTCGATCGTCATGGGATATGCTTACTTGACGATACATCTTTTTAATATCTGCCGTGAGGGCATATCGGCTCAGACGGAACCTTAGAAGCGACAAAATTAGATCCCTCTGAATAGTAGGACCTACCATGAGCAATTCATTTAGAGAGTGGGACGATGTCGTCTTACAAGACGCGTCAAACACTACTCTAAGCTTGGTGGAACTACTTTCAGGTCTCAGGACGCACTGGTGTGGAATGACGTAGTGTGGGCCTGGTGGAACTTTTGTACCTAACGGAGACATGTGACCAAGGTCGAGATACTCGTTCATAAAACTCGTGTACATTTCCTTGAGTTCCAAATCCTTGGAAACTCTATGCTCTAATGCTAGGAACCGTCTTTTGGCTGTCTCAAAGGAGGAGCCCAGCACTTGGGGATCAGTCTTAAAGGGCAAGCTGACCTCAAATCGTCCGTTCGAGAGTTGGTGAACACTGTCTTTAAATTTTTGCTCACACGCAAGGTGCTCTGCAGAGTACTTTGACAATGCATTAGTCTCTGGGATGGCTTCCAGCTCCCAGAATCTATCTACCAGAGCTTCCAGCCTATCTTCGCTAGTAGGATGAATTACTGCGCAGCAAACAGGGCTTTGGGTATTTATTTTCTTGCATCGCCCGGATGCTACCCAACCGAACAATGTCTTTTGCAGCAACGGACCGTTTTCTGCCAATCGAATTTGTCCAGTGCACAACAAATCAAAAAAGGAGTCGGCTCCCAGCAGCAGATCAATTCGCTGTGGCTTAAAAAATTCTGGATCAGCCAACTCTATGCTTGACGGAATCTTCCACCGATGAATGGGAAGATCATAGTCAGGTTGTCTGCTCGTAATCGACTTTAGCACCCAAAAATCGGTGCTAAAATGATGATTCGACACTCGCGATGACACTACTGTCGATACTTCGCTTTTCGCTACTAGACTCGACTGTCCTACTGATGTTGAGCCAGACTTTCTGTCATGAAATTTACCTGAGAACCAGAGTCTAATAGCGCTCGAGCGCTTTGATTCTGACCGAATCTGTCTTTTACAGTTATCACTGCCGTTGCCAGGAGCACCTGATCGACTTCGCTAACCACGTGATTAACTTGGGCAGGATGAACGGACACTTGCTGCTCTGCGGCTGCGTATTTATGCAGGAGAGTATTATGTGGGCGAGAACATACTCTACACTTTGACGCAGTGCAGTTGGACACTCTGTGTCCGGAATACAAACAATTAATGCAAAGTTGACTAGATTTTACGAAATTGAATCTTTCGTCAACTGGCAATGCTGCGAATCCCTGGCAGTTTCCAATCATATGGTTGGCACTGCAAAAGTTGCATTTTGGTTCCATTTCTTTCTCGACATTCGTGCATGCAAATGACGACTTTTTTGCATACTTCATGTCGGATTTCTGCTTTATTCTGGACTTTGAACTTTCTTCAGCAGATAAGTGCTGATATCGCCTGTTCAAAGCCATAACGCAATCGGCCCATTTCGGCAATTTGTTATAGTCCAGTTGCTCCTCATACTTCGATTTCGTATGCGGATCAACCTTTGACATGACTATATGTATTAGAATTGCGTTAGCTAAATCTTCCTCATTCCCAACCGACATTAGCGAATCGAAAATTGCCGACACTGAGTCAACCATTGTTCGAATTCCGAGTGCCGATGGCTTGGACATCGGCTCAATGTCGAACAACTGAGCGAGAGTGTCAAAGAAAATCAGGCATTTGTTGTCGTACACTCGACTTAAACTTTCTAATGCCTTTGGGTAATTAGCGTCAGAGACCTGGAAGGCTCTGATGGTCCCTAACGCCTCATCCGACAAGCACGAAATCAAATGATTGAATTTCTCAATATTTGATAGCGAGCGATCGGAGTCTACTAAACTGTTGAACAGACCGATAAATTGTCTGTATTCCGAATGCTTACCACTGAACTTGGGCAACTTAAGTTTGGGCAGGTGAGAGTGGTGAGAAAGTGGAGGCACAGTTTCAGATGCCTGGTACGCACTAAGGGCAGACATGTATGACGATCGAGCCAAAATACACGTTTCCTCAAGCATTGCGCGGCTAGTATTGTCAGGATCTATCGAATCGATCTCTGACTGCAGATCCATAGCCTTTGAAATGTATGAATTAAGGATATCTAGCCGGCACTGAATTTCGAACTTACTTGGAGTCACCATTTTATTTATGAGTGAACTCCTTTGTCGTTCGATATCGCTCTCCACCTTTTCCAATTTAACGAATAGTTGACTTAGACGATCACTAAAACAAGCTCCTGCATCAACCAGATCGGTTTCATTAAGATCTGTTTTTTGCGCCATATTATTTTTATTTTATTTTTTTTTTTTTGGATATATTTGAATGCGCGTAAATGTAACCTTTTTTTTTTTTTTGTAAAAATTCGTACCTATTTGAATGCACGTTTACCTTTTTTTTTTTTTTAATTCGGACCTATTCGAATGCACGTAAGTGTACTCTCAAAGTCAGCTGAACAGCAGGAAAATACAAAGCTGACTACACAGACCTTTCAATATTCGAAATGAATCACCTACACCAAATGCAAAACGCAGGCAAAACGTTTAACAGCTGAGAACAACAACACGAACGTATGTATGCAAGCAACGAAGCGAATATACCAACAATAACTGAAATGCTCGCAGCTAATTTGCATACGTATGTATGTATGTATGTTGCTAGTGCTTATATATGTATAAGCAGACAAACGATGCGATCAACAAACAGCAACAACAACAGTGTACGTATGCGCGGTTCGCTGTACATACATATATTTCGTGGAGTTCGATTTGAGTTAGTAACAACGGTGATTGAACAAACATACGCACACACAGGGTACCCGCTTGTATGCAGATTTAAAGAGAACGACAAAGCAAAGGTCAAAAACCACCACCGAATAGCCGTCGATCAAAACGAATAGCGGAATCAAAAGAACAGCAATATGTAGATATGTATGTATATGTATATGCACGCATCAACATATTTACACAAATTTGATTTGAATTTGAATATATTTCTTTATTTTTAGTTTTTTCTCGTTAAATGTTTTGCTTCGAATTGTTCTATAAATCACATTTATCAGTGCCGAAACGCAAAGTCTGTTATGTGCAATAAAGGGAGCGATACTTAATTATGTATGTACATATGTGCTATTTGCCGTTTCTATGCACTTTCACCTAAGCACTGACTCGTTTGGGCACTGTTACCTGGTCATCAGAAGAGTCGCTCATTGGCTCAATTCTGGGCATTCTATTCCAAGTATTTCCGCAACAATAGTGGTCCAACTCCAGAGTTTGTCTTCGTCCAGCTCAACAGGGAACAGCTCCAAGAATCAGGCAGCAGTAACACCGAAACCAACACACACGCACACCAAGCCTCGAAATGTCTAATAATTAGACCGACAACCGCGTAAGAAAGTCCCTGCTCGGGCGCCAATGAAAAATCCAAAATCAAAATGTGTTGTAAATCAAAACACTTGCAAGTTCTACAACGTTACAAAATTTATTGACTATCGAACGCGGAGAGACTGGCAGCGTGCGTGCGGTGTTTTACGAAATCAAATATCAACTAACTCGTCGCTGCCGCCAGCAGCACTCCCGAATGCAATTTGAGCTTACAGACTAGCTTACAGTATAAGAGAATCAATTCATTTTTACCTAACGCTATCAATTCATTTTGTCTCTTAACTAATACTTAACTAATACTTCATTATGATCTTATGCTAACTTATGCTATGATCCAACAACAAGGTCAATTTGTGTTTTAAATCCTGTAACTTTGAAAAACAATCTTTTTATACGGAAGCAATTGTTTTACAAAATTTAATGGAAGCTGTGCCAGTCCAAACAATAATCATAAATAGAAATAAATTGCAGAACTACTTTTTAGGTGACCCATATTTTAACAAGCTGAACAGAGTAGACATGATAATTGGAGCCGATCTATATTCACAAATAATGAAAAATGTCAAAATTAAAACAGACGGACTCCTGGGTCAAAGTCAGGCTGCACCACATCAAAGCGAAATTCTGTAATAACAGCAACTACAATCGATGTTTAAGACATGGATCGATTTTGGGAATAAGAAGATGAGGATAATAACGACTTAGAAGGAGAATATTTTGAAAAGAATTACATAACAACAAGAAAAGATAGTGCAGCAGTCTCGTTGACTCGATACATACATTCTCAAATATCGATAACTTTAATTTAATATGTTCGTTGATTTTGATTAGTTCAATTATATCAGTTTAGTTCATAGGAACACAAGCGACTGACACATGAACAAGAAGAGTCGAGAATAATCTGTATTATTATTAGTTGTAAGATAGAGTACAATAAAGTTAAAATAAACTTACATTGGTGACCCCGACGTTTGAAGGAACGCAACTCATAGTGTAATTAATTAATTGACAATTTAATAAGTCGCAACATTGGCTGACGCAACTGTGCTTGCTCATTCCCCACGCACAAACACAGTCCCAAAAGTTGTGAAATTATACACCGAAAGTATACCGCACTGAACATGGCCAGCAACGGAGCACAAATGGAGCAGTCTGCTCCTGGCACCAGCACCGAGCTTACGAATTAGGGAAATATTATCTTCCTCATCAAGCAGTACTAAGGGATAGTAGCTTAACAACAAAATAAAGAGCTGTAAGAAGTTAGTTAGTTAGAAAAGGGACTGGTATACAAAAGGACCTCAACTCACCTCTGTAAAGAAAAGTCATAAAATGTGTAAACGGTTGACAGCGGACTTAATTGAAAAAGATCGGTACTAGCACACTTGTTTTGACATCAGATATTCGAGCTGTATGGCCGCTTGTGAAAGTCACCCCTAAATCAGGTGCACTGCAAGTATACAGTATTTTCACACAGTAACTGGTTTACCTTCCCTCACGGTGTTCTCAACAGGTTTAAATTTCTACTTATCAATAGAACATTAAAAGACCGAGTGAAAATAAAATTATTTTCGTAGAGTTAATTCTGATCGATTAATATAAAATTTTCACGCGGAGCTCAAAAAAGAGGGAAAAGAAGAAAGTACTGTCGTACACGCCCGACGGTAAAATACTCAACATTTTTTTCCCGATTAAATTATTAAAATGTGTAGTACTTCCATTAAAACACGTTGAAACAAAAAAAATCTAAGCATAATCAAACATACATCTGTTTGTCATGCGATAGTTGGACGTTGAAATAGTTCAGCGGTATGACGATTTAGAAAACTTCAGTCGGCGATGTCAACAGTGAAACCATGCGATCATTCGCGAAAGACTCTATTCGACGATGACGACAGTTGGGCGATGTTATGAATAACGATGCGATGATACAGGGGAATACTCTTTTACTCGATGCAATGAAAGCAAAGCAACCATGATCGAAAACGAGGCAATGAATTAGAGCAATGCGCTATCTAACCGATGCGATTGATTAAACAGTGTGATGAATTAGTGAAATGATCTATTTAACAATGCGATGAATTAACGATGCGATGTATTCTGGTGCGATGAAAACCAGGCGACGATGATTTAAAACGATGCGACGAATTCGCGATACGATGATTTGTCTCCCAATGCGATTAAAACAACGACGATGATTGAAAATGATGCGATGATTTAGAGGGATACTCCACTTTACGATACGATGATTTAGAGGAATTCTATATTTAAAGACAGTTTTTCTGCCACCGTCGTTGTTTTCTGCTGTGTAGCGTTGGTGATCTTTCTTGTGGTTCGTTGTGTGTGTGTAGTTGTTTTACGGTTGTGTGTTATTCTTTCTGCTGATGGTTGTTCTTTCCGTTGCTTGTTGTTCGCAAGTTGCCGTTTTATACCATGCGAGTCCAAGCGTTGTCGTGTTGCGGCTGGTAAGTCTTCCCGGCTTATAAACACTGAAAGGCGTCGACGTAGTTCCTCTACAGTTCCCGCTGACAGAGCTGTGTTTGATCATGGTGGAAGAGCCTACGGGTAAAACCAACGATGATTCGTAGTCAGGTGACGGCGTCTTTAGCTCAATTTCAGTGCCAGTCTCTTTGTGAAGCTCAATCGAGTAGATATTCTTATCGAAGCGATAGATGATCGTTCTACATGGCGGTTTATCTAACCGATGTGAACGATCAAGCTAGGCTTGTACTGCGATGCGATAGACAAAGCCGATTGTGGAACAATATGTAACTATTGGACAGTTGAATTATGCGAGGCGTAAATTGTGCAAAGACGAATCGATTGTTAGGTCATGCGATAGTTAGACGTTGAAATAGTTCAGCGGTGTGTCGCGTGAGAAAATTTTAGTCGGCAATGTTGATAATGTCACAATGATTAGCAATTAATTTTAAGCGGATAATGATGTGCTTGGTTCGCGTGTCGAGCAAAGAATGATCTCGGCACGTTGTGGTACCGTCCTTATATTGGCCGCGGTGTCGCGTCGTTGCCACTCGGGTTCGGCCTCGGCCTTGGTTGTTGTCTAATTCTGCTGTCTATATCTGTTATGCTCGGTGCGCTCTCTGCTACTCTCCGTATTGTTCTCTTCACTTTCTAATGTGTGGTTTTTAGACCCCGTACTCTTTAAAAAAGAGTAAAGGGGGCTATTAAGTTTGTCAGAAGCGAGATGTGCGTAACAGGCAGAAGGAGGCGTGGCCGACCCCATAAAGTATATATATTCTTGATCAGCATCAACAGCCGAGTCGATATAGCAATGTCCGTCTGTCCGTCTGTCCGTATGAACACCTGGATCTTTTAAACTACAAAAGCTAGAACCATGAAATTCACAATGAAAGTCCGTTATTATGTCAGGCAGATCAAGTTTATTTCAAATTGTTGCCACGCCCCCTACCGCCCCCGCAATGAGCATAAAACCAGACAAACCGAGAAAAATTTTGTTTTAGGCGAATATCTCAGTAGCTATAGCACTTAGGAGCACCAATTTTGGTATACAGGTTCCTAGAGACATATAACGGTTCTTTAATATAACGCCATTCAAAATTTTGAGCTGCCACGCCCCCTTTGCTCATAGGAAATAAAAAACTCTCCAATTTCAATGCCTTTTTTAAGGCATTAAATCAAATAGTACAGTGTTGTAATTTAACATACGCTTAGAGACTTACTATTTCTAACATTCCTGAAAGTGGCATCAAAATCCTATGTCAAACAAGAGAGAAATTTCGGTTCCAAGTCGAAGTTATTTTAAAGCAAAATCACTGCACGCGCGCAACACATACAAACAAACACAGAAACATACAAACATATGTTCGAACGTTTTCTCTACCTGCTTTGGCGGCAGCGCTGCCCGGAGCCGCTGGCCGCGCCGAGCAATGCTATGCATACACACATATGTATATGTACACATACTTATATGGAAATAATCGGAAGAAGGGTAGAAGAGGAGTGTGGTGCAACTGGTAGAGTTGCGGCGCAATATGGAACCTTCGTATGGATCGCGGGTTCGAATGCTGACAATGACGATTGTTAATTTACTTACTTTTTAATTTTAATTCAAAATGTAAATATTTCATTTTAATTTTTAATTTCATTTTAAAATTTTAATTTTAAGAAAATGGGCACTACTATGAGAGTACGGGGTCTTTTACAGTCGGCTCGATCGACTGTAGCCTTTCTTACTTGTTTTTCTATTTCTTTGCGTTTTCTGCTGCTATCCTTTTTGAGTGCACAAACAAGAGGAAAAAATCAAAGAAGTCAAAATACCAAAAAAAAAAACTCGCGCCTCGTGTGCTATTGAGGTTATGTTGCTCTTTTCTCTCGATATTTCCAACTTGTGGGTTAATATTCCACCAAATGTGTTTTTTCACTTCGTTTTCTAGAAAACAAAAAAATTATCTTTTTTTTTCAAAATAAGGGTCACTGCTCGGGCGTCACTTATGCTGGGGTATTTCTCAGTCCTCTTAATAAGAAATTTATAAAACCTGGAACCATGGAGCGAGAATAATAGACGCTATGACGCAACTACTATAGGGAAAAGAGTAATTCGGCACACCACCGATGAGGAATCCCCTGTACTCTACATAGGTGCTTTGCCCCGGTGGGAGGTCGCAGCAACGGTCAGAGCCTAACCTGGGGGGTACGCATTTATACGAACAACGCCATCATGGGGATAATCTTCAGGGGATGCCAAGTTTCCGCCGGACATCCGGCTGTAGGGGAGACACGGGGTCGTCACGGATGTTTCTGGGCCATTGGGTTATGCCCAGTCGAATAGAAGATTCCAAGAACGCATGTGTCCCGAATATAAAGAATCCCGCTCATTAAGGGGCATGGCGGACCAGGTCCGGAGGAATGATTTCGCGGCGTTGGCGCAAATCACCCAAATGGCGGCAGAGTTCAAAAGCGTACGGGAGCAGGAGCGGGCGTTTAAGAATGGTGGCGTTGTAGGAGTTAAACGTGATTCGCACCATGTGAATGTGATTGGGTCATCGGCACCCTTTCAGGTCCGCAACAGGAGGACCACAGACACAGGCATTTCGAGACGAAGCGCCTTTTGGGGCGTCGCAGACAGAGTCCATGAGCGGCACACTTAGTAAATGTAGTTAGAATGTTGTAAGCGCATACGGGAGGCGACTTGGAAAGCCGGAGAGTAGTTCTCAATAACGTTGGAGGGAGACAGGATTGCCGCAAAGGTGGAGATCGGTGGCCGGGAGATTGCGCCCACTTTTGACACAGGGGCGTCGCGGATCTTTGTTGAGGTTTTGGAGGAGGACGTGGCGGTTCAGTTGGCAGACGAGTCGGCCTAGGACTCAGCAAGGGCATTAAAATTAAGGGTCAGCTTCCCCGGAGAAAGCGTAGTGTTGACCATGCTGGTCATGCCCACCATGCTGGATCATGCTATTTTGGGGATGTGTTTTTTGAGACTCATGGACGCCTCGATTAGCTGCGGCCTGGCCGAATTAAACTTAAGGAAGGATGGAACAGAGCAGTGTGGCAAGAAAGAAGTTATCCCGCTTACCAGGCAGCGATCGACCGCTCGGGCACGATCATTTGAGGAACACGGAGATATATGAACGGATGAACAGCTAACAAAGGGCGGAAACAGGGCGCCGAAGGTTGGAGTAGCGTCTTCCCCTGAAGTACGGATGATGGAAATAGAGAAAGCAAGGTAGGAGTTCCCGGTTGTCGAGATGGAGCGGCCGGAGGATCTGGAGCCGAAAATAAAATATGACATAGATGATCTTCGTTATCACCGGGGTAAGTTAGATGTGGTAGAAGATGCGACTTCCGACTGCCAGCGGGCTGTCGTACCCAAATCTCCATTGAAATGGACCGGAGCAGAGAAGGCCGGTGGGCAGTGTGCTGACAAGGGAAAAGGAGGACAAGATGGAAATCTGCGAGGCGGTTTGCAGCGATCTTCTTTACGTCAAAAAGTTGTCCCCCTCGGAGATGGTGACGATTCCCCAGCTGGTAGACTAAGTCTGAAGCGGTGATAGTCACCGCGTTAAAGAATGGGGGGGGTAAGGTGGGCCCTAAATGTACCGCCTTATATTGTAGCATTAAATTCGTTTTTAAGAATTTATTGTTACGCCACTGAAAGCCCTTTAGTTTGTAAGCATTGCAAAGCATGGTCAGCTGTTTAGCCTAGCGGCGGTAGGTTAGAATAAACAGGCGGCGCCCTCTGTCATTTGCGCGGGTCAGCGGTGGAGTGCAGCTCTGCACGAAAGCTTTATGGTGAAGAGAGAGCTTTCGTGGTGGAGTTGCATCGCTACAGCTTCCGCGTAAGCCGATCGTGAGCGTCGCTAGTACTTTTTGATCGGCAGCGATAAGGGATGGACGTCCCGAGTTGTCGGTGACAGCGGAGCGTTAAGGCGGTGGTAGGCAGTACAGCGGAGCATGAAAAGGGCAGATTGTGGTCTCTGTGGACTTTACAAACTTTATGAATTTTTAATAATTATAATACTTGTTGCATGCAGAGTTGCAATTGCTTCAAATGGATAATATAACTGCGTTTATTATTTAAGTCTGCAATACTTTTAATTCGGTTTTTTTATTTTGGCAGTCAAAAAAAAAAAAAAGGTCTATTAAGTTTTTCAGGAGCGAGATGTGCGTAACAGGCAGAAGGAGGCGTGGGCGACCCCATAAAGTATATATATTCTTGATCAGCATCAACAGCCGAGTCGATATAGCAATGTCCGTCTGTCCGTTCGTCCGTATGAACACCTGGATCTTTTAAACTGCATAAGCTAGAGCAACAAAATTTGGAATGAAAGTCCGTTGTCTTTGCGAGCAGATCAAGTTTATCTTAAATTGTTGTCATACCCCTTACCGCCCCCGCAATGAGCAAAAAACCAAACACACCTCGAAAAAATTTGTGTTTTAGGCGAATATCTAGGTATACTGCACTTAGGAGCACAGGTTCCTAGAGACAGCCTTAATATAATAGCATTAAAAATTTTAAGCTCCCACGCCCACTTTTTCTCATAAGAATTAAAATACTTTCCAACTTCAATGCAATTTTTTAGGCATTAAATTAAATAGTACAGTGTTGTTATTATACCCGTTACTCGTAGAGTACAAGGGTATATTGTAATCGTTGGAATGTATGTAACAGGCAGAAGGACGCGCGGCAGACCCCATAAAGTATATATATTCTTGGTCAGCATCAATAGCCGAGTCGATATAGCCATGTCCGTCTGTCCGTCCGTCCGTCTGTCCGTCCGTCTGTTCGTCCGTCCGTCTGTCCGTCTGTATGAACAAAAGGATCTCAGAGACTAAAAGAGCTAGAAAGGTGAAAGGGGTCGCAAATGAAAGGTACAATACCCAAGCAGTACGAGTTTGTTTTTGTTTTTTGACACGCCCACTTTAGGGCGTTCTCTCTTAATATAAAGGAAAATGTACAGATAAGACTTAAATGTTTTAGTATAGAAAACTTTTTTGTTAGCAATGCTATCTGATCCAAATTTACACGAAGACTACATGTCTATGAAGTACATGTACAGGCCAAGTTTGATCGAAATCGGACAACTATATCGTGTAGCTCCCATAGGGCCGATCGGTCAAAAACACGCTCCAAATATAAATTAGTATGAAAAAATTTTGCATTGACTAAGCTATCTTAATGAAACTGACACAAAATAAATAAATCTATAATATAAATATACTGACCAAGTTTCATACAAATCGGACTACTATATCCTATAGCTCCCATAGGGACAATCATTCAAAAATTTGCTTTTAGTATGAATTTGTATGGAAATTTTCTGTATTTGCCAAGCTATCTTAATGAAACTGATACAGAATAAATTTATCAATAATATAAATATACTGACCAAGTTTCATTCAAATCGGACTACTATATCATATAGCTGTCATAGGAACAGTCGGCCGAACATTGAGTAACGGGTATCCTAAAGTCGCGGGGCGACTGTAGCATTCTTTCTTGTTTTACATTCGTTTGGAGACTTATCATATCTAACTATCATGAAAGTTACATAAAAATCCTTTGTCAAACAAGAAAGCTATCACGGTTCAAAATTTATTTTATTTAAGTGCGCGCAGGCGAGAAAGAAACATACGAACGTATGCTTGGCGCAGCGCTGCCCGGAGCCGCTGGCCGCGCCGACGAATGCTATACATACAAACATATATATGTGCTCACATACATATAATTTCAAAAGAGCTTGTAGCATGTAAATGCAGATAATCGGAAGAATGATAGAAGAAGGCCGTGGTGCAACTGGTAGAGTTGCGGCGCAATATGTGGAATTAAATGTTTTAAGTTTAAATTATAAATGTAAAAATTAAATGTTTATTTTATAAAAGTATTTAAAAATTTTTGCGCACCACTATGAGAGTACGGGGTCTTCTATAGTCGGCTCGCTCGACTGTAGCCTTTCTTACTTGTTTAGTAATAGATATATGTAATTCCTTATTGCAAGGATTTATAATTAAGTACCCCCAAGAATTAAGAATTGAATCATTTTGGAAACTCCATTATGCATAAGAACCTTTAGACATCTTGTTCTTTTGTCTACCACACATCTAGGCTTTATTATTTCAGTATAAACGAATATTATACCCTTTGACATACTTGGCATTGCCTGTTTCTTATCCATTACTTCATTGTGGAGATCACTTAAATATAATTCAGATATTCCAACTTCTTAGTTGTCATCTATGTTTTCAGAGAAACTTACAATGTTTGTAATCGCACATTATACATTGTCCGGAAAAACATTTAAAGAAATGTTGCTAAATAAAGTAACATAAAAGGATTCTAAGTTACTCATATTTAAATGTGACTTTGTTTAGATTAAAGAAATCCAATTTGATATGGTTTTTCTCTATTGGAAGATCCTGTGCTAACTCCTGTAGCTTTAGAGCGAGATAGTTTTTCCCTTCCTGCAATGTAATTGAAGTTTCTTAAATTGAATTCTGTTTGAGCTACTCGATTATTGGATCTTTTTTTCAGGAGACTTAATTTTATGTTCAATGCGTCTTTTTTAGGAATTGGTTCAATCATACCTAAATCATCATTGATTTCAGAGAATGTCCGCTTAGGGTTATCGTGTGGACTTTGGGATTCAGCAAAATCGTCTTCCTGAGAATTATTCAATATTTTGTCTGTTTTTTGAAACGTTCATACTCTTGTCTGCTTTAACGTTTAAATTTTTCAAAAACTCTTTGTTTTCAGCCTTTGATTCTCGTTTGGAACTTGTAGGAAACTCTTCAAATGTTTGTGTTAGACTGCTAGACGTTAAAACATTCAACTGATTTTTATACTCTCTGCAAGAGTATATTGGGTTTGTGAAAATGTATGTAACAGGCAGAAGGAGGCGTGGCAGACCCCATAAAGTATATATATTCTTGATCAGCATCACAAGCCGAGTCGATATAGCCATGTCCGTCTGTCCGTCTGTCTGTCCGTCTGTCCGTCTGTCCGTCCGTATGAACAAACAGATTTCAGAGATGGTAAGAGCTACAAGTTCGAGCTTGGTCTCAATCGATCACATATTTAGTCAGTCAATACAAGAATCTTTTTTTTTTCGATGCCACGCCCCATTCGCCCACAATGAGCAAAAAACCAGAGACACCTCGGAAAAAATCGGTGTTTTCGGCGAATATCTCAGTAACTATGGCACCTAGGATCACCAATTTTGGTATGAAGGTTCCTAGCGACAGCGTAAATGCATTGCCATTAAAATTTTTGGACTGCCACGCCCCGTTTTCCCACAATTAATAAAAATAAATCGCTCTGTTTTTAGGCATTATTTAATATAGTACAGTATTGTAATTTATAATTCGTGTGAAGACTAACTATATCAAACTATCCTGAAAGGCGCATTGAAATCGCATTAAAAACAAGAAAACTAGAAGCGTTGCAATATTGATAACTGAATGCAATATCATGTATGAGTGCAAGTGAGACAGAAACATACAAGCACATGTGACGGCAGCGCTGCCGCATTCATATCAATGTATGAGTGCAAGCGAGACAAAAACATACAAGCACATGTTTGAATGTTTTCGTTGCTTGCGTGGCGGCAGCGCTGCCCGCAGTCGCTGGCCGCGCTGAATACACACATACATACATACATGTATATGCATCATATATTGGCTCTCGGATGTGTATTCCCATACAGACAAACAGATGTATGTGTGATTATGCTTAGATTGTTTTTGTTTCAAAGTGTTTAATGCAAGTACTACACAATGTAATATTTCTGGACCGATTTTAATAATTAAATCGCGAAAAAATGCAGAGAGTATTTTACGATCGGGCGTGCTCGACTGTACTTTTCTTACTTGTTGTTATCAGAATACGTAACGCGTTTCTTTCTTTTGTGAAGAAAGTAGTTTAGTTCTTGTCGAATTTTAATCCATTTATCGAAATCACTTAGTCTACCATTACATATTATTGGTAAAAACTTTTGGTCTATCAAATCTTCACCTCTTTTATGTGATATTAACTCTTTTTCCAAATACTCCGGCCAATAATGACGAAATAAGAAGTGGAAAAAATCCGTCTCTTTGAACTAGAACTTTCCTCATTGATTTTTTTGTGCGATTTGAAGATGAAATTTTACGGAATACATTTTTATACCGTTTTAGTAGGCTGAGCTGTTTAGTTGTAAGTTGATGATTGCCTTGTAATGTATTTAATACAATCTCAATTAATGATTATACCAGGTCATCACAATTACTTATAATAGCTTTTCGTAATTTGGTACTAGCTCTTTTCAGAACATATAATATATGTTTGTTCTCGGGACGATTTTATTCTTCGGCCCAACAGCAAAGCTGGTGTTTTTTTCACGAGCCCGCACGCTTCCTCGTAGCTCGGCGGTGGCTCATCGAACCATGACCCGTACGGTGATGGGGGGCTGCCGATTTCCATCGCTGACGCCTCTCCTCCTCCGACTGTTCCTCGTTCGACTCCCCCTTGGACGAATCTGGCTCCCATTCTGGCTGCACTTCTTCCGGCTCCTCCTTGTACGATTCCAGATCGGATTCGGGCTGAGCCCCTTCGGCCGATTCTGTCGCAGACGATGGCTAGCCGGTAGGCTCGTCGATGGGCACAACCGTCCATGTCGGCTTCGTCGTCGTTGCATTTTCGTTGCTGGAAGCAAAACTTGTTTTAGTTGTTGTCCAAGGATTGAAATTAAAGGCTCGCCGATGCGAAGACGTCTAAGGTTAGTGGAATTAGTCGCGCTGTGGGTCCAGTGCTGGTAATCCCCCTAGCTCTGGTGATTCGCCTGTATTGAACGCCTTTAGGTCAAAGAGGCTCGCTACCCACTTTTCTTTGCTGCCCAAGTGTTGTATGCGCACTATGTTAGGAGACGTGAATTTAACCACCCTGTAAGTTTGGCGGCGAATCCATCAACTGCCTTTGAGAGGTTGTGTTCCCGAAGTAGCACCAGATCGCCGAGGGTGCGTTTCCACTCCCTACGTCGCAAATTGTAGTGCGTTCTTTGCTCGTTGGTGGCTTGTTGCATGTTGTCCTTTGCTACCTGGAAGATCTCCTGCATGTGCTTGACCTTGTCTTCCGGGGTTCGGCTTTTCGTGATGGAACCGGGGATCCCGGCAACCGCGGATCGCGGCCTTGCGCCAAACAGGCCGGGCTGTATCCGCTGCTGTCCGAGGGGCTGGAGTTGATTGCCAGATTGATCTCCGGTAACAAGTCATCCCAATTCCTCTGCTCTCCATCCAAGTATTGCTGGAAAAAAGACTTGTATTAGTTGATGCTGCCTTGGAGAGTAGGTGTTGCCGATGTAGCATCAGGTCGCTGAGGGTGGGCTTCCACTCCCTACGTCGCAATTGTAGTGTCGGCTTTGCTCGTTGGTGGCTTGTTCCATGTTGTCCTTCGCTTCTTTGAAGGTGTCCTGTAAATGTCTGGCCTTCTCTTCTGGGGTTCGGCTTTCCGTGGTGGGAGCGGGGTTTACTTCATGGTAGAGCATTCCTGGCAACCGCTGCTTGCAACCTTGCACTAAATACGCCGGGCTGTATCGGATGCTGTCCGAGGGGCTAGAGTTGATTACCAGGTTGAGCTCTGGCAACAAGTCTTCCCAATTCCGCTGTTCTCCATCCAGGTATTGTGCAATCATGATTTTCACTGTCCTGTTAGCTCGTTCGGTAGGTTTCTGTTGCGGCGTATTCGGGGCTGTGTTGAAGTGTCATTCCCATCTGTTTTCAGAACGCTTTAAATCGTCGACTGGTGAACTGGGTGCCATTGTCACACACGAACGTCTTTGGGACTCCAAACCGTTCTAAGATGCGTTCCCAGAATACCTTTTCCAACGTAGCCGTTGTCGCCTTCCGAAGTGGGACTAGTTCTACCCACTTACTGAAGTTATCGAAGAAAACCAAGTCCTACGAAGTCGGCGCAAAGGATCTCGAACGGCTCCTGTACGACTCGGGTGCGCATCGCTCCCGGTGGCTTTGCTTGGCTCACCTTGTACCGTTGGTACGTCTCGCATCTCCTCACGTACTTAGCCCCTCGGAACATACCCGGCCAATAGTACCGCTGGGTGACTCGCTGAATTGTTTTCCGGATCCCCTTGTGTCCGGCGGAAGGCACTTGCTACTCGTCGTCTGTCCACCAAGTCGATCGTCGATACAGTTGCTTGTTTTCCATAAGGAAATCTGGATATTTCTCCGGCTCTTTTTGTACTGCTTCCAGCATTCGTTCCATCCACTTGCAACTGGATGGCTCCTGTGTTGCCTGCTGCAGCGTTTCCAGCGGCTGTCTGGACAAAGCGTCGGCGACGACGTCTGACTTGCTCGTCGGTAGTGAACCACGAAGCGATATTGCTGGAGCTCCAATGTCCATCGAGCAATCCGTCTAGTGGGGTTATCGCTGGAGAAGATGATCAGTGATGACATCGAACTAATTCTTCCAAGTAGCAGCGGAGTTTGCGAATCGCTCAGACGATGGTGAGGCACTCCTTCTCTGTTGTGGAGTAGTTGTCTTCGAAGGCTGAAATGCGGCGACTGGTATAGGCGATGACTCGTTCCGTTCCCTGTATCCGCTGCGTGAGTACAGCACCGAGACCATAATCGCTTGCATCCGTCTGAAGGGAAAACCTCTCCGAAAAATCTGGGCAAGCCAGCACTGGTGCCTGGGTGAGCCGATCCTTCAGCTCTTCGAAAGCTTTCTGCTGGTTGCTGTCCCATGTCCACTTTTGGCTTTTCCGAAGCAACCTCGAGATTGGCTGCACGATGCTGGTGAAGTTCGGGACAAAACGCCGGTACCACGACGCAATGCCCAAGCAACGACGAAGCTCCTTCACGTTTGTCGGCGGCAGCAGCTCCCTGATAGCCTCGATTTTGGCCGGGTCCGTATGGATTCTGGCTTCACTGACGACATGGCCCAGATAGACCAGACTTTTCTGGAAGAAACAGCATTTTTCCATGTTGAGCCTCAGCTTTGCGTTGCGCAACCGTTGGAAGACTTCTCGCAGGTTCTTAGCATGCTGCTCCAATGTAGATCCAATGACGATAATGTCGTCTAAGTAGGCGAACGCATACGTTCCATGTCAGGTCCGATGACTCCATCCAAAGCTCGCTGAAATGTAGCGGGCGCAGAGTGTAGTCCAAACGGCATCACTTTCCAGTGATACAGGCCCCGGCCCAGGACTGTAAAACGGTGCATTTACTGCTGTCTTTGACTACGGGTGTTTGCCAATACCCGTTCTTGAGGTCCAACGTCGATATATACCTTGCGTTCCGTAGTTTTTCCAAGATGTGGTTAATGCTCGGTAGGGGATACGCGTCGGGAATGAACTGGGCATTCAACTGCCTGTAGTCGCTGCACATCCTCACGTCCCCCGTCTTCTTTCCTACCAGCACGATGGGTGCACTATGGGTTCTCCGTGAGGGCTCAATCCGTCCATCCCGGAGTAGCTCGTCTACCTGGTCGTTGATGATTCTCTGCATTGCCGGATTTTTGGGGTAAAGATCGCTGCTTAATAGGACGGCTGTCCGCGATGTGGGTGACTCCTGTGACCTCGTGAAACTTAGCCAGCTCACCCTATAAGAAGTCTTCAACCCATTCGGTTTCCTCATCCGGCACCTTGTCTCCAGTGATTATTCCTAAACTGTTCCTAGTCCGTAGTCGTCTGCTATGGCTTCCTGAACGAATTGTTTCTCCTTGCGACCTAGCAAATCCCAGGCAATTCAGGATTTCTTTGCCTACCTTTGGCCTCGGGATTGGTCTGCGAGCTTTGGGCACTAAGCGTTGACGTCGTTGTCACTCCACTGTTCGAGTACCTCGCGGGCCGCAATCCCGCACTCCCGGCTGAAGTGCCCCAGTTGACCAGAGTTGCGGCAAGCACGCCGGATGTCGATGGTACCCTCTGTCTCCTGTACTTATGTCAGCGTTGGTGCGGCCTTCCGCATCATGACTCGTAAGCTGAGAAGGTATGAGGTAAAAGGCTCACCAGACCGCTGCATCCTATCCCGCATCTTATCTTCCAACCTTTGGAAGTACCGGGCAGGCAAGAAGAATTCCAGAAAGTCGCTTCTGAACTCCAGCCAAGTTCCTTCATGCATCTTGGTGATCCTAAACCAGTCGGCAGCTGACCCCGTCAATAGACCGGCGATAGCTGGCAACAAATGCTGCTGGGTGTTGATCTGGTATATGGCGATCATGTCCTCCAAGTGCTCGATGAACCGCAAGGGTTCTGCTGCACCTCCTTCGAAGAAGACGCCAAACTTTCGCAGTCGATCCACAAAGCCGAGTTGTAAAAAGCGCTCGTTTTGTGGACCGGTACTGCGCAAGTGGTCGTCACGAATCATAACTGGAATCCGAAGTGTTAGCTGATGCGAGTGCTCCTGGACTATGCTGGCGGTTGATGGCTCGTGCCTGGTGCCATATCTACTGGATAAGCATAAGCTCCAGCTCGGCTAGCATTTGGGTTACTTCCTTTGGCAACTCCGGTTGGCTTGCGAAAGCCGAGAGTCGACTTCGTAACTTCTCCACTGTGCCTTCTGTATCCTGGCCAAATTATTTAAGAATGGCTTACCACTCATTCTTGCGACGATACGAAATCCATTAAACTCCCATGCTGTAATCCGGGCAGGTGGGTATCCTGGGCTGCTAGCTCGTACTGAATCCAAACGACAGATGTTCCAAAGCGTCTGGTGTACTGTGCAAATAAATCCAAAAAACGACGATTGTTCCCAAGCGGGTAGAATCCGGTGCAAATAATTCCAAAAATATAGAATGTAATCCCACGTTGTCCCTTGTCGACCAAAAGCACAAGAACTATTCCTGTGAACTCCAGTGAATCCTTTTGCTTGGTGTTCCTTGAGTAGTGATGATCCTTGATGATTGTTTAAAAATATTTTCCTGGAAATGCTTGTTGACGACTGTTGCTGTGACCCGTTGAGTAGATCGTTGACGACTGTTGATTAAATTTTCCTTAAAATGTTCGTTGGCTGCTGCTGATGTGACTCGCGGAATAGATCGTTGACGACTGTTGTGACTTAAATTGCTAAACGATGTTACTCCGTGAGTAGATCGTTGACGACTGTTCCCTCGCTGTTCGTTGACTCAGCTTCTGCTCGGTCAAAGAATGATGTATTTAAATTTCGGTCTGTTAAAAGTATTATGATAGCACCTGCTAAAACTGGTAAAGAAAGTCAAAGTAATAAAGCAGTAATAACAACAGATCAAACAAATAAAGGTATTCGATTAAGTGTAATCCCTGTAGATCGTATATTAATTACTGTTGTAATAAAATTTACAGCTCCTAAAATGAAGACATTCCTGCAAGATGTAAAGAAAAAATTGGTAAGTCAACTGATGCTCCTCCATGTGCAGTACCTGCAGATAGAGGTGGGTAAACAGTTCAACCCGTTCCACCTCCATTTTCAACTATACTTCTAACTAATAATAGTGTTAAAGCTGGAGGTAATATTTAAAATCTTATATTATTTATTCGTGCAAAAGCTATATCAGGAGCTCTTAATATTAAAGGAACTAATCAATTTCCACATCCACCAATTAAAATAGGTATTACTTTAAAAAAAAATTATAATAAAAGCATGGGCGGCAACAATTACATTATACATTTGATTAACACCAATTAAAGCTCCAAGTTCAGCTCGAATAAGAATTCTTAATGATGTTTCTACTATTCCTGCTCATGCACTAAAAATAAAATATAAAGTTACAATATCATTATGATTTGTTGAAAATAACCAATGTCGTGATATATTAAGTGGCTGAAGTTTAGGCGATAGATTGTAAATCTATTTATAAGAATTATTCTTCTTAATCATAAAGCACAATGGTTACTAATAATAAATTATAACAATTTGGTCTCATGGTCAATAATGACATCAAACTGCAATTTTGAAGGAGTAATTAAAATTACTAAGGCTTAAAAGAATTTCCTATATTTATAGCTTTGAAGTCTATTAGATTTGTTAACTTAAAGCCATGCTTCATATGGTGTTCCTCCGTGTAGTGCATTCGTGGGACATCTGTTGCGTATGTAGACTGCTGTGGAAACTGCCTCTGCACACAAAAATTCTTCGAGCTTCGAATGTATAATGAGACTCTTCGTTATTTCAACTATTGTCCTATTGGCTCGTTCGGCTACTCCGTTTTGCTGCGGAGTGTCAGGAACAGTCAATTGCCGCTGTATTCCGCATGAGCTCAAAAACTCGGTAAACTCCTTATTGACATACTCTGTGCCATTATCGCTCCGCAGAGTCTTAATTTGGTTGCCTGTTTGGCACTCCACAAAATTTTTGAAGATTTTTAATTTTTCAAACACCTGGCACTTTTTGTTTATATTGTAAATAAAAATCATCCGAGAGTAATCATCGATGAATGTATCGAAATATCGATTGCCACCTAACGAATTCACATTCATCAGTCCGCAAACAAATGTGTGCACTAACTCAAGCAGTTTGTTTGTGCTACAACTTAGCTTTTGTGTGAATAGAAATGCACATATTTTTGCTTTTTTGCATGTGTCACAATTTACTTCGATTTTCATTTTGTTAACGTTCATTCCATGAAACAGATTTTTGTCGTTTAATTGTTTCAAGTCTGTGAAATTTAGATGGCCGAACCTATTATGCCATTTTACTTTTGGAGAAATTGTTTTTAACATATGAACTGCACCTTTATTTGTAGACTGTTTGACCAAGTAAAGATTATTTTCTTTGAAAGCTTTTAGTAGCACTTGTCCTTGCTTTGTCTTGATCCGTGCATTTTTTCCAATAAATGTAGTGGAGTTCTCAAATTTAGCCGCTACACTCACAGATATAAAGTTCATATGTAGCTCGGGGACATATAAAACATTGTATAAGTTCACTATTGTATTTATGCCTTGAATTTTGACGTTTCCAACTCCGTGTGATGAAATTAATGTACTTGCAGCCAACATTATAGATATTTCTTTTTCAACATAATTTACAAATATATTCCGATCGCAGCACATGTGCGATGTTGCGCCACTGTCCAAACACCAAACACTCTTTTGCAGCTCTTTAACAAAGCAGTGCATTAAACTTCTTGCTTTTTGGTGATATTCTTCTTTGATCGGCATTCGCTTGCTCGATGACCAATTTTTTCGCAGATGAAACATTTACCGTTGAATTTGTGTTTTGTGCCTGCACTAGTTCCTTTATTCACTATGTCTTTAGGCTTACTGTGCGTATGTGTGTATACGGCTTGTGTATCTGCATAGTTTACTCTTTCTGCTTTGTTTTTGTTGAAAATCCAGGACCGAAATAAGAACACAATAGTTGTTATACTTTATATATTCTGATTAATATATTTTCTTAAGCACGGCACAGCACATCGATCTACACAGCTTAAGAATCGCAACAAGACGACCAAAGACTTAGCAACATTCAGTGCGTGCTAGTCAAATTCGTCAGCAACATAATGTTGCTAGACTATCGTCGCGACAGTCAAAACGACGATCGATGTTGCTTTTGCATATTAAGGAATTTCACAATGTTGCAAACGATTACGATAGTTGCAACATGAGTGTTTCTAAACTAAGTGATGGGAATTCAATACTTAACACATAGTGATGGAACTTAATATTCAACACACCTCCTCAAAAGAAACATCGATAAAAAAAATTATAATAGATTAATTCAATTGTACAATCTTTCTTAACTTGATGTGCTGTACCTTTCTGGGGAGTAATTACAATAACATGGTCCAACATTCGTTGCGACGGATTGGGGAAACCCAGACAAAACCCAACCAGACCATTCTTAATAATACTTATATTATTAACATTTCAATTTGAAATTAAAGAAAAATTAAACATTCAATTGTAAAATAAGATATCAAAAAAAAACTTAACATTCAATATGAATTTAAGAAAAGAAAAAAAAAGTAATCGGTTCCATACAAAAAGAAACAATTCAAATATTTTTCAAATAAAGCTATAAATTCATCTAGCATTATGTTAATCTTCAGTCAGACACATTTGATCACGCAGACTTAGGAATCTCAATGCTGGTAGAGGCTTCGTCATCATATCTGCCAGCTGGCCATCTGTAGGAATAAACTCAACAATAATTAGTTTATTTGCAATCTGTTCCCGTGAAAAATGATATTTGATATCAATGTGTTTCGTTCGTTTGTGACATGTTGGGTTATTCGCTATGCTAATGCAACCTTGGTTGTCTTCATAGATTTTAATTGGCTTGTTTATTTTAAACTTTATTCCTTGCATTAATGACCTTAGCCATAAAGCTTCTCTGACTGCTTCAAACAAAGCCATGTATTCAACTTCTGTAGAAGAAGCCGCCACTGAATATTGCTTCCTACAATTCCAGCAAATCAGATTTAAGTCAAACATTTTAAATATGTACCCAGTCGTACTTCTCCTGTCACTTTCACTACCTGCCCAATCCGAGTCAGCATATCCAACAATAACATTCTCAAAGTTTGAACTCTTAACATACGTTAATTTCAAATCAATCGTACCTTTCAAAGACTTAAACTATCTCCACTCCTATCTATTTTAATTCGATAAAAAATTTTATTTCCATTAAATCAGTCATCCTAAATTTTCTCTTTAAATATGATTTAAAATTTGACATACTTTCAAAATTTTCAGTTGCTATAATTATATCGTCTACATATAACAGTACATAAATATTTTTCAAAATATCTCCATTATCAATTATGTATATACAACTGTCAACATCAGAGCTTACAAATCCAATTTCTTTCAGTGATTTTTCAAACATCTGAAACCAGCATCTAGCTGCTTGCTTTAGTCCATAAAGAGCTTTATTTAATTTGCAAACTTTATTATTTCCATATGATAAGCCTTGAGGAACAAGCATATAAATATCCTCTTTTAATTCTCCATTTAAAAATGCAGTCTTAACGTCCGTGTGGTGAACTCGTAAATTAAATTGATTTGACAGAGATAGTATAAGACGTGCTACTGGAGCAAATGTTTCCTCATAATCATGCATGTATTCCTGTGTAAAACCACGTGCGACAAGTTTCGCCTTATATTTGGTTGGACTTCCAAATTCATCATGCTTTATCGAGAAAACCCATTTACTATCCACTAAATTCTTATTTTCTGGTCTATCTACAATAGTCCATGTTTCATTTTGATAATGAGACTCCAGCTCTTCTTTTATAGCTTTCTGCCATCTAAATTTATCAGCTCTATTAGTGATTTCATCAAAAGACTTAGGAACATTATTGGGAAAATTCTGCGCATTCATTAAACAACTGTTTAACAGTTTGTATGACGTCGCTGGTTTGTTCATTAACCTTTCACTTCGTCTAACATTACATTGCTTTCCAATGTATTCCACACCAACACATGGTGTTTCAAGAGCATTTTCCTCCGTAAACTCATTACGGATGCCCTTCTGACCTTTATGCTCCCTGTTAGGGACAGCAATGAGGTCCACATTCAGCAAATCTGAATTTTCACAATCGTTACTCTCATTAACGATATTATCATGACCTTTATGCTCCTTATCTTCATTAAGGACGTCAATGAGGTCTACATTCAGCAAATCTGAATTTTCACAATCCTTACTCTTATTAAGGATATCATCATGACCTTTATGATTCCCACTATCATTGGGATTTTCAATGAGGTCAAGGGCTTCATGTTCCTTACTCACATTAAGGAACCCAGAATCTGCCACAGAATCTGCATCAGCTCTAGAATTCATTGTAGCTTCATCTACAATTACATCTCTTGCAATCACAAACTTTCTCGCGCTCAAATCCCAAAGTCGATAACCATTTGGCTCAAAACCGACAAGAATGGCCTTAGATGATTTATCATCAAACTTTCTTTTCCTCACCTTTTGATGAATATACACAATAGAACCAAAAACTTTTAAATATTTTAGGTTTGGTTTCGTGTTGTGCCACATTTCATTTTGAGTTTTATTGTGGCCCCTTATTGCACTACTTGGAATTCTATTTACCAGATAAGTTGCTGTCAATATAGCTTCACCCCAGAACATTTTATTCAACTGTACGCTATTTACCATGGTGCGAGCCTTTTCAATTAATGTTCTTATCATGCGTTCGGAAACGCCATTTTGCTGAGGGGTATGCGGCACGGTTAAATGGTAGCTAATTCCTTTATCTACACAAAATTGACGCATCTCGTTGGACAAATATTCTCTTCCATTATCTATATAAAGATTGGCAACTTTCAAACTGAAATGAGCCTCGCTTTTCGCTTCGAAGTCTTTAAACATTGCGAAAACGTCTGATCTATAGGCTAAAAGATATGTTACACAATAGTGTGTATATTGGTCAATAAATACAACGTAATAACTTTTGCCATCTACAGTAGAGGGTGTTATCGGACCACAAACATCGGAGTGAATAATAAACAACGGTCTTTTAATATAATCCTTATTTTTAGATTTTTCAAATGGAAGTCTACATTGCTTCCCATTAACACATGCTTCACAAATTTCATTATTAATCTGCACATTTTTCAAGAGATGACTATCTTCAAACATGTTATGTCTCTTGATTTCTAAAAACTTGCCTTTACTTAAATGCCCCAACCTTTCATGCCACAATCGATATTCTTGATTATTTGCATTAGCTTTATTCATTGCATATGCTCGATTGGCATAGCTCAAAGTCAATCATGGGAACGTTATACTCACAAACACCTTCCAGAATCACTTGCCCATGTTTTGTTGCCTTCACACCTCCTGGATGAAACTCAATTGTTATTCCAGAATCTTGCATTCGCTTGACAGAGAGTAAATTGTGAGGAATATCTTTGCAATACAAAACATCCTCCAGGGTGACATCGACTTGGCTATTGCTGCGTAGCTTAACAATGCCTTTTGATGTGGCATATACATATTCGCCACACTTTGCCACTGCAATACCAATAGGGGATTCCACATCAATGTGATCAGCATACAGGTTCTTGTTGTTTATGATGTGATCAGACGCTCCTGAGTCCAATATAAACGAAACACCGCCACTTATGGCAGAATGACTTATCGCCCGTCTTAACATGAATGCGATACCTTGCTGTGGTACAGCCGATGCTGCTTGTACCTGCTTTTCAGTTTCCTTATTATTGTTTTGGCTAAGCCTTTTAAATTTAAAACAATCCTTTTGAAAGTGGCCCTTTTTCCACAAAAATAGCATTTCATATTTGACTTTGATTTTAATTTATTTGAATGAGATGTTTTACGGTATTTCTTTGAACTATTATTTCGCTTATTTTTAGAAAACACATTACCACTTATAGCCTGTAAAACTTTGGTACTAGTGTCTTTCGTGTCATCTCTCAATTTAATTTCATGGTCAAGCAACCGATTTTTCACAAAGGACAAAGTAATATTTTCTTCGGACAACGTTTCAATAGCCGTGATGACTCCATCATAGCAAGGTGACAATGTCAACAATAAATGGCTCACTTTGTCCACCTCCTCAACCTTTGCACCCGATGAAATTAATTCGGTGACTAAATCGTCAAAAACATTGAAATGGTTGATAAGAGGTGTGCCAGCCTTTAACTTTAAACACAATAATTGTTTTCGGACAGACAATTGCGACGCTAGGCTTTTGCGCTCATAAATAGCGTCGAGATCAGAAAAAATTTTCTTTGCAGAACTTTCGTTTGTCGCAAAGCCTAAAAATGAATCGCTTAGGTATTCTATTATTATTGCTTTTGCCTTACTGTCTTTTCTTAAAAATCTTTCACTGGAATTTTGAGGAGCATCACTATCCACGACACTAAGCAAACCATGTTCCAATAACAAAGAACGTACTCTAAATTTCCATATACTATATTTCTCGCCATCAAACGGCTTAATATTGCGTTTCGCTTTTTCCATGGTATTTCTCTTTTCCAAGAACTGCGGCGCCACTGATCTAGCTATGTACACATATGTGTAAACTGCGCTTCTAATTTTTCAGCACGCACTCACATGTATATATATGTATGTATTGTCTGTACACACAAAAAAAAACTGACCACGGCTCGCCGCGGAATTACGACGCAAATTCTTTTGCGTATATGTATGTATGTTTATGTGTGTATATACATATATGCACTGCCACTGAACTATATATATACGTATGTATGTTTAATACTAACAACTAACAAAAAACTTTTAATTATTTATTTTGTGAACTAATTAGTGCCTGGGCCCATAACCTGTTGAAAATCCAGGACCGAAATAAGAACACAATAGTTGTTATACTTTATATATTCTGATTAATATATTTTCTTAAGCACGGCACAGCACATCGATCTACACAGCTTAAGAATCGCAACAAGACAGACAAAGACTTAGCAACATTCAGTGCGTGCTAGTCAAATTCGTCAGCAACATAATGTTGCTAGACTATCGTCGCGACAGTCAAAACGACGATCGATGTTGCTTTTGCATATTAAGGAATTTCACAATGTTGCAAACGATTACGATAGTTGCAACATGAGTGTTTCTAAACTAAGTGATGGGAATTCAATACTTAACACTTAGTGATGGAACTTAATATTCAACAGTTTTTATTTCGCGTGCCTTCTTCAAGCATTTTTATTTTAACTGCTTCAATTTTTGGAAGTTCGTCGCGTGTCTCGATCGCAACCACAAATTTCCCATGTATCAGGTACACTACTCAATAACATTATGACCTTCAGCTCGTCGTTGAGCTTAATATCCAATTCCGCCAATTTTTCGATTGTCTCCACAAAAGAATTCATACACCGCTTCTGAAGTTTCACATGACTTTATATGCATTAACTGTTATGGCTTTAATTATATTACAATAATTCTGTTATGGCTGTGTTATATAAGCTATGGCCTTTTGATCCAGTTTTTTCCATTTTCTGGCATTTTCTTCACCTTCGCCAAGATGTATTCCGCACACTACATCCCATAAGTCAGTCATGACAAGCACACTTTTCATGGCCATGTGCCACACCCCATAATTGTTCTCATCAAGTTTCTCGATTTGATTCGACAAATTCATGTTTGCTAACTATTCCGCGTTAATTCGCGCACGAACTTAACTTTTGATAATTTAGCACGATCGACTCCATTGTAATCAATTTTAATAGTTCATACCGAAACAACGTACTCTGGGCCCATAACCAATGTTGGAATAAAACTTATGTATATATAATATCCAGAGTAATGAGTAGCACGAGTGGTTCGGTTAAACGTTTAATAAAGAGTGACCATCATAACGTAAAAGTATCGAGTACATAATTCAACTGAGTTCTAGCGTTGCCAGATTATATGTTAGCTTATTTAATGTTAATTACGATTACATTTTCAACAAATTTATTGTTAATAAAATTATTTTTTCAAATCTGAATAACAAATTCGTAAATAAAAAAATAAAGTAATTGAAGTTGCTATTACTAAAATAATTAATTGAAAATATTGATTACATAAAGTTAATTCTTGAATTACAATTAATTAAAGGGTATATCCTAAAAATGGAGGGAGCCCACCTAATGATAAAAAATTTATGAATAAAGTAAATTTTAAAATTTTACTATTGATAAATCATAAAAAAATAACTGGTATAATATAAAAATATAAAATATTAAACTTAAAGTTAAGGATAAAAAAGAATAAAATAAAAGACTAATTATAATTGCTCTAAATATTCTCCCTAAATGATTAATTGATGAAAATGCTATTAACTTTCGTAAAGAAGTTTAATTAAATCCTCCTAAAGCTCCAATAATTACTGATAAAACTACTATAATTATTAATAAATTATTTAAATTTAAATAAGAAATTAATATCAATGGAGCAATTTATTGTCAAGTTATTAAAAGTAAAGCGTTAAATTAAATTAGGAGCGGCTCCACTTTTTAATAATAACGTAGATATAAAAATTATAGAAGTAAATGATTCTTTATTTCATAATTTATTTCAGCAAATAAAAGAACAGTTGAAGCTAGAGCTTGGGTTAAAAAATATTTTAAAGAAGATTCAGTAGATTTTAAATTATTAGTATCTCTTATAAGGGGGATAAAATATAATAAATTAATTTCTAAACGTATTCAAGCTCCTAAATAAAAATTAAATTAATTAATTAATTATTTAATTAAATTAAATATAAAAAAAAATTACTTAATTGTAATTGTTGGATCATAAACATAAGTTAGAGTAAAGAAAATAATGAATTGTTAGGATAAGCTTAAATTAACGATATTATTGAATTGTCCAGTAGTGTATCGAACTCTTATACTTAAGCTAGTCTGTCAGTCGAATTTGTACTCGGCAATGCGGCTGTCGCGAGCAGCAGGTTAGTTCGTTTTTCGTCTTTTCTGTGGCGACGTCTAAAAGCAAAGTCTTTTATTTCACAACTTCTCGTTGCATGCTGAGTACTTAAGGAACTATTTTCTATCGAACTATCGTAAAAAACTTATGAATATCGAACGAAATGAGCAATCAAAACTTGCGTCCACTGCGTGTAGTTCTTCTGGGTTCATTTATCAGGGATCCCACATTCGGCCTTCCTGACGAGTCCTTCGACCCGAAGGAATTCCATGTTTTCATATATTCTGACACTGTTGTAGTCTTACATGGTCTTTCTCCAATACCTACTTTGTCCACTTCATGTCTCCCGTGATCCTTAATTCCCATTACCTTGTACGGTCCTAAATACTTCCCTTTCAGTTTAAGTCCTGTACCATACTGTGTTCGCTTAATGGCTCCTAAATCATTTGCATTGTATGCGTACTCAAATTTTCTCTTGGAATTAAAATCTTACTTATTTTCCTTCTGCAGCTTTTGAATATTTTCTCGGGCAATCTTTCGCATTTCTGTGCGTTTGTCGTTTAACTCATCAATCAAACACTCGTTAATTAATTCTCTTAATTTAAAATCATCAGATATACGCATTTCCAAACCTGTTAAAATACTGAAAGGAGAGACTTCCGTGCTTCTGGGTGTGGTTCGATTAATTATTTGCTGAACTCTTCCTATGTATTTATACCAACTTCCAGGACTTTTGTTTTGCATTCTTTCTACCTGACCATTTGCACGTGGTTCACCTGTAGCTATAAGTAGGTGCAATATACCTTGTTTCTTATAATACTCTTTAAAAAGATGTGAAATAAACGCAGTACCTCTGTTGCTAACTATTCGCTCAGGGTTTCCAAATACAACAGCTTGTTTCTCAAGGCAACTGAGAACTTCATCAACTCCCGTACTCCTAGTTGGATACAGCCAGAAAAACTTTGAAAAACCATAAACTATAACTAGGATGTGATTATATCGTTTCTTAGTCACCTCCATTGGACCTACATGGTCGATATGAAACGTACACAACGGTCTATCTCCCTTGTCTATCGGTGTCAACAATCCTTCTTTCTTCCCCGTCTTTGCGTTCATAATAATACACTCTACACAGCTTTCGACTATTCCTACTTTTTTCACTTTTACTTTTGGAATGAAGTAATTTTTCTCTACAAGCTCCTGAGTCTTTGAAACAGAAAAGTGACCCTGTCGGTGTGCAATCTGAATGATCTCTATTTGCATTTGAGATGGTACAATTAATTGGCGATTTGGGTCTTTGAATAAGATTTCATTCAATAAATAATAGTCTTTAAAATCTTTCTCAACAACACTTCTCATTGCTTTAATCCATTCATCCTTTAGTTGGGCATCTTTAAGTCGGTGAACAAAGCTATCAGTCAACACGTAAAAAGAGACTCGGCTCAACGCATCAACATGGCGCATTCTGGATCCTGACCTATGCTCGATTTGATAATCAAAATCTTGCAAATACATCGCCCACCTAGCCACTCTTAAAGGAACGTCTTTTTTTTTCATCGTCATTGTGAACGCGTTACAGTCGGTGACTATCTTGAATTTTATGCCTAAAACATAAACACGCCATTTCATTAGGGCACCCATGACTGCAAGAACTTCCAGTTCATATGAATCATACTTCTCTTCAGCTGTATTTGTCTTGCGACTCATGTATTGAACGGGATGAAACAACTGATCTTCTGGATCTTTTTGTAACAATACTCCACCAAAACCAAACTTGCTCGCATCAGTATGAAATTCTCTAACTTTGGATTGTACAATTTAAGCACTGGCCCATTCATCAATGCTGCTTTTAGTTGCTGGAAAGCAATATGCTCTACATCCATGAATTTAAATGGTTTATCTTTGCGAAGTAGATCAGTTAATGGTTTTGCCGTTACTGCGTATCCTTCTACGAGCTTCCGGAAATAAAAACTGAGCCCTAACAAGTATAAAAGGCTACAGTCGATCGAGCCGACTGTAAAAGACCCCATGCTCCCATAGTAGTGCCCATTTGCATTTTATTTAAACTAAAATTTTTAAATGAAATTTAAAAAATTAAAATTAAATATTTACATTTTGAATTAAAATTAAAAAATAAATAATTTAACAATTGTCATTCGAATCCGCGATCCATGCGAAGGTTCCATATTGCGCCGCAACTCTACCAGTTGCACCACACCCCTCTTCTATCATTCTTCCGATTATTTGCATATATGTATGTGCACACATATATGTGTGTATGCATAGCATTGGTCGGCGCGGCCAGCGGCTCCGGGCAGCGCTGCCGCCAAAGCAGGTAGAGAAAACGTTCGAACATATGTTTGTATGTTTCTCTGTTTGTTTGTATGTGTTGCGCGCATGCAGTGATTTTGCAGTAAAATAACATCAACTTTGAACCGTGATAGCTTTCTTGTTTGACATAGGATTTGATGCCACTTTCAGGAAAGTTAGATATAGTAAATCTCTAAGCGAATGTACTATTGATTTAATGCCTTAAAAACGGCATTGAAGTTGGAAAGTTTTTTTGTTCTTATGAGAAAAGGGGGCGTGGTAGCTCAAAATTTTGAATGACATTATACTAAGGCTGTCTCTAAGAACCTGTATACCAAAATTGTGCTCCTAAGTGCCATAGTTACTAAGATATTCGCCTAAAACACAAATTTTTTCGAGGTGTGTCTGGTTTTTTGCTCATTGCGGGGGCGGTAAGGGGCGTGGCAACAATTTGAAATAAACTTGATCTGCTCTCGAAAATAACGGACTTACATTCCAAATTTGGTGTCTCTGGCTGTTGTAGTTTAAAAGATCCAGGTGTTCATACGGACGGACAGACAGACAGACAGGCAGACAGACATACAGATGGACATTGCTATATCGACTCGGCTGTTGATGCTGATCAAGAATATATATACTTTATGGGGTCGGCCACGCCTCCTTCTGCCTGTTACGCACATCTCGCTTCTGACAAAACCAAAAGAGTATGGGGTCTAAAAATCGCTGTACAGTCTTCAAATTTATTCGCAACCCATTTTTTCCTGCAACGCTCAGTACTCTTTCCAAATTTGAACGAAGGTTCAGGTCTCTACTTGGAATAATAACGTCGTCCATATAAACGATGGCATCGCCGATCTGGATTAACTCACGCATAACTGCCATTATAAATCTGGTTAAAACTACTGGTGAGTTTGAAATGCCAAAGGGTACATAAAGGAATTCATATTGACCATTCTGAGTTACGAATGAAAAAATCCATTTCTCAAATCCAGTGTATATACAAATACTTGAGCACCCTGCAATTTCTCAATTACTGAATCTATGTTAGGCATGGGAAAATTATCACGGATGACCTTCTCATTCAGCTTACGATAGTCACAACACAATCTTTTCTTGCCGTTCTTTTTCGCAACTAGGACAACTGGTGAAGCATACTCCGAAACACTTGGTTTTATGATTTTCTCATCTAACCACTTTTTGACCTGCTTGTCTACCATTTCCTGATCGCAAACTGCTATTCGCCTGGGATGTTGATACTTTGGTAACTCATCTGTTAAAAAAAGTTTCATTTCGACTAGCGAATTTGGGTTTCGAACTGCTTTGTAAGAATTTATGAGTTCTTTGACACTTCTCTGTTGCGACAGGTTCAAATGAGGTAACTCTACATCAGTTTTCCCAACCTCTTGATTTAAACTCGACATACACATACTTCTAAACTCATCTCGAAGTTCGCAACAAGAATTATCGTCAATATCGGCCCTATTTTTTACTTTACTTTCTAGTATCGTTCCACGTTTTGTAACTTGCAAATCAACGAAATTCAAAATCGTCCTGCCGAGAATTGCTTCAAACGCGATGTCTTCATCTGGTACTACATGAAATTCTATGTTCATTTCAATGTTATCTATCTTTGCATCTATCATGATCCCTCCAAATGCCATAATTTGACTGTCTCCAATGCCATTTAAAGTCTTACTACAACCAGTCAACTTTATTTTTCCCAGATTTTGATAGACAGACTTTTGCATGAGACACAGGTCTGCTCCGGTATCAATTAGACCTTTGCAAATCACTGCGCCACAAACTATGTCCTTTAACTGTAGTCCAGAAAGGGTAAATGTTCTCGACGATTTTGGCACAAGCATTTCCTCGTTGATGACATTTGCTGACTTTCTTTGTTCTATTGTGATTTCGTTTTTGCACTGAGCAGCACGGTGTCCTGGCGGGTTCAGGCCTACCTCCTTGAGTTTGCAGTCGAGCTTCTTGTACCATTGACGTCCACTTTGCTTCAATCCGCACTTTGTTTAACTTGCAGACTTTGTTCTTCCCGTACTTTTGCTTTTCTTTGCAAGTTAACACATAACTTAGCTCTGGTGGAATATTCACATAGATTTCTTCTTCTATATCTCCGTTGAGATAAGCGCTTTTAAAACCATTTGGTACAAATCTAGGGAAAGTTCCACAGAAATCGCCATCAACGCCCTTATTGATCCTATTCTCGCCACTGGAGAGAATGTTGTTGTAATCGACACCCGCTCGTTGTGTGTAGCCTTTGCCACCAGCCGTGCCTTACGGCGCTCATGATTGCATTTTCCATTTAGATGCATTCGGACCTTTTAGTGCAGCATCAGCGGACACATCGTTTCCGCTTGCAACATTCTGAACATTCTGAAACATTCTGGAAGCGTGCCTAAGCGCTGCCGATAGCGCCGAAAATGCGACGAGCAGCAGTAGAGCAGCAGAGAAGAGAGAGAGGCGCTTCCGGCCTGACCTACATTAAGGTAATGGCTGCATATACGCTGCTGGTGCTGACAACGCCGACGTCGACGCAGGCGAAAAATAATTACGCGACGTTTGGCATGCTGGCAGAATTTTGGCACGCGTCAGTTGATCTTCAGCCGGCAAACGAACAAGTGCGAAAATTTGACAAAAGCCAAGTACAAGGCCACGCGGCGGGAAAAATACACACGTTTAAGACACCACGTTTGGATTTACTAAGGTATTAACACAAGACGACCACAGTAAAGACATTGGAAACGCAGACGACATCAACAACCAGGAACAAGCTGAACGATACCCATTGCCAACGAGGTGAGCCACGAGAGTCCCTGAAGATAGGGTTTTATGTGTGGTTAGGGACAGCGTGCCTATTAACAAGTAGAAAGAAAATAGAAATAAAGCAAATAGCGAAATAAAACAACAGTAAAAGAAACTCGTGCGACAGATACAAATAATAGAATAAAAGTCATTTCATAAAACAAAGTAAAAAGAGTCCTACAAAGTGACCACCGTCCGCTATTGTGGCTTCCACCGATTAGCTGACGTGTGGATCCACACCGATATCGAAGGTGTTTCGTATCCGTGGCCGTAGCTTCTGCTGGCCGCTGAGGCGAAACACATCGATAGTGACCGCGGTGCAAATCGTTGCTGCGCCTATCTACAGGATCGACCGACCCACCAATTGCTGTTGTGGCTTCGACCGATTAGCTGTTGAGTGGTTCGCGTCGATATCGGGTGTGTTCCGTTCCTGCAACCGTAGCGTCTGCTGGTTGTCGAAGCGAAACACATTTGAACCCGTACAGGCAAAGTCTTGCGAGGATCCCCCCACGTGTCCGCCGGGCCCACCAGCTGCTATTTTAGCTATCGGCCGATTAGTAGTTGTTGGACCCGGGCCAGCCTAGGGTGAGCCCGGGTTCGGACAGTTTCGGCCGACACGACAACACCTACAGTAGCTTCGGCTGAGTAGTTGTTGTAAGAGTCAGCGCCGACTTAGAGCGACCGTAGCGTCTGTTGGCCACAGAAAGCGGAATGCTCAGATCAGTCCGACGCGGAGTCGAATCCCAACGTTCATGTGCATTGCTAGGAAATTTCTCTGTTTGTGTCCAAGGAAACATCGAACGCCCCTTTAATTTTGCGCCCTCTTGTTCTCCACTAGTGTTTCTTTGCACAAACATAAATTTTCTGTAAAAGACAGCCCTGGCCGGACTGAGACATACCCAGGCCTAAGATTTGAGTCGTTACAGATGGCGCCCGAGCAGGGACGCTAGTAGAAGAGTTGTAGGTTTTATTTTATGACTTAAAACGCCATTAGAGCAAGAGATTTGGTTAACGCAGATGGTACAGTCGGTACACATACACATACGCAAAGGCTACAATCGAGTCAAAGATACACATACATATATATTTTTCATTGTTTTCTAACCACGCGGGCTCATTCGGAATTCTGCCTTGTATTTTTTCTCTTAACCACACCATAACCTATTTTTTTTGAGATTTTTCTTGGGCACCGAGGGGCGAAATATAGCAAAGAACGAGCATTTCGCCGGGAAACGAGTCGAAGACACCCGAAGCTTGTGTCGGGCATAGGCATGCTATAAAAGCAGAGCAAACGAGCAGCGAAGGAACAGTCATCAATGAGCTACTTAAGGAGTAACATCGATCAACAACCAAAAGCAAACAGTCGTCAACGATCCACACAGAGAGTCACACCATCAGCAGTCGGCAACTATTAATTCGTGGAAAAATTTAAAATCAACAGTCGTCAACGATCAGGATCAACAGTCGTCAAGGAGCACTTAAAGAAACATTTGCTTCGTTTACAACCATCGGGATCAACCAGCGAAGGAGCATCGCTTCTCAAGGAACATCAAGCAGGATTCACTGGAATAGGACAACGTGGGATTACAGTCATAATTTTTGGGATTAATTCTCACGTCACCAGTGCATAATGGGCCTCCCCTTTAATCCTTTTCTCTCTCTCCCCGCAACTCTTCACCTCCCAATTCACATATTCCTCCTGCAACATCTCCTGTACCTGACCGACCCTCATGTGCCAATGATGCTTCCCCGGCACTGCCTGTTCCCCCCGTAACCACCTCGTCACCCAATATGATCAAATCGGTGACTGTTAATGGAGCTAAGGCCACTAGTAAAAATTCGAAAAGTCCGCCTATTCGACGTAACAGTCGTTCTACTGCCACCCCCGCAGAGAGATCTCATCTTTTAAGATTAGTGTGTCCCCTGAACTGTTTCCTTTCATATGTGATCCAAAGTTTTGGCCTCTTCATATGATTGTTCACGAGTTTAAACTAAAACTCGTTTAAATCCTGTCACCCTTCCGACTAATGGTCCTCAAGCGGCCTCAGTCATAGCCTCAAAAAACTAGACTCTGACCAACTTTCTGTATCAGAATGTGAGGGGTCTTGGGTCTAAGTTAAAACAGGTACATAAGAATAGTTTCTCTTTTGACACCGATATTATTGCATTCTCAGAGACTTGGCTTAATTCCAGCATATCTGATAATGAAATAATGTCGTCAAATTATAATATCTTTAGGCGCGATCGTCCTAATCGACGTGGTGGTGGAGTCCTTATTTCAGTAAAATCCTCCCTTAGTGCTAAAATAATTAATGTTTCCCCAATGGACGATATTGAAATTGTTGCCGTTAAGGTTACTTTTTCGTCTTTTGCGCTGTATGTAACCTGTTATTATATTCCTCCATCCTCTGAAATGTCTATTTATTTCCAGCATTTCCATTTCATCAAAGAAATATTCAGTCACATTCGTGATTGTGATTTCTTTGTGACACTTGGTGATTTTAGCTTGCCAAACGTTTCCTGGGCGTTTTTCAACAAGTTTAATTTCATTCCCACAACCAACAATGACTTTTTAGATAGTTGGATTTATCTTTCTTTTTTTCAAGCATCGTTTAAACCGGATGCTGGATCTCATCTTTGTAAGTGATTCATCCAGTGCCGTTGTCACTAGATCTTTTCCTGTGGTTGTACCTGAAGATTCTTTTCATCCTACCCTTGGACTGTCTGTCTATCCCTAACTCAACCCATTTACCTCATTCTATCTCTTCCAACTCGCGCCGTTGCTTTCGCATGGCATGAAAGATATTAACATAGCTGTCGAGTATTTTAACAGCATTTTAAATTCAATCTTCGATGTCCCTAGTGTTGTAAAGTCCGTTTCACATAAACCGCCTTGGTTCTCACCAAGATTATCCAACTTAAAAAATAAAAAATCCAAATATTTTTAAAGGTTTAAGCAGACAGGCTCTAACTTAGACTTTTTAAATTATTCTAAAATAAAAGCAGCCTTTACCCTTCTTAATTCTCAATGCTATGAAAATTATCTTGTTCGTTGCAAGACTCAATTTGCGCGTGATCCTAAACAATTCTATAACTTTGTTAATTCTAAACGTAAATCTAGTACTTTACCCTGTTCTTTCTTTTTTAATTCTAGTAAAGTAAGTGAGAACTCGGCCGGCTATAAACTCCCATCCTCTAATTCTGTTTTTTATCCACATATTACCTATAGTTGCATATTTTCTTCAATTAACCCCTTAAATTCGTCCTCTCCTGGCCCCGACAACATTCCAAGTTGTGTGCTTAAGGAGTGCTGCTTCTGTTTAACCTTTCTTTAGAATCCTCTATCTTTCCTACCTTATGGAAAGAATCTTACATTATCCCACTGCATAAAAAAGGGTGCAAGTCGGATATATCCAACTACAGGTGAATTGCGAAGTTGTCAGCAGTCCCTAAGCTTTTCGAAAAGATAGTAACATCGACTTTGCAACACCTCTGTAAGTCAATTATCTCTCCCGCACAACACGAAGTCGGTCGACTTCGACCAATCTATTAGAATTTACCTCTTTTGTTAATGAGGCATTCCTTAATAGAATGTAAACTGACTCTTGATAACTTTCGAAATATCGCAGGTGTGAAAGAATGACAGTCAACTGTATATTTTAAAAGAAATAAAGTTTTTGTTCTTCATCTCCGTAAGTTTTTTATGTTCTAAAAATCTTCTAGAGCTTTTGATTCTGTTAATCATAACCTTCTTTTACATAAAATTAGTATCTTAGGTTTCCCAACCACCCTTTTTTCTGTGGATATCATCATATCTAACAGGTAGCACCCAAAGGGTTATGCTTATATCAGCAATATCCAAATCTGTTTTCGTTACTTCTGGAGTTCCCCAGGGTAGTCCCATTGTTTTTTAATCTTTTATAAACGACCTTCCCTCTTCGCTATCCCATTGTCGCATACTTATGTAAGCAGATGATGTGAAATTATTATTGTCTTACAATGACCCCCAGGATCGTACGTTACTACAAGATGATTAAAACACAATGCCCAACTGGTGCATAACTAATCACTTAATCCTAAATTTTTCTAAATGCTTGTTTATGACTTTTAACGAAGTTACTCCATATTTGGCCAATTACTATATTGACAATGTACTCTTAAATCGAATACTGTCCGTTGAAGACCTTGGTGTTCTTTTTGATAATAAATTAAGTTTCACACATCATATCTCCTCAATTGTTAATAAAGCCAAGGGCACTCTTATAGTTGGTGATATCTGCTCCTCATCTCTTTTAGAACGCCTTAATTTCAATATTCCAACCAGGGCAACCAGGTACTACATCCCTTTATTTCTTCCTACATGCACTACTCACTACGCTTTGCACAATCGTTTTCGGGTATTATGAGCTCGATATAACGAATACTATAGAACTATTGATACATCTCTTTTTCTTTCCCATCTTAAAGCTTCAACTCCGTTAAATCTCTGATCTTTAGGGGCAGTATGTTTGACATCTTAACCATTTACGCGTTCCTTTGAATCAGAAATTTTCGTGATTGTTTTGGCATTCATTTGCACTGATCTGATTGGATTTTTCTGGGTTTTCCCCAATCCTTGCAACAAATGTTGGATCAACTTTACTTTTTTCCCAGATTACCTATTAATAATTTAACTAACTAAATTCTTTTAATATTTTCAGTTAAAATATAATAAATAAATAGTAATTTGAATTATAAATATAACTTTATATTTTGGTTATACTCGCGACTGCATTTAGTCTGCGTTAATAAATAAATATTGGGAGTCTAAGTCAAAGATATCGCGGAGATTGGAAATAATTGGAAAGCGGAGGTCTAGCTGTGCAAATTCCACAACACTCGCAGTTCAACACAACTCAATCACCTTTCCGCAGAACGCGCTTGCCTGAGCTGCAATTGCCTAAGTTCAGCGACTGCTATGAGGATTGGCGGACTCTTATGCTATGTTCAGCTCAGTGGTCGGCAGCGATAAGGATCTCAATAAGGTTGAAAAATTCCAGCACCTGCGCGCTTGCCTGGAAGGCGCTGCGCTAAACACGATAAAATCGTTGGAACCCTGTCATGCCAATTATGAAAAGGCATTAGAGCTTCTTATTCAAAGATTCGTTAATAAACCACTTCTTTTCCAGGCACACATATGAGCTATTTTTTGTTTGTCAGGTGTGGAGAAGGGATCAGAATTTGGTCTGCGTGAATTGAGCGACGGAATTAATTCACATATTCAAGCAATTGCTCCCCGCTTATTTCCACAGCAACAAATCCCTCTCCTGTAACCACCAAAAATACGCCTGCAGATTATGTGCTGCTACCAACCGCAAAAGTTTACGCCACGAATAGGTTTGGAGAACTCGTCCCATGCCGCACATTGTTGGACTCTGCTTCCCAACTCAACTTTATCACTTGGCCAATCAGCTGCAGCTTAAAGTTCACAGATCCAATATTGCCATCTCCGGAATTGCGGAGTCATCACTATCGTTGGATCAAACTGTTGGTGTCACTGCTTAATCGCATGACAAGGTGTTCAAGTCTGCGGTGGTAACTAAAATAATAACAGATTACCAGCCGCATTTTAATTTAAAAATATAAAGGTGGAATATACCCAAAAACCTCAAGCTAGCTGATCCGTCATTCTTTGAATCGCAACGTATTGATCTTCTACTTGGAGCCGGGCTTTTCTTCGATCTCATCTGCGTTGGGAAAATTCGCATTGCTGACAACTTGGTGGCTGTTCTCACCAGTCAAATAGTCATTCAGCTCTAGCTGCATTGCGCTCAATGCCAGAGCCTTCGTTCACAGATGAGACTTTAGCTGACATTGTAAAACGCTTTTGGGAAGTCGATAGTCTGCCTGGAGAAATGACATATTCAGTTCGGCTTCCAACTAAAACAAATGCTTATACGCTAGGTGAGTCCTACCAGAGTGCTTTAAGACGTGCAATGCATCAGCGACGAAAAGAATTCTTTCCCATTGGCAGCTACAATCGTTCGAAAAGATTTTTATATCGATGACCTTATCACAGGAGGTGACTCTGTTGATGAGGTCTCCCGAATTCGTATGCAGATCAAGGCTTTACTTCTCAAAGGCGGATTCCCAATCCGCAAGTGGTCCTTAAACGAGCGAGAAGCCGTCACTGGCGAATTGGAGACAGATCATGAGAAACTTACGAAGTTCCACGATGGATCCGATATCGCAAAGGAATTAGGTTTGGCTTAAAAACCGAGCTCAGATGAACTGCTGTTTAATTTTGCCAAGATCGCTTCAAGCGAGGGACGAAAAGGAGCATTTAGTCAGCAACCGCCAAGTTTTACGACCCTTTGGGATTGATCGTTCCTATCATCACAAAATGAAAATATGCTTTCAAGGCCATATGAAAGGAGAGTTTGGATTGGGATGAAAGCTTACCACAATCTCTTCATTCTGCCTCGATTTAGATAGTCGAGCAAATTTCTTTTGTCAGCAGCCTTTGGTTTCCGCGATATGTTATGCTTTCTGACGCAAAATGGGAAGTTCATTCATTCTGCGACGCAGGCATGGTCATGTACGGAGCATGCGTTTACATTCGTTCCGAACTCTACGGAAAATTCACAAGATTGATCGAGAGTAGCCCCACTTAATACGCTCACCTTCCCGAAACTTGAGCTTTCAGCCGCACTCCTGCTTTCGGAACTCCTCTTGAGCATCTCCCAAAGCTTGCAGTTCAAATGTACATTATATTGTTGGTCTGATTCAACGGTGCCTCGCGAAGCACCATCAAATTTTAATGTTTTTGTATCCAACAGAGTCTCGCAGATTCAAGACCGAGCAAAGGGAATGATCTGGAAGCATGTTCCCTCGCAGATGAACCCAGCCGACATTCTATCAAGAGGATGCACACCAGCAGAGCTGTCTAACTGCAAACTTTGGCATCAAGGTCCTGAATTTTTATGTCACGTTAGCAGCGAATGGCCACAAGCAGTGGGCTGTATGATTGAACTTCCAGAACGACGGCACATGGTTTTAGCATCTTCGGCTACATCGGATCTATCAACAAACTCTTCTGCTCATCAAGAGCAGCCAACTGGTTCATTTTGGCAAAGAGCATATGGCCTTGCTTGCCGGCAAGCCTCTTCAGACAAAGAGTCAACTTCGATCGCTGCAGCCCTTTGTGGATTAATCCGTGTCGGTGGCCATCTGCAAAATTCGAATCTTGACTATGAAGCAAAGCATCCGCTTTTGTTGCCTAAATATCATCCAGTTACAGTTTCCTTAATAGCATTCTATCATCTCAGATTCCTTCTTTCCGGACCGCAAAGTCTGCTGGCTGCTCTACGCCAAAGGTACTAGCCCATTGGAGGACTTAAAGCGGTAGCATCAGTTATCAACAAGTGCGTTCGCTGCTTCAGGCTACGCCTAAAAGCCGCTAAAATGCTACATCAGCGTGCTTGCTTCGCTACCAGTGCAACCTTTTCGTACAAACAAGCAATAGCCTGGTCAGGAGAGTCGTAAACAAGGTCGCTGTTCTGTTGATTGAGACAACGTCTGTTGAAAGCCTTCAGCTCCCAACGGGGGGAGGATGTTCGCATCAGAACAACGTTAATCAACATTAAAACTGTTATCATACATTATAGTAACAGTTTTCTGTAAAGTGAGATCGATGTATTGCCCACACTGGATATAGCTTATATCGATATATCGAACAACTTTACGATAGTATTCTTCTTCCTAAAAAAGCAAACACATATGGTCGTCGGCATTGAACAATTTTGTGGATGCAATAAAGGAATATAGTGAATTTAATAAGTGAATTCGCGTCGCAAAACATTATCTCCTCAAAACAGTAGGATTTATCTAATTTATGTCTATGCTTTTTATGATTTTGACTATTTTTACCAATTTCATTGATGCAACACTGGAACAAAAGCATTGCAATGTAGCCGTACCATAATTAATTTTGTTGGCCCTAAAAACAAATTTTGTTCATATATTTCCAATTCCACTACATATGGAAAGGTTTGGAGCAAAATACCCTTTTCTTTTTTTTTTTAGAGTGTTGTGGCAGTCTCGCTGACTCGATACATACATTCTCAAATATAGATAACTTTAATTTAATATGTTCGTTCATTTTGATTAGTCAATTATATCAGTTTAGTTCATAGGAACACAAGCGACTGACACATGAACAAGTTAAGTCGAGAATAATCTGTATTTTTATTAGTTGTAACACAAAAACTCATTGACTATATGTGTCAGCTCGCTGACACTAACGATGCAGACCTAATTGCACCAATCTAATATTTTAATATACATAAATATTATATTTATTTAATATATATAAATATATATAATAACGTAGTTTGGTAGTTGGTTGTTCAAAAAAATATAATTTATTTTTATTAAACCGAAGCTACGGAGTACAGATGTAAATCTAGACTAACTTATGCTATGTTCTGCAGACGTATAACAAACCTCGGCTTTGAGCTTTTATGCTTTGGACTTTAGACTTTTGGAGCTTTTGGCTCTTATGTAAACAAAGTGATCTCGATCTTGAAGAGATTGAGAGAATTGAGATTGAGAGAATTCTGTCGGCCAGGATTTGTGCAACGTCAGCAGTTTCAACCCCAATGGTGGGAATAGCGATTCTGGCGAATTGTTTATGATATTCGATAAGTTCGTGGGAAGCCAGAATTGTTATTGTCACCACTTGATTATTTTATAATGTTTAGTTTAACTCTGTGGGAATGGGATGCGTAATATAAATGAAAAGTGCGAGCTAGGCGTTTTGTGTGGGTACATATGTCTCTACATATGTTACTTCCCCATCCTTAAGAAATGAGCCTGTCCTCAGGCGGTTAATTTTGGATATAATGTTGGATCTAATACAATTTCTTCAAGTTCAGTTTCATTTTGACTTAACTCTGTATCTTTTTGAATGTTTAATTGTATGTTTGGGGTTGATTGGTTTTTGTTCTTATAATTTACAATAATTTTTCTTGGAATATTCTTATATTTAAAGATAGTGTACAATATTAATGCAATAAAAATTATTATTAATGCTGTAATTGTTATTATTTGGAACATGTTATACAATTTTGTTTGCTGTAATATAATTTCTTTGGTTTGGACATATGACAATGGTTCTAATTTAGTTACGTTATTATTTATATAAACTGTTTGTGTGTAATCTAACATAGTGTTGGTTATTAATATTTCATCTAGTTGGAGTGAACAATTTAGGGCTTTTATCATATTATTTCCTTCAATAATTATTTCTCTATTGATACAATTTTGATTTAATACAGTTTTCGGTAAGTTCCATGTTAACATAATATTTGGTTCTACATATTTGATTTCATAGTTTTTATGTGTTTTTGCATATCTGCATTCTGTTTTATTTTGTTTTAATATTCCAGTAATACATTTGTTCATAACTAAATCTTTATTTGTTGCGGTAAATGCTTTATTATCTTGTAAGTAGTAAGTGTCATGTATAGTTTCAGTTAAAATGTTTTTATTTTCGTCAGGGTATGGAATAATGTCGTATAGTGCGGTATTTGTAATTTCGCGTGGTATATGGGAAATGATCAAAATTTCATTAGTAGTTGTTTTTAGCCAAGTTGATGTTTTAATATTTATTATTTTTTCAGCGTTTAAATGTGAGAGTGAGTCATATTTTAGTAATTTAGGGTTGAATATACCAAGCCTGGTTAGTTGCATTCCTAATTCTATATCTTCAATGTATTCTGTGAATTCCTGTAAATTGAAAATTAGTATGTCAAGTTTTTGTTCCGCTTCGTGGGTGATGCTTAAACTGTTCATTACTTCAATTCCTTTATTAACGGCTTTTATTATTTCATTTAATTCATTTACTTGAACACTATTTTCTGAAAGGTTGTCTATTTTTGATTGTAATTCTTCTTTATCTTCTTGATCTAAAGTTCCGAAAAGGTATTTATAAAAAGTTCCCATGAAATTTACAAGTCCTCTTTTATTACGTTTTGCTAGTCTTATACCGTTCATTTCTCTATCCATTTTTTCTGTTAAGTATTTTATTTTTGTTAATGTTTCAAATTCTTTTGCTTGTTTCATAAGATTATTATAAGTTTCTTCAGTTTTTGTTATATTGATAGTTAAATAGTGATACTCGTATTTTGTGGGTAGATTCAGTGTTCCTGTTTGAAATATAAGGTATCCGTTCTTAGAGTTAATTGGATTAATTTCCAAATTCTGTCCATTTATTGGGCATATAAAGTAAAGTAGCATGAATGTTATAATTAGAGTTGGTAAGTTATGAAGTGTTATCATCTTGATTCGGGTTATTGGTTGATCTGGAATTATCGTATTTACTTTTATTAGTTACTTTCTTCTTTTTATATTTTGATTTGTAATGAGTTATCTTTCTACCTCTGTTTACTTCTTCATAATGTTTATCATCTATTTGTGTTATTTTTCCTGTTTGTTTAAAAGGGTTTGTCGATTTAGATCTTACTAATGGTGATTCTCTATATCTAGTGTCTATTTCAAATTCGGCTCTATTTTCATTAAGTCTTTCTATTTTGTTTTTCTTGTTAAGTTGTGTTTCATACTCAGGAGTTCCTGCGTAAATGAAAATATCTGCTGGTGTTCTACCAGTCGTATTATGTTTAGTTTTATGATTATAAGTGTAAAGTATTATTTCGAATCTAGTTAGCTTATCTTCCTGATTTGTGTCAGAATTGACAATTCTTAATTTTTCGTTCACTGTTTTATGAAATCTTTCTATATCTGAAATGCCGTTTTTACTAGTTGTGATTGTTATATTTACGTCTTCTGATTTTAACCAAATTTGTAGTGCGGTGCACAAAAATGCTGAGTCTTTATCTGCTTTTATTTCGATTGGTTTACCCATGTCATTAAATACTTTTAAAAGAGCTCTTTTAGCTTCTAGCCAATCTCGACCATTTACTTCTATTAAAGTTGCGTATTTGGAATATAGGTCTATGCAAGATAGAAATTGTTTGTTGTCTACCATGTAGAAATCAATGACATATTTTTCTCTGGGATTATGGGTTTCTGGAGTTAATTCAAAAGCTAATTTAGTGTTTCTATGTTCTGTTTTTGCTATGTTACAAACTTTACATTCATTAATTATATTCTGTATTAAGTTTTGGTAATCTGGATAATAATATTTTTCTTTAAATAATAATGTCATTTTTTCTATTCCTGGATGTAATAACTTTTGATGTGTATTTATTATGAATTCTTTAAATTCGGCGTACGTTTGGAGGTCTATTAGTTTGTTAGTAGATCTCATTACTTTTGTTATATTATCGGGACTTATTATTTCAACGAAAGCATTTTGGAAAGTAAGAAAATCGGCTTCGTTGCTGAAATATATGACACTTTTCTTAGAACATAAGTATTCTTTAATTAATTCTTTAGCATGATTAGGTGTCATATCAACATATTTTATTAAAATTTTTGTTTTATGAAAATAATTAGTTACGGATACGTTATTTATGTTACTTTTTTCAAATTCTATTTGTCTTTTAAAATAATTTATTGGTCTTTCAGTCAGTGAAATGTGGGACTGGTTGTCCTCTTGGGCGCTATGTATTGTTGCTACTGTTACGTCAGGAGTTTCTCCTAACAAGTTTTCTTCAATTTTAATTCTGGATAAAGCGTCTGCAACATAATTCTCTTTGCCTGGTACATATTTAATGTGATAATCAAATTCATTTAATTTGATTTTCCATCGTTGCAATTTCATGTTTGGTTCTTTAATATTATTAAGCCAAACAAGTGGTTTATGATCACTGAGGATCTCGAATTTTCTGCCGTAGAGATAAGATCGGAAATATTTAGTTGCCCAAACGATGGCTAAAAGTTCTTTTTCAATTGCTGCATAATTAATTTCATGTTCATTTAGAGTTCTACTTGCGAAACAAATGGGTTTTTGATTTTGAGACAGAACAGCTCCAATGGCAATGTTGCTGGCATCAGTTGTGAGACAAAATGGTTTCTCGAAATTTGGATAAACTAATATTGGATCGGACGTTATGAGTACTTTTAATTTTTCAAAAGCAGAAATGTAATTTGGTTCGTTTGTGTTTATTGTTGCACCTTTCTTTAATTTTAGAGTCATTGGTTTTACAACGTGTGCGAAGTTTGGAATGAATTTTCTATAATAACCACAAAGGCCTAAAAATGATTTTATTTCTTTTGTTGTTTTTGGTATTGGAAATTTTTGTATGGCAGAGATTTTTGTTGGGTTTGCTTTAATTCCCTCTGTTGTAATTATGTGTCCAAGGAATTCGGTTTCCTTTTTCATAAATTCGCATTTGTCTAGTTGTAATTTCAAATTAGCTTCTCGTAGTTTTGAGAATACCCTTTTTAACGATAATAGATGTTCTTCCAATGAAGTGGAATACACTATTATGTCGTCCATGTATACGAGGCAATCTTTAAAGATTAAATCTTCTAACAGATTGTTCATGCAACGTTGAAATGTTGCGGGGGCATTTTTCAACCCAAAAGGCATTCGAGTGTATTCGTAATGTCCGTTTTTAGTTGAAAAAGCTGTTTTTGGTATACTTTGTGGGTCCATTTGAATCTGATGAAATCCTTTTGCAAGGTCAATGGTGGTAAAATACTGACATTTTCCAAGTTTGTCTAATATTTCATCCATGACCGGAATAGGATATTTATCATCAATTGTTATTTCATTAAGGTTTCGATAGTCGATAACTATACGAAACTTTTCTTTACCTGATGCATCACGTTTCTTTGGCACAATCCAAATTGGTGAGCAATAAGGCGAGTTTGATTTGCGAATGATACCTTGTTCAATCATTTCTTTGATTTGTTTGTCGACTTCTTTGTCGAATGTTTGCGCATACTTATATGGTCGCTTTTGGATTGGATCTTCGTGTTTAGTTTGGATGACATGCTTAATTGTACTGGTGAAAGTCAAATTTTCACTTTCTTTGTACTGAATGTCACTAAACTCATAAAGAACTTTGGTAAGTTTCGATTTTTCTTCATCGTTCAGATGATTTAATCTAAATTGGTTTGTTTCATTTAGATCGTTGTTTATAGCGTAATTAACAGCTATATCATTTGTACGGGGCGGATCAAGGCATTGAGATGCAGTCTTGTCCTTAACAGAACCCTCACGATCATATCTCATTTGAAATGAATGTTCATTTAGGATAACTGTTTTATTTTTGTAATCGATTTTTGCTTCGCATGATTCTAGATATTCTCTTCCTAGTAGAATATCGTAATTATCTGAGAAGTCGTGTATGTAAAATGTTTGGTGAGTGGGACAAAGTTTACTTGGTGCAAATGACACGGAATTCTTTAATTGAATAGTGCCATTTATTGTTTGCACATTTAATTGGCAATTTTTTATTGGAAAATTTAGGAAATTACGTTTTATTAAATTGATGGACGAACCTGTGTCAATTACACAGTTAAAATGCTGTCCATTCATAATTATTCGAATGAAAGGATTCATTCTTCTTGGTCCGAGGCTCCTTGATGAAAATTTTCGGAAATTTCCATTTTGGAGTGACCACTTGTGCTTTCTCGCTGTCTCTTAACAGGAGGATTCGAAGGTCTTTGGTTTTGATTGTGGTAATTCATATGGTTTTGTGATCTACCTTGATCAAGATTTTGTTTGAATTCCTTGAATAATGCTTGATTACTTTCAGCTTTTTTCTTTGGTTTATAGGTTGGTTTAGAGTAGTTTAAGTATTTTGGGCTTGGATAATATTTTTGTTTGGTTCCTTTTCCGTGGTTGTTTTTTTTTTTGGGTTTGTTGTTTTTTTTTTTTTTTTTTTTTTGGTTGGAGGGTTTTTTATATTTTTTTTTGAAATTTCTTGGGGGGGGTGTTTTTTTTTTTTTTTTGGAAATGGTTTTTTTGTTGTGTTTTTTTTTATTTTTTTTTTTTTTGTGGGGTTTTTTTTTTTTTTTTTTTTTTTTTTTTTTTTTTTTTTTTTTTTTTTTTTATTATTTTTTGTTTTGTGGTTTTTTTTTTTTATTTTTTTTTTTTTTTTTTTATTATTTTTTTTTTTTTATTTTTTTTTTTTGTATGTTTTTTTTTTTTTTTTTGTTTGTTGTTTGTGGTTTTAACTCGTCGATCAGGGCACTCCTCAGGTCTCTCCAGTTGGTGGCTGCTGTCATTTGTGAAACTCGTTGGGCTGCTCCAGATGTTTGCATTTCTATTGCTCCGAATAGAACGCTGTGCTGTCTTACGTCTTGGGTTGGGTAGAGTTGCATAATAAAGTCGATTCTCCTTACAAAGGCTGTCAGTTCCACTGTTTTTCCATCGAAGATGGGCACTTGACGTATCTGTCCTAGTGCTTGTTTTAGGTGCATCTCGGAAAGTTCCATCGTTGCTGTTGTTGTCATGTTGTTTTGTTTTGTAAACTTTTTATTTTTTTTTTTCAAATTGTGTTGGGTTGTTTCAATTTGTTCAATTTATGTTTTTCACAAAAAAAAATTTTTTGTTTTAATAGTCACTTCAGGTTGTTTTAGTTTAGTTGGATTAAAAGGATCTTATGTTTACAGGGATCAATTTAATGATGTGTAAAGCCCAGGAATAAGTCCTTATTTACAGTTGTTCAAAATAGTTCAAAGAATCTATTTATTAGTAGAACACTGTTTGGTGAATTGCAAGTTTTTTTTACGCGGTTTTTCTAAATATGGCAATTATTTTTTCGATGGCGGTCGCACTTTAACTGTGGGCCACGATTGATAATTGGGTATTTGAGTTTATTTTCACACGCGTTGATTCTTTGGCGGATATCAATAAATTGTTTCCAAAAGTGTAATGTTCTCGAACCGGATCACTTTTTGCGGCAAATTCGCGTGCTCAATCCTAGGAGATCACTTGGTCGTACAAGGATTTCTTTAAACGGATCGAAAAGGACCGATTACTGTTACAAGGATAATTTACGATATCCTACCGGCTGCGCCAATAACGTAGTTTGGTAGTTGGTTGTTCAAAAAAATATAATTTATTTTTATTAAACCGAAGCTACGGAGTACAGATGTAAATCTAGACTAACTTATGCTATGTTCTGCAGACGTATAACAAACCTCGGCTTTGAGCTTTTATGCTTTGGACTTTAGACTTTTGGAGCTTTTGGCTCTTATGTAAACAAAGTGATCTCGATCTTGAAGAGATTGAGAGAATTGAGATTGAGAGAATTCTGTCGGCCAGGATTTGTGCAACGTCAGCAGTTTCAACCCCAATGGTGGGAATAGCGATTCTGGCGAATTGTTTATGATATTCGATAAGTTCGTGGGAAGCCAGAATTGTTATTGTCACCACTTGATTATTTTATAATGTTTAGTTTAACTCTGTGGGAATGGGATGCGTAATATAAATGAAAAGTGCGAGCTAGGCGTTTGGTGGGTCATATGTTCTAAATAAACGTAGTTTGGTAGTTGGTTGTTCAAAAAAATTAATTTATTTTTATTAAACCGAAGCTACGGAGTACAGATGTAAATCTAGACTAACTTATGCTATGTTCTGCAGACGTATAACAAACCTCGGCTTTGAGCTTTTATGCTTTGGACTTTAGACTTTTGGAGCTTTTGGCTCTTATGTAAACAAAGTGATCTCGATCTTGAAGAGATTGAGAGAATTGAGATTGAGAGAATTCTGTCGGCCAGGATTTGTGCAACGTCAGCAGTTTCAACCCCAATGGTGGGAATAGCGATTCTGGCGAATTGTTTATGATATTCGATAAGTTCGTGGGAAGCCAGAATTGTTATTGTCACCACTTGATTATTTTATAATGTTTAGTTTAACTCTGTGGGAATGGGATGCGTAATATAAATGAAAAGTGCGAGCTAGGCGTTTTGTGTGGGTACATATGTCTCTACATATGTTACTTCCCCATCCTTAAGAAATGAGCCTGTCCTCAGGCGGTTAATTTTGGATATAATGTTGGATCTAATACAATTTCTTCAAGTTCAGTTTCATTTTGACTTAACTCTGTATCTTTTTGAATGTTTAATTGTATGTTTGGGGTTGATTGGTTTTTGTTCTTATAATTTACAATAATTTTTCTTGGAATATTCTTATATTTAAAGATAGTGTACAATATTAATGCAATAAAAATTATTATTAATGCTGTAATTGTTATTATTTGGAACATGTTATACAATTTTGTTTGCTGTAATATAATTTCTTTGGTTTGGACATATGACAATGGTTCTAATTTAGTTACGTTATTATTTATATAAACTGTTTGTGTGTAATCTAACATAGTGTTGGTTATTAATATTTCATCTAGTTGGAGTGAACAATTTAGGGCTTTTATCATATTATTTCCTTCAATAATTATTTCTCTATTGATACAATTTTGATTTAATACAGTTTTCGGTAAGTTCCATGTTAACATAATATTTGGTTCTACATATTTGATTTCATAGTTTTTATGTGTTTTTGCATATCTGCATTCTGTTTTATTTTGTTTTAATATTCCAATAATACATTTGTTCATAACTAAATCTTTATTTGTTGCGGTAAATGCTTTATTATCTTGTAAGTAGTAAGTGTCATGTATAGTTTCAGTTAAAATGTTTTTATTTTCGTCAGGGTATGGAATAATGTCGTATAGTGCGGTATTTGTAATTTCGCGTGGTATATGGGAAATGATCAAAATTTCATTAGTAGTTGTTTTTAGCCAAGTTGATGTTTTAATATTTATTATTTTTTCAGCGTTTAAATGTGAGAGTGAGTCATATTTTAGTTATTTAGGGTTGAATATACCAAGCCTGGTTAGTGCATTCCAATCTATATTCAATGTATTCGGAATCCGTAAATGAAAATTAGATGCAAGTTTTGCCTCGGGGGAGTAAAGTTATTATCAATTTATTAACGGTTTATTATTTAATTATGAAAATTTTGAAAGGTTGTTTGGAATGAAGGAAAAGGTTAAAAACCGAATTTAAATTTATTAGTGTGTATTTTTTTTTTTTTGTTATTTTTTTTTTTTAATTTTTAAATTATATAATTTGTTATGAATAGTTGTGGGGGGGGAAAAAGGGAGGGGAAAAAAGTAAGTTATGAAGTGTTATTATCTTGATTCGGGTTATTGGTTGATCTGGAATTATCGTATTTACTTTTATTAGTTACTTTCTTCTTTTTATATTTTGATTTGTAATGAGTTATCTTTCTACCTCTGTTTACTTCTTCATAATGTTTATCATCTATTTGTGTTATTTTTCCTGTTTGTTTAAAAGGGTTTGTCGATTTAGATCTTACTAATGGTGATTCTCTATATCTAGTGTCTATTTCAAATTCGGCTCTATTTTCATTTAGTCTTTCTATTTTGTTTTTCTTGTTTAGTTGTGTTTCATACTCAGGAGTTCCTGCGTAAATGAAAATATCTGCTGGTGTTCTACCAGTCGTATTATGTTTAGTTTTATGATTATAAGTGTAAAGTATTATTTCGAATCTAGTTAGCTTATCTTCCTGATTTGTGTCAGAATTGACAATTCTTAATTTTTCGTTCACTGTTTTATGAAATCTTTCTATATCTGAAATGCCGTTTTTACTAGTTGTGATTGTTATATTTACGTCTTCTGATTTTAACCAAATTTGTAGTGCGGTGCACAAAAATGCTGAGTCTTTATCTGCTTTTATTTCGATTGGTTTACCCATGTCATTAAATACTTTTAAAAGAGCTCTTTTAGCTTCTAGCCAATCTCGACCATTTACTTCTATTAAAGTTGCGTATTTGGAATATAGGTCTATGCAAGATAGAAATTGTTTGTTGTCTACCATGTAGAAATCAATGACATATTTTTCTCTGGGATTATGGGTTTCTGGAGTTAATTCAAAAGCTAATTTAGTGTTTCTATGTTCTGTTTTTGCTATGTTACAAACTTTACATTCATTAATTATATTCTGTATTAAGTTTTGGTAATCTGGATAATAATATTTTTCTTTAAATAATAATGTCATTTTTTCTATTCCTGGATGTAATAACTTTTGATGTGTATTTATTATGAATTCTTTAAATTCGGCGTACGTTTGGAGGTCTATTAGTTTGTTAGTAGATCTCATTACTTTTGTTATATTATCGGGACTTATTATTTCAACGAAAGCATTTTGGAAAGTAAGAAAATCGGCTTCGTTGCTGAAATATATGACACTTTTCTTAGAACATAAGTATTCTTTAATTAATTCTTTAGCATGATTAGGTGTCATATCAACATATTTTATTAAAATTTTTGTTTTATGAAAATAATTAGTTACGGATACGTTATTTATGTTTCTTTTTTCAAAATAATTTATTGGTCTTTCAGTCAGTGAAATGTGGGACTGGTTGTCCTCTTGGGCGCTATGTATTGTTGCTACTGTTACGTCAGGAGTTTCTCCTAACAAGTTTTCTTCAATTTTAATTCTGGATAAAGCGTCTGCAACATAATTCTCTTTGCCTGGTACATATTTAATGTGATAATCAAATTCATTTAATTTGATTTTCCATCGTTGCAATTTCATGTTTGGTTCTTTAATATTATTAAGCCAAACAAGTGGTTTATGATCACTGAGGATCTCGAATTTTCTGCCGTAGAGATAAGATCGGAAATATTTAGTTGCCCAAACGATGGCTAAAAGTTCTTTTTCAATTGCTGCATAATTAATTTCATGTTCATTTAGAGTTCTACTTGCGAAACAAATGGGTTTTTGATTTTGAGACAGAACAGCTCCAATGGCAATGTTGCTGGCATCAGTTGTGAGACAAAATGGTTTCTCGAAATTTGGATAAACTAATATTGGATCGGACGTTATGAGTACTTTTAATTTTTCAAAAGCAGAAATGTAATTTGGATCGTTTGATATTTATGATTGCATCTTTTTTTAATTTTAGAGTCATTGGTTTTACAACGTGTGCGAAGTTTGGAATGAATTTTCTATAATAACCACAAAGGCCTAAAAATGATTTTATTTCTTTTGTTGTTTTTGGTATTGGAAATTTTTGTATGGCAGAGATTTTTGTTGGGTTTGCTTTAATTCCCTCTGTTGTAATTATGTGTCCAAGGAATTCGGTTTCCTTTTTCATAAATTCGCATTTGTCTAGTTGTAATTTCAAATTAGCTTCTCGTAGTTTTGAGAATACCCTTTTTAACGATAATAGATGTTCTTCCAATGAAGTGGAATACACTATTATGTCGTCCATGTATACGAGGCAATCTTTGAAGATTAAATCTTCTAACAGATTGTTCATGCAACGTTGAAATGTTGCGGGGGCATTTTTCAACCCAAAAGGCATTCGAGTGTATTCGTAATGTCCGTTTTTAGTTGAAAAAGCTGTTTTTGGTATACTTTGTGGGTCCATTTGAATCTGATGAAATCCTTTTGCAAGGTCAATGGTGGTAAAATACTGACATTTTCCAAGTTTGTCTAATATTTCATCCATGACCGGAATAGGATATTTATCATCAATTGTTATTTCATTAAGGTTTCGATAGTCGATAACTATACGAAACTTTTCTTTACCTGATGCATCACGTTTCTTTGGCACAATCCAAATTGGTGAGCAATAAGGCGAGTTTGATTTGCGAATGATACCTTGTTCAATCATTTCTTTGATTTGTTTGTCGACTTCTTTGTCGAATGTTTGCGCATACTTATATGGTCGCTTTTGGATTGGATCTTCGTGTTTAGTTTGGATGACATGCTTAATTGTACTGGTGAAAGTCAAATTTTCACTTTCTTTGTACTGAATGTCACTAAACTCATAAAGAACTTTGGTAAGTTTCGATTTTTCTTCATCGTTCAGATGATTTAATCTAAATTGGTTTGTTTCATTTAGATCGTTGTTTATAGCGTAATTAACAGCTATATCATTTGTACGGGGCGGATCAAGGCATTGAGATGCAGTCTTGTCCTTAACAGAACCCTCACGATCATATCTCATTTGAAATGAATGTTCATTTAGGATAACTGTTTTATTTTTGTAATCGATTTTTGCTTCGCATGATTCTAGATATTCTCTTCCTAGTAGAATATCGTAATTATCTGAGAAGTCGTGTATGTAAAATGTTTGGTGAGTGGGACAAAGTTTACTTGGTGCAAATGACACGGAATTCTTTAATTGAATAGTGCCATTTATTGTTTGCACATTTAATTGGCAATTTTTTATTGGAAAATTTAGGAAATTACGTTTTATTAAATTGATGGACGAACCTGTGTCAATTACACAGTTAAAATGCTGTCCATTCATAATTATTCGAATGAAAGGATTCATTCTTCTTGGTCCGAGGCTCCTTGATGAAAATTTTCGGAAATTTCCATTTTGGAGTGACCACTTGTGCTTTCTCGCTGTCTCTTAACAGGAGGATTCGAAGGTCTTTGGTTTTGATTGTGGTAATTCATATGGTTTTGTGATCTACCTTGATCAAGATTTTGTTTGAATTCTTTGAATAATGCTTGATTACTTTCAGCATTTTCTTTTGGTTTATAGGTTGGTTTAGAGTAGTTTAAGTAATTTGGGCTTGGATAATAATTTTGATTGGTTCCCTTTCCACGGTTGTCGTTATAATTGGGTTTCTGGTACTTTGAATTGTCATTATTTTGGTTAGAACGTTCAGTATAACCATTTTCGAAAAGTCCTTCGCGTTGAGCTACTTGTTTTAATTTAGAAACGGTTGTAATGTCATGTCTCGCTAAAGTCATAAATATTCTGTCGGGTAGTTTCTTTGTAATTACGTCTTTGATTGTGTTATTCATTGCATTTGTATAAAGAATTGTGTTCTGTGGTTGGTTTTCCAACATAAGCTTATTCGATATAACAAAACTCTTATATTCTAATTCTTCTATGAACTTACGGATACTATTATTGTAGTTTGTGTTGTATAGTCGTCTCAGTAGTTCCTCATATGGTGTCTGCGTCTTAAACTCGTCGATCAGGGCACTCCTCAGGTCTCTCCAGTTGGTGGCTGCTGTCATTTGTGAAACTCGTTGGGCTGCTCCAGATGTTTGCATTTCTATTGCTCCGAATAGAACGCTGTGCTGTCTTACGTCTTGGGTTGGGTAGAGTTGCATAATAAAGTCGATTCTCCTTACAAAGGCTGTCAGTTCCACTGTTTTTCCATCGAAGATGGGCACTTGACGTATCTGTCCTAGTGCTTGTTTTAGGTGCATCTCGGAAAGTTCCATCGTTGCTGTTGTTGTCATGTTGTTTTGTTTTGTAAAATTTTTTTTTTCAATTTGTCCAATTTATGTTTTTCACAAAAAAAATTTTTTGTTTTAATAGTCACTTCAGGTTGTTTTAGTTTAGTTGGATTAAAAGGATCTTATGTTTACAGGGATCAATTTAATGATGTGTAAAGCCCAGGAATAAGTCCTTATTTACAGTTGTTCAAAATAGTTCAAAGAATCTATTTATTAGTAGAACACTGTTTGGTGAATTGCAAGTTTTTTTACGCGGTTTTTCTAAATATGGCAATTATTTTTTCGATGGCGGTCGCACTTTAACTGTGGGCCACGATTGATAATTGGGTATTTGAGTTTATTTTCACACGCGTTGATTCTTTGGCGGATATCAATAAATTGTTTCCAAAAGTGTAATGTTCTCGAACCGGATCACTTTTTGCGGCAAATTCGCGTGCTCAATCCTAGGAGATCACTTGGTCGTACAAGGATTTCTTTAAACGGATCGAAAAGGACCGATTACTGTTACAAGGATAATTTACGATATCCTACCGGCTGCGCCAATAACGTAGTTTGGTAGTTGGTTGTTAAAAAAATATAATTTATTTTTATTAAACCGAAGCTACGGAGTACAGATGTAAATCTAGACTAACTTATGCTATGTTCTGCAGACGTATAACAAACCTCGGCTTTGAGCTTTTATGCTTTGGACTTTAGACTTTTGGAGCTTTTGGCTCTTATGTAAACAAAGTGATCTCGATCTTGAAGAGATTGAGAGAATTGAGATTGAGAGAATTCTGTCGGCCAGGATTTGTGCAACGTCAGCAGTTTCAACCCCAATGGTGGGAATAGCGATTCTGGCGAATTGTTTATGATATTCGATAAGTTCGTGGGAAGCCAGAATTGTTATTGTCACCACTTGATTATTTTATAATGTTTAGTTTAACTCTGTGGGAATGGGATGCGTAATATAAATGAAAAGTGCGAGCTAGGCGTTTTGTGTGGGTACATATGTCTCTACATATGTTACTATATATATATAATAACGTAGTTTGTAAGTTGGTTGTTCAAAAAAAATATAATTTATTTTTATTAACCGAAGCACGGAGTACAGAAAAATCAGACTAACTTATGCTATGTTCTGGGGACGTTGAGCAAACCTCGGCTTTGAGCTTTTAATGTTTGGGCCAACAAAGAGTTTGGCTCAGTAAAAAGTGATCTCGATCTTAAGAGATTGAGATTTAAGAGAATTCTGCTAGCCAGGATTTGTGCAACGTCAGCAGTTTCAACCCCAATGGTGGGAATAGCGATTCTGGCGAATTGTTTATGGATACTTGATAAGTTCGTGGGAAGCCGGAATTATTATTGTCACCATTTGATTATAGCTTAAATTTGTGGGAAAGGAATGTGTAACATAAATGAAAAGTGTCAGCTAGGCGTATTTTATGGGTACATATGTCTCTACATATGTTACTTCCCATCCTTAAGAAATGAGCCTGTCATCAGGCGGTTAATTTGGTATTGTTGGATTAATCAATTTCTTCTTTCATTTTCATTTTGATTTCTCTGTATTTTTAATATTTTTATGTTTGGGGTGTTGTTTTTTGTTCTTTATTTCTATAATTTTGTGGATTTTTTTTGATATGTATTAATTTTTTTGTTTTTGTTTGTTTTTTTTATTAATCTTTAGTTTGGCTATCAATTCTTAGAATTTTTTTTTTTGTTCCTTTTGGTTCTTTTTTTTCTGTCTTTTTCTTTTTTTTACTGTATCTTGTGTTTGTTTTGTTATTTTTTTCGGGTGGTTTGTTTTCCGTGGGATTCGTTTTTATTTTTTTCAGCAAATATGGAGATGTTTTTCATTCCTAATTTTAAAAATAAAAATTAACAATTTTATATTAATTTTTTTTATTTGTTTTATACTGGAATGAAGAATAATTATTATTTTATATAATTTTATTTATTTATTTATATGATATATTTATATTTATAATAACGTAGTTCGCAAGTTGGTTGTTCAAAAAAATATAATTTATTTTTATTAAACCGAAGCTACGGAGTACAGATGTAAATCTAGACTAACTTATGCTATGTTCTGCAGACGTATAACAAACCTCGGCTTTGAGCTTTTATGCTTTGGACTTTAGACTTTTGGAGCTTTTGGCTCTTTGTAAACAAAGTGATCTCGATCTTAAAGAGATTGAGAGAATTGAGATTGAGAGAATTCTGTCGGCCAGGATTTGTGCAACGTCAGCAGTTTCAACCCCAATGGTGGGAATAGCGATTCTGGCGAATTGTTTATGATATTCGATAAGTTCGTGGGAAGCCAGAATTGTTATTGTCACCACTTGATTATTTTATGATGTTTAGCTTAACTCTGTGGGAATGAGATGCGTAATATAATGAAAAGTGCGAGCTAGGCGTTTTGTGTGGGTACATATGTCTCTACATATGTTACTTCCCCATCCTTAAGAAATGAGCCTGTCCTCAGGCGGTTAATTTTGGATATAATGTTGGATCTAATACAATTTCTTCAAGTTCAGTTTCATTTTGACTTAACTCTGTATCTTTTTGAATGTTTAATTGTATGTTTGGGGTTGATTGGTTTTTGTTCTTATAATTTACAATAATTTTTCTTGGAATATTCTTATATTTAAAGATAGTGTACAATATTAATGCAATAAAAATTATTATTAATGCTGTTATTGTTATTATTTGGAACATGTTATACAATTTTGTTTGCTGTAATATAATTTCTTTGGTTTGAACATATGACAATGGTTCTAATTTAGTTACATTATTATTTATATAAACTGTTTGTGTGTAATCTAACATAGTGTTGGTTATTAATATTTCATCTAGTTGGAGTGAACAATTTAGGGCTTTTATCATATTATTTCCTTCAATAATTATTTCTCTATTGATACAATTTTGATTTAATACAGTTTTCGGTAAGTTCCATGTTAACATAATATTTGGTTCTACATATTTGATTTCATAGTTTTTATGTGTTTTTGCATATCTGCATTCTGTTTTATTTTGTTTTAATATTCCAATAATACATTTGTTCATAACTAAATCTTTATTTGTTGCGGTAAATGCTTTATTATCTTGTAAGTAGTAAGTGTCATGTATAGTTTCAGTTAAAATGTTTTTATTTTCGTCAGGGTATGGAATAATGTCGTATAGTGCGGTATTTGTAATTTCGCGTGGTATATGGGAAATGATCAAAATTTCATTAGTAGTTGTTTTTAGCCAAGTTGATGTTTTAATATTTATTATTTTTTCAGCGTTTAAATGTGAGAGTGAGTCATATTTTAGTAATTTAGGGTTGAATATACCAAGCCTGGTTAGTTGCATTCCTAATTCTATATCTTCAATGTATTCTGTGAATTCCTGTAAATTGAAAATTAGTATGTCAAGTTTTTGTTCCGCTTCGTGGGTGATGCTTAAACTGTTCATTACTTCAATTCCTTTATTAACGGCTTTTATTATTTCATTTAATTCATTTACTTGAACACTATTTTCTGAAAGGTTGTCTATTTTTGATTGTAATTCTTCTTTATCTTCTTGATTTAAAGTTCCGAAAAGGTATTTATAAAAAGTTCCCATGAAATTTACAAGTCCTCTTTTATTACGTTTTGCTAGTCTTATACCGTTCATTTCTCTATCCATTTTTTCTGTTAAGTATTTTATTTTTGTTAATGTTTCAAATTCTTTTGCTTGTTTCATAAGATTATTATAAGTTTCTTCAGTTTTTGTTATATTGATAGTTAAATAGTGATACTCGTATTTTGTGGGTAGATTCAATGTTCCTGTTTGAAATATAAGGTATCCGTTCTTAGAGTTAATTGGATTAATTTCCAAATTCTGTCCATTTATTGGGCATATAAAGTAAAGTAGCATGAATGTTATAATTAGAGTTGGTAAGTTATGAAGTGTTATCATCTTGATTCGGGTTATTGGTTGATCTGGAATTATCGTATTTACTTTTATTAGTTACTTTCTTCTTTTTATATTTTGATTTATAATGAGTTATCTTTCTACCTCTGTTTACTTCTTCATAATGTTTATCATCTATTTGTGTTATTTTTCCTGTTTGTTTAAAAGGGTTTGTCGATTTAGATCTTACTAATGGTGATTCTCTATATCTAGTGTCTATTTCAAATTCGGCTCTATTTTCATTAAGTCTTTCTATTTTGTTTTTCTTATTTAGTTGTGTTTCATACTCAGGAGTTCCTGCGTAAATGAAAATATCTGCTGGTGTTCTACCAGTCGTATTATGTTTAGTTTTATGATTATAAGTGTAAAGTATTATTTCGAATCTAGTTAGCTTATCTTCCTGATTTGTGTCAGAATTGACAATTCTTAATTTTTCGTTCACTGTTTTATGAAATCTTTCTATATCTGAAATGCCGTTTTTACTAGTTGTGATTGTTATATTTACGTCTTCTGATTTTAACCAAATTTGTAGTGCGGTGCACAAAAATGCTGAGTCTTTATCTGCTTTTATTTCGATTGGTTTACCCATGTCATTAAATACTTTTAAAAGAGCTCTTTTAGCTTCTAGCCAATCTCGACCATTTACTTCTATTAAAGTTGCGTATTTGGAATATAGGTCTATGCAAGATAGAAATTGTTTGTTGTCTACCATGTAGAAATCAATGACATATTTTTCTCTGGGATTATGGGTTTCTGGAGTTAATTCAAAAGCTAATTTAGTGTTTCTATGTTCTGTTTTTGCTATGTTACAAACTTTACATTCATTAATTATATTCTGTATTAAGTTTTGGTAATCTGGATAATAATATTTTTCTTTAAATAATAATGTCATTTTTTCTATTCCTGGATGTAATAACTTTTGATGTGTATTTATTATAAATTCTTTAAATTCGGCGTACGTTTGGAGGTCTATTAGTTTGTTAGTAGATCTCATTACTTTTGTTATATTATCGGGACTTATTATTTCAACGAAAGCATTTTGGAAAGTAAGAAAATCGGCTTCGTTGCTGAAATATATGACACTTTTCTTAGAACATAAGTATTCTTTAATTAATTCTTTTGCATGATTAGGTGTCATATCAACATATTTTATTAAAATTTTTGTTTTATGAAAATAATTAGTTACGGATACGTTATTTATGTTACTTTTTTCAAATTCTATTTGTCTTTTAAAATAATTTATTGGTCTTTCAGTCAGTGAAATGTGGGACTGGTTGTCCTCTTGGGCGCTATGTATTGTTGCTACTGTTACGTCAGGAGTTTCTCCTAACAAGTTTTCTTCAATTTTAATTCTGGATAAAGCGTCTGCAACATAATTCTCTTTGCCTGGTACATATTTAATGTGATAATCAAATTCATTTAATTTGATTTTCCAACGTTGCAATTTCATGTTTGGTTCTTTAATATTATTAAGCCAAACAAGTGGTTTATGATCACTGAGGATCTCGAATTTTCTGCCGTAGAGATAAGATCGGAAATATTTAGTTGCCCAAACGATGGCTAAAAGTTCTTTTTCAATTGCTGCATAATTAATTTCATGTTCATTTAGAGTTCTACTTGCGAAACAAATGGGTTTTTGATTTTGAGACAGAACAGCTCCAATGGCAATGTTGCTGGCATCAGTTGTGAGACAAAATGGTTTCTCGAAATTTGGATAAACTAATATTGGATCGGACGTTATGAGTACTTTTAATTTTTCAAAAGCAGAAATGTAATTTGGATCTTTGATATTTATGATTGCATCTTTTTTTAATTTTAGAGTCATTGGTTTTACAACGTGTGCGAAGTTTGGAATGAATTTTCTATAATAACCACAAAGGCCTAAAAATGATTTTATTTCTTTTGTTGTTTTTGGTATTGGAAATTTTTGTATGGCAGAGATTTTTGTTGGGTTTGCTTTAATTCCCTCTGTTGTAATTATGTGTCCAAGGAATTCGGTTTCTTTTTTCATAAATTCGCATTTGTCTAGTTGTAATTTCAAATTAGCTTCTCGTAGTTTTGAGAATACCCTTTTTAATGATAATAGATGTTCTTCCAATGAAGTGGAATACACTATTATGTCGTCCATGTATACGAGGCAATCTTTAAAGATTAAATCTTCTAACAGATTGTTCATGCAACGTTGAAATGTTGCGGGGGCATTTTTCAACCCAAAAGGCATTCGAGTGTATTCGTAATGTCCGTTTTTAGTTGAAAAAGCTGTTTTTGGTATACTTTGTGGGTCCATTTGAATCTGATGAAATCCTTTTGCAAGGTCAATGGTGGTAAAATACTGACATTTTCCAAGTTTGTCTAGTATTTCATCCATGACCGGAATAGGATATTTATCATCAATTGTTATTTCATTAAGGTTTCGATAGTCGATAACTATACGAAACTTTTCTTTACCTGATGCATCACGTTTCTTTGGCACAATCCAAATTGGTGAGCAATAAGGCGAGTTTGATTTGCGAATGATACCTTGTTCAATCATTTCTTTGATTTGTTTGTCGACTTCTTTGTCGAATGTTTGCGCATACTTATATGGTCGCTTTTGGATTGGGTCTTCGTGGGTGATGACATGCTTAATTGTACTGGTGAAAGTCAAATTTTCACTTTCTTTGTACTGAATGTCACTAAACTCATAAAGAACTTTGGTAAGTTTCGATTTTTCTTCATCGTTCAGATGATTTAATCTAAATTGGTTTGTTTCATTTAGTTCGTTGTTTATAGCGTAATTAACAGCTATATCATTTGTACGGGGCGGATCAAGGCATTGAAATGCAGTCTTGTCCTTAACAGAACCCTCACGATCATATCTCATTTGAAATGAATGTTCATTTAGGATAACTGTTTTATTTTTGTAATCGATTTTTGCTTCGCATGATTCTAGATATTCTCTTCCTAGTAGAATATCGTAATTATCTGAGAAGTCGTGTATGTAAAATGTTTGGTGAGTGGGACAAAGTTTACTTGGTGCAAATGACACGGAATTCTTTAATTGAATAGTGCCATTTATTGTTTGCACATTTAATTGGCAATTTTTTATTGGAAAATTTAGGAAATTACGTTTTATTAAATTGATGGACGAACCTGTGTCAATTACACAGTTAAAGTGCTGTCCATTCATAATTATTCGAATGAAAGGATTCATTCTTCTTGGTCCGAGGCTCCTTGATGAAAATTTTCGGAAATTTCCATTTTGGAGTGACCACTTGTGCTTTCTCGCTGTCTCTTAACAGGAGGATTCGAAGGTCTTTGGTTTTGATTGTGGTAATTCATATGGTTTTGTGATCTACCTTGATCAAGATTTTGTTTAAATTCTTTGAATAATGCTTGATTACTTTCAGCATTTTCTTTTGGTTTATAAGCTGGTTTAGAGTAGTTTAAGTAATTTGGGCTTGGATAATAATTTTGATTGGTTCCCTTTCCACGGTTGTCGTTATAATTGGGTTTCTGGTACTTTGAATTGTCATTATTTTGGTTAGAACGTTCAGTATAACCATTTTCGAAAAGTCCTTCGCGTTGAGCTACTTGTTTTAATTTAGAAACGGTTGTAATGTCATGTCTCGCTAAAGTCATAAATATTCTGTCGGGTAGTTTCTTTGTAATTACGTCTTTGATTGTGTTATTCATTGCATTTGTATAAAGAATTGTGTTCTGTGGTTGGTTTTCCAACATAAGCTTATTCGATATTACAAAACTCTTATATTCTAATTCTTCTACGAACTTACGGATACTATTATTGTAGTTTGTGTTGTATAGTCGTCTCAGTAGTTCCTCATATGGTGTCTGCGTCTTAAACTCGTCGATCAGGGCACTCCTCAGGTCTCTCCAGTTGGTGGCTGCTGTCATTTGTGAAACTCGTTGGGCTGCTCCAGATGTTTGCATTTCTATTGCTCCGAATAGAACGCTGTGCTGTCTTACGTCTTGGGTTGGGTAGAGTTGCATAATAAAGTCGATTCTCCTTACAAAGGCTGTCAGTTCCACTGTTTTTCCATCGAAGATGGGCACTTGACGTATCTGTCCTAGTGCTTGTTTTAGGTGCATCTCGGAAAGTTCCATCGTTGCTGTTGTTGTCATGTTGTTTTGTTTTGTAAAAATTTTTTTTTTCAATTTGTCCAATTTATGTTTTTCACAAAAAAAAAATTTTTTGTTTTAATAGTCACTTCAGGTTGTTTTAGTTTAGTTGGATTAAAAGGATCTTATGTTTACAGGGATCAATTTAATGATGTGTAAAGCCCAGGAATAAGTCCTTATTTACAGTTGTTCAAAATAGTTCAAAGAATCTATTTATTAGTAGAACACTGTTTGGTGAATTGCAAGTTTTTTTACGCGGTTTTTCTAAATATGGCAATTATTTTTTCGATGGCGGTCGCACTTTAACTGTGGGCCACGATTGATAATTGGGTATTTGAGTTTATTTTCACACGCGTTGATTCTTTGGCGGATATCAATAAATTGTTTCCAAAAGTGTAATGTTCTCGAACCGGATCACTTTTTGCGGCAAATTCGCGTGCTCAATCCTAGGAGATCACTTGGTCGTACAAGGATTTCTTTAAACGGATCGAAAAGGACCGATTACTGTTACAAGGATAATTTACGATATCCTACCGGCTGCGCCAATAACGTAGTTTGGAAGTTGGTTGTTCAAAAAAATATAATTTATTTTTATTAAACCGAAGCTACGGAGTACAGATGTAAATCTAGACTAACTTATGCTATGTTCTGCAGACGTATAACAAACCTCGGCTTTGAGCTTTTATGCTTTGGACTTTAGACTTTTGGAGCTTTTGGCTCTTATGTAAACAAAGTGATCTCGATCTTAAAGAGATTGAGAGAATTGAGATTGAGAGAATTCTGTCGGCCAGGATTTGTGCAACGTCAGCAGTTTCAACCCCAATGGTGGGAATAGCGATTCTGGCGAATTGTTTATGATATTCGATAAGTTCGTGGGAAGCCAGAATTGTTATTGTCACCACTTGATTATTTTATGATGTTTAGTTTAACTCTGTGGGAATGGGATGCGTAATATAAATGAAAAGTGCGAGCTAGGCGTTTTGTGTGGGTACATATGTCTCTACATATGTTACTATATATATATATATATATGTGCATATCTTATGGCCAAATGCTGAAAAAAAATAATAATGTATATACATATATAAATCGGTATGTAAACAAAGTTAACAAAATCATAAAACATATGAAAAATATACATATAAGTATATACATACATACACCGCCGTACCTAAAGCAGACAATTATTAAAAGACAGTGCATTTAAACATATGTACAGGAGACAGTGGTACAAGTGTTGTTGAAAATGTGCATAAGCGTGAATTATATTTTTTTTCCCTTTTCTTTGTTGCTCATCAAAATAAAATTTAAAAAAAGGCATGCAAAAATTAATTAAAAAAGACACAAAAGTTAAAAATTCATTAATTTAAAGAATAAATAAAAATAAATCGAAAAACATAATATATCTATATAAATATAAAAAACAAGTAAGAAAAGTACAGTCGAGCACGCCCGACCGTAGTATACTCTCTGCATTTTTTCCCGATTAAGTTATTAAAATCGGTCTAGAGATATTACAATGTGTAGTACTTGCATTAAAACACGTTAAAACAAAAACAATCTAAGCATAATCAAACATACATCTGTTTGTCTGTATGCGAATACACATACGAATGACAATTATTATGCATGTACATGTATATATGTATGTGTATTCAGCGCGGCCAGCGACTGCGGGCAGCGCTGCGCTACACAAGCAACGAAAACATTCGAACATATGTTTGTATGTTTCTATCTGCTTGCACTCATAATTGATACGAATGCGGTAGGCTGCCGCCACACAGGCTGCGAAAACATTCGAAATGTGTTGTATGTTTCTGTTTCGCTTGCACTCATACAAGATATTGCATTCAGTTATCAATATTCTAACGCTTCTAGTTTTCTTGTTTATCGTGCGATTTAAATGCGCCTTTCAGGATAGTTTGATATAGTTAGTCTTCACACGAATTATAAATTACAATACTGTACTATATAAACAAAAGCCAAAAAACGGAACTGAAATTTGAGGACAATTTTTATTAATTGTGGGAGAAAGGGGCGTGGCAGTCCAAAAATTTAAATGTCAATGCATTTAGGATGTCGCTAGGAACCTCATACCAAAATTGGTGATCATAGGTGCAATAGTTATTGAGATATTCGCCCAAAACACCAATTTTTTCCGAGGTGTGTCTAGTTTTTTGTCATTGTGGGCGAATGGGGCGTGGATCGAAAAAAAAAAAGATTTTGTATTGCTGACTAAATATCTGATCGATTGAGACCAAGCTCGAATTGTAGCTTTAATCTCTGAAATCTGTTTGTTCATAGGACAGACGGACAGACAGACAGACGGACAGACGGACAGACGGACATGCTATATCGACTCGGTTGTGATGCTGATCAAGAATATATATACTTTATGGGGTCTGCCACGCCTCCTTCTGCCTGTTACATACATTTGCACAAACCCAATATACTCTTGCAGAGAGTATAAAAAATAACATTTGGTACTTGCACAATACACTACACTACACAACACACGATGGAAAGCTTTCCAGCGCGGGATACAGACATGTAAGTGATAAAGTATTTTTTTATATTATGTTTGTGCGATTTACAATTGAATTTGGTTTGAACAAATAATTATTTTTTCTGTAATTCCGAATTTAATATAAAAGCTGAAAGTTAAAAAAATGAAAAAATTGCAATTTTCAAAGAAATTAATTTAAATGAAGAAAAATAAAAAGAATTTTAACGAAAAAAAGAAAATTAAAGAAAATTATTAAAAAAGAAAAATGGAAATAAGGTAGAAAGAAAAAAATACTTAAGAAATTTTTATTAAATTTTTTTAATAAATATATAAAAATTTATTTCACGCTTAAAAGAAAATAAATAAAAAATATGTAGAACAATTTAAAAGTAAAAAAAAAATGCAACCCCAAAATAAAAATAATTTGTTTGCAATTATTTTTGATTTAAATTAAAATAAATATATATTCACTACTTATACCCTACATGCATTAAAATATATTGAAAAACAAAAAGAAAAATTTAATTAAACACAACAACAACGGTAACCCGCTGAATCCTAAAATATATGCACTTTAAATAAAATCCTATAAAATTTAAATAAATAATACAAATGTAAAATTATCAAGTATAAATAAATTATTCAGTATTTGGCATTCTTGAATAGTCGCTGAAAAAGAAATAGACACTATGGATCATGTTGAATAAATTAAATGTAAATCTGAAAATTATAATGAAGTTTTGAGTTTTTATTAGGGGATATGAAATGTTAAGGTGTTAAAATAAATAGTTAGGGAATCTTATAGACTCGCAAGCAGATTCATTGGTAGGGAGGGTAAAGACTGCGAGGATCAAACAACATCTTTGATCCTGCACCGAACAATTGTATAAAGATTTTCTTTCGTTTTTCACCTGTCTTAATAATATTGGTTACTATTGGTTTGTATTTTTGGAAGCTCGGCTTTCTCTTTTAGATTTCGTATCGTTTCAGTAGGGACTCTATAATAATAATTTGTATGTCGCGGGAACTTAAGGACACAGCAAACCCACCCCACCCCGAAAGAGCTGGGGTATTAAAGGGTCCCGACCACCGCTGTGAAACCGTCGGTCCACGTGTGTTTTACTCGAGACTCACATTGGCGTTCAATGCGTTGCCACTTAGATTTTGGCACCCATTCTGGAGCCCGAACGACAGCACTAAAACACGCGATTGTTACATAAATTTTTTGGAGCCCAACGTGTGGCCAACTAAGATAGACCTTTTGTCAATACTTTTATAGTTACACCTTTTAAGGTTTAGTCTAGAATGTGAAGTACATTTGTTTCTATTCTTAGTAGCCACATCTCCTACGATTGTGAGGTCCGAAATGAATATAGCTGAAATTGGTTAAAATTAAACTGTTGAGGTAATGGAACTTTAGCATTTGGCTTGGATCGAATGCACTGCCGACCAATGCATTTAATATATAATTATCAACAGTTCAGCAATATAATCGGAATAAAGATCCACACTCACAATTGTTGCTCATTTGTCTTCGATAACCTTTTTGTTTATTTTGTTTCATCAAATCGCGTATTTAGCTAGGATTGAATACCCTGCCGATGAAGGACAGCACATGTTTGGATTCTTAGATGACTTCAATAAAATAATAAAAAAAAAAAAAAATTATTTGGTTTTCACTCCCGAAAGAAAATCTCTCGTTGCAGCATTATCATTAGTTATATAGAATAAGATGATCAGTACTGCACCGCGGATTTGATTAATCAGAAGGTAGTTGCGATAGCCCAGAATAAATTAAAATCCTTAATCATTATACAAATTGTTCAAAAAATTGTTTAATATTTAGCACCTAAAACATATCATATACCCCGTTTATAAATTTAATTGAATTTAAAAATGCCCATAGGACATAGTCCTCCACACTCTCTCACATTTTCTGAGGACGTGAGAAATTGCGAAATTTGTTGTCAAATTTTAACCAATACACAATCATGTTACATTACTCAGTGTAAGCACATTTTTCGCAAGGATTGTATCGAAGATTGGTTAAAAACTCATGATAAGTGTCCAAATTGTGCCTCGTTGGTACAAATCCAAGACTTAAAACTAGTAATAGGTAGTTGTTCGCCTCAAGCGATGCGAGCAGATCCTTTAGCCCCAGGTCCAAGTACTCGGGCAGTGACTCGTAACTTAGCGAAGTCTGTTAGAGATGTAGATACTCAAAGGGAACATCGTGAGTTAGAAGCGAATGAGGAGCCATTAGTGGAATTAGATAACAGCAATGTTACTAACCCAAATGATCGTCCTCCCTTACGAGGAATGCATGTTAGGAGAAGAGGTCATCCTTATCGTTCAACGATTAATCGTCGGGAAGATCCGGTTGATTATTCAACCATTCAAAACATGATTGAGCAAAAACAGTAACTCGGTTAATGTCGTCCTTGAACATGAGCAATCGAACTCCTCCTCATCCTGCACCTCGGCAATCAGTTCAGTTGTCGTCGTCGAGCCATACGTCAGTCCATCCTAGCCAAGTAGCTCATATACTGCAAAAATGGAATATCCAGTTTGATGGTACTGAAGAGGGCTTGAGTGTAGGCGAGTTTGTGTATCGTGTAGAAGTGCCAACAGAAGATACATTAGATGGAGATCTAAATGCTGTATGTAAGCATATGCATGTTTTGTTTGTAGGAAGAGCAAAAAACTGGTATTGGAGATATCACAAGAAGGTAGAGCGAATCACGTGGCCCGAATTTTGTTTCTCCTTACGACAACAGTATGCAGATTATCGATCAGAATTTGCAAACAAAGAGGAAATACGTTCTCGAAAGCAGAAAAAGGTTGAATCCTTTACAGACTTTTATGAGGGCGTAGTGTCTCTATCGTCAGTTAGTATAGAAGAAGAAGAATTAGTTGAAATCCTTACAAACAATCTTCTCACGGAGACGCGTCAGCAGTTGCTGTTGCAACCTGTGCATTCGGTGGGACAGTTGCGAAAGTTGGTTCGTATGTACGAAAATTTGGTTGCTGGAATCAATGACCATGTTAATGTCTCGTCTCGGGCAAAACAGCCTTTACCAAGGAGAAAGATCTATGCAGCCGATGAGATAGAGGAAGAAAATGGTCCGGATGAAATAGCAATACCGGAATTTGACGCTATTCGCCAGTCAAACATAGTTTGCTGGAACTGCGATACCTCAGGACATTTCTGGGAAAATTGTCTTGCTGAACGTCGCATATTTTGCTATGGTTGTGGTGCTCCAAATGTATACAAGCCTCAGTGACAAGTCTTGCACTAAAGCGGTTGTCGGAAAACCGACAAAAGGGTGCATCCAACAACAGCAGTATGCTCCCTCCAAAATCATATTAAGAGAACAAGATGCAGATAAAAATAGTACTGGAGAAACAAATCCGCCTTTAGTTAATTCTGAAACGGTTGCGGATGAAATTAAGGTGCCTATGTATGCACGGCCTTATCATAAAAGGCTTAGAAATTATTTAGAATTTGGGAATAAGATTTTTAATGAAATAAGTACGTTAAAAGCAAGAAGTGCTTTGCGTTGTAGAACATATTTTAGAAGAATAAGGAAATATAGTAAGTTGTTAGTTTCTACTATTATAAGTAACAAAAGTGATGGGCGTTGTTATGCCGAATTTAGTTTTTATAAATTTACTGAGCTCGGCTTATTAGATACTGGTGCGAATGTTAGCTGTGTTGGATCCGATCTGGCCTTAGAAAACTTTGCAGAATATAGTGAATCCTCAAGTCCCAAGTGCAAATGGCAGATCAAAAAGACCACGGAGTTGTTGGTGTGCTTAACGCCCCAATAAGGTACAAGGGAATAACAAAGTTCTCACAGCTATACATTATTCCATCAATAAAGCAAAGGCTAATTTAAGGTATTGATTTTTGGAAAGAATTCGCGCTAGCTCCTCATGTAATCAGCGCTGTAAAGTCCCATGTTGAAGAGTTTGCGACAAGCTCAGCAAATAGTCAAGTACGGGAAGATAATGCATATCCCTTGACAGAGGTGCAGTTGCGACAGTTAGAGGCCGTAAAATCTTTATTTCCAAATTGTCAAGAAGTATTAGGTCGTACCAGTTTAATCCAACATCATATTGACGTTGGCGATGCACGTCCAGTTAAACAGCGTTTTTATCCTGTCAGCCCGGCAGTAGAAACTCTACTATATGCGGAGATTGATCGTATGCTTGATCTCGATGTTATAGAACCATCGAACAGCGCTTGGAGTTCTCCTATGCGGCTTGTTGTTAAACCGCACAAAATTAGGTTATGTTTAGATGCTCGGAAACTAAATGAAGCAACGAGAAAGGATGCTTATCCCTTACCTGGAATTGAAGGAATTTTTTTACGTTTGCCAAAAGCAATTAAGCTAGATTTAATAGACGTTTTTGGAAATATAATATAATAAAGAAAGGTTGTGTGGGGGGATGGGGTTGGGGAGTTTGGGTTTTAAATATTGAAAAGAGTCATTTCTGCGTGAAGAGCGTAAGTTATTTAGGTCATATTAAAGGAAGTGGTGGAATACGTACGTATCCTGCAAAGATTGAATGTATTCAAAACTGGCCCCCACCAAAGAATCTTAAACAGGTTCGCGGATTTTTAGGTTGCGGTTGGTACCGAAGGTTTATACAAAGGATAATGCCGACATCACTTGTCCTATAACGGAAGCTCTAACAAAGAAGAAACACTTTGCATGGCCCAAAGAAGCACAAGATGCTATGGGCAAGCTTAAAACTATACTCACTGGTGTTACAGGAATTTGAAATTGTTACAGACCACTCGAGTCTCCTTTGGCTTATGCGTCAGCAAAATCTTCTGTTAGGCTTGCTAGAAGGATTTTACGACTGCAGACGTATAAATTTACAATTTCACACAGGAAAGGTAAGCATCATATAGTTCCTGATGCCCTGTCTAGAATTTGTGAAGAAGAGATTGCAGACTTGTGGAGACTTGGACTCATATGCCTTCATTGACACTGAGTATAAAGATCTCAAGAAAAAGTTTTTGCTGCAACAATCTAAATTCCCAGACATTAAAATTTTTAGCCAGTATATTTGTATACGAACGGAACATTCTAAGGACTTGAAGATCACGATGAGAGTTTGTGGAAATTATGGGTCCCAACGGGAGAGCGAGTTCTTAAACAAGCTCATGATAGTGTGTTTTCCCCGGGGAAAGGAACTTGTTTTGGCCAGGATTGGCGAACGATGTACGCAATTTTATCCGTAGCTGCGATACTTGCAAAGCAACAAAAGCACCTAATCAGATTCTTAGACCTCCAATGGGTTTACAATCACCCACATGCAGACCATTCCAAAGGCTCTACGTTCACATTTTGGGACCATATCTAAGAAGCAAAAGTTGTAATATAGGTGAAAAATCCAAAACTATGTTTAAATAAAACAAATTGTAAGTTCTTAAACTTAAAATTACGCGTGAGCGCGTCTCCCATGTCCACTGAAGCCGGCGGCCTTGGGTCGACAATGGCCACCACGTCGGTCAGGTGCCAACGGAAATCGCCCTCTGTGATCGACGAGCTGCTGATCTGCAGCATGACTAGTCCTCCGAAGAGAGGGGCGCTCGGAGGGATTAGTCTCCACTCCATATTTCGCTCCGCTGTGAACTGAAGGCTGCTCAGCTGCCGGGAAAGTGCATCCTGGTACTTCCTTCCCAGGTTTCTGACGAACATGTGTCGCCTTCTCACTGTAACTCTGGACTGGTGTGCCACGTCGAGCAAATATGTTCACTGTGAAAAATAGAGGTTCAGTGGATCTTGCTGTAAATTCAGTATGAACAGCCTTTGATGCAAACCACGCGAACACCGAAATATACACTTTTAAAGTGGTTAGTCCTCTTATTTTAGTCAATGACTTTGTGGTACCATACAAATCCTCACATAAGGGAATCACAGAGATTCGTCTACCTAAATCGTCTGACTTATCAATCAGCGATTGCAAAAATGAATGCCCAATGTCAGCCTTTTTTGGCTTAACAAGTTTCCTGCTGAGCTCTGCTCGCTGAGTTAGTTGCAGCAGAATCAGAAACGCGAATCTTAATTTTTTATTCTCGACAGTATATGGTTCTACAATAGCTTTCGATCTGAATCGATACATATAATCAACAATTGGTTCGATTTTATGACGATATTTAAGCTTCGGAACTTCACACCCTCTTGACCACAAATCAGCTGGATTTGATAAAGTCGGTGCATTTTTCCAAGATACATTATTGGCCATCTCTAGGATGCCTGCAACACGATTGGCTACAACTGTTGCTAATTGTGAAGGGGAAGTATTTATACAATGTAGTGCGGCTTCTGAATCATTCCAGAAACTCGCACTCTCGATTCGACATCGGTAAAACGCGTGTATTTGGGCCAACATACACGCGAAAGTTTCTAACAATGTTTTTAGCTTAGTCGTATCGGCATCATTGGAAATCCATAGTTTCTCATTTCCGCCTTCTACTACTTTAGAATGGTTTGAAAACCATTTTGCCAATTGAAATTCGCCCGTTTGGATATCTGCCGTAAGGGAAGGGTGGGTTCAGACGGAACCTACAAAATGAACGAATAAGATCCCTCTGAATAACAGGTCTCAGGACGCACTGGTGTGAAAGTGTGTAATGTGGTCCTGGTGGAACTTCTGTATCTAAGAACGACATATGACCAAGGTCAAGATTCTCGGTCATGAAACTTAAATGTACATCATGGACTTCCAAATTCATGGAAAGTAGATGTCTCTTGGCAATTTGTGACGATTCCAGTACTTTGGGATCAGTCATGAAACTCAAATTGAACCCAAATTGTCCAGTCGGCAATTTACGAACGCTGTCCCGAAAACTTTGTTTGCAAACGATGTGCTTTGCAGAATAATTTGCGGAAACACTTGTCTCTGGGACAGCTTTAACCTAACAGTATCGATCTACACTTTCTTCAAATCGAACATCTTGTCTTTGTTGCATCACTGAGCAACATACTGGGCTTTGGGTAAACATTTTCTTGCACCGCCCTGATGCCACCCAAACAAACAACGTCTTTTGTAGCAATGGACCACCCCTCGCCAGTCGAATTCGTCCATTACAAAGCATTTCGAAAAATGAGTCGGCTCCCAGAAGCATATCTATTTGCTGGGGTTTATAGAATTCAGGGTCAGCCAGTTCGACGTTTGCTGGAATCTTCTACCGATTAATGGGAAGATCACAATCTGGCTGCCTGCTACAAATCGATTTCAGCACCCAAAACTCGGTGCTGAACTGATATCTCGATACACGAGACGAAACTATTGTCGATACTTTTGTTTTTGCAGTCAATCTCGACTGTCCAACCGACTTTACGGTTAAGCTCTTGTTGTTGCGTTGAAGGCGCAAGGCTTGTGCGAGATCTTCCGTCATAAGGTTAACTTGAGAGCTTGAATCCACCAAGACTATAGCATTTCGATTCTGACCGAATCTATCTCGAACTATAAGGCTGCGTACTTATGTAGGAGAGTATTGTGTGGGCGATAACACACTCTACACTTTGAAGCAGTGCAATTGGACACTCTGTGTCCCGAATGTAAACAATTTATACACAGTTGACTGGACTTCACGAAATTAAATCTGTCGTCAACTGGCAGTGCTGCGAACCCTTGACAATTTCCAATCATATGGTTTTCACCGCAAAACTGGCATGTGGGTTCAACTTCTTTCTCAGCATTCGTACAGGAAAACGACGATTTTTTAGCGTGTTTTATTTCAAACGTTTGCTTCATCGTAGACTTTGAACTTTCTTCAGCAGACAGATGCTGATATCGCCTGTTCAAAGCCGCAACACAGTCAGCCCATTTCGGCAATGTGTTATAATCAAGTTGTTCCTCATACTTCGACTTTGTATGAGGATCTACCTTCGACATGACTATATGAATCAAGATTGCATTTGCAAAATCTTGTTCATCTCCAACGGACATTAACGACTCAAATATTGCCGATACCGAGTCAACCATTGTTCGAATTCCAATGGCCGATGGCTTAGACATCGGCTCAATGTCGAACAACTGGGCGAGAGTGTCAAAAAAGATCAAGCATTTGTTGTCGTATACTTGACTTAGACTCTCTAATGCCTTTGGGTAATTGGCATCAGATACCTGAAAGGCTCTGATGGTACCTAATGCCTCATCCGATAAGCACGATAACAAATGATTGAACTTTTCAATATTTGAAAGCGAGCGATCCGAGTCTGCTAAGCTATTAAACAGACCGATAAATTGCCTGTTTTCCGAGTGTTTACCGCTGAATTTCGGCAACTTTAATTTGGGCAAGTGAGAATGGTGAGAATGCTGAGGTACGTTTTCTGCTGCTTGATGCGCACTTAGGGCTGACATGTATGAAGACCGTGCCAAAATACATGTTTCCTCAAGCATTGCACGGCTAGTATTATCAGGATCTATTGCATCGATCTCTGACTGCAGATCCATAGCTTTGGCAATTTACGAATTTAGTATATCTAGCCGGCACTGAACCTCAAATTTACTTGGAGTCACCATTTTATTAATGAGTGAACTCCTTTGGCGCTCTATGTCGCTCTCTACCTTTTCTAATTTCACGAACAATTGGGTTAAACGCGCACTAAGGCAGCTCTCGTCGACATCCACAACAGTCTCATTGTGATCTACTTTGTGCGCCATATTGACTAATTAAATTGACTCTATTTGAATGCACGTAAGTGTACTAACCCAGTAATAATCAGCTGATAAAGAAACTTGGCTGAGAAAGATAATCAAATAATTAAAGATAATCAGTTGATTAAAAAACAGTTGACGATCAATATAATTTAAGATGTAAGATGTAGAAGATAATAAACTGACTAAATAACTTTCTTGAATAATAGAGATAACAGCAATTAAGAAAACCAAGTGTATTCAGATAAGAGCTGACAGTTGTCAACAACAACAAATAACTATCTACGCAAACGCACCCGCACAAACGATAATCAGCTGATTAGCGATGTTCGCCTGATAAGCAATATTCGGCTGATTCGACTGCACGCTATGAACAACAATAACAGCGCAACAAAATGCGTAGGAGGGCAATTGCTCTATTTAATAACAACAGCGCATGCGTAGGTAGGCAAACGATGCAATCTAGCAACAACAACTAAAGGGCTTGCAGGTAGGCACGCTGCGATCTACGCAACAACAACTAAAATGCTTGCAGTTAATCAGAAACAACAACTAAAATATTTGTTGTTTTAATCAGCGAACGTTTGTACGTTTGCTAGCGCTTATGTATGTAAGCAGCGTTGACACAAACAAAGTAAAGCAAAATCAAAGTAAAACACAAACAAAGTACAAGTTAACTACCGCAAGCTTAAGCTCTACAGCTGTATGTATGTATGTAAACGCGATCTGTGCTTTACTTATGTACAAATTGTGAATAGCAAAGAACAAAGGTCAAAAAACCCACCACCGAATGTATGTAGATATAGGCGAATAGCGAAATTAAAGAGGAACGACGAACGTTGATATGTATATATAACTATGTTTATTTGCACAAGTTAAGTGTTTTGTTTTATTTATGTATATTTATTTGATTCGATTTGTGTGTTTTGCATCAAATTGCCTTTGAATACTATTAGAAAGCGAGATCAAGTAAATAAATACAGACTGAAGTTGTTTACATAATGTTTAATAAACTGATTACTAGCTTTGTGTTTTATTGGTATTCCATGTTCATTATATTTAATGGAAAATACCCATCTACTACCTACAAGATTTTTATCAGTCGGCTTCTCTACAACTGTCCAGGTGTTTGTAATGGTCGAAGAAAATATTTGTTTGAAACCTTAACCGACGTGATTTATGATCGCAGTCTTGGTTTGCAAATATATCTATCGCATGCGATACAAATATACGTCGTTGCAATTTCAATTCATTATCAACTAAATTAAATGTTAAAACGTAGCTATTGTTATTATTTGAATCTAACAAGTTTCGTTCAGTTTAATTGAGATCATGTGCATAACGCTGTTAACGCAGCTGTTTCGTTTTAAGCGAGCTTAAAGTGCATTAAGCTTTAGCAAAGTATGCTGCAACCCAGAGTTGCTGATCGGCGCAGCTTTAACAGCTGATTTTAAAAAGCAGAGCTTTTACGCCGGAAGGTAGCTCCTGCACCAGACTTTGCTCTCTTCCGTTTTGAGTTCTCGCCTCGTGCAGACGCAAAAGCATAAATTACATAAAGATATCATTTTTTCCGCCTGGAGCGTGATCAGTGGACAACAGTGCCAGCATATTGTTCAGCCGCCTTTGGCTATCAAAGCCACTCTCAATACTGGAACGTTCTGCTGCCCCAGAATCACGGAAAATAGAAAAATTATCGCCGCAGCTGCAGGGAAAACCCTCGCTGTCCAGCGCAGCCCCAGCAGTCACAGGAGAGCCTCTGTGGTTGCCCAGCAGTCTTTGCTGCCCACAGAATCATCTATTGCTTACAAAGTTCTCCACTGCGACATTTGCTGCTAAGCTTTGAGTCTTACGGCAGCTTCTGTTGCTCGCAGCGACATTTGCTGCCCACTGCAGCACCTGCTGATCGCAAAGACATTGCTGCTAAGCTTTGCTGACCATAGAAGCCGCTACCGCTCACCGAAGTCTCCACTGGAGCATCTGCTCCTCACAAATACATATGCTGCTCATCTTGGCTGCCCCAAGAAGTCTCAGCCCGTCTTTGCCTAGGCCTACAGCTGTAGGGAAACCCCTCGCTGACAAGAACCACATCGCGGACCCTTCTCGCCGCTTTGCCAAGCAAAGCTTCAGCTGCCACTGGGGCTCATCTCCAGCAGATCCGCCTCAGCAGAGCCGCCGCCGTCTCCGTCATTTTTGTGTGTGCATAAAAATAATACATTATATGTATAAATACATATAATAAATATAAATATGTATCGAAAAATTAATTTTGTGCAGAAAACAAACAAAAAAACTATTTGTTCATTAAAAAATGTGCGTAGTGAATATTCAAATCTTTTTCTCTCAGTGTTTATTTGCACTGCATTTGTAACAAACGTTAAATTTTGATTTCAAAGAGAAAGCCAAAGAGAAAAATTTTGCACACCAACACACTCACACAACACAAAACTCACACACCATTAATCAATAATTTTGCACACAAACACACTCACACAACACGAAACACACACACCACTAACCAATAATCTGGCATGCAAACACAACACCAACAACACAACACACACACACACACAGCAGAATTCTCGAAGGCCTTCGTCGATCTTCTGGTGAGTCTATCGAATGCTCACTGTGGCTACAGCAAGCGCTGTAAAGCTTATTGCGCAAAAGCTTTATTTAGCCCTTGGCTTGCCATTGTCACAGTGCAGCGTAAATAATTAAATAATAATAGAATTGGTAGTTAATATGTGTTCGCATAAAAGAATGTAAAGTAAAGAAAATGATTGATTACCGTTTGTTTTTTGTGCTGAAAGAAAATCATACATAACGTAAAATATCAAATTATAAAGTTTTGTTGTCACCTAAGTGCCGAAAGGGTAACAGCTGTTTGGGAGTTAACAGACTCTGGACTTAACATAATTGGTATTTTTACATGCATTATCACATACATACATCATACGTACATAACATACATAAATAAGTAAAACGAACTACCATAAAATAAATAAAATTACATTCAATTAAATACAAATCAAATAAAAATAAAATTAAATAAATAAAATGAAACAAAAATAAAATAAAAATGAAAAATAAGAAAAAAATAAATAGCATTAAAATACCTTAAGTATGCACCACACAGCTGAAATACCTTTAAGCATTTATATGACAGTCTTAATATTAACAATTCGTTTGCCTGTTAAAAGATACAAATTTGGTAAAAATCTATATGCACACATTTTTTCTCTTATATTATATATTAAAACTGGCTAATTAAATAACATTAAATTTACAGCGGTATTAAAAAAAAAAAAGAAAAATAAATAAACAAGTGAGAAAAGAAAGAGATTTGAATAAACACTAAAATTAATAAAACAAACTGATACTATGTTAAAAAGAAACAAAATATAGACTAATTGGTAGCAATGCACATATCTAAAGAAAAAGAAATTTTTTTTTTTTAGTTTATCAATAAAAACAAAATTGGCTTCACCAATAGAGAAAAAAAAAAAAAGAAAAAAAATTAAATAAAAAAAAAAAATAAACAAGCACAAATAGTAACAAGATTTGCCATTGAACGAAAAACAATAAGATAAAAATGAGACATTAAGATAAATTGTTAAAATTAAGAATGAATTTGTTTGAAATTGTTTTGCTATAATATTCTTCGAATATGGAATTGATTAAATATGAAATTTATACCCATGATCTTACTGATACAATGATGTTGTAAATTCTGATTTCTGAGGACCTGGAGCATTAATTAAATGTAGAAAATTTAGTTTAGGGGATTTTCATAATTTTTTCACAGCGCAGAAAATCCAATTGGTTGGGTACAGAGCGCAATGGGGCTGATCAACACCATCGACCCCCACTTTAGAATGTGACCAACTCTTTATGAAAGAATCTGCAGTTAATTTGGTTATTTTATAATTATGTGTAACGTAACGAATCGTTTATACCCTGTAATTTTCATTTGTTTTTTTTTTCCACCGTTATGTATTTAGATTCAGTAGGGACTCTTTAATTAAAATTTGTAGGTAGGCGTAGTGCAGGACATGGCAAAAACCCACCCCACACCGAAAGAGCTAAGGTACCAGAAGGGTCTCGTCCGCCATGCTTCCTGAACTCGACACTGACATTGGTTGTTTAAATGAATAGTTCCATATTCAAATGTATGGTTACTACAACCGCCCGTCTAGCTCAGTAATACTCAACTCAACTGCATTACAAATTTATGGCGCCCAACGTGGGGCTTTAGGCCTATAACATCTTTGGCTACAATGCCATGAACATCTTTGGTTTCCCCTTCCCAGTGTCGCAACTATCGGAAGCCGTTCAGGTCAATTGCGATTGTCTGACGGTAGCGATTGTTGTATCACTACGTTTAGTTTTGAGTTTTGAAAATATAGTTACATGATGACAAAGTCATAAATTGTCATAGATTGATAGACGATAGCGTTATTTGGAATTAGGTTGCCTTGATAAACTCATATTGATCTTTCGAGAATCTTGTATTTCAACCTCAGGTTTGATACCCTGCCGGATAGGTTAGAGTGTGCGACATTGATGCAATCTAGTTTAAATTGCTTTCGTTTGGGTTGTACTTGCTTGAGAAAAAATAAAAAGTAATAATTCTGAAAAGTTTTGAATATCACGGTTCGAAACGTCTATTGACTCTTGAGTTTTCTTCATTGAAAACTGTTGAGAGGGGGGGATATTTTGTGTTTTAAATTTTGTTTTTTTTTTTTTTTGTTGGTTTTTTTGTTTATTAAAAAAGTTGTTGTTTGTTTGTTTGATACCTTTGTAGAATGATGATCTTCTAATTATTATGCATACCTCTATTGACTCTTGTGTATTTCTTCGCTTGGAATACCCTGCTAGATGGTCACTGTGCGTTTTTTGTTTATCTATTTCCAACATAGGCTAAATTAGTTGCATACATTTAAGTACAAGTGATTGTTTATTCAAAGCTGCATGGTGGTAAGTGTACATGTTGTGAATATAGGTTTTGTAGAGAACGAAACTATACCAATAAGAAACTTTACAATCATTCTTAGCTTTGCAATATAATAATCCTTCATATGAACTTCCATAGCCCAGAAAATATTTAATTCTTTCATATTGGTTTGTCATTATTAGCACTACATTTAGTTAAGTCTCCATAAAAGGTCCATCATCAGAAAAATTTAGTTAATGAAATATGTCAGTACAACGCAGTCCATTAAATCATCCTTCCTCATCTAGAATGAGTCAGGATATATGTCGTATCTGTATGGATACAATGACTGACACGCAGTCATGCTATGTAACAGGATGCACCCACATTTTTCACAAGTTATGTATCGACAATCGGGGAGCATCTCAGACAGAGTGTCCTGTTTGTAATCGATTATTAGAGCCAGAATTATTCAAAGTAGTAGTAGGTAACTGCTCGCCTGCACGTTATCGCGAAACTATTTCTACAGTAGTTGCTCAAAGGCCGATAACCAGAAACTTGGCCAAATCTCTTGAGCAAGCCTCTGCTATGCCTTCATTGGCTCGTCAAGAGCCTGAGGCCGCTAATGTGAATGTCTCATTGACTGAGCCACTCGAAGCAAGCAATACCTCGAATCCTAGCGACGCTAGAATTCCACAAGCAGCTCCTAATAGAAGAAGAGGTCGTCCAGCACATCCTGCTAATCCTCGTAGAAACCATGAGCCCGATTATGTCCGGATTCAAAATATGATCGAACAGAGTATGTCTCGTATGCTTGCAACCATGAATATTCGTTCTGCACCTAGTCCGGAAGAGGTTTCTGTGCCTGTAGCACCAAGTCGACCTGTTTCCTCATCGCTTCATTCGTTTGCCTACCCTCGGAAAACTGCAGATATTATGCAGAAGTGGAATCTGACGTTCAGTGGATCGGCAGAAAATCTGGGTGTAGAGGAGTTTGTTTATCGCGTAAAATCTCTCACGGATGAAACATTAGACAGCGATTTTCGTGCACTTTGCAAGCACATGCATGTACTATTTAGTGGTAAAGCGCGTGATTGGTATTGGAGATACCATAAGTCCGTCGACCATATCATCTGGTCAGATTTTTGTGCTGCGCTCAGACAGCAGTATCGCGACTACCGGTCGGAGTTTGCTATGAAAGAGCAAATTCGTTCTCGCAAACAAAAAGGTGGAGAATCATTCACCTCGTATTATGATGCAGTCGCTTCACTCATTGACAGATCGGCTGTAAAAATTGTTGAAGAAGAGTTGCTAGAGATTTTGAAAAATAATTTGCTTCCAGAACATAGGCATAAATTGTTATTCGAGCCTGTTCACTCGGTTGGGCATTTACGAAGATTAGTTCAGATGAACGAAAATCTGATGGAGGAAGTGCGATCATCCACGGAGCGATCCTCGAAGCAAAAACCTCACATCGCTCGTCAGCAAGTGTATGCCCTGGAAGATGATAATTCTGACACTGATTCGAATGCTTCTGTTCGCACGCAAAAGGAGATTGCTGCCATACGACAAGCCGGTCCAAATGTTAAATGTTGGAACTGCGAAGAATTGGGTCATTTTTGGGAAGACTGCCTTTCAGATCGTCGTATTTTCTGTTATGGTTGTGGTGCACCGCAAGTTTATAAGCCACAGTGTGCCCATTGTCAACGTCGCCTAGCGGAAAACCGACATACGGGTGCAACCCACAGAACTCGGTTGCCCCCGAAAAAGTAATTGCAGTGGAAATCAACACAAGCAGTAAGCCATCTATTAACGACTGTTCAGTTAGTAAGCCAACTGCTGCAAAAATTTCTAACTTTCCATCTTACGAGGAAAGATTAAAACTTATTTTATAGCTAAAGAGAGAATTTTTAATGAAAGATCACTATTTCCTAAGAAAAGTTCCATTAGAATTAGAAACTATTATAAAGACATTAAAGATAAGCGTAATTTAGTTATTTCTTCTATCTTTGGTAAAAATATTGATTGGCGTAGCTACGCCACAGTTCAATTTTTGGATTTTGAAGAGCAAGGTTTACTGGATACTGGAGCTAACGTGAGTTGCATTGGATCTACACTTGCAGCGCAAGAATTTTCTAATTACTCGCAACTTAAAGTAATATCATCCTCGGTTAAAACTGCCGATGGCAAGCCGCATGATGTTATAGGAGTGCTAAACGTTTTAATGTCATACAAGGGTCAACAAAAGCCTATAAAGCTTTACATAATTCCCTCAATCAAGCAAAGGCTGATATTAGGGGTTGATTTTTGGCGAACGTTTTCACTTGCTCCGAGTATCATAAACTCAGTAGAACCAGTTTCTGAGATAGACTCTCCCTCTGATCCAAATTCGTACCCTTTGACAGATCTTCAGAAATCCCAGTTGCAGGTCGTAAAAAAACTGTTCCCGAATTGCTCTAACGGTCTCGGTCGAACAAGCATAATTCAACATCACATTGATGTAGGCGAAGCTAGACCTGTTAAACAAAGATATTATCCGGTGAGTCCTGCCGTAGAAAAGCTCCTGTTTGCCGAAATGGATCGCATGTTGGATCTAGGAGTAATCGAGCCATCTAATAGCGCTTGGAGCTCTCCAATGCGCTTGGTGGTAAAGCCCAACAAAGTTCGTCTTTGCTTGGATGCACGCAAGCTCAACGAGGTGACAATTAAAGATGCTTATCCGCTTCCAAGCATCGATGGCATCTTTTCGCGATTGCCCAAGCCTGTGTTAATAACTAAATTAGACTTGAAGGATGCTTATTGGCAGATTGAGCTTACAGAAGAATCCAGACACTTAACAGCATTTACGGTCCCTGGAAGACCCTTATATCAGTTCAAGGTAATGCCTTTCGGTTTGTGTAATGCTCCCTCGACTATGTGTCGCTTGGTCGACAGCATAATCCCAGCTGACCTGCGCAATTGTGTCTTTGGATATCTTGATGACCTATGCGTTGTTTCGGAAGAGTTTTCTACCCACCTAGCTGTTCTTGTTCGTTTAGCAGAAGAATTCAGAAAAGCTAATCTTACCTTAAATATTGACAAAAGTCATTTTTGTGTAACCAGCGTCAACTATCTAGGGTATGTTATTAGCAAAGATGGCATTCATACTGATCCAGAAAAGATTTCTTGCATTCTTAACTGGCCAACCCCGAAAAATCTGAAACAAGTTCGTGGTTTTCTCGGAATCTGTGGATGGTACAGGCGATTCATTTCCAACTTTTCGGGTGTTACATATCCTATTACAGAAGTTCTGTCCACTAAAAAACTGTTCTGTTGGACTGTAGAAGCACAAGAAGCTATGGAAAGGCTTAAGATTATTCTAACCTCGGCGCCGGTGCTACAGAATGCTGACTTTTCAAAGAAATTTTATCTACACTGCGATGCTAGCAACTTTGGAATTGGTGCTGTGCTCGTCCAGCTATCGGATGACAATGAGGAAAAACCCATCGCGTTTATGTCAAAAAAGCTTAGTAGAGCCCAGAGAAACTATAGCGTTACTGAGCGTGAATGTTTGGCAGTGATCTTAGCTATCGAGAAATTCCGTTGTTACTTGGAGCTTCAAGAATTCGAGGTAGTTACAGATCACTCTAGTCTTTTGTGGTTAATGCGCCAGCAAAACGTTTCCGGCCGACTTGCTCGTTGGATATTTCGATTGCAGCAATATAATTTTTCTTTTTCTCATCGCAAAGGAAAAGATCACGTCGTTCCTGACTTGCTTTCACGTTTAAATGAAGGAGAATTGTCTGCCATTGAAGCTGCTCCAGTAATTGATTTAGAGTCGTCAGCTTTTAAAGATCTAGAATATTGTAAATTGCAGGAAAGTTTTAAAGAAAACAAGGATCGCTTTCCAGACATTAAGCTCGTAGATCAGTATATTTATATACGCAGAGAACATGCCTCGGGTAACACGGAGCAAGAGGAGAAGTCCTGGAAGCTTTGGGTACCAGAAAGCATGAGAACGGAAGTTATCCACCAAGCCCATGATAGTCTCGTTTCCGCGCATGGTGGCATGCAGAAAACTATTGAAAAGCTTCGTCGACATTTGTTTTGGCCCGGTTTAGCCACTCAAGTACGTGAGTACATACGAAATTGTCAGACATGTAAGGAGACCAAAGCTCCAAACTATACCCTCCGACCCCCGATGGGAGCTCAGAGTCCAACATGCCGACCCTTTCAGAGATTATATATAGATTTGCTCGGTCCCTACCCTCGCAGTAAGGATGGTCACATTGGTCTTCTTATTGTATTAGATCATTTCAGCAAGTTTCATTGGTTGCATCCACTGAAAAAGTTTACTTCCGCTAAGATTCAGGAATTTCTTTTGAAGCAAATTTTTCACTCCTTTGGCGTACCCGAAACTATCGTTAGCGATAATGGTACACAATTTAAGGCTAATGACTTTAATGCGTTTTTAACTGAGCTAGGAATACACCACATTTACACAGCCCTATACTCTCCACAGAGTAATGCAGCTGAACGTGTGAATCGATCGTTGTTAGCAGCTGTCAGATCTTTTATTACGAAGGATCAAACCGAGTGGGACAAACATCTCACCAGTATATCCTGTGCCTTACGTTCAGCCCTGCATCAGTCGTTAGGATGCTCGCCGTATAAAGCACTTTTTGGCTTAGATATGATCAGCCATGGTTCTGACTATCGATTGCTACGCAGTTTAAATATGTTGAACGAGCCAGTAGCATCTCTAGAAAGGTCAGATAATTTAGCATTACTGCGCAAAGATATTGAAATCAATATACGCAAAGCCTATGAGAGAAACGTCCAACAATATAATCTGCGCTCAAAGCCTGTATCCTTTAAAGTAGGACAAGAGGTGTACAGACGTAATTTTGCACTCAGCAAATTTACGCAGAACTTTAATGCGAAATTAGGTCCACAATTTTTGAAGTGTAGGATTCGAAAGAAAGTTGGTAACTGTTTTTATATCCTAGAGGATTTGTCTGGAAGAGAAGTTGGTACTTTCCATGCCAAAGACATACGTTACTAATTCCCTCTATTCCTCGGCCTTACGTTTGTCGGATTTTCGGGTTTTGTAATGGTCGAAGAAAATATTTGTTTGAAACCTTAACCGACGTTATTTGTGATCGCAGTCTTGGTTTGCAAATATATCTATCGCATGCGATACAAATATACGTCGTTGCAATTTCAATTCATTATCAACTAAATTAAATGTTAAAACGTAGCTATTGTTATTATTTGAATCTAACAAGTTTCGTTCAGTTTAATTGAGATCATGTGCATAACGCTGTTAACGCAGCTGTTTCGTTTTAAGCGAGCTTAAAGTGCATTAAGCTTTAGCAAAGTATGCTGCAACCCAGAGTTGCTGATCGGCGCAGCTTTAACAGCTGATTTTAAAAAGCAGAGCTTTTACGCCGGAAGGTAGCTCCTGCACCAGGCTTTGCTCTCTTCCGTTTTGAGTTCTCGCCTCGTGCAGACGCAAAAGCATAAATTACATAAAGATATCATTTTTTTCCGCCTGGAGCGTGATCAGTGGACAACAGTGTTCAGCCGCCTTTGGCTATCAAAGCCACTCTCAATACTGGAACGTTCTGCTGCCCCAGAATCACGGAAAATAGAAAAATTATCGCCGCAGCTGTCACAGGAGAGCCTCTGTGGTTGCCCAGCAGTCTTTGCTGCCCACAGAATCATCTATTGCTTACAAAGTTCTCCACTGCGACATTTGCTGCTAAGCTTTGAGTCTTACTGCAGCATCTGTTGCTCGCAGCGACATTTGCTGCCCACTGCAGCACCTGCTGCTCGCAAAGACATTGCTGCTAAGCTTTGCTGACCATAGAAGCCGCTACCGCTCACCGAAGTCTCCACTGGAGCATCTGCTCCTCACAAATACATATGCTTCTCATCTTGGCTGCCCCAAGAAGTCTCAGCCCGTCTTTGCCTAGGCCTACAGCTGTAGGGAAACCCCTCGCTGACAAGAGCCACATCGCGGACCCTTCTCGCCGCTTTGCCAAGCAAAGCTTCAGCTGCCACTGGGGCTCATCTCCAGCAGATCCGCCTCAGCAGAGCCGCCGCCGTCTCCGTCATTTTTGTGTGTGCATAAAAATAATACATTATATGTATAAATACATATAATAAATATAAATATGTATCGAAAAATTAATTTTGTGCAGAAAACAAACAAAAAAACTATTTGTTCATTAAAAAATGTGCGTAGTGAATATTCAAATCTTTTTCTCTCAGTGTTTCTTTGCACTGCATTTGTAACAAACGTTAAATTTTGATTTCAAAGAGAAAGCCAAAGAGAAAAATTTTGCACACCAACACACTCACACAACACAAAACACACACACCATTAATCAATAATTTTGCACACAAACACACTCACACAACACGAAACACACACACCACTAACCAATAATCTGGCATGCAAACACAACACCAACAACACAACACACACACACACACAGCAGAATTCTCGAAGGCCTTCGTCGATCTTCTGGTGAGTCTATCGAATGCTCACTGTGGCTACAGCAAGCGCTGTAAAGCTTATTGCGCAAAAGCTTTATTTAGCCCTTGGCTTGCCATTGTCACAGTGCAGCGTAAATAATTAAATAATAATAGAATTGGTAGTTAATATGTGTTCGCATAAAAGAATGTAAAGTAAAGAAAATGATTGATTACCGTTTGTTTTTTGTGCTGAAAGAAAATCATACATAACGTAAAATATCAAATTATAAAGTTTTGTTGTCACCTAAGTGCCGAAAGGGTAACAGCTGTTTGGGAGTTAACAGACTCTGGACTTAACATAATTGGTATTAGTACATGCATTATCACATACATACATCATACGTACATAACATACATAAATAAGTAAAACGAACTACCATAAAATAAATAAAATAAAAAAAAAAAATAAAATTAAATAAATAAAATGAAACAAAAATAAAATAAAAATGAAAAATAAGAAAAAAAATAAATAGCATTAAAATACCTTAAGTATGCACCACACAGCTGAAATACCTTTAAGCATTTATATGACAGTCTTAATATTAACAATTCGTTTGCCTGTTAAAAGTTAAAAATTTGGTAAAAATCTATATGCACACATTTTTTCTCTTATATTATATATTAAAACTGGCTAATTAAATAACATTAAATTTACAGCGGTATTAAAAAAAAAAAAAAAAAAATAAATAAACAAGTGAGAAAAGAAAGAGATTTGAATAAACACTAAAATGAATAAAACAAACTGATACTATGTTAAAAAGGAACAAAATATAGACTAATTGGTAGCAATGCACATATCTAAAGAAAAAAAAAAATTTTTTTTTTAGTTTACCAATAAAAACAAAATTGGCTTCACCAATAGAAAAAAAAAAAAAAAAAATAAATAAAAAAAAAATAAACAAGCACAAATAGTAACAAGATTTGCCATTGAACGAAAAACAATAAGATAAAAATGAGACATTAAGATAAATTGTTAAAATTAAGAATGAATTTGTTTGAAATTGTTTTGCTATAATATTCTTCGAATATGGAATTGATTAAATATGAAATTTATACCCATGATCTTACTGATACAATGATGTTGTAAATTCTGATTTCTGAGGACCTGGAGAATTAATTAAATGTAGAAAATTTAGTTTAGGGGATTTTCATAATTTTTTCACAGCGCAGAAAATCCAATTGGTTGGGTGGGTACAGAGCGCCATGGGGCTGATCAACACCATCGACCCCCACTTTAGAATGTGACCAACTCTTTATGAAAGAATCTGCAGTTAATTTGGTTATTTTATAATTATGTGTAACGTAACGAATCGTTTATACCCTGTAATTTTCATTTGTTTTTTTTTTCCACCGTTATGTATTTAGATTCAGTAGGGACTCTTTAATTAAAATTTGTAGGTAGGCGTAGTGCAGGACATGGCAAAAACCCACCCCACACCGAAAGAGCTAAGGTACCAGAAGGGTCCCGTCCGCCATGCTTCCTGAACTCGACACTGACATTGGTTGTTTAAATGAATAGTTCCATATTCAAATGTATGGTTACTACAACCGCCCGTCTAGCTCAGTAATACTCAACTCAACTGCATTACATGTTATTAATCTCATGGGCATTCAACTCTGTCCTTATTGCTTCCTCCCATTCAGATCTATCGTTTCTATGTTTTATCTCGTCAAATGACGTTGGGACTTCATCAAATATTCTGTGAGCGTTTAAAACAAGTTTGTTTGGACTGTAATCATCATCATCAAAGTAGGATACTCTAGGCTTATTCTTTAGCCTTTCACTTTTTCTATTTGGAACATTTGTATCCTCATTATTATCAACACAATTACCAGGTTGATCAGCAGTTTTACAATCCTTACTCTCATTCGGGATATGTATTTCCTTACTGTCATTCAGGAGATCAGTTTTTCTTTTCTTACTTTCTTTCGGAAAATTCAGTTTTTCACATTCCTTACTATCATTCGGGAATTTTGTTTTATCATTTTCCGTACTTTCATTCTGGAAATTAGACTCATCACATTCCTTACTCTCATTCGGGAATTCTTCTTGAATGCCTCTTCTTGAATTCTTTTCCAAATTTAACTGCTCTAGAATTAACCATATTGGTTTCGTCTACAACAACGTCCCTTGCAACAATAAATTTTTCTTTAATGGCATCTCATAATGTGAGTCCGTTTGGTTCATATCCTATAAATATGGATTTATACGATTTCTCATCAAATTTACCCCTTTTGATTTTATTGTGTACATACACAGTTGAACCAAACAATCTTAGATACTTTAAATTGGGCTTTCTATTGTGCCACATCTCATATGGGGTTTTTGTACCGTTACCAAGTGCTTTCCTTGGAGTTCTATTTATTAAGTATGTTGCCGTTAGGACAGCTTCACCCCAGAAGCTTTTATCTAGTTGTGCACCACTTACCATAGCACGAGCTTTCTCTGTAATGGTTCTAATCATTCGTTCCGACACACCATTCAACTGAGGTGTGTGTGGCACGGTTAAATGATAACTCAACCCTTTTGATACGCAGAATTCGCGCATCTCATTCGATAGGTATTCTCTGCCGTTGTCAATATACAAATTGACAACCTTAAGATTAAAATGTGTTTCGCTCTTTGCCACAAAATCTTTGAATGCGTTGAATACATCTGATTTGTATTTCAACAAATAGGTTACACAATAATGTGTTAATTGGTCAATAAAGATTACAAAATAATTTTTATCATCTATTGTTGCTGGTGTAATTGGGCCACAAACATCAGAATGTACTATAAACACGGGTCGTTTTATCGTTTTGTCTTTATACTGTTTAAGTGGCAACCTAGCCTGTTTTCCGTTCAAACAATGTTCACAAATTTCATCTGATATTTCTAAGTCACAAAGAAGACTGCTGTCACAAAATAAATTATTTTTCTTTATTTCAATTAATTTTCCATTGCTTATATGTCCCAATCTCTCATGCCATAGCCGATATTTATTTTTATTCCTAGCATCTGCACTGTATGCTTGGAATTTAACTATAGGTATATTATTGAACATACCTGAGTTCTTAACAACGATCACTCCATTTTTGGATATTGACACCATCACTGTCGAACTTAATTGTCATCCCAGCCTGTTGCAGGCGCTTGACGGACATGAGGTTTTCTGCTGCCTCCTTGCAATAGAGCACATCCTCCAGAGTTATATGGTGTCCATTGTGCAGCCGCACAATTCCACGCTTCGTAGCATAAATATATGCTCCTTTTTTTGCCACCGCGATTTTGATGCGCTGCTCCAAGACCACTTAATCAACAAACAGCGACTCGTCATTGATCAAATGATCAGTTGCGCCCGAATTGAGTATAAAACCGCGTTCATAGTTTGTTTTATTATTACTTGTTACTGTCTTCATCATAAACGCAAACCCGGGTGTCGATGTTGCAATATGAGCTTGATTTTTATCTTTATTATTGTTTTCTTTATTATCTGCTTTGTTTTTATTAATTCTAATAAAATGGTAACAATTTTTCTTTAAATGCCCCTCTTTGCCACAATAAAGACACTTCATATTATTTTTAGCTTTTCCCTTAAACAATTTCTTCTGTTGTGCGTTTCTAACTTTAAAAACATTATTTTTATTTGAATTATAATTTCTCTTTCCAACTGCACTCATGACCTTCTTACTTGTATCTGTACTTTAACTCCTTAATTTTATTTCGAAATCTAATAATTTATTCTTTACAAAACCTAACGATAAAGTGTCGTCCGATACAGTCTCAATTGCAGTTATTACGCTGTTGTAAGATGAAGGCATAGTATTCAGCAAATGCGCAACCGTGTTCATCTCTTCCATTTTTGCGCCAGCCGCTAATAACTCACTCACTGTTTCGTCAAACACAACAAAATGACTCGAGAGCGTCATATCACTCAACAAGCGTTTGTGTGCAGCTAACTGCGACGCAAGGCTTCTGCGCACATATATGGCCCCTAAATTCTGGAAGATTCCGCGCGCTGAAATGTCGCCTTCTGCAAAGCTTAGGAATGAGTCCCCTAAGTGCTTAATTATCACACTCTTTGCAGTTCGTTCTGCATCTTTCCAAATATCGCCAACGTCCTTAGGAATTTCCTCATCCACCACTTTAAGTATATTTAATGCACTTAATAAGGCCCTGACTCGAAATTTCCATACGGAATATTTCTCGCCATTAAAAGGTTTAATATTGTCCTTATTCTTTTCCATTATGTTTTTTTTTTATATTTGTACTATATGTATACACACACTGCTATATCTATATATAAAATGCAAAAGCACGCACGTAGAATTAATTTCACAACTGTTTGCAATTATTATAATTTCTTTTAAACTGGCATGGACTGGGCCCATAACCTATTAGAAAGCGAGATCAAGTAAATAAATACAGACTAAAGTTGTTTATATAATGTTTAATAAACTGATTACTTTTAAATTTTATGTTTTATATTTTCACTTGGATCATCGACACCACGTTAAAGCTTGGCTTATTCTTTTTGAAGAAGAAGGAGATCAAAATCTTAAGTTTGACCAGATTAACATATCTTAAAATTATATAATTCAGTGTTGTTTAATGTTATCGTTTGAACGTTGATGGTATTCCAACAACGATCCAAACCGGTGTGTTATAAAGAAGGTCAAGAGGTATTTAGAAGGAATTTCTGCCTTAGTAAATTTTCGCAAAATTTAAATGCTAAATTGGCCCCACAATTTGTTAAATGCCGCATTAAGGAAAAACTTGGAAATAGTTTTTATATCCCAGAAAATTTGCAGGGACATGAGGTAGGAACATATGCAAAAGATATTCGAATCTGATTCCCGCTAATCTTCTATCTAGCGAATCAGATTATCGTGTGTGTAATGATCGGCAGCTGCAAAGAACAACATTTGTTGTTACAGCGCAAATCTGTTTCGAAAAATTTGTCGCCTGCGCTGTAACGCATGTTACGCAAGCTATGACAAACAAAAAAATAGGGGAAAATAAGATCAGGAAGAGAAATAGATAAACAAAAATTAGAGGGGAAACTAAGTGCAAGAGCGCATGAGAGTAGATAAGAATTGATATCGAGGTTTCGCATGCTGTGTGCAAGTAAACCAAAAGAAGGGGAAGCAGATAAAGCAGAGAGCGGTGTTATCCGAAATGCGGATAATGCGGATAGGCAAGAGCACCGTGGTCCATATCGGTAATATTCCAATCTGAGAGCGTTGAGCATGGAATATGCACCTATAAAAGGAGACATCTTGCCAAAAATCGCTCTTTTTCTTTGGACGATCTCCTTGGTGTCAGATGGCCAGAACAACATTTTTAAGTACCAGGTACAGTTGCTAAAAGATGTTACGGGTTCGATTGCTGCTTACCAAAAAGAAAGGGTATGTGCCATAATTAAACTTAGGTTCTTTAAAAAGAACTAACTTAGTTCTTTTTAAAGAACCTAAGTTTTAATTAAATTTTGTTTGAATCTAGATTCCAGTAATATTTCCACCCTAACCGAAGGTTCCACATTGCGCCGCAACTCGACCAGTTGCACCACGCTCCTCTTTTATCATTCTTCCGATTATTTGCAAATATGTATGTGTGCTCATATGTGTGTATGTATAGCATTGGTCGGCGCGGCCAGCGGCTCCGGTCAGCGCTGCCTCCAAAGCAGGTAGAGAAAACGTTCGAACATATGTTTGTATGTTTCTGTGTTTGTTTGTATGTGTTGCGCGCATACAGTGATTTTGCAGTTAAATAACATCGAATTTGAACCGTGATTGCTTTCTTGTTTGACATAAGATTTTGATGTAACTTTCAGGATAGTTAGAAATAGTAAGTCTCTAAGCGTATGTTAAATTACAACACTGTAATCTCTTACAGAGATGGTCAGAGCTACAAGTTCGAGCTTGGTCTCAATCGATCACATATTTAGTCAGTCAATACAAGAATCTTTTTTTTTTTTTTCGATGCCACGCCCCATTCGCCCACAATGAGCACAAAACCAGACACACCTCGGCAAAAATCGGTGTTTTCGGCGAATATCTCATTAACTATGGAACCTAGGATCACAAATTTTGGTATGCAGGTTCCTAGAGACTGCATAAATGCCATGCCTTCAAAAATTTTGGACTGTCACGCCCCTTTTCACAATGGATCTAAAAAACTGTTTAAATTTAAACACGTTTTTAAGGCATTTCTTCTTATCGTAGAGTATTGTTATTTATAATTCGTGTAAAGACTAACTATATCAAACTATCCTGAAAGGCTCATTGAAATCGCACTATAAACAAGAAAACTAGAAGCGTTGCAATATCGTGTATGAGTGCAAGCGAGATAGTAACATACAAGCACTTGAGCGGCAGCGCTGCCGCATTCATATCAATGTATGAGTGCAACTGAGACAGAAACATACAAGCACATGTTTGAATGTTTTCGTTACTTGCCTGGCGGCAGCGCTGCCCGCAGTCGCTGGCTGCGATGAATACACATATACATACATATGCAACATTTTGTCTTTCGTATGTGTATTCGCATACAGACAAACAGATGTATGTTTGATTATGCTTAGATTGTTTTTGTTTCAACGTGTTTTAATACAAGTACTACACATTGTATTATCTCGATACCGATTTTAATAATTTAATCGGCGGAAAATGCAGAGAGTATTATACGGTCGGGCGTGCTCGACTGTACTTATCTTACTTGTTCTGGATGTAGCTTTGGGATGTTCTTTCTGCTAGTCGGAGTGGTGCTTGAATTTTGTAATCGGAGTAATATTAGATTTGATTACATTATTCTGTGAGTTGCAAATTCGGGTAACTATTAAAATACTTTGTATAGCCGTGTCGGAGAGTTACTTGAATTTGGTAATGAGAGTAATATCGATTACAATATGCTATCAGTATCAAATTAAGGTAATTATAATACGCCACTTGCAGATGCTTTCCCCAGACGCACTTCTTTTGGCCTTATCATCGGAGGAAATCCTCTTCCAGGTAGCGATCTCATAATCGCACTAAGTCGCTCTCGGGGAGGAGGTGCTTTGCAGTGGCAAGCCTGACATGGGAGCAATTCGAAGAATCGTTCATTTTGCACTTCGAAGAATTAGAGACATAAGAAGACGAAATCTTACCAGTCTACAGTATTCGCCATGTCACTTCAGTGTTATCCAGATGGAAGTTTATAGAGGTGGAAGAGATCTACGTTGTGTTAGCTCATCTTAAACAGACTGACAAACGTCCACAGGCTGCTATTTACTAAATCGATTGCATATGGAAAATGAAAGGATCGTACAGATATCTCAATTTCTCCAACTCATGTAGAGAGGCACGTTAACTGTATCTTGTAAGAAAGTTCGTTTTGATTCCGGAACCAAATGCTCTTTAGCAAAAAACATGGTATTCAACCTGGTAGTGTTAAAAGGCATTGGAAAGAGTTCCATATGTAAAACGACCAGGTTTTTCATTGTAAAGATGAACACCATTGAAATGTCTTTCCATATTATTTAATGCAAGATGTAATGCTATTTCGATGGATCTTGAGTTAGGGATTTTAATAACAATCTAATCACATCTCAATATTCATAAGAATTTATCCATAAACATAGCGATTATCAGTCATGTATAAACAATGATGTTGAATTCCATAATACGGACAAAGATTGCTTAGTTATAGATTCGTTTGATTGACGCAATTAAAATCGGCCAAAGACGGCCGTGTTGAACCCAAATGCTGTGTCCGAAAAATGCTGTGTCACTCATTTCAAATCGAGTTTCTAGACTAAGGGGATCAGTATACCTTTATTTTCTTATCAAATCCCCTTGCGCCTTGATTTAATAGAACGGACAGCTTTTGTAAAAAAAGAAGACCAATACGAGTACTTGGTCATGCCATTTGGTTTAACGAATGCGTGTTCAGTATTCTAACGAGCCGTTATTAAGGCACTCGATGACCTATCAAATGCATACGTATGAAAGGAAACAAATAGTTATAGATATTTTTTCGAAAGCGTTTTTCTAAGTGCTCGTTTTAAATAACACGATTGCGTATCTATGAAAAGTCATGAGAACAAACTAAAACCACCACCGCGGTGAGGTGTAAGTTTATATTAAAATTTTTAATTTTTTTACGGTTTATTTTTAAACGAGTATAAATCTAATTCAGCCCATCCTTATCATTTAAATTCTTTCAGTTGTAATTTTACACCGGTCATCAACTAAAGTTCGCTTTTATGTAATTTAAAATCTATTAAACTTGTTTTTTTCCGGATAAGGTAAAACACGGACACACATATGGACAGCCAGACGGACAGACGGACATTGCTATATCGACTCGGCTATTTATGCTGATCAAGAATATATATACTTTATGGGGTCGGCCACGCCTCATTCTGCCTGTTACGTACATCTCGCTTCTGACAACCTTAATAGACAGCTCAATCAGCGGCAGAACAGAACATAATACTAGCTCACTTGTGCCAAAAACTAGTTCATATGGACAATAATTATGTGCTACCGAGGATGTCGTATTGAAACAACAAGTGAATTCATTGAATTCGATGACTTCGTTCTACTGTACCTATTTATTACTGAATTTTTATATTCTGTCCACATGTCCGTATTGAACGTCTGCATTGGTCAGTACTTTAAACTAAAGTATTCAAATTTACCTCTTGCTTTATCTTTTTATCTCTATCAATAATGTTCGCCGGTTAGAGTAGCGCTACTCTGAATGAATTCAATATTTTATTGCCCATTCTTTTACAAGGTTCTATTGAAATACTTTCAAAAATCTTTTCACACGCTGCCAATTTAAGTTCGCTGATCTTTAGTATACCGGCATGTTTTTTAAGACTTTTATCTTGGTTATTAGATATATTACATTTAGATCCGTTTGATGGGCTGTGTTGATTTTATAACTTTTTTTTGACTGCGTCACACAATACGGCACATACAGTGTTTCGATCCGAAGATTCTGTATTCGGGTCGCCATGTTAAACAAGAAACACTTCTTTCAAGATTTGTTGTTAGATTCATAAAGAATTAATATTTTATTTCAAAGTGTCTTAACCTATGTATATAAAGTTCAGTAGATCAAGCAGCTGAAGGGATTATGTGGTATGCCGTATTAATTTATATGTACATGGAGAAGGCATATACTTTGGAATGTATCAAAGGCTTGAACTTTATTTTTGTATTAGCTTATGGACATAGTGTCACTATGTATGTGCTCGCTATACTCTTAGCCAATGTTGGGCATACGACCACTTTGCATATTGTAAACACTGTAATACGGTGGGCATATGTTTGTTTGCCATACGACATGCTAAAACCCAGCGCGCGCCTACCCCAGGATTCTTCGACTCACCTGATTCCATTCTGCCCGTATCAGGTTTTTCTTCTTTTTCTTTTAGAAAAAAAAAAACGCTCTCGATGTACGGCTCCGATTGGAAGCACTGCTGTGGCAACTTGTATCGATTTGCCTTAGTACCAGGGCGGCTTTAAACCGTTCAGTGTTGGGGGATCCTTTGCGGTGCATTGCACTTTGTACATCTGCATTTGCAGTTATTTTAGTAGCCTTACTTATCACTTCTCTTGATTACGTCAACCACTAAATTCCACTTCAGAGGCGATAGGACTCCACCTTGCGTCTGTTCATACCTCTGGTCACTGTCGCTGCTCCCCACTCAAACTGGACTCTCCTGCAGGTTAGGATATTAATAATCCATTGTGTGATGGTTGGCTTCATATTGGCTTTATATTCTATAATGGTTTCAGTGCTTACGTTGTTGAATGCTCCAGAGACGTCTGCAAACACACCTAGTGCGTATTTCTAGTGATAGAAAGCCCTCTCCTTGCACACTGGGCGGAACTGCCAAATAAGTGGCATAAAGTCGAATAACGCAGATATCGAGGTGAAACTTGGTATATTTGATAATTATGACACTCCTAGTATGTAAAAAAAATTTTTGATTCGTTTGACAACACATACCCGAGTAACCCATATATGCGCACAAAAGCTATTATTTCATTGGTAACAACCCTTTAGTTCTGTTCAGGCCTTCCACTTAGAATAAATCAGTCATAAAACGGTAGATTCAGTCATGAAACCACCACCATCCACAACGTAGATTTATGTCATGAATTTTATACACTCATGTCCTAGGGCCTTACCGATCGGTAAGACGTTCGATTCTTTTTGCAGGGCTGATTTCATACCTGAAAGTCTATGAAGCCCAGTCATGAATCCAAGCCTGAATATAGGCATGATTCATGGATGAAATTGTACAAAGTTCAGTGAAATTGTACGAAGTTCTTCTATGAATCTAGGGTGTTTTCATAGGTAAAACTATTTTGAGCTATTTTTGCTATAAAAATTAAAAATTACTACAAAAATAAACTTTTAGTGTTTATAAATTTTCTTTGTATTATAATTCAATAAATCGTTTATGTTTTATACAGTGCGTTACGGATGAGTAAGCTTTGCTTATTTTCTTAATCGGAAGTTTCATTGTCCTCTTCCTATTATTAGCTGAAGCTTCAGTCTTAAATGCCTTTTGAAATACAACTGACGTAAATAAAAGTATTATTAATTGTTTAAACAATAGTTTTTTACATACCAAACAAGAGCTGTACTCATGCTTGCGTGCGCTTCACTTTGTGGATGTGTGTGGATTGTGGACTGTGGACTGTGTGGATTAGAATTGCTTCATCCAAAGAGAACTGAAGGGAAGCAAGAAATTTATGTTTTGGTAAAACCTACAGGTCCAAGAGTCCAGGAATATGTGGAATACATTCATCATGTTTTTTATCCATGAATTTTGTCGTAACCGGTAAAGCTTGAAAAAATTACTTATTTGTTTCAGACGCATTTTCCCCAAGACAGCCTACTGGCAGCGTTGGGTAACAGAACTTGAGACTTAATAATTAAAAGAACGATTTTTATTAGCTTTAAATACATACTTTCAGAGTCTATCGGGCTACTATGACTGCATTTGCCTGCTTTGGATAGGAACGCTACTCATGCGGGTTTCCCTTCTGTAGGTATATGGCCTGACATGGCATCCTGAAATATCCATCCTGAAACATCCATAAAATATCCTGAGCAGCCATGGAATGATTACATCTTTTGTGGTCTGAATCATGGCTGGATTGATGCCGTTTAGACCCGGGCTCTAATGTTAAGTAACGATTAAGTAGTGTCGTGTACGATAAGTATCGATTAGCGAGTGTTAAGAACCTGGATGACATTAGGATAAGACGGATCTTGATTCATTCTCTTTTTATGGTAACCGTGTTGAGAGGCAGACATGCTCTGAATCTGCTCTCATCGACCTAAATAAAATCTGACGTTAACCAAAGAATCAAAAATCAAATTAATACTATTTTCTATCTTTTACACATTCATCGTCACTCTAATATGTGAATTTGCGAAATATTTAGTGGCAACTCCAGTAAAGAAGAAAAGCGCAACGAGTACATCCGTTATAAAATCAGTGGATAAAACAGATTGGGATGTATGGCTCACATATTTCGTTTTCTGTTTTAACACCACACCATCCTTGGCAAATAATTATTGTTCATATGAATTGATACAAGGCATGCAACCTAACATTTCAAAAGCATAGGCACAATAGACTCAATCTAAAATAAAGATGACTACTCTAATGAGCTTAAGTTGAGACTAGAACAAAGAGCTAGAACAAGGATAAAAAACATAAGTTTAAAAATAAAGTATATTAGAATTTAAAAGTTGGAAATAAAGTCACTTGTTAGATCCAGTATATCAAGGACCATTCAAGTAGCGGAAATTAAAAAGGTTAATAATATCGACGACAGTAAAAAATATGACAGTTCATAACGGTGGGCCAGGAGAATTTCAGAAGAGAATACATAAGAATACTACAATACAAACAAAAATAAATATTACAAATCTTTTCACACGCTGCCAATTTAAGTTCGCTGATCTTTAGTATACCGGCATGTTTTTTAAGACTTTTATCTTGGTTATTAGATATATTACATTTAGATCCGTTTGATGGGCTGTGTTGATTTTATAACTTTTTTTTGACTGCGTCACACAATACGGCACATACAGTGTTTCGATCCGAAGATTCTGTATTCGGGTCGCCATGTTAAACAAGAAACACTTCTTTCAAGATTTGTTGTTAGATTCATAAAGAATTAATATTTTATTTCAAAGTGTCTTAACCTATGTATATAAAGTTCAGTAGATCAAGCAGCTGAAGGGATTATGTGGTATGCCGTATTAATTTATATGTACATGGAATGTACTTTGTACTTTGGAATGTATCAAAGGCTTGAACTTTATTTTTGTATAAGCTTATGGACATAGTGTCACTATGTATGTGCTCGCTATACTCTTAGCCAATGTTGGGCATACGACCACTTTGCATATTGTAAACACTGTAATACGGTGGGCATATGTTTGTTTGCCATACGACATGCTAAAACCCAGCGCGCGCCTACCCCAGGATTCTTCGACTCACCTGATTCCATTCTGCCCGTATCAGGTTTTTCTTCTTTTTCTTTTAGAAAAAAAAAAACGCTCTCGATGTACGGCTCCGATTGGAAGCACTGCTGTGGCAACTTGTATCGATTTGCCTTAGTACCAGGGCGGCTTTAAACCGTTCAGTGTTGGGGGATCCTTTGCGGTGCATTGCACTTTGTACATCTGCATTTGCAGTTATTTTAGTAGCCTTACTTATCACTTCTCTTGATTACGTCAACCACTAAATTCCACTTCAGAGGCGATAGGACTCCACCTTGCGTCTGTTCATACCTCTGGTCACTGTCGCTGCTCCCCACTCAAACTGGACTCTCCTGCAGGTTAGGATATTAATAATCCATTGTGTGATGGTTGGCTTCATATTGGCTTTATATTCTATAATGGTTTCAGTGCTTACGTTGTTGAATGCTCCAGAGACGTCTGCAAACACACCTAGTGCGTATTTCTAGTGATAGAAAGCCCTCTCCTTGCACACTGGGCGGAACTGCCAAATAAGTGGCATAAAGTCGAATAACGCAGATATCGAGGTGAAACTTGGTATATTTGATAATTATGACACTCCTAGTATGTAAAAAAAATTTTTGATTCGTTTGACAACACATACCCGAGTAACCCATATATGCGCACAAAAGCTATTATTTCATTGGTAACAACCCTTTAGTTCTGTTCAGGCCTTCCACTTAGAATAAATCAGTCATAAAACGGTAGATTCAGTCATGAAACCACCACCATCCACAACGTAGATTTATGTCATGAATTTTATACACTCATGTCCTAGGGCCTTACCGATCGGTAAGACGTTCGATTCTTTTTGCAGGGCTGATTTCATACCTGAAAGTCTATGAAGCCCAGTCATGAATCCAAGCCTGAATATAGGCATGATTCATGGATGAAATTGTACAAAGTTCAGTGAAATTGTACGAAGTTCTTCTATGAATCTAGGGTGTTTTCATAGGTAAAACTATTTTGAGCTATTTTTGCTATAAAAATTAAAAATTACTACAAAAATAAACTTTTAGTGTTTATAAATTTTCTTTGTATTATAATTCAATAAATCGTTTATGTTTTATACAGTGCGTTACGGATGAGTAAGCTTTGCTTATTTTCTTAATCGGAAGTTTCATTGTCCTCTTCCTATTATTAGCTGAAGCTTCAGTCTTAAATGCCTTTTGAAATACAACTGACGTAAATAAAAGTATTATTAATTGTTTAAACAATAGTTTTTTACATACCAAACAAGAGCTGTACTCATGCTTGCGTGCGCTTCACTTTGTGGATGTGTGTGGATTGTGGACTGTGGACTGTGTGGATTAGAATTGCTTCATCCAAAGAGAACTGAAGGGAAGCAAGAAATTTATGTTTTGGTAAAACCTACAGGTCCAAGAGTGCAGGAATATGTTTTTTATCCATGAATTATGTCGTAACCGGTAAAGCTTGAAAAAATTACTTATTTGTTTCAGACGCATTTTCCCCAAGACAGCCTACTGGCAGCGTTGGGTAACAGAACTTGAGACTTAATAATTAAAAGAACGATTTTTATTAGTTTTAAATACATACTTTCAGAGTCTATCGGGCTACTATGACTGCATTTGCCTGCTTTGGATAGGAACGCTACTCATGCGGGTTTCCTTCTGTAGGTATATGGCCTGACATGGCATCCTGAAATATCCATCCTGAAACATCAAAAAAATATCCTGAGCAGCCATGGAATGATTACATCTTTTGTGGTCTGAATCATGGCTGGATTGATGCCGTTTAGACCCGGGCTCTAATGTTAAGTAACGATTAAGTAGTGTCGTGTACGATAAGTATCGATTAGCGAGTGTTAAGAACCTGGATGACATTAGGATAAGACGGATCTTGATTCATTCTCTTTTTATGGTAACCGTGTTGAGAGGCAGACATGCTCTGAATCTGCTCTCATCGACCTAAATAAAATCTGACGTTAACCAAAGAATCAAAAATCAAATTGATACTATTTTCTATCTTTTACACATTCATCGTCACTCTAATATGTGAATTTGCGAAATATTTAGTGGCAACTCCAGTAAAGAAGAAAAGCGCAACGAGTACATCCGTTATAAAATCAGTGGATAAAACAGATTGGGATGTATGGCTCACATATTTCGTTTTCTGTTTTAACACCACACCATCCTTGGCAAATAATTATTGTTCATATGAATTGATACAAGGCATGCAACCTAACATTTCAAAAGCATAGGCACAATAGACTCAATCTAAAATAAAGATGACTACTCTAATGAGCTTAAGTTGAGACTAGAACAAAGAGCTAGAACAAGGATAAAAAACATAAGTTTAAAAATAAAGTATATTAGAATTTAAAAGTTGGAAATAAAGTCACTTGTTAGATCCAGTATATCAAGGACCATTCAAGTAGCGGAAATTAAAAAGGTTAATAATATCGACGACAGTAAAAAATATGACAGTTCATAACGGTGGGCCAGGAGAATTTCAGAAGAGAATACATAAGAATACTACAATACAAACAAAAATAAATATTACATCTTTAGAATATAAAAAAACCTTACTTATGCTCTATCGCATCGTCGTACTAGCGTAGCTTTGTCGTTCACAACTATCAACTATCGCTTTAGTAAGAATATCTAATCGATTTGTGTAGTCAGACTTATTGTGTGGATTAATTAGGTATTAATTTATACCACGCCGGATAAATCAACCTAATTGAGCTTTACAAAGAGATTGGTACAGAAATTGAGACACCGTCTCCTGAATACGTGACATCGTTGATTTCACCCTTAGGCTTTTCCACCATGAGCACACACAGGTAAAACTGATGCCCCCGTTTCATCGAGCAACTATAAGAGAGATCCGTCGCCTACCAGGTGGATATGGAATTGCTTGCCCAGAGTTAAGCCGGAATTTCTGACCGGCCTCGCCGAAGATTGGTTCCGAGGAAGCGGACTACAGGGCGCTACTTGGTCAACGTTCCGAAGGAGTTTCACCGACTTTTCCTGCCGCCTTGATATTTCTGACCACTCGGTGAAGAGATCAAAGCAAGGACCCAGAGAGATAAGGAACCTTTTCAGGATAACATGATCGACTTCAATATCATAATGCGAAGTGCCGGGTTAAGCGAAATGGAACAGCTTGACAGGATCTACGATAACATGCTGCCTGACTACAGGCTATATGCGAAACGTACCGTGGTTGACACCGTAGCAGCATTGACACGAATGGCAATGACCTACGAGACATTGCGGAGCAGAGAGGATCAACGCGCAAGTAGGCACAGCCGCTGTCCCAACAATAAACACGGAGATAAGCATCGTAGCAGGCCGGGTTATCGCCCCAGTTTGGGTGGCCGGATGTCCGATGGACGAAACCATCGATACTGGAGCGACGAGGAGCTTCGTCAGCGCAGCAGCAGTAGCACGACTCCCGTTCCACTGTGAGGAACGGAGGGTTTGCACGAAAATCGCACTAGCCGACGGCACAACAATACTTTTGGATAAAGCAATCATGGCAGAGATTCGCTTGGGCACTAAAAAGGTGACACTGCAGTTACTCGTACTACCCACCAAGGTGGACGAACTGATCTTGGGCCTAGATTACCTGAAAGCTGTAGAAGCAACCCTTCAGTGCGGGTCGATCAGCTGAAAATCCTGGCAGAAATAGAGATGGACGTGAATGGACCATCGCCCTCGGAAGTGGCTAACAATCCTGCCCAAGGAGGACTCGTGCGCTGTAGCACGCAACCGGAGGCGATTCCAGCCAAGGAGCTACTACCGAAGCGCTGTATAAAAATTCAACGGACGTCTGTCCGACTGTAGCATCGTCAGGACACAACACGGCTTCCGCAGAATACTCAGCGGATATGATGGACCCGAACATACTTGGGCTGTGCCCAACGAAGATACCCAGTCCAGGAAATTCTCGGCTTGCATGGAACCACGTCAATAACCGAACATCGTACTACGTTGCGGGATGACAGGCCCATTAAGCAACGCTACTACAGGATGCATCGAGCCGTCGAGGAACCCGCACAGTGCACCGATCGTACTGGTACGCAAGGTATTCAATAAACGGCGCATGTGCCTAGACTATCGCCAATTGAACGAGCGATCGATCCCTGATGCATACCCGCTGTCCCGAATGAATCATATTTTGGAACCAAAAACAGAATGCCAAATTCATTTCCGCGCTGGACTTAAAGAATGGGTACTGGCAAATTCCTATGGCAAGAGACAGCCGCGAATGAACCGCGTTTACTGTACCCGTCCGAGGCCTATTTTAAGGGAAGGTCATACCATTCGGACTCCAGTCACAACAACAAGCGTTCGAGAAGCTGAAGTCTTAATTAATCCAATCACCGGTACTGGCATGCCCCGATTTCAACCAACGTTTCACTTTACAGACTGATGCGAGCGACTATGGTTTAGGAGCGGTATTAACGCAAGAGGTCGACGACCAGGAACGAGTAGTCGCATACGTCAGCAGGCGACTAGCTAAAGAGGAGATGAACTACAGCGCATCGGAAAAGGAATGCTTAGTCATCAAATGGGCTATCCGTACACTAATGTGCTAAGGTCGAACTCATTCCGCTCCGACGAGCGTCGTCATCAACGCGATGCGTTATGCGCTGATCGGTATGCTGCAAGGATACTGAAGGCACAGTGGAGGAGCTACGAAGCCGCCTCTCGTCATCCGCAAACCAGCCGGAGTTGCCAAAGGAAGTCACGCAAAGGCTAGCCGAGATGCAGCTCACGCACGGAATGGCTCCGACACCAGAGGGTAAGCCTCGTTCACGGTGTGCGTCCACAGCTCCAGGAGATTTGGTACTCGGCACGAGCCAAGCAACCGCCAGCATCGTCCAGGAGCACTCGGATCAGCCAACACTTCGGATTCCAGTCACTACAAGGAGCACCCGTGAGCCAACCAGCATGCGGATCCGCGACGACCACTTGCGCAGCACCGGTACACAAAACGAGCGCATTTTACAACTCGGCTTTGTGGATCGACTGCGGAAGTGGGGCGTCTTCTTCGACGGGGGTACAGCAGATCCATTGCGGTTCATCGAGCACTTGGAGGACATGATCGCCATATACCAGATCGACACCCAGCAGCATTTGATGCCAGCTATCGCCGGCCTCTTCACAGGATCAGCCGCCGACTGGTTCAGGGTCACCAAGATGCACGAAGGAACTTGGCGGGAGTTCTGGAGGGACTTCCAGGAATTTTTCTTGCCGCCCTGATACTTCCAAAAGTTGGAAGATGAAATCAGAGATAGGATGCAGGGGGTTGGTGAGCCTTTTACTTCCTACCTTCTCAGTTTGCGAGTCATGATGCTGAGGGCCGCATACACAGAGAATCAGGAGTTGAGCAGAATCTATGAGATTCTGTTACCTGAATATCAACTATACACTAGAAGACATGAATTCACCACACTGGCACAGCTGACGAGGTCAGTAACACCTTATGAGGAGGTCAAGGCGCGGGAAGTCGCACGCGCCAGAAGCATAGTCGAACGCCGTCCGCAGGAACGAGCAGTACGCCCTAACACCAACGATAAATAATCAACGGGTACAAGAGACAGAGGGTACCTTCGACATTCGACGCGCTTGCCGGAACTTTGAACAACTGGGGCACTTCAGCCCGGGAGTGCCAAAACGTACGAGTAAATTTCTGCTGGGATTGTGGTCGACGCGAAACTCGAACAGTGGACTGCTGCCGAAACCAAGCATCGGGAAACGGGGAGCGCTCGGCCGGAGAAAGCGCCACCGACTCGTCACTAGGAACAGCATTGAGGTTCGAGAGAGGACGCATCGTAGCTACAGTTCGGCTCGAAGACCAAGCCCAGTTAGCTACGATCGACACAGGAGCGACCACGAGCGTGCCAGAGTGGCACAAAGAATTGGTACACCAGAGAAAAGGCGCACTGTCAGGAGCAGGATCCGGTTGGCAGACGGCTCCAGGAGGGAAGTAACGCAAGCACTAATGGTACGTGTCCAGCTGGGACAGCGGAAACTCAACCTGAAGATGCTCGTGTTACCAACAATCATCGATGAGGTTATCCTAGGAATAGATTTTCTTTGCGGCGCAGAGATGAGCATAGAGTGCGGCAGCTACAGCTGCGGTTACCACTGAAGATGACAACGATGACCACTCTTGGTGTCCAAAGCTTGCAGACCAGTCCCGAGGCCAACGAGAGGCAAAGACATCCTGTATTGCCAGGGATCTGCGAGGCCGCCAGGAGAAACAATCCTTTCAGGACCACCGCAGACGACTACGGAAGAAAACCCCTTCGGAAGAAACAGTTTGGGGACGGTCACTGGAGACCAGGTGCCGGATGAGGAGCGCAAATGGGTTGATGACTTCTTACAGGGTGAGCTAGCTAAGTTTCATGAGGTCACAGGAGTCACCCACATCGCGGAGCATAGTATCGTGCTTAAGGACAACCGTCCTATTAAGCAGCGATACTTACCCAAAAATCCAGCAATGCGGAGAATTATCAACGACCAAGTGGACGAGCTACTCCGGGATGGACGGATCGAGCCCTCACGGAGCCCACATAGTGCACCCATCGTCCTGGTAGTAAAGAAGATGGGAGACGTGAGGATGTGCATCGACTACAGACAATGAAACGCTCAGTCCATTCCCGACGCGTATCCCCTCCCGAGTATTAACGACATCCTGGAAAAACTACAGAACGCAAAGTATATATCGACGTTGGAACTCAAGAACGGGTATTGGCAAATACCCGTAGCCAAAGATAGCAGGGAATGCACGGCGTTTACAGTCCCGGGCCGGGGCCTATATCACTAGAATTTGATGCCATTTGGATTGCACTCTGCACCCGCTACATTTCAGCGAGCTTTGGATAGAGTCATCGGACCTGATATGGAACCGTATGCGTTCGCCTACTTGGACGACATTATCATCATTGGAGCTAAGAACCTGCGAGAAGTCTTTCAACGGTTGCGCAACGTAAAGCTGAGGCTCAAGAAGGAAAAATGCTGTTTCTTTCAAAAGTGTCTTATCTATCTGGGCCACGTCGTCAGTGAAGCTGGGATCCATACGAACCCGGCCAAAATTGAGGCAATCAGGGCGCTGCTGCCGCCGACAAACGTGAAGGAGCTTCGTCGGTGCTTGGGCATTGCGTCAAGGTACCGGCGTTTTGTCCCAAACTTCACCAGCACCGTGCAGCCAATCTCGAAGTTGCTCCGGGTGACCCCCCTCGGGCCAGAAGTGGACGTGGGACACCAACCAGCAGAAGGCTTTCGAAGAGCTGAAGGGTCGACTCACCTAGGCACCAGTGCTGGCTTGCAGATTTTTCGGAGAGGTTTCCCTGCAGACGGATGCAAGCGATTATGGCTTCGGTGCTGTACTCACGCAGCGGATACAGGGAACGGAACGAGTCATCGCCTATGCCAGTCGACGCCTATCAGCCTCCGAAGAGAACTATTCCACAACAGAGAAGGAGTGCCTCGCCATTGGCTGGGCGATCCGCAAACTCCGTTGCTACTTGGAGGGATATGAGTTCGATGTCGTCACCGATCATCTTGCGTTGAAGTGGTTGAACTCCATCGATAACCCCACTGGACGGATTGCTCGATGGACATTGGAGCTCCAACAATATCGCTTCGTGGTGCACTATCGACGAGCAAGTCAAAACGTCGTCGCCGACGCTTTGTCCAGACAGCCGCTGGAAACGCGGCAGCAGGCAACACAGGAGCCATCCAGTTGCAGGTGGATGGAGCGGATGCTGGAAGCAATACAAAAGGAATCGGAGAAAAATTCAGACTTCGTCATGGAGAACAAGCAACTGTATCGACGATCGACGCGGTGGACAGACGACGAGGAGCAAGTGCCATGGAAACTGTGCATATCCAAGGAGCAACGCTCAAGGGTCTTGGCCGAATGCCATGACCAGCCTTCCGCCGGACAACAAGGGATCCGGAAAACGATTCATCGAGTCACCCATCGGTACTATTGGCCAGGTATGTTTCGAGATGGGGCCAGGTATATGAGGAGATGCGAGACCTTCCAACTGTACAAGGTGAGCCAAGCAAAGCCTCCCGGAGCGATGCACACCCGAGTCGTCCAGGAACCCTTTGAGATCCTTTGCGCCGACTTCGTAGGACCGTTGCCCCGATCCAAGCAAGGACACACTATGCTCCTGGTTTTCTTCGATCACTTTAGTAGGTGGGTGGAGCTAGTCCCACTTCGGAAGGCAACGACGGCTACGTTCTAAAAAGCATTCAGGGAACGGATCTTGGCACGGTTTGGAGTCTCACAGACGTTCGTGTGTGATAATGGCTCCCAGTTCACCAGTCGAGGATTCAAAGCATTCTGCAAACGGATGGGCATGATACTCCAACATACAGCACCATATACGAAGCAGCAGAACCGTACCGAACGAGCTAACTGGACAGTGAAAACCATGATTGCACAATACCTGGATTGAGAGCAGCGGAATTGGGATGACTTGTTGCCGGAGCTCAACCTGGCAATCGACTCTAGCCCCTCGGACAGCAGCCAATACAGCCCGGCGTATTTAGTGCAAGGTCGCGAGCCGCGGTTGCCAGAAATGCTCTACCATGAAGTAAACCCCGGTCCTACCACGGAAAGCCGAACCCCAGAAGAGAAGGTCAGACATTTAAAGGAGATCTTCAAGGTAGCGAAGGACAACATGGAACAAGCCACCAACGAGCAAAGCTGGCACTACAATTTACGACGTCGGTCCTCTCTCCAGGACCGACCGACCCACCAACTGCTTTTGTGTCTTCGACCGATTAGCTGTTGAGGAGTTCGTGTCGATATCGGGTGTGCTCCGTTCCTGAAACTGTAGCGTCTGCTGGATGTCGAAGCGTAACACATTTGAACCAGTACCGGCAAAATCTTGCGAGGATCCCCCCACGTGTCCGCCGGGCCCACCAGTTGCTATTTTGGCTATCGGCCGTTTAGCGGTTGCTGGACCCTGGACGGCCTAGGGTGTGCCCGCTTCCTATGTCGTAGCGTCTGCTTGCTGCGGAAGTGGAGTGCATCTGACCCTACGACACCAGGTTCGGACAGTTTCGGCCGACACGACAACACCTACAGTAGCTGCGGCTGAGTAGTTGTTGTACGAGTCAGCGCCGACACAGGTGGTGTTCCGCCTTCCTAGGCCGTAGCGTCAGTCCGACGCGGAGTCGAATCCCAACGTTCGTGTGCATTGCTACGAAATTTCTGAGTTTTGTCCAAGGAAGCATCGAACGCCACTTTTCTTTTGCGCCCTATTGTTCTCTACTAGTGTTTCTTTGCACAAATATAAATTATCTGTAAAAGACAGCCCTGGCCGGAATGAGACATACCCCGGCCTAAGATTTGAGTCGTTACAGATGGCGCCCGAGCAGGGACGCTAGTAGACGAGTTGTAGGTTTTATTTTATGACTCAAAACGCCATTAGAGCAAGAGATTTGGTTAACGCAGAGGGTACAGTCGAGTCAAAGATACACATCGTCACATACGCAAAGGTTACAGTCGAGTCAAAAGTACACATACATATACGCAGAGGGTACAGTCGAGTCAAAGATACCCATACATATATATTTTTCATTGTTTTTTAACCGCGCGGGCTCATTCGGAATTCTGCCTTGTATTGTTTCGTGGGCACCGAGGGGGGAAATATAGCAAAGAACGAGCATTTCGCTGGGAAACGAGGCGAAGACACTCGAAGCATTGTGCCGGGCATAGGCTTGCTATAAAAGCGGAGCAAACGACTAGCGGAGAAACAGTCGTCAACGAGCTACTTAAGGAGTAATATCGATCAACAAACAAAATCAACAGTCGTCAACGATCCACACAGAGAGTCGCACAATCAGCAGTCGTCAACTATTAATCCGAGGAAAAATTTAAAATCAACAGTCGTCAACGATCAGGATCAACAATCGTCAAGGAGCACTTCAAGGAACATTAGCTTTGTTTACAACCATCGGGATCAACCAACGCAGGACCATCGCTTCTCAAGGAATATCAAGCAGGATTCACTGGAATAGTTCTTGCGCTTTTGGTCAACAAAGGACAACGTGGGATTTCAGTCATAATTTTTGGGATTAATTCTTGCAACCGGATACCCGTCGCTTTGGAGCATTCATCGTTGGGAGTTGTTACAAGCCAGCAGTGGAGGATTTCAACATGGGAGTTCAATGGATTTCATATCGTCGCAAGAATGAACTGCCAGCCATTCTTAAAGAATTAGGTCAGGATTCGCAAGCCAGCCAAAGTTGCCAAAGGAAGTCACGCAAAGGCTAGCCGAGCTGGAGCTCACGCTCGGAGTGGCTTCCACACCAGAGGGTAAGCCTCGTTCTCGGTGTGCGTCCCCAGCTTCAGGTGATTTGGTACCCGGCACGAGCCAGGCAACCGCCAGCATCGGCCAGGAGCACTCGCATCAGCCAACACTTCGGATTCCAGTCACTACAAGGAGCACCGGTGAGCCAACCAGCATGCGGATCCGCGACGACCACTTGCGCAGCACCGGTCCACAAAACGAGCGCATTTTACAACTCGGCTTTGTGGATCGACTGCGAAAGTGGGGCGTCTTCTTCGACGGGGGTACAGCAGATCCATTGCAGTTCATCGAGCACTTGGAGGACATGATCGCCATATACCAGATCGACACCCAGCAGCATTTGATGCCAGTTATCGCCGGCCTCTTAACAGGATCAGCCGCCGACTGGTTCAGGGTCACCAAGATGCACGAAGGAACTTGGCGGGAGTTCCGGTGGGACTTTTTGGAATTTTCCTTGCCGCCCCGATACTTCCAAAAGTTTGAAGATGAAATCCGAGATAGGATGCAGCGGGTTGGTGAGCCTTTTACTTCCTACCTTCTCAGTTTGCGAGTCATGATGCTGAGGGCCGCATACACAGAGAATCAGGAGTTGAGCAGAATCTATGAGATTCTGTTACCTGAATATCAACTATACACTAGAAGACATGAATTCACCACACTGGCACAGCTGACGAGGTCAGTAACACCTTATGAGGAGGTCAAGGCGCGGGAAGTCGCACGCGCCAGAAGCATAGTCGAACGCCGTCCGCAGGAACGAGCAGTACGCCCTAACACCAACGATAAATAATCAACGGGTACAAGAGACAGAGGGTACCTTCGACATTCGACGCGCTTGCCGGAACTTTGAACAACTGGGGCACTTCAGCCCGGGAGTGCCAAAACGTACGAGTAAATTTCTGCTGGGATTGTGGTCGACTTGGAACTCGTCCAGTGGACTGTTGCCGAAACCAAGCATCGGGAAGCGGGGTGCGCTCACAGCCGCCAGGCAAACGGCCGGAGACAGCGCCACCGACTCGTCTCTAGGAACAGCATTGAGGTTCGAAAGAGGACGCATCGTAGCTACAGAATCGGTACACCAGAGAACAGGCGCACTGTCAGGAGCAGGATCCGGTTAGCAGATGGCTCCAGGATCGATGAGGTTATCCTAGGAATGGATTTTCTTTGCGGCGCAGAGATGAACATAGAGTGCGGGCAGCTACAGCTGCGGTTACCACCGAAGATGACCACTCTTGGTGCCCAAAGCTTGCAGACCAGTCCCGAGGCCAACGATAGGCAAAGACATCCTGTACTGCCTGGGATCTGCGAGACCGCCAGGAGAAACAATCCTTTCAGGAAGCCACAGCAGACGACTACGGAGGGAAACTACAGCGAAAGAAAAAGTTTTGGAACAATCACTGGAGACCAGGTGCCGGATGAGGAACGCGGATGGGTTGAGGACTTCTTACAGGGTGAGCTAGCTAAGTTTCACGAGGTCACAGGAGTCACCCACATCGCGGCGCATCGTATCGTGCTTTAGGACAACCGTCCTATTAAGCAGCGATACTACAACAAAAATCCGGCAATGCAGCGAATTATCAACGACCAGGAGGACGAGCTACTCCGGGATTGACGGATCGAGCCCTCACGGAGCCGACTACAGACAATTAAGCGCTCAGTCCATTCCCGACGCGTACCCCCTCCCGAGGATTAACCACATCTTGGAAAAACTACGGAACGCAAAGTATATATCGACGCTGGACCTCAAGAACGGATATTGGCAAATACCCGTAGCCAAAGACAGCAGGGAATGCACGGCGGGCCGGGGCCTGTATCACTGGAAAGTGATGCCGTTTGGATTGCACTCTGCACCCGCTACATTTCAGCGAGCTTTAGATGGCGTCATCGGACCTGACATGGAACCGTATACGTTCGCCTACTTGGACGACATTATCGTCATTGCGGCTACATTGGAGCAGCATGCTAAGAACTTGCGAGAAGTCTTCCAACGGTTGCGCAACGCAAAGCTGAGGCTCAACAAGGAAAAATGCTGTTTCTTCCAGAAGAGTCTGGTTTATCTGGGCCACGTCGTCAGTGAAGCTGGGATCCATACGGACTCGGCCAAAATCGAGGCTATCAGGGAACTGCTGCCGCCGACAAACGTGAAGGAGCTTCGTCGTTGCTTGGGCATTGCGTCATGGTACCGGCGTTTTGTCCAAACTTCACCAGAATCGTGCAGCCTATCTCGGTGTTGCTTCGGAAGGGCCAGAAGTGGACATTGGACACCAACAAGCAGAAGGCTTTCGAAGAGCTGAAGGGTCGACTCACCCAGGCACCAGTGCTGGTTTGCCCAGATTTTTCAGAGTGGTTTTCCCTTCAGACGGATGCAAGCGATTATGGTCTCGGTGCTGTACTCACGCAGCGGATACAGGGAACGGAACGAGTCATCGCCTATGCCAGTCGACGCCTATCAGCCTCCGAAGAGAACTATTCCACAACAGAGAAGGAGTGCCTCGCCATTGGCTGGGCGATCCGCAAACTCCGTTGCTACTTGAAGGGATATGAGTTCGATGTCGTCACCGATCATCTTGCGCTGAAGTGGTTGAACTCCATCGATAACCCCACTGGACGGATTGCTCGATGGGCATTGGAGCTCCAACAATATCGCTTCGTGGTGCACTATCGACGAGCAAGTCAACGTCGTCGCCGACGCTTTGTCCAGACAGCCGCTGGAAACGCTGCAGCAGGCAACACAGGAGCCATCCAGTTGCAAGTGGATGGAGCGGATGCTGGAAGTCGTACAAAAGGAACCGGAGAAATATCCAGATTTCGTCATGGAGAACAATCAGCTGTATCGACGATCGACGCGGTGGACAGACGACGAGGAGCAAGTGCCATGGAAACTGTGCGTATCCAAAGAGCAACGCTCAAGGGTCTTGGCCGAATGCCATGACCAGCCTTCCGCCGGACACCAAGGGATCGGGAAAACGATTCAAAGAGTCACCCAGCGGTACTATTGGCCAGGTATGTTTAGAGATGTGGCCAGGTACGTGGAGAGATGCGAGACGAGCTAACGGTGAAAGGTAAGCCAAGCAAAGCCTCCCGAAGTGATGCACACCCGAGTCGTCCAGGAACCGTTTGAGACCCTTTGCGCCGACTTCGTAGGACCATTGCCCCGATCCAAGCAAGGACACACGTTGCTCCTGATTTTTAGACCCCGTACTCTTTAAAAAAGAGTAAAGGGGGTCTATTAAGTTTGTCAGAAGCGAGATGTGCGTAACAGGCAGAAGGAAGCGTGGCCGACCCCATAAAGTATATATATTCTTGATCAGCATCAACAGCCGAGTCGATATAGCCATGTCCGTCTGTCTGTCTGTCTGTCTGTCCGTCTGTCCGTATGAACACCTGGATCTTTTAAACTACAAAAGCTAGAACCATGAAATTCACAATGAAAGTCCGTTATTATGTCAGGCAGATCAAGTTTATTTCAAATTGTTGCCACGCCCCCTACCGCCCCCGCAATGAGCAAAAAACCAGACAAACCTCGAGAAAATTTTTGTTTTAGGCGAATATCTCAGTAGCTATAGCACTTAGGAGCACCAATTTTGGTATACAGGTTCCTAGAGTCAGCCTTAATATAACGCCATTCAAAATTTTGAGCTTCCACGCCCCCTTTGCTCATCAGAACTAAAAAACTCTCCAGCTTCAATGCCTTTTTGAAGGCATTAAATCAAATAGTACAGTGTTGTAATTTAACATGCGCTTAGAGAATTACTATTTCTAACTTTCCTGAAAGTGGTATCAAAATCCTATGTCAAACAACAGAGAAATTACGGTTCAAAGTCGAAGTTATTTTAAAGCAAAATCACTGCATGCGCGCAACACATACATTTAGCCGCTGGCCGCGCCGAACAATGCTATGCATACACACATATGTATGAGCACACATACATATTTGCAAATAATCGGAAGAATGATAGAAGAGGGTCGTGGTGCAACTGGTAGAGTTGCGGCGCAATGTGGAACCTTCGCATGGATCGCGGGTTCGAGTGCTGACAATGACAGTTGTTAATTTATTTAGTTTTTTATTTAAATTCAAAATGTAAATATTTAATTTTAATTTTTTAAATTTCATTTTAAAATTTTAATTTAAATAAAATGCACTACCATGGGAGTACGGGGTCTTTTACAGTCGGCTCGATCGACTGTAGCCTTTCTTACTTGTTTGTGACGCCCCATAATAAGGCCCACAACTCCTTGATGGTACTGGCCGAAAACTGCCAGTACCTACGTTTGGATTTAAAACGGGCACCGTCCCATTACTGCCAGCCGGCAGTGTACGGCAAGAAGAGGAGAGAGGAGTAAGCAGCACAAGACAGTGTGTTGGCTCACTCTTACGACAGCGCGATCATCAGTAGCAGAGCCAATACATGCGCAGTGCGGGAAACAACAACGCTGGATCAAAAGAGAAGAGAGACGACACATGCGCAGTGGAATGCAGAGAGCGACCTACATTAAGGTAATGGCTGCATATACGCTGCTGGTGCTGACAACGCCGACGTCGACGCAGGCGAAAAATAATTACGCGACGTTTGGCATGCTGGCAGAATTTTGGCACGCGTCAGTTGATCTTCAGCCGGCAAATGAACAAGTGCGAAAATTTGACAAAAGCCAAGTACAAGGCCACGCGGCGGGAAAAATACACACGTTTGAGACACCACGTTTGGATTTACTAAGGTATTAACACACAAGACGACCACAGTAACGACATTGGAAACGCAGACGACATCAACAACCAGGAACAAGCTGAACGATACCCATTGCCAACGAGGTGAGCCACGAGAGTCCCTGAAGATAGGGTTTTATGTGTGGTTAGGGACAGCGTGCCTATTAACAAGTAGAAAGAAAAATAGAAATAAAGTAAATAGCGAAATAAAACAGTCAAAGAAACACACGTGCGACAGATACAAATAAAAGAACAAGTAAGAAAGGCTACAGCCGATCGAGCCGACTGTAAAAGACCCCGTACTCCCATAGTAGTGCATTTTATTTAAATTCAAATTTTAAAATGAAATTCAAAAAAATAAATTTAAATATTTACATTTTGAATTAAAATTAAAAAATAAATAAATTAACAACTGTCATCGTCAGCACTCGAACCCGCGATCCATGCGAAGGTTCCACATTGCGCCGCAACTCTACCAGTTGCACCACACTCCTCTTCTATCATTCTTCCGATTATTTGCATATATGTATGTGTGCTCATACATATGTGTGTATGTATAGCATTGGTCGGCGCGGCCAGCGGCTCCGGGCAGCGCTGCCGCCAAAGCAGGCAGAGAAAACGTTCGAACATATGTTTGTATGTTTCTGTGTTTGTTTGTATGTGTTGCGCGCATGCAGTAATTTTGCAGTAAAATAACATCGACTTTGAACCGTAATTTCTCTCTTGTTTGACATAGGATTTTGATGCCACTTTCAGGAAAGTTACAAATAGTAATTCTCTAAGCGTATGTTAAATTACAACACTGTACTATTTGATTTAATGCCTTCAAAAAGGCATTGAAGCTGGAGAGTTTTTTAGTTCTGATGAGCAAAGGGGGCGTGGCAGCTCAAAATTTTGAATGGCGTTATATTAAGGCTGTCTCTAGGAACCTGTATACCAAAATTGGTGCTCCTAAGTGCTATAGTTACTGAGATATTCGCCTAAAACACAAATTTTTTCGAGGTTTGTCTGGTTTTTTGCTCATTGCGGGGGCGGTAAGGGGCGTGGCAGCAATTTGAAATAAACTTGATCTGCGTACATCATAAACGGACTTTCATTCCAAATTTGGTGTCTCTAGCTTTTGTAGTTTAAAAGATCCAGGTGTTCATACAGACGGACGGACAGACAGACAGACAGACAGACAGACAGACAGACAGACAGACAGACGGACAGACGGACATTGCTATATCGACTCGGCTGTTGATGCTGATCAAGAATATATATACTTTATGGGGTCGGCCACGCCTCCTTCTGCCTGTTACGCACATCTCGCTTCTGACAAACTTAATAGACCCCCTTTACTCTTTTTTAAAGAGTACGGGGTCTAATAAAAGTCATTTCATAAAACAAAGTAAAAACAGCGTCACGACATGTGCATATCATTTTTCAGGAATTAGTGCAACAGTACCAGTGTCCAACGGAGTGACCACCTTCCGCTATTGTGGCTTCGACCGATTAGCTGTTAAGGGGTTCGCGTCGATATCGGGTGTGCTCCATTCCTGCAACCGTAGCGTCTGCTGGTTGTCGAAGCGGAACACAGACACAGAGGGGTGTTCCGCCTTCCTAGGCCGTAGCGTCTGCTGGCCACAGAAAGCGGAATGCTCAAATCAGTCCGACGCGGAGTCGAATCCCAACGTTCATGTGCATTGCTAGGAAATTTCTCTGTTTTTGTCCAAGGAAGCATCGAACGCCCCTTTAATTTTGCGCCCTCTTGTTCTCTACTAGAGTTTCTTTGCACAAACATAAATTTTCTGTAAAAGACAGCCCTGGCCGGACTGAGACATACCCCGGCCTAAGATTTGAGTCGTTACATATTTGATCTGCCGGGTCTTCCTGGTCCACGTTTGCAGGTTGCCGGCTGCTCTACTTCAGGAATACGTTCGTCTTCTGTGTCCAGATCTTTTATCTCATCAGTTTGTTTGACATGGACGTATGTCCACATTCTTTTGCTCAATGAACTGTTCGTATCAAAATTATTTGTGAATACCACATCACGACTTTTTGATACACATCTGGTCTCAGGGTCATACAATCTGTACGCTTTAGCATTGCTACACTACACTATGAAGATATATCCTTTCGATCTTGGGCTGAATTTACTCTTGGACCTTTTGTCGAGCGAATATCCTATTTGACCAAAGGTGCGCAGGTGCTTTACTATTAAAATACGACCATTCCATTTCTTAAACGGTGTTTCGCCACACAGGCTTCTGGACGGGCATCTGTTCCTTATATAGTTTGCTGTGTTTACTGCTTCAGCCCAATAACACGGTGATAGTGATGCCTGAATCATCATACAGCGTGCCTATTCCACGAGAGTTCGAGTTTTCCTTTCAGCAGTGCCATTTTGTTGTGGAGTGTACTCTACGGAATATTCGTGCTTTATTCCTGCATACACTAAATACTTGCTGAATTCCTTGCTAGTGTACTTAGTCCCATTGTCTGATCTTAGCGTTTTCAGCTTCTTGCCTGTCCTGCGTTCCACATAGTTTTTGAACTCCTTGAATTTCTCAAAAACTTCTGACTTACTCTTAAGGGTGCACAGCTTCCACCATTTAGAGTAGTCGTCTATGAACGTCAGGAAATAACGACTTCCTCCATTGCTGCTGACTCTCATTGGCCCACATACGTCACTGTGTACCACTTGCAGTAACTCCGTTGATCTGGAACTCGACACTGGGAACGGCTTCTGCGATTGCTTCCCCTTGATGCAAACTTCGCATAGTTCCAGATTTTCCTTCAGGTTTGCCTTTACTCCTTGAATTTTACTCTCTTTTATGCCATGCTTCAGATCATTTTCATTGAGATGACCAAAACGTTCATGCCATTCCGTTATGCTGTTTTCCTTACTAACAGCCATGTGGCCCGACTCGATACTTTCCTCAACATGGTACAAATCATGCTTGCGCTTGGCAACAAATACTGTTTTTCCATTTGCAATGTTGACTACTTCAGCTTTATCCTTTTTGAACAATATGTTGTATCCATGATCACATATTTTCGATACGGATAACAGGTTCTCTCGTAGGTCGGGAACGTACAGGGTGTTCTTGAGATTTGCAGAGAACTTGTTTGATGTCACCAGTGCTACTTGACCACTTCCTTCAATACTAGTAGTGTCTCCATTTGCTATCTTTAGCTGTGCACATTTTGCTGCATCTACCTTCTCAAATCTCTCCATCTGTGAGCACATGTGGGACCGAATCCAAGGACAAACCCTTATACTCATTATTAAAGGTGTTGGCTGTATCTACGTGTATACTCCGATTTGCGCTGCTGTTTTCTTTTTCATCTGCCGGATTTCTGGAGTTGCAGCAAGCTGCTTTGTGGCCTTGTTTCCAATATGTATAGCACTTAAATTTAAAGTTGCTACTCTTTCCTGCCTCACTTTTGTTCCTATTCCGAGCTTCGTACTCATCCAACAGTTTAATTTTCATCGTTTCTGGATCGATCAAGTTGTCCTGGGTATCTATCGCAATTCGGAACGGATCGTACACTTCTGGAATGCTATACATCAGGATTGTTAATAGGTCCTCTATTCGTACCAGGTCAACTTCATTTATATTGTCTACGATGTCGAAGAACTTGTTCACGTGGCTTCTCATATCGCCACCCGATACTAATTTCAACACAATTAGCGACTTCAACAATGCTGCTTTGACTGATAAATGCCCTTTAACCTTTCCCATACTTCTTTTGATGTATCGCAGTTTTTTTTTTTGTGACGGCAGCATTGCCAGAATAAAATCCGATTTTCATAAATTTACTGTTCCAGTGTTTCTTTTCTGCTACACAAGCAACAATCGTTGTACCAACACTTCTGTGAACTAACTATTTCACCACAACTAACAATGTTCACTTATATGTACATATCATTTTTCAGTTTGCGCAGTGGAAGATTGCTGAGCCAATAACCTAGATATTCTCTACCTAGTAGGATATCGTAGTTATCTGAGAAGTCGTGTAGGTAAAATGTTTGGTGAGTGGGACAAAGTTTGCTAGGGGCAAAAGATACACAATTTTTTAATTGAATAGTGCCATTTATTGTTTGCACATTTAATTGGCAATGTTTAAAAGGAAAGTTTAAGAAATTTTGTTTTATGAGATTGATGGACGAACCTGTTTCAATTACACAGTTAAAGTGCTGTCCATTCATAACTACTCCAATGAAAGGATTCATTCTTCTTGGTCCGAGGCTCCTTGATGAAAATTTTCGGAAATTTCCATTTTGGAGTGACCACTGGTATTTTCTCGCTGTCTCTTAACAGGAGGATTCGAACGTCTTTGGTTTTGATTGTGGTAATTCATTTGGTTTTGTGATCTAGCTTGATCAAGATTTTGTTTGAATTCTTTATAAAACGCTTGATTATTTAAAGCACTTTCATTTGGTTTATTGCTTGGACTTAAATGGTTTGAATAATTAGGACTTGGATAATAATTTTGATTAGTTCCCTTTCCACGGTTGTCATTATTAGGTTTGTTGTATTTTGAATTTTCGTTATTTTGGTTAGTACGATCGTTAAAGCCGCTTTCGTAAAGTCCTTCACATTGAGCTACTTGTTTAAGTTTAGAAACAGTGGTAATGTCATATCTAGCTAAGGTCATGAATATTCTGTCAGGTAGTTTCCTTGTGATAAATTCTTTAATAGTATTGTTCATTGCGTTTGTGCATAATATTGTGTTTTGTTGTTGGTTTTATACTCTCTGCAAGAGTATATTGGGTTTGTGCAAATGTATGTAACAGGCAGAACGAGGCGTGGCAGACCCCATAAAGTATATATATTCTTGATCAGCATAACAAGCCGAGTCAATATAGCCATGTCTGTCCGTCTGTCTGTCTGTCCGTCTGTCCGTCTGACCGTCTGTCCGTCCGTATGAACAAACAGATTTCAGAGATGGTAAGAGCTACAAGTTCGAGCTTGGTCTCAATCGATCAGATATTTAGTCAGTCAATACAAGAATCTTTTTTTATTTCGATTCAACGCCCCATTCGCCCACAATGAGCGAAAAACTAGACACACCTCGGAAAAAATCGGTGTTTTCGGCGAATATCTCAGTAACTATGGTACTTATGATCACCAATTTTGGTATGAAGGTTTCTAGTGACAGCGTAAATGCATAACCATTTAAAATTTTGGACTGGCACGCCCCTTTCTCCCACAACTGTTCTCAACTTTCGTTCCGTTTTTTTGCATTTGTTTATATAGTACAGTATTGTAATTTATAATTCGTGTGGAGACTAACTATATTAAACTATCCTGAAAGGCGCTTTGAAATCGCACGATAAACAAGAAAACTAGAAGCATTACAATATTGATAACTGAATGCAATATCGTGTATGAGTGCAAGCGAAACAAAAACATACAAGCACATGTTCGAATGTTTTCGCTGCCTGTGTGGCGGCAGCGCTGCCGCGTTCGTATCAATGTATGAGTGCAAGCGAGATAGAAACATACAAACATATGTTCGAATGTTTTCGTTGCTTGTGTTGCGGCAGCGATGCCAGCAGTCGCTGGCCGCGCTGAATACACACATACATACATATATGCATCATATATTGTCTTTCGTATGTGTATTCGCATACAGACAAACAGATGTATGTTTGATTATGCTTAGATTGTTTTTGTTTTAACGTGTTTTAATGCAAGTACTAAACATTGTAATATCTCAAGACCGATTTTAATAAAATTATCGGGAAAAAATGCAGAGAGTATATTACGGTCGGGCGTGCTCGACTGTACTTTTCCTTCTTGTTTTAACATAAGCTTATTAGATATTACAAAAGACTTATACTCTAATTCTTCTACAAACTTACGGATACTATTATTATAATTGGTGTTGTATAGTCGTCTCAATAATTCCTCATATTGTGTTTGTGTCTTAAATTCGTCGATCAGGGCACCCCTCAGGTCTCTCCAGTTGGTGGCTGTCATTATTTACAGTTGCTAAAAATACTTCACAGGATCTATTTGTTAACAGAACACTGGTGTATTGCAAGTTTTGCGCGTTATTCTTAATATGGCAATTATGTTTTCGATGGCGTTCGCACTTTGTCTGTGGGCCACGATTAATAATTGTTAAGTTTTAGCACACGCGTTGATTCTTTTGCGGATATCAGAAAATTGTTTTTCCAAAATTGTAATGTTCTGAACCGGATCACTTTTTTGCAGAAAATTTGCGTGTTAAATCCTTGAGTCACTTGGTCGTGCAAGAGTCTCTATAAGCGGATCTAAAAGGACCGATTTCTGTTACTTGGATATTTCCCGATATCCTACCGGCTGCGCCAATAACGTAGTTTGTGAGTTGGTTATTCAAAAAAATATAATTTATTTTTCTTAACCCGAAGCTACGTAGTACAGATATAAATCTAGACTAACTTATGCTATGTTCTGGGGACGTTGAGCAAACCTCAGCTTTGAGCTTTTGGTTCTTATGTAAACAAAGTGATCTCGATCTTAAAGAGTATTCTGCTAGCCAGGATTTGTGCAACGTCAGCAGTTTCAACCTCAATGATGGGAATAACGATTCCGTCGAATTATTAATGATTCTTGATAAGTTCGTGGGAAGCCAGAATTGTTATTGTCACCATTTGATTATTTAATAATGTTTAGATTTAGTCTGTGGGAAAGGAATGTGTAACATAAATGAAAAGTGTCAGCTAGGCGTATTGTATGGGTACATATGTCTCTACATATGTTACTATATATATTAGAAGTATAAATGGAATTTAACCATTAAAAGAAAAGTTAGCAGCTTTTACTTGATCACCATACTTCCTTAATTGGATTTAATTTCTAGTCATCAATGTAGAAGCTCATGTTTCTGGGTCAATAATTATAGCTGGAATTATATTGAAATTAGGTTATGGAATGTTACGAGCTATTTCATTATTACAATTAATAAATATAAAATATAGATTTATTTGAGTTAGAATTAGATTAGTTGGAGGAGTTCTTGTAAGTTTTGTTTGTTTACGGCAAACTGATTTAAAGGCTTTAATTGCTTATTCATCTATTGCTCATATAGGAATTGTTTTAGCGGGTCTTTTAACTATAAGTTATTGAGGTTTATGATGTTCTTATAGTTTGATAATTGCTCATGGTTTATGAACAGATGAACGGTTTATTTTGTTTAGGGAGTCGAAGATTATTAATTTATAAGGGGTTATTAAATTGTATACCTGCTATAGCTTTATGATGATTTTTATTAAGTTCAGCTATTATAGCTGCCACTCCTACTTTAAATTTGTTGTATGAAATTTCTTTATTAAATAGAATTGTATCTTGATCTTGAGTTTCTATAATTATATTATCTTTATTATTATTTTTTAAGGCTGCTTATACTTTATATTTATATTCATTTAGACAACATGAAAAAAAATTTTCTGGAATTTATTCTTTCAGAGGGTGTAAAATTCGTGAATATTTATTAATACTATTATATTGATCACCTTTAAATTTACTAATTAGGGAAAGTGAAATATGTTTACTATGATTATATTTAAATAGTTGAAAAAAATACAAATTTGTGATATTAGTGATATGAGTTATTCATTTTAGATCATGAAAAATTTATAAAACAGAACAGAATAACAAGCTACCTGAACTTGTTCATGGATCTGCTGGATAAATTGGGGGGAGACTCAATAGAAATGAATGGTTAGCTCAAGGTCATAATTTTGCTGTCGAGCCTTCCAGAATCATACGATAATTTCGTTGTCGCCTTTGAGACGCGCGACAGTCTGCCAGGGTACGAATTTTTTTTTTTTTTTTTTTTTGTTTTTTTTTAAGTTGAAATATGGAGGAGAGCGAGAAGGGAATGCAGAAAATTGCGATAATGGCGTACAGGCATTTTCGGCAAGACAAAGGATGAATAGCGGTAAAAGCGATGCTAACAGAAAGGGTCACAAGATCGTTTGTTTCAAGTGCGGAAAAGAAGGGCACATTAAAGCAAATTGTCGAAGCAATGTTGGAAGACAACAGGAAAATGCTAGCAACGTATGGTCAACCAGCATACAACATTTTTGGAAAGTTCAAATGGTGTTTGGTTAGTGGAGCAACAAGCCACATGTGCTGTGTTAAACAAATGTTTACCACCTTGGAAAGCCACACAGAAAAGATCAGTTTGGCGGATTCACGAACTATGCAAGCAGCCGGCAAGGGAATGGTGGCACTAAATACGAAGGATGGACCATTGACCATTAACAAATGTGCTGTTTGTGCCAGAGAAAACGTGCAACTTCATTTCGGTGAGCTGGGCAGTGGATAACGATTGAAATTGGGATTTACCAGAAAGTCTGCAAAAATCAATATGCGCGGGAAGTGCATATTGGAAGTTCTCAACACCGGAAGTTTTTTTACGTTTGAAAGTAAACTTAACAGCTGTTATGCTCCTGTTTACATCCATGGAGTGTTATGGCATAACAGATATGGCCATTTGAATTTGGCGAGTTTGCTGACGCAAAGATACAGTTGGTCCGCGGTTTGCAAAAGATTCCGAATTGGCCAAATAATGCATGTAAGAGACGTATAGTTAGCAAGGTCCATGTACAGCCATTTCCAAATGCAACCGAAAGTCGATCGCAGGAACTGCTGGAACTAGTGCACAGTGATGTTTGTGGGCCCTTCGATACGTAATCTATGGGCGGCTCTCGATACTTCCTGTAGTACTTGCATTAAAACACGTTGAAACAAAAATAATGTAAGCATAATCAAACATACATCTGTTTGTCTGTATGCGAATACACATACGAAAGACAATATATGGTGTATATACATGTATGTATGTATGTGTGAATTCAGCGCGGCCAGCGACTGCGGGCAGCGCTGCCGCCACGCAGGCAACGGAAACATTCAAACATGTGCTTGTATGTTTCTGTCTCGCTTGCACTCATACATTGATATGAATGCGGCAGCGCTGCCGCCACACAGGCACCGAAAACATTCGAACATGTGCTTGTATGTTTCTGTCTCGCTTGCACTCATACATGATATTGCATTCAGTTATCAATATTGTAACGCTTCTAGTTTTCTTGTTTATAGTGCGATTTTAATGCGCCTTTCAGCATAGTTTGATATAGTTAGCCCCCACACGAATTATAAATTACAATACTGTATTAACAAACGCCTAAAAACGGAACGAAATTTAAGAATTATTTTTATTAATTGTGGGGAAAAAGGGGCGCGGCAGTCCAAAAATTTAAATGTCAATGCATTTACGCTGTTGCTAGGAACCTCCATACCAAAGTTGGTTATCATAGGTGCAATAGTTATTGAGATATTTGCCCAAAACACCAATTTTTTCCGAGGTGTGTCTAGTTTTTTGCTCATTGTGGGCGAATGGGGCGTGGCATCGAAAAAAAATTGAATTGAATTGACTGACTAAATATGTGATCGATTGAGACCAAGCTCGAACTTATAGCTCTTACCATCTCTGAAATCTGTTTGTTCATACGGACGGACAGACAGATGGCTTTAACTAATAGCGCAGCGAGTTTCGGTGCGCAGGCTTCACGATCCAGAATAGAACTGCCTGCCTTTTCGTTTCTCTGCCCCGACGTTAGCGTTGTAGCGCTGTCGTCGCGCTATAACGGAACTTCTTAAAGCTACAAACAGCTGGTAGAGAAGCAAACAGGAAAGAAGCTCAAAGCTATTCGCAGCGACAATAGTCGCGAGTACATCAACAAGGCGTTTGATGACTTCTTAAGGCAAAAAGGAATTACGCAGCAGTTGTATGTGGCATACACACCACAGCAAAACGGTGTGGCAGAACGAGCCAATCGGACGCTAGTGGAGGCAGCAAGATATCTTCTAGCGCAGTCAGGATTAGATCAGTCTTTGTGGGCCGAAGCAATTAATACGGCAGTATATTTGCGGAATCAGGCACCCACTAGGGCACTGATAGACATGACACCAATGGAAGCGAGGACTGGTAAGAAGCCAAATATCAGTCACCTAAAAGTTTTTGGTTCCATTGCAGTGGCACTGGACAAGGGTCACTGTAGAGGAAAGTTCCAAACCAAGGGCAAGGAATATCGTATGGTGGGCTACTCGATACAGGCAAAGGAGTATTGCTTATATGACGCAGAAGAGATGTTGTGTTTGACGAGCAGATCAACACATAGCAGGCAAACGGCGAGGCTGTTACATTTTATCTGACTTGCGGACAATGACGTATCTGGTGATGACAGCGGTTCGAGCAATAGTAGTGTCGACTCCGAGGAAGATACTACTGATGATTCCTATGTCAGCGCGCCAGATGACGAGCTTAGTAAGGACGAGCCAGGCGTGCGTATTGGACTTGGCAGGCCAAGGCTAATAAGGACTGGGCTCTCGGTCGGCTAAGGAAGCAATATAATGTATAGCGGGCTACAGTTACTGGAGAGGTAGCTGTACCGCGATCTACGAGACACTGTTTATATGATGCAACCAAAGGGATATGCAGAAAAGGGTCAGCAAACCAAAGCATTGTTGCTGAAAAAGGCCATATACGGCTTAAAGCAATCAGGAAGGGAATTGAATTCGAGACTGGATTAAGGAAGCTTGGCTTTACTCCTTGTGACAACGAGCCATGTTTATATACATCCATTGACAGAGCCGGCATAGCACTAATATTAGTGTATGTAGATGATCTCCTCATAGCTTGTCAATCGAAGCAGGATTTAGTTAACATCAAGGCAGTCATCTCAAATGCATTTGATTGCTTTCACAAAGGGCCAGCGAAACTATTTCTAGGAATGAAAATCGAACGTAAACCTGATCTGAGCGAAATCAGCTTGAGTAACTCGCAGTACATCAAGGATCTTCTGCGATAGCATGGGATACAAGATTGTAGACCAGCCGCAACACCTTTAGACGCTGGGCAGCAGTTCACGTGCAACAGCAGCGTTTGCAAAAGGGTCAATGTGACCAAATACCAGTCACCCTTGGGAGAGCTGATGTGGATTGCTTTGAGGACCAGGCCGGACATTTTGCACTCAGTGGCAAAATTGGCGCAAGCCAGTAAAGATCCTCATAGTGAGCATTTTGAAGGTGTGATGCACATCCTGCGGTATCTAGCGTCCAGTGTGAATGCTAAGCTTCATTACAAGAAAGACGGCGGGCCATACGAAGGATTCGTTGACGCAAATCGGAAACTGGTTAAAAATGTTTTCTAGCAGGTGGTCCGATTTCTTGAAAATCGAAAAGCAGCGAAGTGTTGCTCTCAGTAGCACCGAGGCTGAATACATGGCGATGGCAACAGCATGCAAAGATTCAATTTGCATGCGCAGGCTTATCATCGAGCGGCACTGAAGATTCACCTACAGTGCTAAACGGGGAACTAGCGAAGAACCGAGTGCATCATTCAATCACGAAGCACAGCGATATACGATATCATTTTTTTCGGCAAGCGGTGGCAGATGGCCACATCATTCTGAAGTATACTCCGACGGATGAAATGACGGCGGACATTCTAATCAAGAGTCTGTTCAAACAGAAGAATTCTAAACTAACCGAAAAATTGAATTTGAATTTAATTTGTAAGCATGATCTCATTGAGGAAGGGTGTTGAAAATATCAATAATTCGCGAATTTTAATTTGAAATTATCAAATATTTTACTTGGGCAAAGTGATACCCTAAATCTGTTACATACATTTTCACAAACCCAATATACTCTTGCAGAGAGTATAATAGGGAATCTCACAGACTCGCAATGAGATTCATTGGTAGGGAGGGTAAAGACCGCGAGGATCAAACAATAACGACAGCAATAAAGCACATCGAATGTTACATAAATTTTTTGGCGCCCAACGTGAGGACAACTAAGATAGATCCTTTGTCAATAATTTTATAGTTACACCTTTTATGGTTCAATCGAGAATGTGAAGTATATTTTTTTCTATTCTTACTAGCCACATCTCCTACGATTGTGAGGTCCGAAATTAATATAGCTGAAATTGGTTAAAATTAAATTGTTGAGGTAATGGAACCTTGGCATTTAATATATAATTATCAACAGTTCTGCAAAATAACACACTCACAATTGTTGCTCATTTGTCTTCGATAACCTTTTTGTATATTTTGTTTTATCGAAACATGACATTTACAATATTGTGCTTCTTCTTCTGGAATCTTGCGTATTTAGCTAGGATTGAATACCCTGCCGAAGTAGGGCAGAACATTTTTGTATTGTTAATCGTCGGGAAGATCCGGTTGATTACTCAACCATTCAAAACATGATTGAGCAAACAGTAACTCGGTTAATGTCGTCCTTTATTTAAAATCCTTAATCATTATACAAATTGTTCAAAAAAATGTTTAATATTTAACACCTAAAACAAATCATATGCCCCGTTTATATATTTAATTAAATTTAAAATGCCCATAGGACATAGTCCTCCACACTCTCTCACATTTTCTGAGGACGTAATTAATTGCGAAATTGGTCAAATTTTGACCAATACACAATCATGTTACATTACTCAGTGTAAGCACATTTTTCACAAGGATTGTATCGAAGATTGGTTAAAAACTCATGATAAGTGTCCAAATTGTGCCTCGTTGGTACAAATCCAAGACTTAAAACTAGTAATAGGTAGTTGTTCGCCTCAAGCGATGCGAGCAGATCGTTTAGCACCAGGTCCAAGTACTCGGGCAGTGACTCGTAACTTAGCGAAGTCTGTTAGAGATGTAGATACTCAAAGGGAACATCGTGAGTTAGAAGCGAATGAGGAGCCATTAGTGGAATTAGATAACAGCAATGTTACTAACCCAAATGATCGTCCTCCCTTACGAGGAATGCATGTTAGGAGAAGAGGTCATCCTTATCGTTCAACGATTAATCGTCGGGAAGATCCGGTTGATTATTCAACCATTCAAAACATGATTGAGCAAAAACAGTAACTCGGTTAATGTCGTCCTTGAACATGAGCAATCGAACTCCTCATCCTGCACCTCGGCAATCAGTTCAGCTGTCGTCGTCGAGCCATACGTCAGTCCATCCTAGCCAAGTAGCTCATATACTGCAAAAATGGAATATCCAGTTTGATGGTACTGAAGAGGGCTTGAGTGTAGGCGAGTTTGTGTATCGTGTAGAAGTGCCAACAGAAGATACATTAGATGGAGATCTAAATGCTGTATGTAAGCATATGCATGTTTTGTTTGTAGGAAGAGCAAAAAACTGGTATTGGAGATATCACAAGAAGGTAGAGCGAATCACGTGGCCCGAATTTTGTTTCTCCTTACGACAACAGTATGCAGATTATCGATCAGAATTTGCAAACAAAGAGGAAATACGTTCTCGAAAGCAGAAAAAGGTTGAATCCTTTACAGACTTTTATGAGGGCGTAGTGTCTCTCAGTTAGTATAGAAGAAGAAGAATTAGTTGAAATCCTTACAAACAATCTTCTCACGGAGACGCGTCAGCAGTTGCTGTTGCAACCTGTGCATTCGGTGGGACAGTTGCGAAAGTTGGTTCGTATGTACGAAAATTTGGTTGCTGGAATCAATGACCATGTTAATGTCTCGTCTCGGGCAAAACAGCCTTTACCAAGGAGAAAGATCTATGCAGCCGATGAGATAGAGGAAGAAAATGGTCCGGATGAAATAGCAATACCGGAAATTGACGCTATTCGCCAGTCAAACATAGTTTGCTGGAACTGCGATACCTCAGGACATTTCTGGGAAAATTGTCTTGCTGAACGTCGCATATTTTGCTATGGTTGTGGTGCTCCAAATGTATACAAGCCTCAGTGACAAGTCTTGCACTAAAGCGGTTGTCGGAAAACCGACAAAAGGGTGCATCCAACAACAGCAGGATGCTCCCTCCAAAATCAAATTAAGAGAACAAGATGCAGATAAAAATAGTACTGGAGAAACAAATCCGCCTTTAGTTAATTCTGAAACGGTTGCGGATGAAATTAAGGTGCCTATGTATGCACGGCCTTATCATAAAAGGCTTAGAAATTATTTAGAATTTGGGAATAAGATTTTTAATGAAATAAGTACGTTAAAAGCAAGAAGTGCTTTGCGTTGTAGAACATATTTTAGAAGAATAAGGAAATATAGTAAGTTGTTAGTTTCTACTATTATAAGTAACAAAAGTGATGGGCGTTGTTATGCCGAATTTAGTTTTTATAAATTTACTGAGCTCGGCTTATTAGATACTGGTCCGAATGTTAGCTGTGTTGGATCCGATCTGGCCTTAGAAAACTTTGCAGAATATAGTGAACTCAAGTCCCAAGTGCAAATGGCAGATCAAAAAGACCACGGAGTTGTTGGTGTGCTTAACGCCCCAATAAGGTACAAGGGAATAACAAAGTTCTCACAGCTATACATTATTCCATCAATAAAGCAAAGGCTAATTTAAGGTATTGATTTTTGGAAAGAATTCGCGCTAGCTCCTCATGTAATCAGCGCTGTAAAGTCCCATGTTGAAGAGTTTGCGACAAGCTCAGCAAATAGTCAAGTACGGGAAGATAATGCATATCCCTTGACAGAGGTGCAGTTGCGACAGTTAGAGGCCGTAAAATCTTTATTTCCAAATTGTCAAGAAGTATTAGGTCGTACCAGTTTAATCCAACATCATATTGACGTTGGCGATGCACGTCCAGTTAAACAGCGTTTTTATCCTGTCAGCCCGGCAGTAGAAACTCTACTATATGCGGAGATTGATCGTATGCTTGATCTCGATGTTATAGAACCATCGAACAGCGCTTGGAGTTCTCCTATGCGGCTTGTTGTTAAACCGCACAAAATTAGGTTATGTTTAGATGCTCGGAAACTAAATGAAGCAACAAGAAAGGATGCTTATCCCTTACCTGGAATTGAAGGAATTTTTTTACGTTTGCCAAAAGCAAAGCTAGATTTAATAGATTTAATATAATATATTAAATATTGAAAAGAGTCATTTCTGCGTGAAGAGCGTAAGTTATTTAGGTCATATTAAAGGAAGTGGTGGAATACGTACGTATCCTGCAAAGATTGAATGTATTCAAAACTGGCCCCCACCAAAGAATCTTAAACAGGTTCGCGGATTTTTAGGTTGCGGTTGGTACCGAAGGTTTATAAAGGATAATGCCGACATCACTTGTCCTATAACGGAAGCTCTAACAAAGAAGAAACACTTTGCATGGCCCAAAGAAGCACAAGATGCTATGGGCAAGCTTAAAACTATACTCACTGGTGTTACAGGAATTTGAAGTTGTTACAGACCACTCGAGTCTCCTTTGGCTTATGCGTCAGCAAAATCTTCTGTTAGGCTTGCTAGAAGGATTTTACGACTGCAGACGTATAAATTTACAATTTCACACAGGAAAGGTAAGCATCATATAGTTCCTGATGTCCTGTCTAGAATTTGTGAAGAAGAGATTGCAGACTTGGACTTGGACTCATATGCCTTCATTGACACTGAGTATAAAGATCTCAAGAAAAAGTTTTTGCTGCAACAATCTAAATTCCCAGACATTAAAATTTTTAGCCAGTATATTTGTATACGAACGGAACATTCTAAAGGAACTTGTTTTGGCCAGGATTGGCGAACGATGTACGCAATTTTATCCGTAGCTGCGATACTTGCAAAGCAACAAAAGCACCTAATCAGATTCTTAGACCTCCAATGGGTTTACAATCACCCACATGCAGACCATTCCAAAGGCTCTACGTTCACATTTTGGGACCATATCTAAGAAGCAAAAGTTGTAATATAGGTGAAAAATCCAAAACTATGTTTAAATAAAACAAATTGTAAGTTCTTAAACTTAAAATTACGCGTGAGCGCGTCTCCCATGTCCACTGAAGCCGGCGGCCTTGGGTCGACAATGGCCACCACGTCGGTCAGGTGCCAACGGAAATCGCCCTCTGTGATCTACGAGCTGCTGATCTGCAGCATGAATAGTCCTCCGAAGAGAGGGGCGCTCGGAGGGATTAGTCTCCACTCCATATTTCGCTCCGCTGTGAACTGAATGCTGCTCAGCTGCCGGGAAAGTGCATCCTGGTACTTCCTTCCCAGGTTTCTGACGAACATGTGTCGCCTTCTCACTGTAACTCTGGACTGGTGTGCCACGTCGAGCAAATATGTTCACTGTGAAAAATAGAGGTTCAGTGGATCTTGCTGTAAATTCAGTATGAACAGCCTTTGATGCAAACCACGCGAACACCGAAATATACACTTTTAAAGTGGTTAGTCCTCTTATTTTAGTCAATGACTTTGTGGTACCATACAAATCCTCACATAAGGGAATCACAGAGATTCGTCTACCTAAATCGTCTGACTTATCAATCAGCGATTGCAAAAATGAATGCCCAATGTCAGCCTTTTTTGGCTTAACAAGTTTCCTGCTGAGCTATGCTCGCTGAGTTAGTTGCAGCAGAATCAGAAACGCGAATCTTAATTTTTTATTCTCGACAGTATATGTTTCTACAATAGTTTTTGATCTGAATCGATACATATAATCAACAATTGGTTCGATTTTATGACGATATTTAAGCTTCGGAACTTCACACCCTCTTGACCACAAATCAGCTGGATTTGATAAAGTCGGTGCATTTTTCCAAGATACATTATTGGCCATCTCTAGGATGCCTGCAACACGATTGGCTACAACTGTTGCTAATTGTGAAGGGGAAGTAATTATACAATGTAGTGCGGCTTCTAATTCATTCCAGAAACTCGCACTCTCGATTCGACATCGGTGAAATGCGTATATTTGGGCCAACATACTCGCGAAAGTTTCTAACAATGTTTTTAGCTTGGCGGGACTTATTTTGACGAACCTACGAACCAAGTGATACTGAAAAGTATCCAATCTTGGTGTCCACCTCATGCCAAGCGTTCTTGTCGAATCGGCATCATTGGAAATCCAAAGTTTCTCATTTCCGCCTTCTACTACTTTAGAATGGTTTGAAAACCATTTTGCCAATTGAAATTCGCCCGTTTGGATATCTGCCGTGAGGGCAGGTCGGTTCAGACGGAACATACAAAATGAACGATTAAGATCCCTCTGAATAACAGGTCTCAGGACGCACTGGTGTGAAAAAGTGTAATGTGGTCCTGGTGGAACTTCTGTATCTAAGAACGATACATGAGCAAGGTCAAGATTCTCGGTCATGAAACTTAAATGTACATCATGGACTTCCAAATTCATGGAAAGTAGATGTCTCTTGGCAATTTGTGACGATTCCAGTACTTTAAAATCAGTCATAAAAGACAAATTAAACCCAAATTGTCCAGTCGGCAATTTACGAACGCTGTCCCGAAAGCCTTGTTTGCAAAAGATGTGCTCCGCATAAAGATTTTCGGACACACTTGTCTTTGGGACAGCTTCAACTTTACAGTGTCGATCTACACTGTCTTTAAAACGAACATCTTGTCTATGTTGCATCACTGAGCAACATATTGGGCTTTTGGTAAACATTTTCTTGCACCGCCCTGATGCCACCCAACCAAACAATGTCTTTTGTAGTAATGGACCACCCTTCGCCAGTCGAATTCGTCCATTACAAAGCATTTCGAAAAATGAGTCGGCTCCCAGAAGCATATCTATTTGCTGGGGTTTATAGAATTCAGGGTCAGCCAGTTCGACGTTTGCTGGAATCTTCCACCGAGTAATGGGAAGATCACAATCTGGCTGCCTGCTACAAATCGATTTCAGCACCCAAAACTCGGTGCTGAACTGATATCTCGATACACGAGACGAAATTATTGTCGACACTTTTGTTTTTGCAGTCAATCTCGACTGTCCAACCGACTTTACGGTTAAGCTCTTGTTGTTGCGTTGAAGGCGCAAGGCTTGTGCGAGTTCTTCCGTCATAAAGTTAACTTGAGAGCCTGAATCCAACAAGACTCTAGCATTTCGATTCTGACCGAATCTATCTCGAACTAAACAACTGCCGTTGCAAGAATTACCTGATCGGTTTCGCTAGCAACATGATCAACATGGGCAGGATGAGCAGAAGCTTCTGATCTTTCTAACGCTGCGTACTTATGTAGGAGAGTATTGTGTGGGCGAGAACACACTACACTTTGAAGCAGTGCAATTGGACACTCTGTGTCCCGAATGTAAACAATTTATACACAGTTGACTGGACTTCATGAAATTAAATCTGTCGTCAACTGGCAGTGTTGCGAACCCTTGACAATTTCCAATCATATGGTTTTCACCGCAAAACTGGCATGTGGGTTCAACTTCTTTCTCAGCATTCGTACACGAAAACGACGATTTTTTAGCGTGTTTTATTTCAAACGTTTGCTTCATCCTAGACTTTGAACTTTCTTCAGCAGACAAATGCTGATATCGCCTGTTCAAAGCCGCAACACAGTAAGCCCATTTCGGCAATGTGTTATAATCAAGTTGTTCCTCATACTTCGACTTTGTATGAGGATCTACCTTCGACATGACTATATGAATCAAGATTGCATTTGCAAAATCTTGTTCATCTCCAACGGACATTAACGATTCAAATATTGCCGATACCGAGTCAACCATTTTTCGAATTCCAATGGCCGATGGCTTAGACATCGGCTCAATGTCGAACAACTGGGCGAGAGTGTCAAAAAAGATCAAGCATTTGTTGTCGTATACTCGACTTAGACTCTCTAATGCCTTTGGGTAATTGGCATCAGATACCTGAAAGGCTCTGATGGTACCTAATGCCTCATCCGATAAGCACGATAACAAATGATTGAACTTTTCAATATTTGAAAGCGAGCGATCCGAGTCTACTAAGCTATTAAACAGACCGATAAACTGCCTGTATTCCGAGTGTTTACCGCTGAATTTCGGCAACTTTAATTTGGGCAAGTGAGAATGGTGAGAATGCTGAGGTACGTTTTCTGCTGCTTGATGCGCACTTAGGGCTGACATGTATGAAGACCGTGCCAAAATACATGTTTCCTCAAGCATTGCACGGCTAGTATTATCAGGATCTATTGCATCGATCTCTGACTGCAGATCCATAGCTTTGGCAATATACGAATTTAGTATATCTAGCCGGCACTGAACCTCAAATTTACTTGGAGTCACCATTTTATCTATGTCGATCTTTACCTTTTCTAATTTCACGAACAATTGGGTTAAACGCGCACTAAGGCAGCTCTCGTCGACATCCACAACAGTCTCATTGTGATCTACTTTGTGCGCCATATTGACTAATTAAATTGACTCTATTTGAATGCACGTAAGTGTACTAACCCAGTAATAATCAGCCGATAAAGAAACTTAGCTGAGAAAGATAATCAAATAATTAAAGATAATCAGTTGATTAAAAACAGCTGGCGATCAATATAATTTAAGATGTAAGATGTAGAATACTGAAGATAATCAGCTGACTAAATAACCTTCTTGAATAATAGAGAAAACAGCAATTAAGAAAAAACAAGCGTATGCAGATAAGAGCTGAAAGTTGTCAACAACAAGAAATAACTATCTATGCAAATGCACCAGCGCAAACGATAATCAGCTGATTAGCGATATTCGCCTGCAACAACAACTAAAATGCTTGCAGTTAATCAGCGAACTTTTGCACACAACAAAAAAGCAAAAACAAAATACAAGTGAACTACCGCAAGCTGAACTCCCACAGCTGTATGTATGTAAATGCTTACCGCGCGTTTACCTATGTGCAAATTATGAACGAAAAGAACACCGTCATAAAGTTAACTTGAGAGCCTGAATCCAACAAGACTCTAGCATTTCGATTCTGACCGAATCTATCTCGAACTATAACAACTGCCGTTGCAAGAATTACCTGATCGGTTTCGCTAGCAACATGATCAACATGGGCAGGATGAGCAGAAGCTTCTGATGTTTTTAAGGCTGCGTACTTATGTAGGAGAGTAATGTGTGGGCGAGAACACACTCTACACTTTGACGCAGTGCAATTGGACACTCTGTGTCCCGAATGTGAACAATTTATACACAGTTGACTGGACTTCACGAAATTAAATCTGTCAACTGGCAGTGCTGCGAACCCTTGACAATTTCCAATCATATGGTTTTCACCGCAAAACTGGCATGTGGGTTCAACTTCTTTCTCAGCATTTGTACACGAAAACGACGATGAGAATGCTGAGGTACGTTTTCTGCTGCTTGATGCGCACTTAGGGCTGACATGTATGAAGACCGTGCCAAAATACATGTTTCCTCAAGCATTGCACGGCTAGTATTATCAGGATCTATTGCATCGATCTCCGACTGCAGATCCATAGCTTTGGCAATATACGAATTTAGTATATCTAGCCGGCACTGAACCTCAAATTTACTTGGAGTCACCATTTTATTAATGAGTGAACTCCTTTGGCGCTCTATGTCGCTCTCTACCTTTTCTAATTTCACGAACAATTGGGTTAAACGCGCACTAAGGCAGCTCTCATCGACATCCACAACAGTCTCATTGTGATCTACTTTGTGCGCCATATTGACTAATTAAATTGACTCTATTTGAATGCACGTAAGTGTACTAACCCAGTAATAATCAGCCTATAAAGAAACTTGACTGAGAAAGATAATCAAATAATTAAAGATAATCAGTTGATTGAAAACAGTTGACGATCAATATAATTTAAGATGTAAGATGTAGAATATTGAAGATAATCAACTGACTAAATAACTTTCATGAATAATATAGATAATAGCAATTAAGAAAACCAAGTGTATGCAGATAAGAGCTGACAGTTGTCAACAACAACAAATAACTATCTACGCAAACGCACCCGCACAAACGAAAATCAGCTGATTAGCGATGTTCGCCTGATAAGCAATATTCGGCTGATTCAACTGCACGCTATGAACAACAATAACAGCGCAACAAAATGCGTAGGAAGGCAATTGCGCTATTTAATAACAACAACAGCGCATGCGTAGGTAGGCAAACGATGCAATCTAGCAACAACAACTAAAAGGCTTGCAGGTAGGCACGATGCGATCTACGCAACAACAACTAAAATACTTGCAGTTAATCAGCAACAACAACTAAAATGCTTGTTGTTTTAATCAGCGAACGTTTGTACGTTTGCTAGCGCTTATGTATGTAAGCAGCGTTGACACAAACAAAGTAAAGCAAAATCAAAGTAAACACAAAGTACAAGTTAACTACCGCAAGCTTAAGCTCCACAGCTGTATGTATGTATGTATGTAAATGCGATCTGCGCTTTACTTATGTACAAATTGTGAATAGCAAAGAACAAAGGTCAAAAAACCCACCACCGAATGTATGTAGATATAGGCGAATAGCGAAATTAAAGAGGAACGGCGAACGCTGATATGTATATATAAATATGTTTATTTGCACAAGTTAAGTGTTTTGTTTTACTTATGTATATTTATTTGATTCGGTTTGTGTGTTTTGCATCAAATTGCCTTTTTAAATCACAAATATATCAGTGCCGAAACGCAATGTCTAATGTGCAACAAATGGAGCAATACGTTCTTATTTATTATGTGCCGCTTCTATGCTTGCACTTTCTATGTTCTCCTGCACTGACTCGTTTGGGCACTGTTACCTGATCAACAGAAGAGTCGCTCTTGGGCTCAATTCTGGGTATTATCTTCAATATGGGTGTCTTTAACTCCTGGCTGTTCAAATCCAGAATTCCACTATGGTCAACAGCTCCAGGGAGATCCAACCACGAGCTTATCGATACCGACACACACTACAACCAAGCCTTGAAATGTCTTAAAGACCAACGAACGCGATTGAAAGTCCCTGCTCGGGCGCCAATGAAAAATCCAAAACTATTTTTAAATAAAACAAATTGTAAGTTCTTAAACGTTACAATTTATTGTTGGACTTAGCAATCGCGGAAAGGCTTGGCAGCGTGTGTGTGGTTACTGCTGCTGCTCGCGACAGCCGCATTGCCGAATACAAATTCCACTTACAGACTAGCTTAAGTATAAGAGTTCGATACACTAGTGGACAATTCAATAATATCGTTAATTTAAGCTTATCCTAACAATTCATTATTTTCCTTACTCTAACTTATGTTTATAATCCAACAGAGTCTAACGCAGCGGTTTCAAGAGCTTATTTATTGTCGACCGTATACATCAAAGATGTGCTTAAGACTAGTGTATAAAAATTATAAGTGTGACCAGATATTCGGTTTTTAAGTGTTGCCACAAAGTTATACATAATTCAACACTCCTTCTCAACAATTATAAACTGGAATATTAACTAATAACAATTCATTTCCTCAATACATTTTACATGCTTAATCTTTGCAAATTTTTAGTTAATACATCGGAAATCATATCGTTAGTGCATATATATTGGATATCGATTTCCTTATTGGCATATAATTCTCTTACATGATGAAACTTAATATCAATATGTTTACTACGATTATGCAAAATAGGGTTTTCTGCAAGACATTGGGCGCTTTGGTATAATGTAATTGTCTCAATATTGCCAAATCCCATTTCATTCAATACTTTCTTCAAATACATAGATTCTCTAGCAGCAGTAGATAAAGCGATATATTATTCAGCTTCGGTGCTGCTCAATGCTACTAAACTTTGTTTCCTAGACTCCCAGGAAATAGCTCCGCCTGCTTCTACAAACACGAAGCCAGTGTACGATTTGCGGTCAGTAGAATCGTTTGCCCAATCTGCATCGACGTAACCATGCAGCGACTTTCCTCCATGCTGATAATGTAACTTCATATCAGCCGATCCCTTCAGGTATCTTAGAACACGCTTGGCAGCTACTTCGTGTTCCTTGTGTGGGTTAGCATTCCGATGTGCTAGCTTCCCCACCGAGTGTAGTATATCCGGTCTCGTTGTGATCGCCAGATACATCAGACAGCCTATCAACGATTGATAGTCCTTTACGTTGACAGCTTCGCAGTTAGGGTCATCGCACCTGACTTAATGACCAGCTTCCAGAGGTGTAGCTACAGGCTTGCATGCCGCCATACCCCAAGTATGCAGCATCTGCTCGACGTATTGCTTGTGACCAATACTTATGTTGCCCGTCTCGCCCTCACGCTCGACTTCGATGCCCAAGAAATGGCTAACTTGGCCTCCGTCAATTACATCAAAAACTTTAGCAATTGACGCCTTTACACTTAGGACGTTTTCTTTTGTGGAGCTGGCAATTAAAAGATCGTCCAAATCAATAGCGATAATGTTATAGTTACTATTCCAGTTGCTTGTGTTCACGCAGGGCTCGCTGACACATGGACTATATCCGAGTTCTCTTAGAACTGAATCGAGCTTCGCATTGTCTCTTCCGCTTTGCTTTAGGCCATAGAGCGATTTCTTAAGCTTCAAAACCTTTTGTGGATACTCGTTACTGATGAATCCCTCTGGCTGCTTCATGTAGACATCTTCCGAAAGTTTGCTGTTCAGGTACGCGGTTGACACATCCATTTGATGAAGAAACAATTTATGTTTCACAGCCAATGCCATGATCAGCCATACTGACGAGTATCTCACTACTGGAGAGAACATCTCAAAATAATCCACGCCATACATTTGTGCGCATCCTTTTGCCACCAGCCTTGATTTGAAGCGCTCCACAAATCCATCTTTGTTTACTTTGACGCCAAACGCCCATTTACTACCAATAGCCTTTTTGCCGTTTGGTAGATCAACCAGCTCCCAGGTTTGGTTTGCTTCAAGGGCTTGCCGCTTCTTACAATTTTTGGACGTCCTTTTCCACGGGCGGTGTTCGCAGGCACCTCTGCATCTTCACTGACAGCACTCTCGTAGTTTTCAGAATCTGAGTTTTCCGGGGTCGGACTTTGATCCATGATGTCAACTTCTGGTTCCAGCTGAACATCCTCTCCATCACCTTTTCCTGCGGTCGACACTTCCTCCGCCTGTTGATGAGATGGATCATTTTCTTCGTACAAAAACATACCCTTTTCATTGTAAGCATGACCACCAAGGTCATTTTCCAAGAAAACTACATCTCTGCTCTAGATGACTCTGTTTTAGGAGAGTATAGCCTGTATGCCTTCGCTGTCATCGAGTAGCCAATCACGGTGTATTCAGTGCCCTTGGCTCTGAACTTCATTTTGTGCTTCTTGTCCAGTGCGATTGCCTTTGAGCCAAAGATCCGCAAGTGAGATACACACGGTTTCTTGCCAGTCCATGCCTCATACGGAGTTTTGCTACTTAAAGCTTTCGTTTCCGACCTGTTCCGTAAATATGTTGCTGCTCGTACTGCTTCACCCCATAGTGATTCATTGGTACCCGAATGCACTAACATACTCCTGGCCATCTCTACTAGTGTGCGGTTGGCACGTTCAGCAACTCCGTTTTGCTGTGGTGTGTATGGCACTGTTAGTTGCCTCATTATGCCTTTCTCCGATAAGAAGTTGTTGAATTCTCGACTCAAATATTCACGACCGTTATCGCTTCGAACAGCTTTTATTTTCTTACCGCACACAGTTTACTCTTTGCGCAAGTTTCGCAAATATCGCCTTTCAGATCAATGCTCTTATTAATCGTTTTTAAACCGTACACAATGTCTTCATTTGCCATTTTTCTCAAACTTCCCATGTTTAAGTGGCCTAAACGATAATGCCATTTCCAAATTTCTGCACTTTTTGGGCTTGCAAACATACATTTGTTTAATTTTGTCTCTGCAATAAACAAGTCATTGCGTTTAAACGCTTGTGTTATGATACCACTATAGTCTTTAATTACAGCGCGTTTATTATCGAATATCACTCTAAACCCTTTCTCTACAGCTTTTGATATCGAGATAAAATATGCTTTATTCTGCACATTCGCCTCGCACTGCGCAATAAAATGGCCTTCGCGACCGCATCTAAAACACTTTTTTCCCTTCTTTGCGCCTCGGTATTCTTTCGTCGTCCCGTTACTTTTGTTCTTTGCACGCGTCACAAAGACTTGCTGTGTACATCTGATTCGGCTTCGTTGGTCACTTTTTGTCTTTCGCCTTCTATTATTTTGATCTTCAAGTCAGACAGGGACGGCAACTGTTCACGCGTCTCGATCGCTACCACGAAGTTCTCGAAATTTCTGCCCAAGCCCGACAAAAGTAAAATTGAAAGAATATCATCCGAAATATTCATATCGATTTCTTTTAATTTATCCACTATATCTGTAAATTCGTTAATATATTCGTGGACTCCAGTTTTATTTTTGAACAATGATATTTTTCTTGCGGGTCCACGAGGTTGATAAACCGACGCTAGCTTCTCCCAAGCTTCTTTTGCAGTGACACTATTGTTTATAAAATTGATTTGAGACGCCTTTACACCCAGCAAGATGCTTGCTAATGCCTTTTCGTCTTTCTTGTCAAAATCAGCTTTCTGCTTTTCCGTGCCACTTTCATCTTTTACGATCCTCCCGCACACAACCGACCACAACTCAGCCTGCACCAAAATGCTTTTCATTTTAATTTTCGCCATCCAACTTATCGATGGCACAAAGCCCTTGCCCGTTCATGTTTGTTAATTTTACACGTAATTACACGAAAGTAATTATAATTAATTAAACTTTTTTATGATATCCTGGGCCCATAACCTGTTGGATATAGAGCCTAACGCAGCGGTTTCAAGACCTTATTTATTGTCGACCGTATACATCAAAGATGTGCTTAAGACTAGTGTAAGAAATTATAAGTGTGACCAGATATTCGGTTTTTAAGTGTTGCCACAAAGTTATACATAATTCAACAATTTTTTATTGCTAGAACTAGCTGATTTTCCTCCTAATAAATGGCAACACTGCAACACAAACTTAAGCGAACTAACGAACTTGCTTGATACTCGAACGTTTGTTTGTACTTTTGTACTGAAATTACGGGCAGGCAGGTTGCGTTCGAATACTCGTGCGTCCAATCGAACGATCACCAAACGATCTATGGGGATGATCGTTGTGCTCGCAACCAAACGATTATGTTCGAATCAAGCAGAAAACGGGCAAATGATCGTTGTGATTCGAACATTTTTCGGACTGCCCGTTGGTATACTCGTTACTCGATCGTTTGACGAAAAGTTCGAACATACTCGAGTATACTCGTTGCAGGTCTCTGATGTGAACCAATTTACCAAAATTAAAAACATATGAAAATTATACATATAAGTATATACATACGTACACCGCCGTACCGAAAACAGACAATTATTAAAAGACAGTGCATTTAAACATATGTACAGGAGACAGTGGTACAATTTTTGTTGAAAATGTGCATGAGCGTGAATTAAATTTTTTTTTCTCATTTTTCTTTGTTGCTCATCTAAATAAAATTTAAAAAAGGCATGCAAAATTTAAAAAAAAGACACAAAAGTTAAAAATTCTTAAATCTAAAGAATAAATAAGAATAAATCAAAAACCATAATATATCTATACAAAATATACAAAATAAAATATATCTAATACAAAAAAAAATATTTTCAAAGGAATTAATTTAAATGAAGAAAAATATAAAAAAATTTAAAGAGAAAAATTAAAGAATTTTAAGAAAAATAGTTAAAGAAAAAATGGAAAAAAGATAGAAATAAATAAATAATAAATACTTAAAGAAATTTTTATTTCATATTTTTTTGGATAAGGGTAGATTCAAAAAATTATTTTACGCTGAAAAGAAAAAATTAATAAAAATATGTAGAACAATTTAAAAGTCAAAACAATGCAACCCCAAATAAAAATGATTTTTGCAATTCTTTAGACCCCGTACTCTTTACCACAGAGCTTTCGTTCAGAGTTGCTTAAGCCGCTCCTTACGCTCCTGATAGTGGGCGCTGCATGCCTCGCCTAACTCCTATCGATAAACAGATAATTACAACTATGTAAGGGTGGGATTAAGGGCCCCTCCTTACAACGTACGGATCCTGCAATGATTAAATGCATTCAAAACTGGCCCCCACCAAAGAATCTTAAACAGGTTCGCAGATTTTTAGGTATATGCGGTTGGTACCGCAGGTTTATAAAGGATTATGCCGACATCACTTGTCCTATAACGGAAGCTCTAATAAAGAAGAAACACTTTGCATGGCCCAAAGAAGTACAAAATGCTATGGACAAGCTTAAAACTATACTCACTACAGCTCCAGTTTTACAAAATCCAGATTTTACTGCGATGCCAGTAATTTTGGAATAGGCGCTGTGTTAATACAGTTATCAGCAGAAGACGACGAAATGCCCATTGCATTTATGTCAAAAAAACTGAATCGCGCACAACGGAATTATAGCGTGACAGAAAGAGAATGGCAGTAGTTCTAGCCATAGAGAAGTTTTGGTGTTATCTGGAGTTAAAGGAATTTGAAGTTGTTACAGACCACACGAGTCTCCTTTGGCTTATGCGTCAGCAAAATGCTTCTGGTAGGCTTGCTAGATGGATTTTTCGACTGCAGACCAATAAATTTACAATTCCACATAGGAAAGGTAAGGATCATATAGTTCCTGATGCCCTGTCTAGAATTTGTGAAGAAGAGATTGCAGAGCTTGAAATCGGTCCTATAGTAGACTTGGACTCAGATGCCTTCATTGACACTGAGTATCAAGATCTCAAGCAAAAGTTTTCGCTGCAACAGCTGCGATACTTCCAAAGCAACAAAAGCACCTAACCAGATTCTTAGACCACCAATGGGTTTACAATCACCCACATGCAGACCATTCCAAAGGCTCTACGTTGACATTTTGGGACCGTATCCAAGAAGCAAAAGTAGTAATATAGGGTTGCTTATTGTCTTAGACCATTTCACCAAATTTCATTGGCTTTGTCCTTTAAAGAAATTTACATCTTCTGCTATTCAAGAATTTTTGCTTAAACACATATTTCATTGCTTTAGAGTTCCTGAAATATTGGTTAGCGATAATGGCACACAGTTTCGTGCTAATGAATTTAATGCATTTCTTACAGAACTTGGTGTAAGACACGTATATACAGCCTTGTATTCGCCTCAGAGCAACGCGGCGGAACGTGTAAATCGTTCGCTTCTAGCTGCTGTTAGGGCATATCTTAAAGAAGACCAGACTCAATGGGACACAAATATAACTGCTATATCCTGTGCGTTAAGATCTGCTGTTCACCAGTCCTTAGGCTGTTCACCATATCAAGCTTTGCTCGGATTGAACATGATCACTCATGGCGACGATTATCGTCTACTAAATAATGTATCTTTACTAGAAGAGCCGCATGGAGCTGTTTCTAGAGCAGATAAACTTGCCTTATTGCGAAAGGATTTGCAAAAGAATATTAGTACAGCTTATGAGCGTAATGTAGCTCAATATAATTTGCGATCCAAACCGGTGTCTTATAAAGAAGGTCAAGAGGTATTTAGAAGGAATTTCTGCCTTAGTAAATTTTCGCAATATTTTAATGCTAAATTGGCACCATAATTTGTTAAATGCCGCATTAAGAAAAAACTTGGAAATAGCTTTTATATTCTAGATAATTTACAGGGACAAGAGGTAGGAACATATCATGCAAAAGATATTCGTATCTGATTCCTGCTAATCTTCTATCTATCGAATCAGATTATCGTGTGTGTAATGGTCTGCAGCTGCAAAGAACACATTTGTTGTTACAGCGCAAATCTGTTTCGACAAATTTGTCGCCTGCGATGTAACGCAAGCTATGACATACAAAAAAAAATGGGAAAATAAGATCAGGAAGAGAAATAGATAAACAAAAAATAGAGGGGAAACTAAGTGCAAGAGCGCATGAGAGTAGATAAGAATTGATATCGACCTTGCGCATGCTGTGGGCAAGTAAACGAAGAGAAGGGGAAGCAGATAAAGCAGAGAACGGTGTTATCCGAAATGCGGATAGGCAAGAGCACCGTGGGTCCATATCGGTAACATTCCAATCTGAAAGCGTTGAGCATGGAATATGGGCCTATAAAAGGAGACATCTTTCCAAGAATCGCTTTTTATCTTTAGACGATCTCCTTGGTGTCAGAAGGCCAGAACCACATTTTTAAGTACCAGCAACCACGGTGCAGCCGCTTTGCTTTTGTGTTCGTTTTACTGCCGCCGTTTCGATTGCCGCTCAGCGCAGCAGCTATTGCTGCTTACCAAAAAGAAAGGGTTCCAGTAATATTTCCACCCTAACCACGCCAAAAGATCATCTAGAGCTTTAAGTCGAGGTTAGGGTGTCAGAAATTTGGATAGTCCCCACATTAAAGTCCCCCCCACATAGTCAGCAGCAGCGTGCAGTGAAAAATCAGTGCCAAAAATAATATTAAAAAACCGCAATAATTAAATATAAAATTTATATAATAATATATATTAAAACTAATGCCAATCAGTGCTTAAAAATATGCAAATGCAAAAAAAAAAAAACACAGTACCTACATACATATACATATGTACATGAGTGGGAGTGACATATATAGTGACATATTCATACTGAATCTGTCCACAACATACATAACAACAGTACATAGCAGCCTAGACATCGAATTCCATATAAAAAGCTATTCTCCAACTATAAACAATCCCAAGCTGCACTTGTAAACATTTTCGGCAATTCCCCAACTGTAAACATTCCCAAGCTGCACTTGTAAACAATTTCGGCAATTGTAAACAAAGAGCAGCCTAGCCGGCGCATTTCCCCCAATCAATCGACAACGATCGAAAATAGCTCGATCAGCATATTTTGGCTCACAGTCACAAGCTGAGAAATCGCACAATTCTTGGTTCCCAGCTTTAAGCGTTAATCCTCAAATTGTAAACATTTAAATCCCTGTAAACAGAACTTTCATTTTTAGACCCCGTACTCTTTAAAAAAGAGTAAAGGGGGTCTATTAAGTTTGTCAGAAGCGAGATGTGCGTAACAGGCAGAAGGAGGCGTGGCCGACCCCATAAAGTATATATATTCTTGATCAGCATCAACAGCCGAGTCGATATAGCAATGTCCGTCTGTCCGTCTGTCTGTCTGTCTGTCTGTCTGTCTGTCTGTCTGTCTGTCTGTCTGTCTGTCCGTCCGTCTGTATGAACACCTGGATCTTTTAAACTACAAAAGCTAGAGACACCAAATTTGGAATGAAAGTCCGTTTATGATGTACGCAGATCAAGTTTATTTCAAATTGCTGCCACGCCCCTTACCGCCCCCGCAATGAGCAAAAAACCAGACAAACCTCGAAAAAATTTGTGTTTTAGGCGAATATCTCAGTAACTATAGCACTTAGGAGCACCAATTTTGGTATACAGGTTCCTAGAGACAGCCTTAATATAACGCCATTCAAAATTTTGAGCTGCCACGCCCCCTTTGCTCATCAGAACTAAAAAACTCTCCAGCTTCAATGCCTTTTTGAAGGCATTAAATCAAATAGTACAGTGTTGTAATTTAACATACGCTTAGAGAATTACTATTTGTAACTTTCCTGAAAGTGGCATCAAAATCCTATGTCAAACAAGAGAGAAATTACGGTTCAAAGTCGATGTTATTTTACTGCAAAATTACTGCATGCGCGCAACACATACAAACAAACACAGAAACATACAAACATATGTTCGAACGTTTTCTCTGCCTGCTTTGGCGGCAGCGCTGCCCGGAGCCGCTGGCCGCGCCGACCAATGCTATACATACACACATATGTATGAGCACACATACATATATGCAAATAATCGGAAGAATGATAGAAGAGGAGTGTGGTGCAACTGGTAGAGTTGCGGCGCAATGTGGAACCTTCGCATGGATCGCGGGTTCGAGTGCTGACGATGACAGTTGTTAATTTATTTATTTTTTAATTTTAATTCAAAATGTAAATATTTAAATTTATTTTTTTGAATTTCATTTTAAAATTTGAATTTAAATAAAATGCACTACTATGGGAGTACGGGGTCTTTTACAGTCGGCTCGATCGGCTGTAGCCTTTCTTACTTGTTATTCATTAAGTAGATATCTGTTAGTCTTAAGCTGTTCTTCAATAAAGCAAGTTGTCGTCAACCCAAATTCCCGCATTTTCTTTAAATAAAAATCACCGTTGCCGTTAGAGTGTGTCGCGGCATTTATTGGACTTAATAACATCAAATATCTAATTGGCGCAGCCGGTAGGATAACATTAAAGTGTGGATTCTGATGCAATAACTCAGTTATTAATTCTAATCCTTTTTTTTGTTATCCGCTAAAACAACCAACGCGAAGGCAACCCAAGCGACGGTCAATACCGCGTCAAGTTTTATAAAAATCCTCGACAGTGACGTGTAAACCAAAAAACTCGCATTTGCCAAAGCCACGGATGTCCAAAACAACTTGAAAATAATTCAAGAAGACGCGATAGAATTCGGAGAGAACATAATTCCAGACATACCTGGTTATCTCAATAAAATTCGAAATAGCTATCTGTGCAAACGAATAGAAACAAACTGAATCGTAATTAAGTTAAAAAAAAGTGAATTATAAGAAAAAGTAACAAACAACAATCGAAATTAAGCAAACAAAGTGAATTATAAGAAATAAACTAAACTAAGTGAAACAATTGAACAGCATTCAACAAAAAAAAAAAAGAAAAAAATAAAATAAAAAAAAATAAGAAAAATAACATTGGTTAAGTGAAAAAAAAAGAAGAAAAAAAAATAAATAATAAAAATAAAAAACATCAAAACTACAGCCGATCATAACATAATTACCACAAAATGGAAGGAGCAGCAGCCGCAACACCCCTTTCTGACGCCAGCATGTCACAAATAATAAATCAATTGAAGGATGTCGAAAAATTCAATGGAGACAAAAATACACTGTACACTTTTGTCAACCGCATCGACTACATATTGGCCCTGTACACCACCAACGATGTACGCCAACAATCGATTATTTTTGGACTTGTGGAACGTTTCATCAGTGCCGATGTTATGCTATCCCTTGGCATGAATAACCTAAACACCTGGACGGATCTTCGAAAACAACTAGTACTCAACTATATAACGCAAACCAAGAACCACATCTTGCTAGTGGAATTCAGGAACACACCTTTCAAAGGAAATGTACGAGAATTTCTGGAAGAAGCCGAATACCGTAGACGGACTTTGATGAGTAAGCTAGAATTAGAAAATAACATTGACGAAAAAATATTGTATACGCGGTTAATAAAAACTAGTATTGACGATCTTGTTCAAAAATTGCCCACTAGCATTTGTATCCGAATTATAAATTGCGAAATTCCCGATTTAAGATCATTAATAAATCTATTACAAGAAAAAAATCTGTATGACGAACAATGTCAAAGTTCTAATTCAATTAAAGTAAAACAAGAAAAGAGTTATAAGCCACCTCCAACCATTCCTCATTTTCAAAGATATCCACGATTCCTTCAACCAAATAACACCCCTTACGTCCCATATCATAATCATCAGCCATATGTTCATCATCCCCCACAACCACATTTTAACAACAAGTAAGGAAAGTACAGTCGAGCACGCCCGACCGTAAAATACTCTCTGCCTTTTTTCCCGTTTAAGTTATTAAAATCAGTCTAGAGATATTACAATGTGTAGTACTTGAATTAAAACACGTTGAAACAAAAACAATCTAAGCATAATCAAACATAATCTGTTTGTCTGTATGCGAATACACATACGAAAGACAATATATGATGCATATACATGTATGTATGTATGTGTGTATTCAGCGAGGCCAGCGACTGCGGGCAGCGCTGCCTCCACGCAAGCAACGAAAACATTTAAACATGTGCTTGTATGTTTCTGTCTCGCTTGCGCTCATACATTGATATGAATGAGGCAGCGCTGCCGTCACATATGCTTGTATGTTTCTGTCTCACTTGCACTCATACACGATATTGCATTCGGTTATCAATATTGCAACGCTTCTTGTTTTCTTGTTTATTGTGCGATTTCAATGCGCCTTTCAGGATAGTTTGATATAGTTAGTCTTCACACGAATTATAAATTACAATACTGTACTATATTAAAGAATGCCTAAAAACGGAGCGAAAGTTGGGAATTATTTTTATTCATTGTGGGAAAACGGGGCGTGGCAGTCCAAAATTTTAAATGGCAATGCATTTACGCTGTCGCTAGGAACCTCCATACCAAAATCCTAGGTGCAATAGTTATTGAGATATTCGCCCAAAACACCATTTTTTTCCGAGGTGTGTCTAGTTTTTTGCTCATTGTGGGCGAATGGGGCGTGGCATCGAAAAAAAAAAAGATTCTTATATTGACTGACTAAATATGTGATCGATTGAGACCAAGCTCGAACTTGTAGATCTTACCATCTCTGAAATCTGTTTGTTCATACGGACAGACAGACGGACAGACAGACAGACGGACAGACGGACATGGCTATATCGACTCGGCTTGTGATGCTGATCAAGAATATATATACTTTATGGGGTCTGCCACGCCTCCTTCTGCCTGTTACATACATTTTCACAAACCCAATATACTCTTGCAGAGAGTATAAAAACAATATGCATTACAATAACGCTTATTTACCTCGACCAATTCAACCAGTACCGATTCAGACAAGACCAGTACAGTTTACACCTAGACCAAATTTCCGACAAAACTTATTTGATTCTAACCGTTTCGGACAAAATCAGAATGCCATTATACAAAGAGCACCGATCAATACTACTCCCGGTGTATCCAATCAACTAATCAAACGCCCTAGACCAGCTGAAAGTGCGCAAAGTAAAATGAGTATAGATCACGAGGCTAGGAACCAAGAAGAATTGAACTACCAGGAATATTTGCAACAAGAATATTTCAATCAATTTGCTTCTTATCCTCAATACTACCAAGAACAGGGATATCCGCAAAATTCAGATTATTCGGATTCACAAATACCAATAAACGAACCCGAAACTGAGCAGTATAACGAAATGGAATTCGAACAAGCTGAAAATTTTCGGCAACCAGCCTCGGACACCAACAATTCATAAAGTTGGCCCATAAAGGAATGAATTTAAAATGCCTTATAGATACTGGTTCTACATTTAATATGATGACATCCAACATTTTCAATCTACAAGTTGTAGATACTGAATGTCTAATTCAAACAAGTAATGGCCCATTAACAATTACAAAAAAGATCAATGTTCCTCCTAATAACATATTCATGAGTAATAGTGAATTCCTTTTACATAAATTCTCTTCAGATTATGACTTAATAATTGGCCGAAAGTTGTTATCACAAGCCCAAGCTGTAATAGATTACAAATCCCAGACAGTTACACTATTCAATAAAAAATACAATTTAATAAACGATTCACCAATAATAAATTAAAATCATTTTTTAGCCTATCCAAATTCTGTATCTACAGAATATTGCAATAGCCCTGAGTCCCCCGAATATTTATCGTCTAGATCATCTAAATAAAGAGGAAAAATCAAAATTAACAAATTTATTAAAGTGCTATCAGCATATTCAATTTCGAGAAGGAGATCAACTTAACTTCAGCAAACAAGAGAAACACAACATCAGTCTTACTCATAACTCCCCAATTTTTTCTAAACCTTACAGTTATCCTCAGGCTTACGAGCAAGAGGTTGAAAACCAAATCCATGAAATGTTAGAACAAGGTATCATTAGGCCTAGTAATTCTCCCTATTGCAGTCCACTATGGATTGTCCCAAAAAAAACAAGACGCGTCAGGTAAACAAAAGTTTAGAATAGTAATCGACTATAGAAAACTAAACGAAATAACTATTAACGACAGACACCCAATACCAAACATGGACGAAATATTAGGAAAGCTAGGTAGATGCAACTATTTTACTACAATAGATCTTGCGAAAGGGTTCCATCAGCTGGAAATGCATCCAGATGCAATACATAAAACAGCCTTTTCAACCAAAAATGGTCATTATGAATACCTTCGTATGCCATTCGGTTTAAAAAATGCTCCAGCAACTTTTCAACGTTGCATGAATAATGTTTTACGCCCATTATTAAACAAGCATTGCTTGGTGTATCTGGACGACATCATTTTATTTTCCACCTCGCTAGATGAGCATCTGCATTCACTGGAACTAGTTTTTGAAAAGCTTTCTGAAGCTAATCTTAAACTACAACTTGATAAATGCGAGTTTCTTAAACAAGAAACTACTTTCCTTGGACATATTGTAACTAAAGAAGGAATATAGCCAAATCCCGAAAAAATCAAGTTAATTCAAAAGTACCCAATTCCTACGAAATCCAAAGAAATTAAAGGTTTTCTTGGATTAACCGGTTACTATAGAAAATTTATACCCAACTTCGCAGACATAGCCAAACCCATGACAGCAGCCTTAAAAAAAGATTCAAAAATTAACATAAACAAGTAAGAAAGGCTACAGTCGATCGAGCCGACTGTAAGAGACCCCGTACTCCCATAGTATTGCATTTTATTTAAATTAAAATTTTCAAATGAAATTTAAAAAATTAAAATTAAATATTTACATTTTGAATTAAAATTAAAAAATAAATAAATTAACAACTGTCATCGTCAGCACTCGAACCCGCGATCCATGCGAAGGTTCCACATTGCGCCGCAACTCTATCAGTTGCACCACACCCCTCTTCTATCATTCTTCCGATTATTTCCATATAAGTATGTGCACACATACATATGTGTGTATGTATAGCATTGGTCGGCGCGGCCAGCGGCTCTGGGCAGCGCTGCCGCCAGCAGGTAGAGAAAACGTTCGAACATATGTTTGTATGTTTCTGTGTTTGTTTGTATGTGTTGCGCGCATGCAGTGATTTTGCTTTAAAATAACTTCGACTTTGAACCGTAATTTCTCTGTTGTTTGACACAGGATTTTTATGCCACTTTCAGGAAAGTTAGAAATAGTAATTCTCTAAGCGTATGTTATATTACAACACTGTACTATTTGATTTAATGCCTGAAACAAGGCATTGAAGCTGGAGAATCTTTTATTTCTGATGAGCAAAGGGGGCGTGGCAGCTCAAAATTTTTAATGACATTATACTAAGGCTGTCTCTAAGAACCTGTATACCAAAATTTGTGCTCCTAAGTGCTATAGTTACTGAGATATTCACCTAAAACACAAATTTTTTCGAGGTGTGTCTGGTTATTTGCTCATTGCGGGGGCGGTAAGGGGCGTGGCAACAATTTGAAATAAACTTGATCTGCTCTAGAAAATAACGGACTTACATTCCAAATTTGGTGTCTCTAGCTCTTGTAGTTTAAAAGATCCAGGTGTTCATACGGACGGACAGACGGACAGACGGACTTGGCTATATCGACTCGGCTGTTGATGCTGATCAAGAATATATATACTTTATGGGGTCGGCCACGCCTCCTTCTGCCTGTTACGCACATCTCGCTTCTGACAAACTTAATAGACCCCCTTTACTCTTTTTTAAAGAGTACGGGGTCTAAAAATCAGCGTTGGCGTTAGAGTGTGTCGCGGCATTTATTGGACTTAATAACACATCAAATATCTAATTATATACATATATAATAACGTAGTTTGTAAGTTGGTTATTCAAAAAAATATAATTTATTTTTCTTAAACCGAAGCTACGGAGTACAGATATAAATCTAGACTAACTTATGCTATGTTCTGGGGACGTTGAGCAAACCTCGGCTTTGAGCTTTTAATGTTTGGGCTTTCAACTAAAAGAGCTTTTGGCTCTTATGTAAGCAAAGTGATCTCGATCTTAAAGAGATTGAGATTTAAGAGAATTCTGCTAGCCAGGATTTGTTCAACGTCAGCAGTTTCAACCCCAATGGTGGGAATAGCGATTCTGGCGAATTGTTTATGATACTTGATAAGTTCGTGGGAAGCCAGAATTGTTATTGTCATCATTTGATTATTTTATAATGTTTAGCTTAAATCTGTGGGAAAGGAATGTGTAACATAAATGAAAAGTGTCAGCTAGGCGTATTGTATGGGTACATATGTCTCTACATATGTTACTTCCCCATCCTTAAGAAATGAGCCTGTCCTCAGGCGGTTAATTTTGGATATATTGTTGGATCTAATACAATTTCTTCAATTTCATTTTGATTTAACTCTGTATCTTTTTGAATATTTGATGATATGTTTGGGGTTGATTGTTTTTTGTTCTTATAATTTACTATAATTTTGTGTGGAATATTTTTATATTTAAAGATAATGTACAATATAAATGTTGAGATCTTTGAGTAACCTGTAAAAGACTTTCGATCGATAACATTACCACCCCAGTCGGCATCCGTATATCCCTCGATTTGCTTGTTCGTTTTGTGGTAGTGCAACTTATAATGCTTTGTGCTGGATAAATAACGCAGTATGTGTTTTGAGCTCTTCTCATCTTCGCTCGATGGATTCTTATTTTTCTGTGAAAGCTTTGATACCGAATGAAGAATATCTGGTCGTGTAGATATCGCTAAGTACATCAAACTTCCAATCAGCGCCTGGTATTTTGTTGGAACCACTGACTTGGATTCATCTGAAACTTTTACCTGATATCCAGCATCCAATGGGGTCGATGCGGGTTTACAGTTCTGCATATTGTATTGATACAACAACATCAATGTATCTGGATTGATACACGAAAACATCACCGGTCGGCTCTGGACGTTCTACTTCAAAACCAAGAAAGCTGCTTACTGCTCCTTTGTCGAGTGACAAAGCGTAGTTTTATTTTGCATGCCTATTTTAGTTTTTACTTGTTTACCATTTACATAAGCATTAGCACAAGCAGTGTTGCAAATGGTAAAGTAAACCAAATAAGTTGATAAGAAAAATGTCGTTAAGCTTTGAAATGGCACTTGATATGGTTGCCACGCAACTGAAGATCCCTTCTAGAGAGCACAAGATATTTCTCAATGACACCACATTGTTGGCGGGCTGGATAAACGGGGCTCTCAAAGACAACAAGTCGATGTTTGCCGGCAGCTTTACCAACCTGCCAGCTACGGCCACATATATGTGCGGATACTGCTTTCCAATGTATTGCTTGATGTCGTGAAGATCCTTGAGATTTTTGCTCGCTCCGAGTAGGTCATCGTCGTATACTGCTACAAGATTAATGTTATCGCCAACATACATTGTATGCAAGCATGGTTCGTTGCTGCAAGGTTGAAATCCATACATCTTTAGAACATCATCTAACTTTGAATTCCATTCACGGCCGGATTGTTTTAGACCGTAGATTGCCTTGTTCAGCTTTGCCACACGATTAGGATACTCCTTGCTATTAAACATCTCGGGCTGGGTCATGTAAATTTCGTCGCTTAAATCACTATTTAAGTACGCCGTGCACACATCCATTTGGTGCAAATATAGTTGAAACTCCGCTGCTATTCATAGTTGATTCCATATTGCTGGCTACATCCCTTAGCCACAAGCCTTGCCTTGAATCGATCTATGAAACCATCTGCATCTCCTTTCAAGCTATATACCCACTTGCATCCGATTGTTTTCATGCCCTGAGGTAAGTCGACTAAAGTCCATGTATTGTTAGCTACCAGCGAGTCGTACTCAAGCTGCATTGCTTTCTTCCATTTTTCTATATTATTTGATGCTAGTGCCATTTTTAGGGTTTCCGGAACTTCACATTGAAAATATTTTTCTGCTTTGTCGGTCTGCCCGGTCTTCCAGATCGAATTATACGTGGGCGCCCAGGTCCATATATTGGAGTGATGCCATTATCCCTTGTTGGTTCTGCTTGTGTTACAGCCTCCTCCAGACTGTGATACTCCTCAGCATCTTCACTATTAGCTTCAGAACTTTCTTCGGCGTCTTTTTCTTCACAACATGGCAAGTCCATTTCTTCAGCATCGCACTGAATCACATTAGAAACATCAGTGTTTTGAGTTCCCATTAAGATGTCTTCATCGAACTTAACGTCTCGTTTAACTACGATCTTTTGTAGCTCTTGATCATATAGTCTGTAACCTTTAGTTCCGGTACTATACCCTACAAATATGTATTCCTTGCCTTTAGCAACAAACTTACGTTTTTGTGTTTTATCGAGACCAACTGCTAAACATCCGAATACCTTGAAGTGCTTGACCATTGGTTTCCTCTGAAACCATGTTTCGAACGGGGTTGCGTCCTGAAGAGCCCTTGTAGTTGTGCGATTTCTAATGTATGTTGCACATGCACACGCCTCTGCCCAGAACTTTTCTTCAAGTCCTGAGTGAACGAGCAAACACCGTGCCATCTCCACTAGCGTACGATTGAAACGCTCAGCTACGCCATTCTGTTGAGGAGTATGTGGCACTGTCAGCTGTCGTTTAATGCCTTCACCTTTCAAATATCGCTCGAATTCGTTGCTCAAATATTCGCCACCGTTATCACTTCTAAGTGTCTTTATTTTGTGTCCGGTTTGCTTCTCGACATATGTTTTGTAGTTCTTAAAATGTTGGAGCACCTCACTTTTATTTTGTATGAAAAACACTGTTGCGTATCTGGACTTATCGTCTATAAATGTTAGAAAATATCTTTACCCGCCAATTGATTTTGTATTAAAAGGTCCGCACATATCCGAGTGTATTATTTCCAAAATATTTTTCGCACGGTAACTTGCCTCGGTAAAAGGCAGTGAGCAAATTTTACTTTTCATACATGACACTCATGTAAGATTTACCGTCGGCTGTAATATCTCGATACCTTGTACGATTTCGTCAGATGCCCTTTTATACAGGCTTTGCATATTTACATGTCCAAATCTATTATGCCACTTAATTCCGTTCTCGACACACGATAGATACACTGACTGAAATGCATTTTGAAACAAATACAAGCCGTTATCTTTATTTGCAATTGCGATCACCTTGTTATTGTTTTTTATTTTGATTATTGCAAATTTGATACCAAAAATAATCTCAAGTCCATTTTCCGCACCTTTGCTAACAGAAAAAAAATTTGTTTGTAATTCCGTTACATATAATACGTTTTTCAAGTTAAACACGGATTTATTTGTTTTAATGCGTACTTTTCCTACACCTACAGCATCGATTGATTTATTTCCCGCAACTAACACTTTCTCATGAGCTTCTGTATACTCGACGAATAGTTTTCGATTGCTGCACATGTGTGTGGTAGCACCACTGTCCACGCACCAAAAAAAGGTTTGTGTATTTTGCTTACTGTAAAAGGGAGCAGCGTTTGGCGACACACACACAAACGAACGATGTTTTTCTCCATCTTCTTTCGGCACTGTTTCTGCGTCTTTCCGTTTGTTTTGGCGACACGCCGGCGCAAAATGTCCCCGCTTGCCACATACGAAACATTTTACCTTTTCTGTATTTCTTTTCGCGTCACTTGCTGTATTCGATTTATTCTTCACCATGTATGCTTGTTGTGCACCTTTTTCGTCTTTCGCGTTAATTCGTCGATCTGCTTCTTCCAAGAATTTAATTCGTAACATGTCGAAATTTGGAAGTTCGTCTCGGATTTCCATAGCTATGACAAAGTTTTCGAATGATTGTGGTAGGCTCGACAGCAATATTATGACAACAACTTCATCATTTAGTACCACATTGACTTCTTTAAGTTTGTCAATCACATTTTCGAAATCGTTCATATATTTAACCGCGTTCATATCTTCCGACAAACGAAGATTTAATAATGATTTATATAATGAAACTTTTCGCGCCGGTCCACTTGGCTCATGTACTTTCTTTAGTTTTTGCCACGCTTCTGCTGACGTACTGCAGTTTTTAATATAATTAAGCTGTGTAGGTTTATTATTGTTGCTAATGCTTTTTCATCAGCTCTTTCCCAATTACCACTGTTCGACTCTGGTTTTACTTCGACACCACTAGTAATTTTCTATGCATCAGAGTGAACTAGTATACTGCGCATTTGGACACACCAAATCGCATAGTTTTTGTCGTCTAGCTTTTCAATTGAATACAAATTGTTGTTTGCCATTTTCACTGATTATTATTTTTGACACACAAATAAAATAGCTGGATACACCACTTCACACTTTATATAACAAAGATTCTCTTCTGGTCTATACTGTATTTAAGTCACCTGGACCCATAACCTGTTGAGATCTTTCTTGCTCTGCTGCGCAATTTAACAGTATAGTCATTTTGGAAATAAAACCATAACACAATCGACTACATAACATAAGTGCGTTTTATTCAAAGCCATGTATTCAACTAACTCTAATCGGCGCTGCCATAATTTATTTTGGTAGCGTTGCCAGATCGTTTGATAATTAACATAAGCTTAACATATGTATTTTGTTTTGCCATATAAAATATCAAATTTTTTAACAATAAATGCAATAAAAATTATTATTAATGTTATTGTCGTTATTATTTGGAACATGTAATACAATTTGGTTTGTTGTAATATAATTTCTTTAGTTTGGACATATGACAATGGTTCTAATTTAGTTATATTATAATTTTTGTAAACTGTTTGTGTGCAATCTAACATTGTGTTAGTTATAAATATTTCATCTAATTGGAGTGAACAATTTATGGCTTTTATCATATTGTTTCCTTCAATAAGTATTTCTCTATTGATACAATTTTGATTTAATACAGTTTTAGGTAAGTTCCATGTTAACAAAATATTTGGTTCTACGTACTTAATTTCAAAGTTTTTGTGTGTTTTTGCATATCTGCATTCTGTTTTGTTTTGATTTAATATTTCAGTGATACATTTGTTCATAACTAAATCTTTATTTGTTACTGTAAATGCTTTATTATTTTGTAAGTAGTAAGTGTCATGTATAATTTCAGTTAAAATGTTTTTATTTTCGTAATTTCGCGTGGAATATGGGAAATGATTAAAATATCATTAGTAGTTGTTTTTAACCAAGTTGATGTTTTAATATTTATTATTTTTTCAGCGATTAAATGTGATAGTGAGTCATATTTTAGTAACTTATAGTTGAATATACCAAGCCTGGTTAGTTGCATTCCTAATTCTATATCTTCAATGTATTCTGTGAATTCCTGTAAATTGAAAATTAGTATGTCAAGTCTTTGTTCTGCTTCGTGGGTGACACTTAAACTGTTCATTACTTCAATTCCTTTATTAACAGCTTTTATTACTTCATTTAATTCATTAGCTTGAACACTATTTTCTGAAAGGTTGTCTAACTTTGATTGTAATTCTTCTTTGTCTTCTTGATTTAGAGTTCCGAAATGGTATTTATAAAAAGTTCCCATGAAATTTACAAGTCCTCTTTTATTACGTGTTACTAGTCTTATACCGTTCATTTCTCTATCCAGTTTTTCTGTTAAGTATTTTATTTTTGCTAGTGTTTCAAATTCTTTTGTTTGTTTCATAAGATTATTATAAGTTTCTTCAGTTTTTGTTATATTGATAGTTAAATAGTGATACTCGTATTTTTTGGGTAAATTCAATGTTCCTGTTTGAAATATAAGATATCCATTCTTAGAGTTAATTGGATTGATTTCCAAGTTCTGTCCTTTTATTGGGGATATAAAGTAAAGTAGCATGAATGTTATAATTAGAGTTATTAAATTATGAAGAGTTATCATCGTGATTCGGGTTATTTGTTGATCTGGAATTATTATATTTACTTTTGTTAGTTACTTTCTTCTTCTTATATTTTGATTTATAATGAGTTATCTTTCTACCTCTGTTAACTTCATAATGTTTGTCATCTATTTGTGTTATATTTCCTGTTTCTTTAAATGGGTTTGTGGATTTAGATCTTACTAATGGTGATTCCCTATACCTAGTACCTATTTCAAACTCGGTTCTATAAACAAGAAAACTAGAAGCGTTGCAATATTGAAAACCGAATGCAATATCATGTATGAGTGCAAGTGAGAGAGAAACATACAAGCACATGTTTAAATGTTTTCGTTGCTTGCGTGGCGGCAGCGCTGCCCGCAGTCGCTGTCCGCGCTGAATACACACATACATACATATGCATCATATTGTCTTTCGTATGTGTATTCGCATACAGACAAACAGATGTATATGTGATTATGCTTAGATTGTTTTTGTTTCAACGTGTTTTAATGCAAGTACTACACATTGTAATATCTCGATACCGCCTTTAATAATTAAATCGCAAAAAAATGCAGAGAGTATTTACACGAATTATAAATTACAATACTGTACTATATTAAAGAATGCCTAAAAACGGAGCGAAAGTTGAGAATTACTTTTATTAATTGTGGGAAAATGGGGCGTGGCAGTCCAAAAATTTAAATGTCAATGCATTAATTCTGTTGCTAGTAACCTCCATACCAAGGCATTTGTTCAAATAGTACAGTGTTGTAATTTGACATTTGCTTAGAGACTTATCATACCTAACCATCCTGAAAGTAATATCAAAATCCTATGTCAAGCAAAAGAGTAATAACGGTTCAAAGTTGATGTTATTCAACTGCAAAATCACTGCATGCGCGCAACACATACAAACAAACACAGAAACATACAAACATATGTTCGAACGTTAGAGCATGTGAACGTTTACTCTACCTGCTTTGGCGGCAGCGCTGCCCGGAGCCGCTGGCCGCGCCGACCAATGCTATACATACACACAAATATATGAGCACACATACATATTTGCAAATAATCGGAAGAATTATAGAAGAGGGTCGTGGTGCAACTGGTAGAGTTGCGCCGCAATATGGAGCCTTCGTATGGATCGCGGGTTTGAATATTGACAATGACAATTGTTAATTTATTTATTTTTTAATTTTAATTCAAAATGTAAATATTTAATTTTATTTTTTTAAATTTCATTTTAAAATTTTAATTTAAATAAAATGCAAATGGGCACTACTATGGGAGTACGGGGTCTTTTACAGTCGGCTCCATCGACTGTAGCCTTTCTTACTTGTTTTAGTTAAAGACAATGCGGGAATTTAGTTTCACGACTTGCTTTATTCAAGAACAACTTAAGACTAACAGATATCTGCTCAATAGATAATAATGAAAGTTCTGTTTACAGGGATTTAAATATTTACAATTTGGGGGTGACCGCTAAAAGCAGGGTACCAAGAGTTGTGCGATTTCTCTGATCGAGCGGTTTTCGATCGTTGTTGATCGATTGGGTGAGATGCGCCGGCTAGGCTGCTCTTTGTTTATGATCGTCGAAATTGTTTACAAGTGCAGCTTGACAATGTTTACAGTAGTGCAGCTTGGGAATGTTTATAGTTGGGGAATAGTTTTTGATGTGCAATTCGGCGTCTATGCTGCTATGTACTTTTGTTATGTAGACATACTCAGTATGAATATGTCACTTCCTTAAGAGGCGAGCCTGTGAGTCATGGTGAAAGTGACTTTAATAATTTCCATTGGTGGATACAATGGTGTAAGATCCACTTCTGGTTGTAAGTAATTGTCGCTTAATGTTATATTATTAATTTTTAGTTTACATTGATTGATATTAATTATTTTATTACCTTGAATATTAAGATTGACATTATTTTTCTGACAATTTTGTGTTACTGTTGTATTAGAAATGTTCCATGTTACAATAGTGTTAGGCTCAATGTATTTAATCATTTCATTTGAATTTATGCGCTCAAAGTTACATATTGGTTTAGTGTGTAATAATATTTTCGTAATACATTCATCAACAAGTAAGATAAGTACAGTCGAGCACGCCCGACCGTATAATACTCTCTGCATTTTCCGCCGATTAAAATCGGTATCGAGATATTACAATGTGTAGTACTTGCATTAAAACACGTTGAAACAAAAACAATCTAAGCATAATCAAACATACATTTATTTGTCTGTATGTGAATACACATACGAAAGACAATATGATGCATATGTATGTATGTGTGTGTTCAGCGCGGACAGCGACTGCGGGCAGCGCTGCCGCCACGCAAGCAACGAAAACATTCAAAAATGTGCTTGTATGTTTCTGTCTCACTTGCACTCATACATTGATATGAATGCGGCAGCGCTGCCGCTCAAGTGCTTGTATGTTACTATCTCGCTTGCACTCATACACGATATTGCATTTAGCTATCAATATTGCAACGCTTCTAGTTTTCTTGTTTATAGTGCGATTTCAATGCGCCTTTCAGGATAGTTTGATATAGTTAGTCTTTACACGAATTATAAATAACAATACTCTACGATAAGATGAAATGCCTTAAAAACGTATTGAAATTTGATTAGTTTGTTAGTTCCATTGTGAAAAGGGGGCGTGGCAGTCCAAAATTTTTGATGGAATGGCATTTATACAGTCTCTAGAAACCTGCATACCAAAATTGGTGACCCTATGTGCCATAGTTACTGAGATATTCGCCGAAAACACCGATTTTTGCCAAGGTGTGTCTGGTTTTTTGCTCATTGTGGGCGAATGGGGCGTGGCATCGAAAAAAAAAAAAGATTCTTGTATTGACTGACTAAATATGTGATCGATTGAGACCAAGCTCGAACTTAAAGCTCTTACCATCTCTGAAATCTGTTTGTTCATACGGACAGACAGACAGACAGACAGACGGACAGACACACAGACAGACAGACAGACGGACATGGCTATATCGACTCGGCTTGTGATGCTGATCAAGAATATATATACTTTATGGGGTCTGTAACGCCTCCTTCTGCCTGTTACATACATTTGCACAAACCCAATATACTCTTGCAGAGAGTATAATAATTAGTTCTTTTTCTCTATTTTTTGCCCGCAGTAGCTGGCCGCGCTGAATACACACATACATACATACATACATGTATATGCATCACATATTGTCTGTCGTATGTGTATTCGCATACAGACAAACAGATGTACGTTGGATTATGCTTAGATTGTTTTTGTTTCAACATGTTTTAATGCAAGTACTATACATTGTAATATCTCTAGACCGATTTTAATAATTAAATCGCGAAAAAATGCAGAGAGTTTTTTACGGTCGGGCGTGCTCGACTGTACTTTTCTTACTTGTTCAAAATAAGATGTAGTACTAGTGTAGTCGAGTTGATAGCCATCGTGCTCGGGATGTTGAATGATTTTAATGGTGTTAGTAGATAACCGAAGGTAACCTTTTTTTCTTGTTTAAATTGGGTTTTATAATAATGTGTTATATTTTTGCTAGTAATTTGGTAATGATCAGGATCTGTTTGTGTGACATTTTGGTTGGCTTTGAATGGGTTTTCCAATTTCCCTTATTGTAATGGTCCCATTCGATATGTAGTATCGACTTCGTATTCATGTCGGCCACTGTTTGTTTTGTTTATCGTTTTTATACCCTTGCAGAGGGTATATTGTTTTTGTCACGAAGTTTGTAACGCATTGAAGGAGACGTTTCCGACCCCATAAAGTATATATATTCTTGATCAGCATCAACAGCCGAGTCGATATAGCCAAGTCCGTCTGTCCGTCTGTCTGTCTGTCTGTCTGTCCGTCCGTATGAACAAACAGATTTCAGAAATGGTAAGAGCTACAAGTTCGAGCTTGGTCTCAATCGATCACACATTTAGTCATTCAATACAAGAATCTTTTTTTTTTTCGATGCCACGCCCCATTCGCCCACAATGAGCAAAAAAACTAGACACACCTCGGAAAAAATTGGTGTTTTGGGCGAATATCTCAATAACTATTGCACCTAGGATCACCAATTTTGGTAAGGAGGTTCCTAGCGACATCCTAAATGCATTGACATTTTAAATTTTTGGACTGGCACGCCCCTTTTTCCTGCAATTAATAAAAATTATCCTCCACTTTCGTTCCGTTTTTAGGCGTTTGTTAATATATTACAGTTTTGTAATTTATAATTCGTGTGAAGACTA